>JAIOJX010000002.1:48148000-48748000 GCA_022376925.1 Tragulus kanchil
ACTCCTCCTCCTCAGCAACTGTCAAGTAGGAAGAACATGTACCTGTAGAACTAAGTGGTCGCAATGGCGGAAGAGGACCCCTGTTGAAATTGCTCTGGCCTCCACGACTTTCATTGTAAGTTCCTCGAGGAGTGTTCTGAGCACTCCAGCTGGAGCCTCTTGTTCCCTCCCGACGACTGTAGTTTCCTAAACAGAGGCAACATAATCAAAATCTCCTTTTACCACAACTTCAGCTGGATGAAGGAAGATACAACATGTTTTTCTTAATTTTCAAAAGCAATGAAAGAGAACAAATGGAATTTTGTACATGAAATGCAGGTAGAGTAACAGCATCATATGTGGTCAGAAGCAGAGGTTCTGGAACAGAGTGCCAGGGTTCCAAATCTGGTTCTCCCTGTTATTTATTTTGTGTATCCTGGTCAGCTGGCTGACAAGTTTTCTCTTCTGTTAAGTAAGGGTCCTGAAAGAATCTACCTCATGGGGTCGATGAGAATATTACATATAAAGTGCTTCAAATAACACTGCTGTTCCTTTACTATTATTGTAAACATCTATTCTCGTTGGCTCCCACCCTCTCAACTCAAAAGCATGAAAATATGTCAACAATCCACTAGTAAAATATAATTTCTGTAAGTTTATAGTTTACAAATTCAGTTTCTAAAATCTCAAAACATTTAATGCAGATCAAATATAACAGTAGGAAACAAGCAGATAGGAGAAATAAATGGTAAACTACACAGAACAATCCTAAGAGAACTGTTGATAAGGACAACTGTTAAAATAATATAGGAATATTATTCAGAAAGCATAAACACGGTTCGCAATGTAACCAGGAAAAGAGCTAGCCAAGACTTTTTTTGAATGCAACACTAATTATGCAATTATTCAAAAGTTAACTGAAAAAAAGATTTTTCCTATCCAATAAAGTACTTTGCAAATAGTACCACTGATCTAGAGCCAGCTTAATTGTAGTAACAGAAAATACTTTATTTGAATCACTTCCATTCAAATCACTTCTATTCAATATTCTAATATTAGAATAACTCATTAGAAAACATGTATTAAGTGATTACCTTTAGATTAGTCTTCAAAATTTACAACAGCTTATGACACTTAAGATCATCAAAACAAACAAGGGACTCAAATACTTAAAAAATGAACTTATGGAAAAAAATGAACTTATGGTTGTCAGGGGGAAGGGATTAGTTAGGGACTTTGGGAAGATCATGTACACATTGCTATAATTAAAATGGATAACCAACAAAATCCTATTATATAGCACAAGAAACTCTGCTCAGTGTTATGTGCCACAACACTGGATGGGAGACGGGATATGAGAGAGAATGGATACATGTATGTATGTGTACATGTATACATGTATGGCTGAGTCCCTTTGCTATTCACCTAAAACTACCAAGACACTATTGGCTTGTATTAGCCCAATACAAAACGAAGAATTTCAAGTTAAAGAAAAACAAAATATAGTTACCTTTTGAGGCAGGTGGTGTGAAAAACCTATTCTGACTGTGAAAAGCACCCCTTCCTCCCCTATTGCCTGAAAATCCACCACGAGAAGAAATCTTCTGTGATACTTTGAGAGGTCGTTTAGGTGGTGGTATTCCGTCTTGAGGGACCACTTCTTTACTTTCAGCTGCAACAAAGTCATCCACATGCATAGATGGTGGTCTGCTTGTGTTCTGTTTTCTCTGACGAAAAATATCATGGGGCCGTATACCCTGTCCAAATCCTCCCCTGCCCCTTCCTCTTGGTGGGGGCACAACATGAGCTCGCTTGGCAGGTTCAATGTATTCAGATTTTCCACTATTAAAACAAAAATATTCCGTGAAGACTTCTCGTTTACACATTTCCAGTGAAAACATATGTCAATCTTTGCAATATTGAAAACTGCGTATCAATTCTTTATCCCAATTATGTTAAATCTGCAAATACCCCTATTACCTTCCAGGGAAACACAACAAAACTAGCTAAGAATGGTATTGATATGACTAATGACTTTTTTAAATAATCCAGCTCACTCTTTTTCAAACCTTCTAAACTCTCATAAAGTATAACAATATAGCAAATGTATCGGGTTATGTCCTGGCCAAATTACTATCTTTTTGAAAAACTCAGAACAATATTCATGACTCAAGTATTGTCAGCTTCTTTTATAATAGTCATGTCTTTTAAATTACATTAAAATAAATAACCTTACTTGATCCCAATCAAGACCTTTAGCAAAATCTATTTTACCTTGAAGTTATAAAGGTCTCATGTTTGTGCTTCCCAAGTTTGAATCCTTTAGTAGTCTTGGTTCTTCCTGGAGATGATGGCTCTGACAGAAATGAGCGCTCTAATTCTGAGTGTAAGTCAAAGTCACTACAACATTTTTCAGAGAGCTCAATTAAGTCAACTTTTACCTGTAGTCATAAAAATGGAAGAAAATTAAAACATATCTTAAATGCAGCTATTAATGTAGAATAACACTTTAAATGTAACTACTAATCTAACATTTGATTCACCAATTTCCATTTCCCATAAACTATATTTGATTCTCATAATAAATCTCAGATCTGCCTCTTTCCTTCATCTTTTCAAAAAGCAACACCATTGGTAGATTAAAGAAAAAAAAGTCTTAGTAATTCAGCTGCTTTTATTTCGGGGGGTGGTAAGTTAGCATTCCTCCTCAAAGAAGGATTATTAGTCTGAGAGCTCTGATGCCTGACAAGGAACTCAGGGTTTCTCTATATAAATGAACAATGGAGCATCTCCAGAACTTTTCCAAAAGAATCTGAAAATAAGACTCCACCAGCCTTATACAGTCCCTATGTTATAAAAAGATGGTGGTCTGCTTGTGTTCTGTTTTCTACGAAAAATATCATGGGGCCGTATACCCTGTCCAAATCCTCCCTGCCCCTTCCTCTTGGTGGGGCACAACATGAGCTCGCTTGGCAGGTTCAATGTATTCAGATTTTCCACTATTAAAACAAAAATATTCCGTGAAGACTTCTGTTTACACATTTCCAGTGAAAACATATGTCAATCTTTGCAATATTGAAAACTGCGTATCAATTCTTTATCCCAATTATGTTAAATCTGCAAATACCCCTATTACCTTCCAGGGAAACACAACAAAACTAGCTAAGAATGGTATTGATATGACTAATGACTTTTTTAAATAATCCAGCTCACTCTTTTTCAAACCTTCTAAACTCTCATAAAGTATAACAATATAGCAAATGTATCGGGTTATGTCCTGGCCAAATTACTATCTTTTTGAAAAACTCAGAACAATATTCATGACTCAAGTATTGTCAGCTTCTTTTATAATAGTCATGTCTTTTAAATTACATTAAAATAAATAACCTTACTTGATCCCAATCAAGACCTTTAGCAAAATCTATTTTACCTTGAAGTTATAAAGGTCTCATGTTTGTGCTTCCCAAGTTTGAATCCTTTAGTAGTCTTGGTTCTTCCTGGAGATGATGGCTCTGACAGAAATGAGCGCTCTAATTCTGAGTGTAAGTCAAAGTCACTACAACATTTTTCAGAGAGCTCAATTAAGTCAATTTTTACCTGTAGTCATAAAAATGGAAGAAAATTAAAACATATCTTAAATGCAGCTATTAATGTAGAATAACACTTTAAATGTAACTACTAATCTAACATTTGATTCACCAATTTCCATTTCCCATAAACTATATTTGATTCTCATAATAAATCTCAGATCTGCCTCTTTCCTTCATCTTTTCAAAAAGCAACACCATTGGTAGATTAAAGAAAAAAAAGTCTTAGTAATTCAGCTGCTTTTATTTCGGGGGGTGGTAAGTTAGCATTCCTCCTCAAAGAAGGATTATTAGTCTGAGAGCTCTGATGCCTGACAAGGAACTCAGGGTTTCTCTATATAAATGAACAATGGAGCATCTCCAGAACTTTTCCAAAAGAATCTGAAAATAAGACTCCACCAGCCTTATACAGTCCCTATGTTATAAAAAGATTCTGTACCACAGATCTCCAAGTTCTATGAACTTAATGAGATTCTAACCTAAGTCAACTTTCAGAGAAATGAAACTTATGTTTACTTATGTTTTATTCAAATTAATCAAACCTAAAAAACCAAAGACGTGACTACAATCATCCTGTCTAACAAACCTATGAGAAACATAAAACAGACTGCATTAAAATCTTTTATTATACTTTACCTATTCAGAATTACGTTTAAGAATGTCAACTTCCATTCACATTGTATTACTTTAGCAAATGTATTGTTACATGTCCCCAGATTAAAAGCACATACCACAACCTATTCCTCACTTTTAAATACAGAAATTATAATTTTCTGGGGTACTATTCTACACCCTATAAATAGAAGAAACCAAAATGCTTCAGAGTACTTATGCAAAAAAACATGAGTTTCCCCTCGTTCTCAAATATACAGATCATTAATTAGAAAAAGGCAAAACCAGTGGCATAAAAAAATAAAATCCTGGACACCATTAAGTGGGCAACGGACATAAAAATAGTGGAGTACGGTCCCTTGACAGACTTTTAACAGTCACATAATATGTAATCTATTTTAGTGCTAACAACATGCAAAGAAACAGAAAATCAAAAATAGCATTTTCCTAAATATTTAATAAGAAAATTACTTGGTATACCAAGTCCAGATCTGTATCAATCTCTTCAGCTTGAAATGGAGTGAACCACATAGATTTCAGCTGATCATCCATAACATCAGCTAGCACATATGCAGTTCTGAAACAGAAAAGGTATTTCTTAAAAAGTAGAATTTCAAAATCAAGTATTTCAGCTTAACTTCTAAGTAAAACCTGTGAACAATACAATTAAAAACATTACTCTCTAGAACAGTCAAATTAGCACTTAAAAGGACTCCTTCAAGAAGCTACTTAAGAATTAAGTATCCTGGGGCTTCCCTGCAGTGCAAGAGGCGCAGGTTGATCCCTGGCCTGGGAAGATCCCAAGTGCCGCGGAGCAGCTAGACCAATGTGTCCAACTACCGAACCGGAGCTCTGGAGCGCATGCGCCCGGAGCCAGTGCTCTGCAAGGAGAGAGGCCACGGCAATGAAGTGGCCCACACAGGCCAAATAACAAAGATAGATGAATGAAAGATCAACAGAAATGGTAAAAAAAAAAAGAATTAAGTATCCTTAAAAATTAGTAACTTAGGGCTTCCCTGGTGGTCTTGTGGGTAAAGAGTTCACCTTGCAATGCAAGGGGCACCGGTTTGATCCCTGTCCCAGGAAGATCCCATGTTCCACAGAGTGTCTGGACCGATGTGTCCAATTAGGAGCCAGTACTCGGGAGCGCATACGCCCAGAGCCAGTGCTCTACAACAAGAGAGGCTGCTGTAATGGGAGGCCCACACAGGCCAAAGAATAAAAATGGATGAAAAGAAATAAACAAAAATTCAATAAAAGAGGCCAAAATTTAAAAAAGAAAAAAAATTAGTAATTTGGAAATTAATCTCGTTTTAACAAATTTTGGCTTTTCAATAAAATAAAAGAGCCCCAGCTCTCTTTCCAAAATGCCAAATTTATAACACTGCACCAATGTGTAATTTTTCTTAATTTAGAGAATAACTTCACCACATTAAACACTCACTATCTCTAGGATAGTGCTCCAAAGATCAAGAGGCATATCCTCTAACCCAGGGATAAGTAAACTACGACCTCTGCTTCTGGTAGCCTGTTTTTGTACAGTCTATGAGCTAGGAATGGTTTCCATATTTTTAAAGCTATTTTTTAAAATCAAGAGAACCAGAAAGTTATAGAATTGTATGTAACGGAAAATGAATGTAGCCTGCAAAGTCTACATTTTTTATTACTTCGCCCTTGTATGTGTGCTGTGTTGTATGTGCTGTCATGTCTGACTCTTTGCAAACCCATGGACTGTAGCCACCAGGTTCCTCTGTTCGTGGGATTTTCTAGGCAAGAATACTGGGGTGGGTTGCTATTTCCTACTCCAGAGGAATCTTCCCGACCCAGGAAGATTCTCTTGTATCTCCTGCATTGGCAGGTGGATTCTTTACCACTGCCCCACCTGGGAAGCCCCTACGAAAAGTAATTTCTAGCCCTTTCTGGATCCATTAAATATATAACATCTACTCAACCACAAAACATTGCTCATTTTACCTATTGTTAAAGAGATTCTGGAGAGATTCCGGAGCTGAAAGTACTGGTTCTACATCTTGGTCACCAAGAGGTAAAGGATCACCTGATGACTCCAGCATCTGCTTCAGTCCAACCACATTGTCCAACAGAGAATCCAGATTGTCATCATCTTTTGAATGCTCCTAGATGGAAACAAAAGCAGAATAAGAAAATGCGCAAAAAACTTGAACAGGTATGCCCATAATCTACTAACCCTTTAGTAGAAAAGGTGGAAATTTGGAACACCATCAGGAAATTTAGTAGAAAAGGTGGAAATTTGGAACACCATCAGGAAATTTAGTAGAAAAGGTGGAAATTTGGAACACCATCAAGAAATTGTCGATTTAACATTAAACATAGTAAAAGTAAAACAAATGCCAAAAACACTTCCATTTATTTCTAAAGAATGGTATTAAAAAAAAAAAAAAAAGAATGGTATTAGGGGGGCACTCTGCGTTCAAACAATAGATAATTCAAAAAAGTACTGCCTTCATGTACGCCTTAAAATTCGTAACAGTATGGAGGACTTCACTCCAAACCGTTAATTCAGAGTATTAATACCCAACTGAGAGTTCACTATTTTAAAAAGTCACTAAGAAAACTTGTACTAGTCAAACTGAAAAGAAAGTAAGTCTTAGGAAGGAGCATTTTTTTTTGTTTCCAAGAGGCATATCCTCTAACCCAGGGATAAGTAAACTCGACCTCTGCTTCTGGTATGAGCTAGGAATGGTTTCCATATTTTTAAAGCTATTTTTTAAAATCAAGAGAACCAGAAAGTTATAGAATTGTATGTAACGGAAAATGAATGTAGCCTGCAAAGTCTACATTTTTTATTACTTCGCCCTTGTATGTGTGCTGTGTTGTATGTGCTGTCATGTCTGACTCTTTGCAAACCCATGGACTGTAGCCACCAGGTTCCTCTGTTCGTGGGATTTTCTAGGCAAGAATACTGGGGTGGGTTGCTATTTCCTACTCCAGAGGAATCTTCCCGACCCAGGAAGATTCTCTTGTATCTCCTGCATTGGCAGGTGGATTCTTTACCACTGCCCCACCTGGGAAGCCCCTACGAAAAGTAATTTCTAGCCCTTTCTGGATCCATTAAATATATAACATCTACTCAACCACAAAACATTGCTCATTTTACCTATTGTTAAAGAGATTCTGGAGAGATTCCGGAGCTGAAAGTACTGGTTCTACATCTTGGTCACCAAGAGGTAAAGGATCACCTGATGACTCCAGCATCTGCTTCAGTCCAACCACATTGTCCAACAGAGAATCCAGATTGTCATCATCTTTTGAATGCTCCTAGATGGAAACAAAAGCAGAATAAGAAAATGCGCAAAAAACTTGAACAGGTATGCCCATAATCTACTAACCCTTTAGTAGAAAAGGTGGAAATTTGGAACACCATCAGGAAATTTAGTAGAAAAGGTGGAAATTTGGAACACCATCAGGAAATTTAGTAGAAAAGGTGGAAATTTGGAACACCATCAAGAAATTGTCGATTTAACATTAAACATAGTAAAAGTAAAACAAATGCCAAAAACACTTCCATTTATTTCTAAAGAATGGTATTAAAAAAAAAAAAAAAAAAGAATGGTATTAGGGGGGCACTCTGCGTTCAAACAATAGATAATTCAAAAAAGTACTGCCTTCATGTACGCCTTAAAATTCGTAACAGTATGGAGGACTTCACTCCAAACCGTTAATTCAGAGTATTAATACCCAACTGAGAGTTCACTATTTTAAAAAGTCACTAAGAAAACTTGTACTAGTCAAACTGAAAAGAAAGTAAGTCTTAGGAAGGAGCTGTTTTTATTTTGTTTCTGGAGGTTTTTGTTTTTCTTTTTACCAAAACAAGCTTCTCTAGTTCAAGGAACAAATTTTCTGGACTTTCTTCTTTGCTTTGTAGAAGCTGTTTTAACTCTGCAGCATTAATACTCATCGTCCGTGATGAATGAGCTCCCTCTACTTCCATGAGACCACTATCATCTCCACAACATCCCTGCAAATGTCACACACAGGTTAAATTTGACAGCAGAGAAATTTGCAAAAATGCTTCCAAAATTACTCAGATATTTAAGACTGCGGCAATCTTCCCCTCAGTGATCTGGTTTTCACATCAGTACCAATGGCTAGTTTTAAGAATTAGCTCAAAGGTGAAACAAATTTTTTTTAAGACTCACAAAATTACCAGGTAACCACATATATTCAAATTACTGGCACCAAGATTTCTCAACAAAAATATCCAATGACACGGCACTTGCAGGAAACAACTAATAGTAACTGATCTTCCTTTTCTGGAGACAATGCAAACAACTAATGAAAACAGTAACTACCATTGTTAAGACTATGCACTGTCATACAGAAAGTATTTTCTGCTTTAAAAAGTATGCTACATAAACAAGAGAGGAAGGTGGGGATGGTGAAAAATTTTACCAGACAAAACAAATCGCAGTTCATGACAATACCTCCGTCCATACTGTCACGTGTAAAAACTTATGTAGTTTCAAATCTTTAGAACACAGCCCTGTTTTAAATACTTCAACATGAATATTGGTCTGACCAATTCAGATGCAGGAGTTAGTATCTTTAAATAAACAGTAACATTAAAACTTAGGGAATTTAAAGAATTTCTAAGGAGACCTTTTTTCTTTTGGGGGTGCTGCTTCTACTAGTCTTTCATTTATTTCCATCTTTTTGCTCTTTGGCCTGTGTGGGCCTCCCACTGCAGTGGCCTCTCTCGCTGCAGAGCACTGGCTCTGGGTGCATGTGCTCCAGAGCGCTGGCTAGGTAGTTGGACACACCAGTCCAGCTGCTCCGTGGCACATGGGATCTTCCCAGGCCAGGGATCGAACCGGGGCCCCTTGCACTGCAAGGTGGACACTTTACCCACTGGACCACGAGGGAAGCCCTAAGGAGACCTTCTTTTTTTGGTGGGGGGGGGGGGCGGGGACGGGTTGGGGAGGGAGGGGAGCGGGCCGGCCACTTCTATTGGTCTTTCATTATCTGTTTTCATCCATCTTTGTTCTTTGGCCCTTGTGGGCCTCCCATCGCAGTGGCCTCTGTTGTCGCAGAGCACCAGCTCTGGGCGCATGCACCCCAGAGCTCCAGCTCAGTAACTGGACACATCAGTCCAGCCGCTCCACTTGCACTGCAAGGCAGTGTCCTTACCCACTGGACCACCAGGGAAGCCCCTAAGGAGAGCTTTTTAAAAGACAATTTACAAAGTTGTTTCAGGAAAATGAAAATTCTATCAAACTTGTTTGTGACACCACTTCAAATCTCCACAATCATTTGTCAATGCTTTAGCTATTAAACCTGTAGAAGACACTGTACAATTACACTGGGAAAAAGCTAGTAAGACAAGATCTCTGACCTAAGTGACCTAACATTTAGGTAATGGAATAGGAAATGGTAAGTAGGCATATAAATGATCTATGAAAAGAAATCCAGTAACATGATGTGAAATATACAGAAAGAAAAGTATTATCAAAAGACTTCATAAATGGGGATGTGTTAAAATAAGTACTATAAATAGATTATAGTTTGACCAAGAAAAGAGAGACAGAGAACAACAAACTAAAAGAGGCATGGTCAAGTAGATACATATAAATAGAGATGTATGGATGATGCCTCCCAGTAAGGGAGAAGTGGTTGCAAAGGTAGCTTTTTGCCATTCAGTGAAGAGTCTTGAATGCCATGTTAAGAAGTCTGGAATTTATTCTACAGATACCAAAAGTCATTGGAGAGCAGTGATATGATCTAATGTCTGCTTTAGGAAGTTATGAATTCATACAGAACAATTCAGAACATACCAAAGAACTAAATGTTTGGAAGGAAGCTGGAAAGCAAGCTGATCCAGTACTCTGCAAGAAAATATCAATAAAAAGCTAAAAGTTATACAAAAACTGAATATAAATTCTGGAGTGGAAAAGCACAATAACTTAAACAAACAAATCCACTAGAGGGGCTCAGGAGCAGATCTGAGCTGGCAAAAAAAAAAAGAATCAGTGAACTTAAACAACAAGGTCAACTGAGATTATCCATTATAAGGAACTGAAAGAAAAACATAAAGAACCACAAGCAGAGCCTCAAAGACTTGTGTGGATACTATCAAGAGCACCAACATAAATCAATATTTGCATGATAGTCTCAGAAGAGGAAGAAAGAGTAAAAAAAAAAAAAAAAACTAAAGAAATAATGACTGAAAACTTCCCAAATTTGATGAAAAACATCAATTTACACTTTCAAGAGGCTCAACAAATTCCAAGTAGAACAAATTTAAAAAGATTTACCCTTAACACATCATGATCAAACCATGATCATAAAATAGAATACAGAGAAAAACAACATGATCATTTCAACAGACCCAGAAAAATGAATTTTAACAATATCCAATACACTTTCATGATAAAAGCAATGACCTAGGAATATATGGGAATTTCTCTGACCAGATAAAGGGTATCTATGAGTAACCACAGCTAACCTTGTATTTAGAGGTAAAAGATTGAAAGCCTTCCCCCCTAAGATAAGGAACAAGACAAAGATGTCAACTCTGGCCACCCACATGCAGTGGAGGTTCTTACAAGGACAGTAAGGCAAGAAAGATAAATAAAAGGTATCCAGGTTGGAAAGGAAGAAGTTAGACTATTTCTATTTTATTTGTAGGTGAGATCTCCTGTATTTAGAAAAATCTAAGGAAACCATTCAAGATACTATCAGAACGAATAAACAAGGTCAATAAGGTTTCAGGACACTATGAATATACAGCAATCAACTGCACTTCTAAACACTAGCAAAGAATACTCAGAAATGAAAGTAAGGAGCAACTCTATCTAAAACAGCATTTTTAAAATTCCCAATTAGAGGCATAAACTTAACAAAAGAGATATAAGACCTTCACACTGAAAATTACAAAACATCACGAAAATTAAACACAGCTTAAATAAATGGAAAACCATGCCATGTCCATGCCTACGAAGACTTCACAGTATTAAGACAGTTACATTGCCAAAACTGACTTATGGCTTCAATACAAACAATCCCTATCAAAATCCCAGCAGTCTTTTTCGAGAAACTGACCTGGAGACAAAAAAGGGTATTAGCAGTTGTGAGAAGCTGCAGGAGAGAAGGAATGAGGAGCTTCTTTAGTGGACACAGAGCTTCTTTTTGGAGTTATGAAAACATGGTTGCACAATTCTATAAATATACTAAAACCACCAAATTGTCAGTTTAAAAGGGTGTATTTTATGGGATGTTATGAAAATGTTATGCAAAAAGGAGCAAAGAAGGAGAAACCAAGGTTAACAGTAGCGAAACAGAAAATAAGGAATGAAGTAGCAAAGATTTTGTGAATAAAACTGACAGGAATAAGCAGGTGCTGAAGATGATAAACAACGGGGAAAAGTTAACGACTATTCATGGTTTCTAACTTGAAGGTCACAGAAGAGCAATGTAGAGTGCATAAGAGAGGTGCCAAGTTCATGGAGGAAAATAATGAATTCGATTTTGGATATTCAGAGACACTATCCACTGGAGTACAAGGGTAGACAAGAGAGGGAAGCACAGAAGAGGGAAAAGGATCAGACAGGTTATTGAAAAGAATAAGATCTATGTCACAGATAGAAATGAAGTGAAACAGGGTTCTCTGATTAAGAAAGAACACAACAGAGTAGAAAACAGGAGAAGCATCTAAGGAAGAGGAAAAAGATACAGAAATTAAAAAACAGGAGAAGCATCTAAGGAAGAGGAAAAAGATACAGAAATTAAACAGGATGGCTTTGATCTTCTCAATGAAGGAAGAAAAGCAAATACACTGATAAGGGATGAACAGAAGTATTAATTAGCAGTCTTGAGAGCCCAGAAGATCCTAGACAGCATGAATAAAGACTAGTGGTGTTTCTAGTTAGTGGTTTCCGACTGAAACTATTTAACTGATGCTATGTCTATTGAATGGAGCAACTCTATCTAAAACAGCTTTTTAAATTCCCAACTAGAGGCATAAACTTAACAAAAGAGATATAAGACCTTCACACTGAAAATTACAAAACATCACGAAAATTAAACACAGCTTAAATAAATGGAAAACCATGCCATGTCCATGCCTACGAAGACTTCACAGTATTAAGACAGTTACATTGCCAAAACTGACTTATGGCTTCAATACAAACAATCCCTATCAAAATCCCAGCAGTCTTTTTCGAGAAACTGACCTGGAGACAAAAAAGGGTATTAGCAGTTGTGAGAAGCTGCAGGAGAGAAGGAATGAGGAGCTTCTTTAGTGGACACAGAGCTTCTTTTTGGAGTTATGAAAACATGGTTGCACAATTCTATAAATATACTAAAACCACCAAATTGTCAGTTTAAAAGGGTGTATTTTATGGGATGTTATGAAAATGTTATGCAAAAAGGAGCAAAGAAGGAGAAACCAAGGTTAACAGTAGCGAAACAGAAAATAAGGAATGAAGTAGCAAAGATTTTGTGAATAAAACTGACAGGAATAAGCAGGTGCTGAAGATGATAAACAACGGGGAAAAGTTAACGACTATTCATGGTTTCTAACTTGAAGGTCACAGAAGAGCAATGTAGAGTGCATAAGAGAGGTGCCAAGTTCATGGAGGAAAATAATGAATTCGATTTTGGATATTCAGAGACACTATCCACTGGAGTACAAGGGTAGACAAGAGAGGGAAGCACAGAAGAGGGAAAAGGATCAGACAGGTTATTGAAAAGAATAAGATCTATGTCACAGATAGAAATGAAGTGAAACAGGGTTCTCTGATTAAGAAAGAACACAACAGAGTAGAAAACAGGAGAAGCATCTAAGGAAGAGGAAAAAGATACAGAAATTAAAAAACAGGAGAAGCATCTAAGGAAGAGGAAAAAGATACAGAAATTAAACAGGATGGCTTTGATCTTCTCAATGAAGGAAGAAAAGCAAATACACTGATAAGGGATGAACAGAAGTATTAATTAGCAGTCTTGAGAGCCCAGAAGATCCTAGACAGCATGAATAAAGACTAGTGGTGTTTCTAGTTAGTGGTTTCCGACTGAAACTATTTAACTGATGCTATGTTTATTTTTTTTTTATATGGAATGCTTCACGAATTTGTGTGTCATCCTTGCACAGGGGCCATGCTAATCTTCTCTGTATCGTTCCAATTTTAGTATATGTGCTGCCAAAGCGAGCACTAACTGATGCTATGTTTAAGAAAACTGTCCTGCAATGGGTGTAGGTTAACTCTTGTTCACTCTCTTTCTGCTGCCTTCTTGGTTCCGCATTCCATCTTGGTTCTGAAACCCCTGCATAAGATGCCTGTTAAAGCCACAGAAACCATCCCTGTTACAGAGCAGAAGTTGCCACAACCCCAGGCTGAGAGAGGATCTTGAACAAAATCTGATAGTGATGATTAGTACCAGACCTAAGGAATACGGCTCTACACAGGCAATCAAACACGGCTGAAGTCAATGAAGAATCAGTCAGTAAAGCAAAAAAGAGGAGTGAAAAAAAGGCATGGAAAGACTATGCCCAAAATGGATCTTCAATAGATTACATAGGTTACTGGAGTCACACTGTCCGAAATCTAAGAATATTCTCTGTCATCAGAAAACTAGATGTGTACAAGAGACCAGCCTCAAATACCTACGCAGTTTTGGGGAAAGCCAAGATCAAAGATTTATCTCAGCAAGCACAGTTGGCACCTGCTAAGAAATTCAAAGCTCAAGGTGAAGCTGTCTCAAACATTCAAGAAAACACATGCACTCCAACTGAACAAGAAGAGTGAAGAGGAAAAGTTTAATTTAACAGGTGTGAAAGCTGACACAGAACTGATCATTTCACATGCAAATGATATAGTAATGATATAGTAAATACTATTACAGAATTAGCAGTGTAACCATTTGACAAGAGGACTTTTGGGGTTTCAAAAGAGTAATTACAGCTGGGTTTGAAATCTGTACTGTTTCTATTATTAATAAAGTTATGACCTCTTGCCAGATTAAAAAAAAAAATCTGTCAAATTGATATATTACATGTCACTTAGGATCTGGTAAAACTAAGTAAGTGGCTTCCATTAAATAAAACTCTAAAATCAACAACAACAACAAAAAAAACCTCTAAAATTCTCTTTAGGGTAATCTCTTTAGGGTAATCTCAGTATCAAAGCATCTGGTAAGTTAAATCACTTTAATAAACTACATGACACAAAACAAATGATACTGGAAGAAATATTCTCACTAGGAACTGTATTCCTAAGAGAAAACATACCAAATGGTAAATTAAAATGAAATCATCACATTCATTTATTTTAGTAAAACTGTACTAAACAGGCCTTTTATAACGCTTTCTAAACAGAAATCTTAAATGTGAGTGAAATTTCTTAAACCAATTTTGAGAGAATATCAAACCCACAGGATGTTAACAGCTACACACATACATACACACAGACACACACATGCACAAGTATTTTGCAGGCAATACATCTGGACAAAACCGGATTAGATTAAAGCAGAGCAAATTTCTATTTATCTGGGACCTTTTAGAGCTTTAAAACACTAATGTGCACAGATAAGTTCCATGTAGGAAGACATTTCCAATTTATTTGACCTTAAAAACTTTTCCAGGGCAGGCCTATTAATGACTTCTGGAATTGTGTCCATATTATATAGTATATAATACTATATATATTTGGGTAAATATTAATGAGAGACACTTTAAATTAGATTTCAACAAAAAGATTTTAAAGTTGGGGAAGTCATCTTTAATTTGTACCTATGATGGATCCAGAATACCCCTAAAATAAACTTTACATTCACCCCAAAAACCACTACATCTAAAACACAGCCAGTAAACGTTCAATTAAATGACAATAAGTACACACTTAAAGAGACCAATAAAACTTGGCTATTATGAGTGACTCTAACAAAGTAACTCAATGCAAAGAATTATGTAAAAAAAACCAAACACTGCACTATAGGTAGTATTTTTATTTTAATAAAATGCGAATCATAGAATATTCACAAATTATTATACCTAATAAATTTAACTCTTAACCATCTACTTTTTTGACAAATCAAAAACCCATACTTACAGTGGGGTAAGAACATAAAAATTAATAGTTTTAAGTTGCAAATAACATCATTTCAAGGTATTTTTGAACCCAAGTGATTTTTCTAACATATATAAAAGTTTGTAAATATAAGAAATACCAAACGCATATATATATATATATACTTACCATCGAATCAGAATTAAGAATTTGCCTCATAAACTCCAAAAATGAAGATGCAAGTTCACCTGTGTCTTTACTAAATGTGCTGACCACTCGTTTCAGTAAACTATGCAGAGCATTACTGTTTTTCCTTAAAGAACTGTAAATAAAGAAAACATAGAGGCTATGTTTTAAAATTAAAGCATATGAATCTAGTATGAGAAATGAAATATCTCAGCTGAGACAAATGAAATTTAGTAAAATTAAAATTTTGCATCTCCAGAAATGTAAAAAAGGACTTTGATAGTTTATCTGTCATACAAGCCATGTAACAAAGCATTCATTTTTATAGTTGATATCTCCTTTTAGATAAACTTCTAAAACACAGAAAGGAAAAATTTCCCCCAAATAATAAAGCTCTAACTTAGCAAATACACTTTCAGGTCCCACTCCTTTTTACACTTTTTATAACCTAGAGATTTTTCTAATATAGGAGGTTATAGCTGTCTCAAAAGTCTAAGTTATATATAACAACAAAGAATGATTATCTTTATGACATTGTAATTTAACAGAAAAAAATCAAGGGTATAGAGTAGGCATCGGTAAACTTTTTTACGTAGAAAACCTAATGATAAATATTTTAGGCTTTACAGGGTCATACACAACTCAATCTGCTTCTTGCTATACTGATTTCACAACTTCACTGCTTTAATTTGTACCTATGATGGAAATCCCAAAACTTTACATTCACCCCAAAAACCACTACATCTAAAACACAGCCAGTAAACGTTCAATTAAATGACAATAAGTACACACTTAAAGAGACCAATAAAACTTGGCTATTATGAGTGACTCTAACAAAGTAACTCAATGCAAAGAATTATGTAAAAAAAACCAAACACTGCACTATAGGTAGTATTTTTATTTTAATAAAATGCGAATCATAGAATATTCACAAATTATTATACCTAATAAATTTAACTCTTAACCATCTACTTTTTTGACAAATCAAAAACCCATACTTACAGTGGGGTAAGAACATAAAAATTAATAGTTTTAAGTTGCAAATAACATCATTTCAAGGTATTTTTGAACCCAAGTGATTTTTCTAACATATATAAAAGTTTGTAAATATAAGAAATACCAAACGCATATATATATATATATACTTACCATCGAATCAGAATTAAGAATTTGCCTCATAAACTCCAAAAATGAAGATGCAAGTTCACCTGTGTCTTTACTAAATGTGCTGACCACTCGTTTCAGTAAACTATGCAGAGCATTACTGTTTTTCCTTAAAGAACTGTAAATAAAGAAAACATAGAGGCTATGTTTTAAAATTAAAGCATATGAATCTAGTATGAGAAATGAAATATCTCAGCTGAGACAAATGAAATTTAGTAAAATTAAAATTTTGCATCTCCAGAAATGTAAAAAAGGACTTTGATAGTTTATCTGTCATACAAGCCATGTAACAAAGCATTCATTTTTATAGTTGATATCTCCTTTTAGATAAACTTCTAAAACACAGAAAGGAAAAATTTCCCCCAAATAATAAAGCTCTAACTTAGCAAATACACTTTCAGGTCCCACTCCTTTTTTTACACTTTTTATAACCTAGAGATTTTTCTAATATAGGAGGTTATAGCTGTCTCAAAAGTCTAAGTTATATATAACAACAAAGAATGATTATCTTTATGACATTGTAATTTAACAGAAAAAAATCAAGGGTATAGAGTAGGCATCGGTAAACTTTTTTACGTAGAAAACCTAATGATAAATATTTTAGGCTTTACAGGGTCATACACAACTCAATCTGCTTCTTGCTATACAAAATAGCCATCTCAGTCACAACTACTTCACTGCTGGTTTAGTGAGAAAGGAGCTGCAGACAACACACAAATGCTGGCTATGTTCCAATAAACGCTGGATTTGGCCTGTGGTCCACAATTTACTAACCCCTAATACACAGAGATTTCAGCATAAGAGACAAAACCATGGTATGTCTGAAATCCTGATAACATATAGACCCGCTAAAATTACGCATTTACAGAGTTCATAGTTGATCAAAGAAAATGTCAAAACTTTGGTTAAACAATACAATACAGAGAAAGATAGGGCTTGTGTTTATGAGAACTTTATAAAATAATGAAATGGACAAGGCAAAACAGGAATGAGATTAAACCTAGAGATAGTACAATTGATGGGAAAAGTTCAAAATTGGACTATACCAATTACTAGCCTCTACTTTAACCTTAAGAAAATAAGCCTAATTTAGATGGCCTATCAAAAACTGAGGTCTGGGCTTGCCTGGTGTTCCAGTGGGCAGAGTGTCCGCCTTGCAGTGCAAGGGATGCCGGTTTGATCTCTGGCCTGGGAAGATCCCAGGTGCCGCGGAGCGGCTGGACCGGTGTGTCCAATTACGAGCCAGCACTCTGGAGTGCATGTGCCTAAAGCTGGTGCTCTGCAATGGGAGAGGTCACTGCGATGGGAGGCCCACACAGGCCAAAGAATAAAGATGGATGAAAATGTAAAAAGGACTTTGATAGTTTATCTGTCATACAAGCCATGTAACAAAGCATTCATTTTTATAGTTGATATCTCCTTTTAGATAAACTTCTAAAACACAGAAAGGAAAAATTTCCCCCAAATAATAAAGCTCTAACTTAGCAAATACACTTTCAGGTCCCACTCCTTTTTACACTTTTTATAACCTAGAGATTTTTCTAATATAGGAGGTTATAGCTGTCTCAAAAGTCTAAGTTATATATAACAACAAAGAATGATTATCTTTATGACATTGTAATTTAACAGAAAAAATCAAGGGTATAGAGTAGGCATCGGTAAACTTTTTTACGTAGAAAACCTAATGATAAATATTTTAGGCTTTACAGGGTCATACACAACTCAATCTGCTTCTTGCTATACAAAATAGCCATCTCAGTCACAACTACTTCACTGCTGGTTTAGTGAGAAAGGAGCTGCAGACAACACACAAATGCTGGCTATGTTCCAATAAACGCTGGATTTGGCCTGTGGTCCACAATTTACTAACCCCTAATACACAGAGATTTCAGCATAAGAGACAAAACCATGGTATGTCTGAAATCCTGATAACATATAGACCCGCTAAAATTACGCATTTACAGAGTTCATAGTTGATCAAAGAAAATGTCAAAACTTTGGTTAAACAATACAATACAGAGAAAGATAGGGCTTGTGTTTATGAGAACTTTATAAAATAATGAAATGGACAAGGCAAAACAGGAATGAGATTAAACCTAGAGATAGTACAATTGATGGGAAAAGTTCAAAATTGGACTATACCAATTACTAGCCTCTACTTTAACCTTAAGAAAATAAGCCTAATTTAGATGGCCTATCAAAAACTGAGGTCTGGGCTTGCCTGGTGTTCCAGTGGGCAGAGTGTCCGCCTTGCAGTGCAAGGGATGCCGGTTTGATCTCTGGCCTGGGAAGATCCCAGGTGCCGCGGAGCGGCTGGACCGGTGTGTCCAATTACGAGCCAGCACTCTGGAGTGCATGTGCCTAAAGCTGGTGCTCTGCAATGGGAGAGGTCACTGCGATGGGAGGCCCACACAGGCCAAAGAATAAAGATGGATGAAAATAAATAAATAAACAAACAACAAAACAGGCCAAAAAAAAAAAAAAAACCCCCGAGGTCCACTTACACACCCTTTAGAATGTCTACAATTTAAAAAAAAAAATCTAGTAATACCAAAATCTGACATTTTGTTAGTCAACCTGTAGAAAAGTTGTCCATAAAAGGGTAACACACTGACTACAAAGGTGATGGAGGCAGCTTTGCATGGAAATGTGATAGACATATGACTGTCAAAATCCACAGAATTATGTATCATAAAACATGCATGAAATTACAGAGACAGAAAGTCAGAATCCATCTTCTGATACTGTGTTAGAATCAAAGTATTTGCATGGACTCATTATTTAGAATACTTACATACAATAAATAGATGGAAAAAATAAATGTAGAGTTTTCTTTGTATAGGCATGAGTTAGGACACATACATCCCCCAGCTCTAGCCAACGAGAAGAACCAAAATTAAATTGATCAACAAAATTAATAAAAATAGTGTTCGATTATTACACAAGGAAAAAAAATTAATGTCCACGAGTCCATACTGATATAAATACCCAAATAAGTAAACAAATAAGGGAAAAGTGATAAATTCTTCCTTGAAAGAAAAAGTGAAGTAGTCCAGTTGTGTCTGACCCTTTGTGACCCATAGATGAGCCATGTAATTCTCCAGGCAAGAATACTAGAGTGAGTAGCCTTTCCCTTCTCCACAGGATTTTCCCAACCCAGCGACCAAACCCAGGTCTCCTACATTGCAGGCAGATTCTTTACCATCATGAGTCACCAGGTAAGGCCAATAATCCTGGAGTGGATAGCCTATCCCTTCTCTAGGGACAGAACTGGGGTCTCCTGCATTGCAGGCAGATTCTTTACCAGCTGAGAAGGAGAATTAAATGAAAAAGGAATGAGAAAACTAGGAAATTACTACTGAAACACCACAGTAATAACTGACATATGCAAAGATTCACTAATAAATAGTAAAATGAGTAGATGAAAATTTTAAGTAGAAACAGGACATTTACTTAGTCTTAAAGTGTATTATTCAAGATGTTCAGTATTTAAAAACAGAAAATTAGTAAGTTTGTGGTGCAGAATCCTGGCAGACAGCATCTCAGTTAAGTGACCAAGCTTAATATCATCAGTAGTGTACGATGCATTTTTCTGATACGATGTACTCAGAAAAGTACATTGCCTCTGTAGTGCCCTTCTCAAGACAGCATAATCTCAATCTGATTGTGAGAAAATATCAAAGCTAAATTGAGGTATATTTTTAAAAAAAAGAAAGAAAGAAAGAAATTGAGGTATATTCTACCAGCTCTCCAAAAATGTCAAAGTCACGAAATACAAGGATACAATAAAACTAACAGCAATACAGGATCCTTCTGTGGATCCCAAAACAAAAGAAGAACATTACTAGAAAAACTGGTAAAACTTAAGCTTGTATTTTAGTATTGTGTCAACCTTAAACTCCTAATTTTGATAAACAGCCAATGGTTATATAAAGACATCAACATAAGGACAGAGATTAAGGATCAGTTGGACAAAGGGTATATCTCAGCTCTATACTATTATTTTGTAATTCTTCTTAAAGTCTAAAATTATCTCATAAAAAAATTTTTTTTGAATGAGGCCTGTCTCAAGACTAGATGATATAAGCTAGATCACACTGTAACTCTGCTCAAAACCTTACAATGGCATGTGTATGTGTGTAAGTCACTCAGTTGTGTCCGACTCTTTGATATTATGGACTGCAGCCTGCCAGGCTCCTCTGTGCATGAAATTCTCCAGGCAAGAATACTGGAGTGGGTAGCCATTCCCTTCTCTAGGGAATCTTCCTGACCCAGGGATCAAACTCGAGTCTCCTGCATTGTAGGTAGATTCTTTATCATCTGAGCCACTAGGGAAGCCCACAAAGGCCTTTATACATAATCATAAAGGCCCTTGATAATCTGCCCTCCCATCATCTACCCATTACCTCTCAGACCCTAGGCCCTATCATCTTCCTAGTTGCTTACTCACTTCAAGAGCAACCACTATGGTCTCAAGGGCATTTCTCAAGACAAGTTAGGCATACTGTATGCAGCTGCTCTCCCCAGCACTCACCTCACCCAGTTCTTAGCTGAAGGGCCACCTTCTCAGTGAGGACTTCCCCTGATTTCCTCCCTCACACTTCAAATGAGAACTCTCACCCTCACGTCAGCACTCACTATTCCTCTGTTTTATGCTGTTCTGTAACATACTGTGTACTTTTAGTTACATGTTGGTCATTTGTCCACTTCTAACAGAATGAAAGTAACAAGACAGGGGCTTTTTTTTTTTTTTAATTAAATGCCAGCACCTAGAGCAGTGAGAGGAGGGCATTCAATAAATACCTGTGTCCTAAATAACTCCAGCATTCCTTTATAACGTCTACTCTGAACCAGGTTTCTAGATGCTGGAGGGAGTACACTCAAGAACACACAGTCCTGGGCTTCCCCTGGTGGTCCAGTGGGTAAGGACACCGCCTTGAAGTGCAAGGGGCGCCGGTTCCATCCCTGGCCTGGGAAGATCCCACGTGCCGCGGAGCGGCTGGACTGATGTGTCCAATCACCGAGCCGGAGCTCTGGAGCGCATGCGCCCAGAGCCGGCGCTCTTCGACAACGGACGCCACCGCGATGGGAGGCCCACAGGAGCCAAAGAACAAAGACGGATGAAAAGAGAGAAACGAAAGACCAATAGAAGTGGCCCGCCCGCTCCCCTCCCTCCCCAACCCGACCCCCGCCCAAAATAAATAAAAATAAATAAATCTTTTTTAAAAAAAGAACACACAGTCCCTGTCTTTGTGCAGCTTATATTCTTTCTAGTGAGGGAGACAATCAAATAAGCAGTAAGTCTATATAACGTAATGTCAAAATATAAAGGGGACAAGGAATGGGAACACAAAAGGCAGGCTATTTTAGAGAGGCATTTAAAAGGCAAAAAATATATTGATACAGACACCTGAGTAAAGTAAGCAAATAAGTCCTAGAAGAAACTAGAGAAAAAGCATTTTAGGAAAAAAATGTCTGGAGGTAGGGATGAGCCTGACAGGGAGCCAAAGTGAGGATAAAAGAGCTCTGAGATAAGTAGAAGAGATAAGCAAGAGTCAGACTGTACAGAGCCTTAAAGATCAATATAGAGTTTGAATTTTATTTGCAGTGCAACAGAAAGCCATCAGAAGGATTTAAGTAAAATAATGACACACACCTCATTTTAAGTTTAAAAAGATCAATCTGGGTACTAAGAAAATGTATTTTATGGGGACAATACTAGAAGTGAGAGAAGACTAGAGGCTACTGACATAAGTCATGTGAGACAGTGGACTGAGGAGGGATAGTACTATGGGGTGGAAAAAGGCAATCAGATTGAGGATGTTATTTTGGAAACATAATGTACTGAACTTCTTGACAGAAAGGATACAGGGATTATTTTAGGTTTAAATTAGAGAGGCATTTAATAAATACCTGTGTCCTAAATAACTCCAGCATTCCTTTATAACGTCTACTCTGAACCAGGTTTCTAGATGCTGGAGGGAGTACACTCAAGAACACACAGTCCTGGGCTTCCCCTGGTGGTCCAGTGGGTAAGGACACCGCCTTGAAGTGCAAGGGGCGCCGGTTCCATCCCTGGCCTGGGAAGATCCCACGTGCCGCGGAGCGGCTGGACTGATGTGTCCAATCACCGAGCCGGAGCTCTGGAGCGCATGCGCCCAGAGCCGGCGCTCTTCGACAACGGACGCCACCGCGATGGGAGGCCCACAGGAGCCAAAGAACAAAGACGGATGAAAAGAGAGAAACGAAAGACCAATAGAAGTGGCCCGCCCGCTCCCCTCCCTCCCCAACCCGACCCCCGCCCAAAATAAATAAAAATAAATAAATCTTAAAAAAAAAAAAAAAGAACACACAGTCCCTGTCTTTGTGCAGCTTATATTCTTTCTAGTGAGGGAGACAATCAAATAAGCAGTAAGTCTATATAACGTAATGTCAAAATATAAAGGGGACAAGGAATGGGAACACAAAAGGCAGGCTATTTTAGAGAGGCATTTAAAAGGCAAAAAATATATTGATACAGACACCTGAGTAAAGTAAGCAAATAAGTCCTAGAAGAAACTAGAGAAAAAGCATTTTAGGAAAAAAATGTCTGGAGGTAGGGATGAGCCTGACAGGGAGCCAAAGTGAGGATAAAAGAGCTCTGAGATAAGTAGAAGAGATAAGCAAGAGTCAGACTGTACAGAGCCTTAAAGATCAATATAGAGTTTGAATTTTATTTGCAGTGCAACAGAAAGCCATCAGAAGGATTTAAGTAAAATAATGACACACACCTCATTTTAAGTTTAAAAAGATCAATCTGGGTACTAAGAAAATGTATTTTATGGGGACAATACTAGAAGTGAGAGAAGACTAGAGGCTACTGACATAAGTCATGTGAGACAGTGGACTGAGGAGGGATAGTACTATGGGGTGGAAAAAGGCAATCAGATTGAGGATGTTATTTTGGAAACATAATGTACTGAACTTCTTGACAGAAAGGATACAGGGAATGAGGAAAAGAGAAGACTCAAGTATCTTAGAGTTTAACATTTACCAAGATAAGCAAGACAGAAACATGCCTGAATCAAGAATATCAACAGCTCTGCTTTGGTTCACCTTGGGTGCCCATTAAATGGCTAAGTAGAGATGTCGAATAAGACACATGGGTTACTTGGAGCTTAGCAGAAAAATCTGAGCAAAAGGAAGAAAATGGAATAGATTACAATGAATCAAGCAGAGCCAGCAACATCACAAATCATGCTATGGCAACTGTATGCAAAGGGTTATTTGTGAGAGCACCTAATCGAGCTAGGAATGGAAGAACCAAGGAAAGTTTTTCGGTTTCCTTGGATGGGTAGTGCATAAGATGAATTTTAAAGGATACAGAGTAAATGCCTAGGCAACAGGAAAAAAAGATCTTCAAGAAATAAAATTTAAAGACTTCGGTGAAAGACTGGGAGGTGGCAGCTGAGAACTTGGCTGTTCAGCAGGTACCATCAATTGAGAGAGACCAGAAGAGAACAGACAGGCTAAGGAGATGGAAAAGACAGGAACCAGCACCAAGCACTGTACATAAGCACTGAAACTTAAGTTTTCAACCCATGTTACAAGAATTAATTAGAGGCACAAATACATGTTGCCTAATCCTTTGTATCTCCTACCTACTTCTAAAAATTCCCAGAGAAACCATGTAGTACCTACCTATCTAGTGAAGAAAAAGGAATTTGTTTTGTTGGCATATTCACTTGAAGTTCTTCAAAGATGATGGTAGTGTGATAGTATGAACCCTAAAGCAGAAAGTGCTGATTCTGTGCGATTCAAGTGTGGGCATGGACAAAGAGACGGAAGTAGAATGATACTTGAGAGACTGAGCAGTGTGATATTTACATCATTTCAAATAAATTTCATCTCAGCCATTCCTCTAGAGAATAAAAAACACACAATCAGCACTTTCACCTTTAGAGTCCATAGTATCACACTACCATCATCTTTGAAGAACTAGAGGCGAATATGCCAACAAAACAAGTATCTTAGAGAACTGACCCTAGAACATTAAGATCTCCTTTTCAATTTACATGTGCTATCCTAAAGATTTTGTTACTAGTACATTTCATTGCCAATGACCTTTTCCATAAATACAAAATTTCTCCACGTGAAAGAAATACTGGAATGGGTGCAGATTTAAATACAAGGATATATTAAAATTTTACCACTTCCTGGTGGCTCAGTGGTAATGAATTGCCTGCCAATTTGGAAGGCACAGGTTCACCTCTGGCTGGGGAAAAATCTCCTGGAAAAGGAAATGACAACCCACTCCAGTGTTCTTGCCTGGGAAATCCCATGGACAGAGGAGGTTAGCAGCCTACAGTCCATGGGGTTTCAAAAGTCTGACATGACTTAGCAATCAAACAATAACAGTATTAAATTAGATAGAGCATTACCTTTTTAAATGAAATAATCCATAATCATGCTCTGCAAGAAACATCATTGTTCTGACACATGTCAATAAGCAGTTGTAACTGCTCTCAGAGTTAGCTACCACAGCCAGGAGACAGTCACAGATGGAGGCCATCAATTCTTTGCTTGGTAGAGAATTGGAAAGCTGCTCCAGTTCAGAAATAGAACCTTCAGAAGAGTTTGGCAAAATTAGTGCAATGTCCTGTGAGGGAGGAGGGGAGTTGGGAAAAAACAATTTTTTTAAATGATTGTCATTATCACTTCATGGTTTTATTTCAGAAATACACAGCAATTAATACTTAGTAATGATCAAAATATCATACTGTCCCATCCCAAACAAAGATGCAAACATGTTAAGAACAAAAGTATTATTTTGCCCTTCCATAGAGGTTAATAGAAGGATACACACCTAAAGAAATAAAGACAAATATTTTGCTTCATAGTATTTTCACTTTATGAAACTGACACCTTACCCCTTGGCAACAGCACCTGACTCACGGTATTCTTATTTTAAAAGAACATCTCTGTGCAAAATTTTTCCCTCGGAATTATAACAGTTTCTAGCTTCAATGGTTAGGCATTAAAATTTTTAAATTACTGTATTATTTATTCACTTGAATAATTTTAAATTTATAGCACTTTCACCTTTAGAGTCCATAGTATCACACTACCATCATCTTTGAAGAACTAGAGGCGAATATGCCAACAAAACAAGTATCTTAGAGAACTGACCCTAGAACATTAAGATCTCCTTTTCAATTTACATGTGCTATCCTAAAGATTTTGTTACTAGTACATTTCATTGCCAATGACCTTTTCCATAAATACAAAATTTCTCCACGTGAAAGAAATACTGGAATGGGTGCAGATTTAAATACAAGGATATATTAAAATTTTACCACTTCCTGGTGGCTCAGTGGTAATGAATTGCCTGCCAATTTGGAAGGCACAGGTTCACCTCTGGCTGGGGAAAAATCTCCTGGAAAAGGAAATGACAACCCACTCCAGTGTTCTTGCCTGGGAAATCCCATGGACAGAGGAGGTTAGCAGCCTACAGTCCATGGGGTTTCAAAAGTCTGACATGACTTAGCAATCAAACAATAACAGTATTAAATTAGATAGAGCATTACCTTTTTAAATGAAATAATCCATAATCATGCTCTGCAAGAAACATCATTGTTCTGACACATGTCAATAAGCAGTTGTAACTGCTCTCAGAGTTAGCTACCACAGCCAGGAGACAGTCACAGATGGAGGCCATCAATTCTTTGCTTGGTAGAGAATTGGAAAGCTGCTCCAGTTCAGAAATAGAACCTTCAGAAGAGTTTGGCAAAATTAGTGCAATGTCCTGTGAGGGAGGAGGGGAGTTGGGAAAAAACAATTTTTTTAAATGATTGTCATTATCACTTCATGGTTTTATTTCAGAAATACACAGCAATTAATACTTAGTAATGATCAAAATATCATACTGTCCCATCCCAAACAAAGATGCAAACATGTTAAGAACAAAAGTATTATTTTGCCCTTCCATAGAGGTTAATAGAAGGATACACACCTAAAGAAATAAAGACAAATATTTTGCTTCATAGTATTTTCACTTTATGAAACTGACACCTTACCCCTTGGCAACAGCACCTGACTCACGGTATTCTTATTTTAAAAGAACATCTCTGTGCAAAATTTTTCCCTCGGAATTATAACAGTTTCTAGCTTCAATGGTTAGGCATTAAAATTTTTTAAATTACTGTATTATTTATTCACTTGAATAATTTTAAATTTATAAAGAAAGAATTCATACAAATGAATTTTAATAAATATATCCATATTTGAATTTAAAACATCACAGAAAGGAATGGAGCAAAAAACATTTAGGCACAGTCTTCGAATATTTTCCTCTAGTTTTTATATAAATCTACAATTAAAATTTTTCAGTGTCACCAAGTTTACCTAACAATAACTAAAACCTACACTGTATTTTTTTTATAGAAGTAAAGCAGACTTTACAGAAACATTTTTAGGTATGTGTTATTGCCTTTAACAACTTCAACACACAGAAACTAGTATTTAACTCCTTTAGAACTAAAGGACAAAGCAGGAATAGAAGGGAAATATAACAAGGCGAGGCGAGCTAAGAATGAGGTTTATGTGATCAGGGCAGCTAGAACCCTAAAGTGTTACTCAGCACAGTCATACAACTTAACGTGAATTATGAAACAAACACCCACTGACTGGACATTCTGGGGTATAAAGACTTAAAACAGTCTTTTACCAGGTCCCAAACTATTTTCTACCAGATCTCCTTTCTGTGAAAACAAGTCATACCAAAAATGTTCCTACTTGTTAAATGTAACCAAACTGGAATTTTGTTAGCTAGAAAAAGGTAATCTTCCAATATTTTTAATCCTATTAAAAATATTCTACCTGGAAAAATCATATCTGATTAATTAGCTAGTAGGAGCATTGTGACAAGCTAAAATGCCATCGGGTAGAGAAGTTTCCAACTATCTCAATAACAATGGGCTTTAAAGTTGAAGCAATTCTCGTTAACTCACGGAACTATAAACTAGAAGTCAATAAACGTGACAGCAGGAAGAAATACTACTACTTTTAGTCAACGTCTATAAGCACAGTGGTCTGAAACACACTAAAACTGTGGTAGCCTGTGATGCCTTCAAATGTTGTCCAGAGCCTTCCCTGGCAGTCCAATGGTTAAGACTCTGCACTTCGGGGGAAAAGATTTCCTATTTAAGCACATGGTTAAACAAACACAAAACCCCCTTGGCAACAGCACCTGACACGGTATTCTTATTTTAAAAGAACATCTCTGTGCAAAATTTTTCCCTCGAATTATAACAGTTTCTAGCTTCAATGGTTAGGCATTAAAATTTTTTAAATTACTGTATTATTTATTCACTTGAATAATTTTAAATTTATAAAGAAAGAATTCATACAAATGAATTTTAATAAATATATCCATATTTGAATTTAAAACATCACAGAAAGGAATGGAGCAAAAAACATTTAGGCACAGTCTTCGAATATTTTCCTCTAGTTTTTATATAAATCTACAATTAAAATTTTCAGTGTCACCAAGTTTACCTAACAATAACTAAAACCTACACTGTATTTTTTTTATAGAAGTAAAGCAGACTTTACAGAAACATTTTTAGGTATGTGTTATTGCCTTTAACAACTTCAACACACAGAAACTAGTATTTAACTCCTTTAGAACTAAAGGACAAAGCAGGAATAGAAGGGAAATATAACAAGGCGAGGCGAGCTAAGAATGAGGTTTATGTGATCAGGGCAGCTAGAACCCTAAAGTGTTACTCAGCACAGTCATACAACTTAACGTGAATTATGAAACAAACACCCACTGACTGGACATTCTGGGGTATAAAGACTTAAAACAGTCTTTTACCAGGTCCCAAACTATTTTCTACCAGATCTCCTTTCTGTGAAAACAAGTCATACCAAAAATGTTCCTACTTGTTAAATGTAACCAAACTGGAATTTTGTTAGCTAGAAAAAGGTAATCTTCCAATATTTTTAATCCTATTAAAAATATTCTACCTGGAAAAATCATATCTGATTAATTAGCTAGTAGGAGCATTGTGACAAGCTAAAATGCCATCGGGTAGAGAAGTTTCCAACTATCTCAATAACAATGGGCTTTAAAGTTGAAGCAATTCTCGTTAACTCACGGAACTATAAACTAGAAGTCAATAAACGTGACAGCAGGAAGAAATACTACTACTTTTAGTCAACGTCTATAAGCACAGTGGTCTGAAACACACTAAAACTGTGGTAGCCTGTGATGCCTTCAAATGTTGTCCAGAGCCTTCCCTGGCAGTCCAATGGTTAAGACTCTGCACTTCGCTGGTTGGGGAACTAAGGTCCCTCATACCTTGAGGAGCAGCCAAAAAAAGTTTTTTAATTTCCAAAAAAAAATTGTCCAAACAAAGAAGTATATGGTATTAATTCAACCAATCACAAAACTACAATATTCAAGAATGAATTGATACATAGAATATAACTGGAAAGAAAATGAACATACTCAACATAACCCACCCCAAAGAATAAAATGACATATAAAATAAATATGCAAAGACAATATCTCATAAAGAAAATGAAAAAATCTATTCAGAGAAACTTTGTGTGATGTGCAAAGTCAAAGAAAGTTATGTAACAAACAAATCATTTTATTGTGGGTTCACTGGTCAAATATCTCCCCTAAATAACAATAAGAATAATGAAACAGATCAGCTCTTTTTATCAGCAGCCAAGAACTGCATCATGAGAAGCTTTTAAAAAACATATGCCCACAAAGAATTTTATAAACATAACTATAAATACCTGATCACAGAGAGACTGCAAAATTGATGTGATATATTCAACACACTGTTGGCGAATAACACTGTCTCCAGGAGATCGCACCAAAACCAACAGATCCTGGAATATCTCTGCATATCTTTCATCACCTTTAATAGTTCCATTAATTAGATGCAAAATAGCTAATTTACAAGCTTTGTGTGAAGCCAGAGCATCAAGAAGAGCAAGCAACCTGGTGGTTTGGCTAGTATACTGCTTTTCTTTATCTTCTGAAGTGCTGAAATAAAATCAACACATTTAGTAAAAAAATTCTTGATTTTAAGACATTATTTAATAATTTGCTTTTTCAACACATCAACTTATACAAATCTGACATAAAAAAAATTCATTCCTTGGGTTGACAACTCTGGAATTTTATAATTACTATAAAATCTTGTAAATTCAGGCTTTCAGCAAATTAGAGTACTTCATAGTCCATCTTTCCAACACCCAAAATCCTGAAATACCTGCAGGTATCTTGCATATGAAATAAGTTTTCTATTTAAAATTATTCTCAATATATTCATGTGTCCATGTGTCTGTGTGTATATACATATATACACACGTGTGTGTGTGTGTATATATATACATATATATATATGGGGGATGTATATTTTATATATACATATATTATCTAAGCATTCTAAACTCTGGTTTTCAAATGCTAAGTTACTAAAAAAAAAAAAAAGGAAAAAAGTATTTGTGTCAAAAATACCTTGAAGAAAAAAATTTTAGTGCAAAATGAGAATACCTTTGCAAGTCTTCTACAATCAAATCCAACACAGTCCTCATAATCAGAAGTGCAGTTGGTGAGGCAAGGTCACACAATTGAACACAAATACGCCGCAACATATGCTGAATGGGCTGGCAGGTGGTGCCAGAGAAAGAGCGAACTATTTCTTGGAGCAACTTTGCTTGAACATGAAGGTGCATGCTCCACAGTTTTCGCGTGTTGAGTGCCACTGATATATCATGTGGCTCAATAACCTGTTAAAAAAGTATAATGTGTGTGTACATAGATTTTTTTTTAATATTTATTTATAGTCACAAAAACTGTTCAGGAAGAACTATTATGAAAAGAACATCTTTACTGCATGCTTAAAACATTTAATTTTCTGTTACACAATAAAACATTTGCTTGAATTCAATGTGTCTAATAAAAAATCTTATTGTTTTCAGGTTAGCAGTCAGGAGAGGCGAGTCCATTGGTGAAGCAACCTAGTTAATGGCAAATTCTTAACATGTGATAGAGGTTGGAGGAAAGGATTTAAAAATAACAAACATACAAGTATACATAACAGCACAATAAAATTCACATTAACAGAAATTTAAACTGTTACTCCCATATTTCCTTAATAAAATAACCAACTTGCTTCAGTTTTATCTCACCCTCATTCAGTTATATAATGTCTTTCTTAAGGAAAAGATGATGGGTTTTAGGGTTTTATGCTAACTTTTTCCTTTAATAATTTGCTTTTTCAACACATCAACTTATACAAATCTGACATAAAAAAAATTCATTCCTTGGGTTGACAACTCTGGAATTTTATAATTACTATAAAATCTTGTAAATTCAGGCTTTCAGCAAATTAGAGTACTTCATAGTCCATCTTTCCAACACCCAAAATCCTGAAATACCTGCAGGTATCTTGCATATGAAATAAGTTTTCTATTTAAAATTATTCTCAATATATTCATGTGTCCATGTGTCTGTGTGTATATACATATATACACACGTGTGTGTGTGTGTATATATATACATATATATATATGGGGGATGTATATTTTATATATACATATATTATCTAAGCATTCTAAACTCTGGTTTTCAAATGCTAAGTTACTAAAAAAAAAAAAAAGGAAAAAAGTATTTGTGTCAAAAATACCTTGAAGAAAAAAATTTTAGTGCAAAATGAGAATACCTTTGCAAGTCTTCTACAATCAAATCCAACACAGTCCTCATAATCAGAAGTGCAGTTGGTGAGGCAAGGTCACACAATTGAACACAAATACGCCGCAACATATGCTGAATGGGCTGGCAGGTGGTGCCAGAGAAAGAGCGAACTATTTCTTGGAGCAACTTTGCTTGAACATGAAGGTGCATGCTCCACAGTTTTCGCGTGTTGAGTGCCACTGATATATCATGTGGCTCAATAACCTGTTAAAAAAGTATAATGTGTGTGTACATAGATTTTTTTTTAATATTTATTTATAGTCACAAAAACTGTTCAGGAAGAACTATTATGAAAAGAACATCTTTACTGCATGCTTAAAACATTTAATTTTCTGTTACACAATAAAACATTTGCTTGAATTCAATGTGTCTAATAAAAAATCTTATTGTTTTCAGGTTAGCAGTCAGGAGAGCGAGTCCATTGGTGAAGCAACCTAGTTAATGGCAAATTCTTAACATGTGATAGAGGTTGGAGGAAAGGATTTAAAAATAACAAACATACAAGTATACATAACAGCACAATAAAATTCACATTAACAGAAATTTAAACTGTTACTCCCATATTTCCTTAATAAAATAACCAACTTGCTTCAGTTTTATCTCACCCTCATTCAGTTATATAATGTCTTTCTTAAGGGAAAAAGATGATGAGGGTTTTTCAGGGATTTTAAGCAAAATCACTGACTTTCAAAAAAGTGTTACTGCAGTCACTTATAAGATGCATGTTATATGGAAGTGATACCTGAGTTGTTTGCATGGGCAATGGTAGAGGCAGCAGCTCTGAAAGGAGTATGAGTCCAGAAAAAAATCCTTCAGGAACCTTCAGTATCGAAGAAAGAACTTCTTTTAACATTAAAGACCAAGTATTGTTAGCTAGAGTCTCTTCTGAGATAGTGAGCTTTTCATTAACTCCTTGTGTAAAAGTCAGTAAGATATCAATGATATCATTCTGAATTTTCTGTTCATCACTATCCAAACGACCTGAGAGAGGGATAGAACACAGGAGCATGTGTAAAGTCACAAGTGCTGAAGGAACACGCATGTCCTTAAACTCAAAGGATCCACCTCTCAGGAGTTCCGTTAACATAGTTTTAAGAAGAGTGAGTGTGCAGCGAGCCATTGAAATGGTTGTAACTCTGTGAAGGGTAGTCCCCATGTTGACATGGAGCCTCCAAGGCTGAGTCAGAATACTGTTCAGTTTTTGCAGCACCCGAATAAAGGTGTCCATTCCTTCAGCAGAAAAAAGCTGAATGACAGCAAGATTCCATTTCAGATCTTTCTGTTGACCTTTATATAAATAAGGGAGAAAAAAAAGAAACTCTTAAGTATTTATGTATTAACCACTGGTTAAGATTTTTGAATATTATAGTCAATAAATGATACTTATACTAGGCTTAAAAAAGTTCTTTAGCAGCCATATTACCTTCAACAGGGGCTGGTGGACATGCTACATTACAGAGAACACGCAAGGCAGTAGTAAGGCCAACTCCTTCCGGGGTCATCAAGTTATCAATATTCTTTAAAAAAAAATTAAGAGAAAGCTTAATTTCTTAGACCCGGAGAACACATTTGTTTCAAGTTAAGTACTTACATAATTTTAAACTTCCTAAGTATATTTAAAACATGAATAAACTAATGAAGTTTTAAAGGGTATGCAATCTTTGGGATACACTGTATCAACATGACATTAGGTACATAAAATGAGTAACTGCGAACACAAGTAGGTTAAAAAGTACTAACTACAACAAAGGTTACATACACATATGTATGAAAGTCTCTGCATTAAGCATATAAAATAGCTCCTTTTTGGATATTTTTTCTATACATCCATCTTCCCAAAAAGGAAGCAATGATTCTGATTTTACAAAGCCCTGTGGGTACTTTGTAAAACCTCATTCAAAACTGAGGTAACATCAGGGAATGGTTTAACACTACATAACATACATTTTAAAAAATGAAAATACCACAGGAATCTAGTTATGATGGCCACTTGGGTCAAGAAAGAGGAAAAAGAAATACATTTGCCTATGCCAATGCCCTTAACACCTGCCCATGCTGTTTCCTGGCAACAAGTAGTTACATTTAAGCTGCTTTATTTTTGTAGTTTTCAAGGAGCAGCATATAGATGGTTAAAAAAACGTGGAAGAAGTTTGGAACATTCCAAAATGTTAGAACATTCTGTCCTTAAACTCAAAGGAACCCGGAGTTCCGTTAACATAGTTTTAAGAAGAGTGAGTGTGCAGCGAGCCATTGAAATGGTTGTAACTCTGTGAAGGGTAGTCCCCATGTTGACATGGAGCCTCAAGGCTGAGTCAGAATACTGTTCAGTTTTTGCAGCACCCGAATAAAGGTGTCCATTCCTTCAGCAGAAAAAAGCTGAATGACAGCAAGATTCCATTTCAGATCTTTCTGTTGACCTTTATATAAATAAGGGAGAAAAAAAAGAAACTCTTAAGTATTTATGTATTAACCACTGGTTAAGATTTTTGAATATTATAGTCAATAAATGATACTTATACTAGGCTTAAAAAAGTTCTTTAGCAGCCATATTACCTTCAACAGGGGCTGGTGGACATGCTACATTACAGAGAACACGCAAGGCAGTAGTAAGGCCAACTCCTTCCGGGGTCATCAAGTTATCAATATTCTTTAAAAAAAAATTAAGAGAAAGCTTAATTTCTTAGACCCGGAGAACACATTTGTTTCAAGTTAAGTACTTACATAATTTTAAACTTCCTAAGTATATTTAAAACATGAATAAACTAATGAAGTTTTAAAGGGTATGCAATCTTTGGGATACACTGTATCAACATGACATTAGGTACATAAAATGAGTAACTCGAACACAAGTAGGTTAAAAAGTACTAACTACAACAAAGGTTACATACACATATGTATGAAAGTCTCTGCATTAAGCATATAAAATAGCTCCTTTTTGGATATTTTTTCTATACATCCATCTTCCCAAAAAGGAAGCAATGATTCTGATTTTACAAAGCCCTGTGGGTACTTTGTAAAACCTCATTCAAAACTGAGGTAACATCAGGGAATGGTTTAACACTACATAACATACATTTTAAAAAATGAAAATACCACAGGAATCTAGTTATGATGGCCACTTGGGTCAAGAAAGAGGAAAAAGAAATACATTTGCCTATGCCAATGCCCTTAACACCTGCCCATGCTGTTTCCTGGCAACAAGTAGTTACATTTAAGCTGCTTTATTTTTGTAGTTTTCAAGGAGCAGCATATAGATGGTTAAAAAAACTTGGAAGAAGTTTGGAACATTCCAAAATGTTAGAACATTTTAAAATGTTACTACTTCAGCATCTAAACCTCAGAGGAGAAACCCCCAAAAATAAGAAAATCCTTTTCCACATGTATTTCTCACTTTAGGTTATCTTTTCCTCTAACTTCTTCCTCGCTGCCTTTCAGTAATTCCACAAATTACCTAAGGCAGCAGGGAGCCACAAAATGAAGTTTCTGTCTTAGATCAGTTGTTTTTTTAGCACATCTGAGAGTCATTTATAATAACCATACTTAATGGGACTAGGATTTATATAAAAATTAAAACTTAAAAAAAAAACTTTCAATTACAGCATGCAATTCAAATGTCTAGCACTGAACTTTTTATTGGTTAAATATTTTAAGCGAAGTTATCTGGTGTTTACTGGATACTCCATATATTCTAACCATGCACCAAGTGCCCTAAATACCTGACCATCTAAATTTACAAGACACTATTGTACCTCTGCTAAATAAAAGACGGAAAATAACGAAAAACCCTAGACATTCTTTGAGGCATAAAGAAGAGAAGAATGCTAGAGGTAAAAGTACTTTTAAGGGAAATGGAGGAAAAAGAGAAAGGCAGACAAGTTAGTGATGAAAAATGTGATGCACATAAACTCAAATGATTCTTTGTTTGTGGTTCAAAATGGCAACAGATTAGATAATATACATGCATTATTTCAATAATACACACTGCAGCCAAAACCAAGATGGGTTTACACATACAAATGCACACACAATACAGAGAGCTCATCTATTAAATAAAAAAGGAGATAATTCAAGGTCCATTCTGGTCCTCTAATTTAAAACTTTTTACACATCTATGAGCATCTTTAGCCCTTCTTCCTACGATACACACTGGATCAACTAAGGAGCAAAGAAATTTTTTAAACTTCCAAAACAAATAATGTTTTGATTTTAACAAAATTTTTTGTTATGAATTACCTAAATCGTATATGAATTTTTCAACTGTAATATTATGAATTACATGATACTACAACTTTCATGAATTACTTCAACTACAGGTTAAATTCCAAATTAACAAGTAGAACTAGTCCAACAGAACATTCCAATGATCTAGAATAGACTCATCAATTTTAACCTAAAAATTCTGAGGGGAATTCTTCTTCAGAAAGTCTAACTAAAAGAATTATACATCACATTATCACATCATTTAACTTTAAAACACTTTTGTAAATGTCACCAAAATGCTAGGTGATATTATTCTTATTTGAGAAGAAAAAAGTATGACAGAATCTGGTAATAGAAAGCAATTTGTTTGTGGGCATCTGTGTTCATGTGTACACACAATTAACATGTCCATTTATGCTCACTACCTATCTATACCCATAGGACTAAGTAAATCAATCAAATACACTCAACTACATTATCTATACAAGTGATTTAATACAACATTACCATATCCTACCACACAGTTTCATAAAATCAATGCACTTTTAAGTTTTACTTACCTGTTTAACATATTCAATTAGGTTTGGGATGCAGTTAATCTCAAATCTAAGATTTTTCAGAGGTTCAAGCCACTTGCCAAGTTCTTAAAAACAAAAATAGTAATTTATAATATAGTATTTTTAAATAAAAGCCTTATAACACAGTCTTTATAACAAAAGGAAGTGAAAGTATTCTTTTCCAGAGAAAACAACACATTTTCAGACTGTAAGATCCATGTTCATTTCAACAGAACAAATTTTATACAAGAATGAATTTGTATCTCATTATTTAAACAAGCCCAAAATGAAATGTAAATGTTGTACTGTAAATGTCATACTACACTGGTTTAGAAATACACAAAATGTATTCATTTTTAACAGGATCAACCCCATGGGGAACATCTGCTGAGGGCCTTTTCCCTTAACACGAATTTTAAATTCTGTCTATTTCCTAATCTGCCTTTACAAAATTAAAATAATCACAACTGCCTCCAAAACAGTAACAGGAAATTTTGCAGAATAAAGGCATGAAATATACTGTTTACTGCAAGTGAACTGGAAGCTACGCCATAAAACCTATACTTGATCACCAAAAGTGTTTTTGTAAAAGCATTCTAATGTAGTAAGTTCTAGACACTCTATAGGAATAACTGACGGAAACTGCAAATAGTAGTCTTCTCTCCTTGGTACTACACTCCTGAGGATTATAACAATTTACATTTGAGTATTTTTCCTACACATTTTTAAATTACCTCTTTCATGTATATGGAATATATACTGCTCAAATGAAAGATACAAGGAATAATAAAATAAATATAAGTGCATTCATTATTCAGAATGTGTACTGAAGCATTAATAATACCTTTAAAGGTACTACATACCCTTTTTATAAGGGCATACTTTGGGTGGGAAAAATCTATTTTCAATACAGAAAGCAATTTTTTTCACACAATTAACATGTCCATTTATGCTACATTATCCATAGGACTAAGTAAATCAATCAAATACACTCAACTACATTATCTATACAAGTGATTTAATACAACATTACCATATCCTACCACACAGTTTCATAAAATCAATGCACTTTTAAGTTTTACTTACCTGTTTAACATATTCAATTAGGTTTGGGATGCAGTTAATCTCAAATCTAAGATTTTTCAGAGGTTCAAGCCACTTGCCAAGTTCTTAAAAACAAAAATAGTAATTTATAATATAGTATTTTTAAATAAAAGCCTTATAACACAGTCTTTATAACAAAAGGAAGTGAAAGTATTCTTTTCCAGAAAAAACAACACATTTTCAGACTGTAAGATCCATGTTCATTTCAACAGAACAAATTTTATACAAGAATGAATTTGTATCTCATTATTTAAACAAGCCCAAAATGAAATGTAAATGTTGTACTGTAAATGTCATACTACACTGGTTTAGAAATACACAAAATGTATTCATTTTTAACAGGATCAACCCCATGGGGAACATCTGCTGAGGGCCTTTTCCCTTAACACGAATTTTAAATTCTGTCTATTTCCTAATCTGCCTTTACAAAATTAAAATAATCACAACTGCCTCCAAAACAGTAACAGGAAATTTTGCAGAATAAAGGCATGAAATATACTGTTTACTGCAAGTGAACTGGAAGCTACGCCATAAAACCTATACTTGATCACCAAAAGTGTTTTTGTAAAAGCATTCTAATGTAGTAAGTTCTAGACACTCTATAGGAATAACTGACGGAAACTGCAAATAGTAGTCTTCTCTCCTTGGTACTACACTCCTGAGGATTATAACAATTTACATTTGAGTATTTTTCCTACACATTTTTAAATTACCTCTTTCATGTATATGGAATATATACTGCTCAAATGAAAGATACAAGGAATAATAAAATAAATATAAGTGCATTCATTATTCAGAATGTGTACTGAAGCATTAATAATACCTTTAAAGGTACTACATACCCTTTTTATAAGGGCATACTTTGGGTGGGAAAAAAATCTATTTTCAATACAGAAAGCTGAGTGTAGTACCCAACTTTTAGTGGTGGTATTACACATAAAATTTAGGATAAAAGGAAGAGAGGCCTGGGATTTCCCTGGCAGTCTGGTGGTTAACACTCCGCACTTCCACTACAGAGGGCACAGGTTCCATCCCTGGTCAGGGGATTAAGATGTGAGACCCCGCATACCATGCAGAGTAGACAAAAGAAAAAAGAAAAGCAGCCAAAAGAAAAGCAGCCACTTGCTATCATAGCATTTACTGTATTATCAAATTTTCTATTTGGCTAGGTCAGAAAGGTAAACTTCATTCAATACACATTCAGAAAATAATGTTCATATTCATCATTTTTCACTTGAAACAGCACGTGTGAACCACAAATGGATTTCTACGTTGTACTTAGACATGTTGTACTTAGAAATAAGTACATGTTCACAGAAAACACACACACACGCAAACTATACACAAAACTGAACTTCTGAGTTCATCTTGACTAGGAACTTCAACCACCCACAAATTTCCATGACTTTTCAGAAAAAGGTATTTTTTAATAACTTTCTAAAAATCTTTTTAAGAGCACCATATAAAACAATCTATAAAAGGTGTTGTAACTTGCAGAAACTTAGAAAAACACCATGCTACGAAGTATATTATCAAAATGTGATAAAGTACTAACGACAGATATTCAAAGGCTTTTTTCCTTCCCGTATCATAAGTGCTTAAAATTAACTTCAAGTACCATACCTTGCAATTTAGCATTGTTTTCATCTGCTTTGCAAAGCTTCAAGAGAGATGCTGCACTGAGGATTATAACAATTTACATTGAGTATTTTTCCTAAACTTCTCTCCTTGGTACTACACTCCTGAGGATTATAACAATTTACATTTGAGTATTTTTCCTACACATTTTTAAATTACCTCTTTCATGTATATGGAATATATACTGCTCAAATGAAAGATACAAGGAATAATAAAATAAATATAAGTGCATTCATTATTCAGAATGTGTACTGAAGCATTAATAATACCTTTAAAGGTACTACATACCCTTTTTATAAGGGCATACTTTGGGTGGGAAAAAAATCTATTTTCAATACAGAAAGCTGAGTGTAGTACCCAACTTTTAGTGGTGGTATTACACATAAAATTTAGGATAAAAGGAAGAGAGGCCTGGGATTTCCCTGGCAGTCTGGTGGTTAACACTCCGCACTTCCACTACAGAGGGCACAGGTTCCATCCCTGGTCAGGGGATTAAGATGTGAGACCCCGCATACCATGCAGAGTAGACAAAAGAAAAAAGAAAAGCAGCCAAAAGAAAAGCAGCCACTTGCTATCATAGCATTTACTGTATTATCAAATTTTCTATTTGGCTAGGTCAGAAAGGTAAACTTCATTCAATACACATTCAGAAAATAATGTTCATATTCATCATTTTTCACTTGAAACAGCACGTGTGAACCACAAATGGATTTCTACGTTGTACTTAGACATGTTGTACTTAGAAATAAGTACATGTTCACAGAAAACACACACACACGCAAACTATACACAAAACTGAACTTCTGAGTTCATCTTGACTAGGAACTTCAACCACCCACAAATTTCCATGACTTTTCAGAAAAAGGTATTTTTTAATAACTTTCTAAAAATCTTTTTAAGAGCACCATATAAAACAATCTATAAAAGGTGTTGTAACTTGCAGAAACTTAGAAAAACACCATGCTACGAAGTATATTATCAAAATGTGATAAAGTACTAACGACAGATATTCAAAGGCTTTTTTCCTTCCCGTATCATAAGTGCTTAAAATTAACTTCAAGTACCATACCTTGCAATTTAGCATTGTTTTCATCTGCTTTGCAAAGCTTCAAGAGAGATGCTGCATGCTGTTCTAGCATCTGGACGTCACTGGAAGACTGAACCACCACCAAAATAAGTATGCATGCATAATTATAAGCTACTGACTTCTTAGACTTGGAATCACTGAAACAAAATAAGGTTTTAAAGTCTTTGGTATGCAAATACTTTTTCAGAAACAATTTTTAACATTTTTTTTTACTTAAGATCAAGGAATTTTACAATGAAACATGACTAACTTCCTGAAAACAGGAAATCATATTTTAAAGTTTTACCTCCAATTCATCTGAAATCACTACTTAAAAGTATATAACATGGTTTATTCCCTGGTTTCAGCACCAAAAGAAAGAAAGTACGTAACAAAGCACATGCATCAAAATGGAAAGTGAAATTCTATTAAAGAATATGACCAGGACAATAGAAAGTGTACTTCATAGCAAAGAAAGAGTAGGACGCACACTTCATTGATCTTTGAAATGTATTTTCACTCTGGATAAATAGGAAAAAGTGTGAAAATATCAACCTACCACCATGATTATTCAGACTTCCACCACAGACCTGTAAAGGTACAGATAGGAGAAGCCACTGGCTGTTCGCCTCTTATAGGTCCCCCCAAAGATCCATCCCTCAAGGGGTCTATCAAGACTCCAAGGCAAAAGATGCCATTGCTTTCGTTTCTCTTCTCATCCACTAAAACCCTATGCCCAATAGGGCAAGGTCTTGAAAACTGCTATCATTCTCAGACTCTCTCATCCAGTCAAAACACTTCTGAAGTCATGAACAGTTTACAAAGTGAGGACAGAGACAGCAAGACAGTCCTCAGGACTCTTAAAGTATTACACGTATTTCTGTGCTTCAAAAGTCAGCAGAAGTACAACAGGTGCACTCACGCTGTGGGGGAACTTGGAAGAAGCTATTCTATTTCTTTATATCCACATCTTTGAGAGTTCATCACTTTAATCCTTAATTAACAAGTCATGTGTTAATGTCAAAAAATTATAGTTTTCATTTTCAAAACAACACATTCTTTCAAGAAACTATCCCACCAGTGATGCTGTTTTCCAATAAAATATTAAATTTAAGGAGTAAGCATAAAATTACCCTAAGGCTTCTTTGGAATAGTACTCCATTAGAGTAATAAGACTTTGGAGATTTTTCTCAAGACTGAAAACATGGCCAACAGCTGATCTTCCCACAGGATTAAAAGTAATCAAGTAAAGGTTGTGAAGAGTTCCCAACAGATCTGAATGGTCAGTTTCTTCACTGGCTGTACAATGCTGAAAATGGCTGAACAGTTCTGTAATACACTGCAATGTCTGTGTTGAGTCTTGCAGCCATAAGGCAAATGCATCATCAATCACACCATCGGACTGCAGACCTTCCTCTTCATCTTGATCATAAAGGTGACAAAGAGCTCGGATTAACAAATTTGTTGCTTCATATTCTGACATAAAAAACAGAAGACCCTTTTGTGACTGTGCAAGAAACTTTAAAACATCTTTTGTGGCTTGCAGCACACCAGGGTGTGCACTTTACTTGGGAAAGTAACCAACGACACTTCATTGATCTTTGAAATGTATTTTCACTCTGGATAAATCGGAAAAAGTGTGAAAATATCAACCTACCACCATGATTATTCAGACTTCCACCACAGACCTGTAAAGGTACAGATAGGAGAAGCCACTGGCTGTTCGCCTCTTATCGGTCCCCCAAAGATCCATCCCTCAAGGGGTCTATCAAGACTCCAAGGCAAAAGATGCCATTGCTTTCGTTTCTCTTCTCATCCACTAAAACCCTATGCCCAATAGGGCAAGGTCTTGAAAACTGCTATCATTCTCAGACTCTCTCATCCAGTCAAAACACTTCTGAAGTCATGAACAGTTTACAAAGTGAGGACAGAGACAGCAAGACAGTCCTCAGGACTCTTAAAGTATTACACGTATTTCTGTGCTTCAAAAGTCAGCAGAAGTACAACAGGTGCACTCACGCTGTGGGGGAACTTGGAAGAAGCTATTCTATTTCTTTATATCCACATCTTTGAGAGTTCATCACTTTAATCCTTAATTAACAAGTCATGTGTTAATGTCAAAAAATTATAGTTTTCATTTTCAAAACAACACATTCTTTCAAGAAACTATCCCACCAGTGATGCTGTTTTCCAATAAAATATTAAATTTAAGGAGTAAGCATAAAATTACCCTAAGGCTTCTTTGGAATAGTACTCCATTAGAGTAATAAGACTTTGGAGATTTTTCTCAAGACTGAAAACATGGCCAACAGCTGATCTTCCCACAGGATTAAAAGTAATCAAGTAAAGGTTGTGAAGAGTTCCCAACAGATCTGAATGGTCAGTTTCTTCACTGGCTGTACAATGCTGAAAATGGCTGAACAGTTCTGTAATACACTGCAATGTCTGTGTTGAGTCTTGCAGCCATAAGGCAAATGCATCATCAATCACACCATCGGACTGCAGACCTTCCTCTTCATCTTGATCATAAAGGTGACAAAGAGCTCGGATTAACAAATTTGTTGCTTCATATTCTGACATAAAAAACAGAAGACCCTTTTGTGACTGTGCAAGAAACTTTAAAACATCTTTTGTGGCTTGCAGCACACCAGGGTGTGCACTTGTTACTGGAATTGACAGAAGCAAAGTAACCAACTCCAAGAAGTGATGACTGTGCAGATACCTGTAGAAGAAGTGATAAGATGTATGTCAAGTCTGTGGAAAATACTCTTCATTTACTCAGTACTCATTAGACAGGAGAAGAGTTAAACATTTTAATAGCAGTGATCTTGATCCTCAGCAATATATTGCTGTAACTAAAAACAAACATAACATGAACAGCAAGTCTTCTCTCCACTGGGCCAAACAAAAGTGAAAGTTCTCTAGGGCTTTTTCTCAGCATTCAAAAGATGTTTAATAAGTAACATGTGACAAATTTTCTCTTTTCAGAATCAACCTTGACTTTAAATTCTGGTCACTTATCAAATGCTCCTTCCTTTTTAACCATAATCCTACTCAACTCATTGACATATCAGTATAACTGAATTTCCACATCTAGGGAGAATATAATGCATATACTATAAAAAGCATTTGGTATATTTAGATCTACTACAGGTAGTAGATATGAATTAGTACCTCTAGGGAGAAACAAAGGTCAAATTATAAATTTTCAGTGCTTAATACAACAGTATTCTTTTTTTTATTTTTTTAATTTTGACCTCTTTGATTGATTTTTTATTTATTTATTTTCATCCACCTTCACTCTTTGGCCTGTGTGGGCCTCCCACTGCAGTGGCCTCTCTCCTTGCAGAGCACCGGCTCTGGGAGCATGCACTCCAGAGCGCTAGCTTGTAATTGGACACACTAGTCCACCCGCTCCTCGGCATGTGGGATCTTCCCGGGCCAGGGATCAAACCAGTGTCCCTTGCACTGCAAGGCAGACTCTTCAGACCACCACGGAAGCCCAACAGTATTCTTTTATTACATCCAAGAACCATGTTTTGGTACATGTAATTTTAGTAAGAAAAAGTCTGAATTTACCGAACACTCCTATCAAATTGACACAAATGCTACTGATAAGAGTATTTTCATCGTCCTAATAATATCCTGTGCTCCATCTATTCATCCCCCCGCCAGGTCCCAACTCCTGACAATCACTGATCTTTTTATGTCTCCACAGCTTTGCTTTTCCACAATGCCACACAGTTGAAATCACAAAGCATAAAACTGCCTCTTCAGTCATATTTCTGCTTAAACTCTGGATTCTATACCATGATAAAAATAACTGCAGTAAATTCTTACCACAAAGGCAAACACTGCTATGCTCTAAGAACATCCTTAACCACTTTATGGAATGTTCGGAAAACAGTTATCATTGCAGACCTCAAAATGCTTATTCTTAGAAAGGTTGGCCCTTGGCTGGTGTCTAAGGACTTGGATTTTGGAAGAGTTTTCACCCGCAAACTCTCAATATTGGCACAATATTTGTCTTCCCACTTTTTGTAAATGTCACTATATTAGGCCAAGGGCTCAGCACAATAACAACTACCCAGAATCTTCAAACAGGCTTACCTATCTAAAAACTCCAATTTTTTTTCCACTGTAATACATCTTGTAACTGTAATATAATCTCAGAACACTACTCCGATTGTATCAGATCTGCTACTCCAAAATATTCGAGACCTTCCACATTCTGAAAACAAAATCTCTGGGAATTCCCTGGCCATACATCCAACAGTTAAGACACAGTGCTTTCACTGTCAGGGTCCTGGATTCGATCCCTGCTCAGGGAACTAAGATCTCACAAATCAAGCAGTGCCACCAAAAGAGAAAATTTAATTTTTTAAAAAAATTCAAATTCCTTAGCACAGCATTCAAAATCCTCTATTGCCTAAAATCTGATACTCAAATGTACCATGTCCAATCAAGGGAGAAAAAAAAAACCATACTTAACAGCACACTGAATTCTAGTTTCCCCTCAATGAATATTTGGGAGCTACCTCTTTTCTTACACTTAGTTATCCTCAGTGCATGACCTCAAGTCTTAATTTATGAAAAATATGATCAGTGAGCAGCGCCTGTCTTCTCTACTGTCTCCATTCTACAAAGATATCTTATTTATATATTCAAAAGGTTCCCTTTCTCTTGTTCAAAGCCAAACCCCTACATTCATCCTCTTAAGACTTCATCTCCTACCAGACTTTGCTCTAGCACTTCTCATCTTACACTCCTCTAAGAAATCAAACTAAGGGGATTCCCTGGTGGTTCAGTGGATAAAGACACTGCCTTGCACTGCAAGGGGCGCTGGTTCAATCCCTGGCCTGGGAAGACCCCACGTGCCACAGAGCAGCTGGACCGCTGTGTCCAATTACCAAGCCAGCACTCTGGAGCGCACGCGCCTAGAGCTGGTGCTCTGCAGCAAGAGAGGCCACTGTGATGGGAGGCCAACCCGACAAAATGACCATGGCAAAAAAAGGAATGTTCGGAAAACAGTTATCATTGCAGACCTCAAAATGCTTATTCTTAGAAAGGTTGGCCCTTGGCTGGTGTCTAAGGACTTGGATTTTGGAAGAGTTTTCACCCGCAAACTCTCAATATTGGCACAATATTTGTCTTCCCACTTTTTGTAAATGTCACTATATTAGGCCAAGGGCTCAGCACAATAACAACTACCCAGAATCTTCAAACAGGCTTACCTATCTAAAAACTCCAATTTTTTTTCCACTGTAATACATCTTGTAACTGTAATATAATCTCAGAACACTACTCCGATTGTATCAGATCTGCTACTCCAAAATATTCGAGACCTTCCACATTCTGAAAACAAAATCTCTGGGAATTCCCTGGCCATACATCCAACAGTTAAGACACAGTGCTTTCACTGTCAGGGTCCTGGATTCGATCCCTGCTCAGGGAACTAAGATCTCACAAATCAAGCAGTGCCACCAAAGAGAAAATTTAATTTTTTAAAAAAATTCAAATTCCTTAGCACAGCATTCAAAATCCTCTATTGCCTAAAATCTGATACTCAAATGTACCATGTCCAATCAAGGGAGAAAAAAAAAACCATACTTAACAGCACACTGAATTCTAGTTTCCCCTCAATGAATATTTGGGAGCTACCTCTTTTCTTACACTTAGTTATCCTCAGTGCATGACCTCAAGTCTTAATTTATGAAAAATATGATCAGTGAGCAGCGCCTGTCTTCTCTACTGTCTCCATTCTACAAAGATATCTTATTTATATATTCAAAAGGTTCCCTTTCTCTTGTTCAAAGCCAAACCCCTACATTCATCCTCTTAAGACTTCATCTCCTACCAGACTTTGCTCTAGCACTTCTCATCTTACACTCCTCTAAGAAATCAAACTAAGGGGATTCCCTGGTGGTTCAGTGGATAAAGACACTGCCTTGCACTGCAAGGGGCGCTGGTTCAATCCCTGGCCTGGGAAGACCCCACGTGCCACAGAGCAGCTGGACCGCTGTGTCCAATTACCAAGCCAGCACTCTGGAGCGCACGCGCCTAGAGCTGGTGCTCTGCAGCAAGAGAGGCCACTGTGATGGGAGGCCACACAGGCCAAAGAACAAAGAAATAAAAGACCAATAGAAGTGGCCAAAAAAAAAGGAATCAAACTAAGGCAAGATCTGATAGTTTCAGCTCAAAACAGGAATGGATAGGTACAGATTTTAGAATGGACAAGTAATGATTTTTAATACATTATGCTCCAAAGCGAGGCAAAAAAATAATCACTAAATAAGGAATAAAATAATAAAAATGTAATTTTTACATTAGTTAAAGAATTCTTTACAGGCAAAATGCCAAAAAAGAAACTCTTAAAAATTTAAACAAAATTTTAAAAATCTACTGTGAGTAACTAAAAATGGCAAAATAGTTAACTAGAGAGTTGGATGGTAGAAACACATGACAAGTGAACCTTTAATATATCCTTAACAATGACTAAAATTAATTTAGTAAAGTATCAGCTTAACTCACAATGTATCAGAATGAGAAGGTACAAAGAGACTGACAAAGAAAAGCTTTCCCCTTCCTAAGTTATCCTCTTGTATCACCTTTCCAGAAGCCGCCCAGCAATTTCTTCTTTATTCATGCTCACAGATATGTAATCACTATGGTTAATTATTACTATCTTTAATTTAAGTTGCTATTCTTTAATTCTTACTACTTTAAGAATTAACAAAATATAGCTCAACTACATTAACATCGGCTTCCCTGCTAGCTCAGCTGGTAAAGAATTCACCTACAATGCAGGAGACCCTGCTTCGATTCCTGGGTTGGGAAGAAGTCTTAGAGAAGGAATAGGCTACCCACTCCAGTATTCTTGGGCTTCCTTGGTTGCTGAAACAGTAAAGAATCCACCTGTGATGCAGGAGACCTGGGTTCGATCCTTGGGTTGGGAAGATGCCCGGGAGGAAAGCATGGCAACCCACTCCAGTATTTTTGCCTGGACAGAGGAGTCTGGCAGGCTACATGCCATAGGGTCGCAAAGAGTTGGACATGACTGAACAATCAAGCAGCACAAACACAGTAACATATTTCTCACTATTACGTATTTTGAAATACAAAGATATACATTATCTATTAAAGACAGATTTAAAAAATAAAATAAAAAAACAAGGGGCTTCCTTGGTGACTCGGTGATAAAGAATCCACCTGCCAATGTAAGAGACATGGGTTCAAGCCCTGGTCCAGGAAGGACCCACACACCACAGAACAACTAAGTCCGTGTACCACAACTATTGAGCCTGTGTTCTAGAGCCCAAGAACTGCAACTATTGAGCTCACCCACTGCAACTACTCATATGCCCTTACTCATATGCCCTAAAGCCTGTGCTCTGCAACAAGAGAAGCAACTGCAACGAGAAGCCCTCCTACTGCGACTAGCGAGTAGCCCCCACTCACCCCAACTAGAGAAAAGCCTGCACAGCATCAAAGATCCAGCATGAATACAATGTATTAACACATATATATGGAATCTAGTAGGATGGTGATGATGGCACACGCAGTGAAGTGACGAAAGACAGACATGGACAGTGGACATATGGACATTGTGGGGAAGGAACAGAGGATGGGAGACATAAAGGAAGTAGCATGAAGGCCTGTAGTATCATAAGTGAAAAAAATAGCTACAGTCTTTGCTCTGTGAGAAAAGGAGATCCTTTAGGGGTGCTGTGTGATGGTCGGGAGGGGTGGGTAGGGGGGATATACATATGACTAATCTGGGAACATGCATATCTGTAAACAACAAAACTCTGTAAAAGTTAAAAAAAAAAAAAGACCCAGCACGGCCAAATATTAAATAAATAATAAATAAAATTATAAAATTAATTGAAAAAATAAAACAAAGCTTTGTAGTCAACACACACACACACACACAGAAAAAACTGCCTCTAGTCACTGGTAGAATATACTTCCCAAAGCCAAACATGTCTTACCTAAGCCACTGCAATGAGAAGCCCTCTGTGACTAGCGAGTAGCCCCCACTCACCCCAACTAGAGAAAAGCCTGCACCACGGCCAAATATTAAATAAATAAAATTATAAAATAAATTGAAAAAAGAAAACAAACCTTTGTAGTTCACACACACACACACACACACACACACACACACAACTGCCTCTAGTCACTGGTGGAATATACTTCCCAAAGCCAAAAAATGTCTTACCTAAAGAGAACAGGGTATGGGTCGTCCCTCTCTGGTGGTCCAGTAATACGTGCCATTGTTGGGAAAGATTTCACAGGCGGTTGGATCATTGTATGAGGTGCAGTTTCCATTAAATGAAAAACTTCCTCCAAGAGGTTAATAAGCTTTTCTATTTCTCCTTCACTTATATTTGAGGATTCCAAAAGGTCCATATCCATTGAAGCCTCTACCTCATTTTCATATTCTGGGTTTGTTCTCTCAAGTCCAGTATCTGTATCATGATCAGGTTCACTGTGGTTAGGAACAGAAGAAGTCTTCTCTGCCAAATGGTCACCAAGTCTTTTAATCTCTGACAAAACTTCATAGAAATGGCATTTCTGAAGAATAGCTGAACCAGCAGTAACAACCCTCACCGTCTGATCTAAAAGTATGAGCTCCAGAAGTTTCTGATAGCCACTTTTTTCACTCTGTCTACTTCTTAAAAAAGTTTCCATTCCTTCTGTCATACTAATGACACTGTCCAAAGCTTTAAATGCATTTAATTTAAGGGAAGATGAGACATGATCAGCAAACAAGAGCTCAAACAATCCACTGATGACTCCTGCTTGAAGGAATCCTTTAGGGAAAAAATAGCTACAGTCTTTGCTCTGTGAGAAAAGGGGACCCTTTAGGGGTGCTGTGTGATGGTCGGGAGGGGTGGGTAGGGGGGATATACATATGACTAATCTGGGAACATGCATATCTGTAAACAACAAAACTCTGTAAAAGTTAAAAAAAAAAAAAGACCCAGCACGGCCAAATATTAAATAAATAATAAATAAAATTATAAAATTAATTGAAAAAATAAAACAAAGCTTTGTAGTCAACACACACACACACACAGAAAAAACTGCCTCTAGTCACTGGTAGAATATACTTCCCAAAGCCAAACATGTCTTACCTAAGCCACTGCAATGAGAAGCCCTCTGTGACTAGCGAGTAGCCCCCACTCACCCCAACTAGAGAAAAGCCTGCACCACGGCCAAATATTAAATAAATAAAATTATAAAATAAATTGAAAAAAGAAAACAAACCTTTGTAGTTCACACACACACACACACACACACACACACACACAACTGCCTCTAGTCACTGGTGGAATATACTTCCCAAAGCCAAAAAATGTCTTACCTAAAGAGAACAGGGTATGGGTCGTCCCTCTCTGGTGGTCCAGTAATACGTGCCATTGTTGGGAAAGATTTCACAGGCGGTTGGATCATTGTATGAGGTGCAGTTTCCATTAAATGAAAAACTTCCTCCAAGAGGTTAATAAGCTTTTCTATTTCTCCTTCACTTATATTTGAGGATTCCAAAAGGTCCATATCCATTGAAGCCTCTACCTCATTTTCATATTCTGGGTTTGTTCTCTCAAGTCCAGTATCTGTATCATGATCAGGTTCACTGTGGTTAGGAACAGAAGAAGTCTTCTCTGCCAAATGGTCACCAAGTCTTTTAATCTCTGACAAAACTTCATAGAAATGGCATTTCTGAAGAATAGCTGAACCAGCAGTAACAACCCTCACCGTCTGATCTAAAAGTATGAGCTCCAGAAGTTTCTGATAGCCACTTTTTTCACTCTGTCTACTTCTTAAAAAAGTTTCCATTCCTTCTGTCATACTAATGACACTGTCCAAAGCTTTAAATGCATTTAATTTAAGGGAAGATGAGACATGATCAGCAAACAAGAGCTCAAACAATCCACTGATGACTCCTGCTTGTAGCAGTCCCACGACTCCTTGGGTCCCACATTCTGCTAGTGAGGACACTAATTTGGTCCCAGCTTTGAGCTGTCGAACATTTAAGGCAATGGGTTGGCGAAGGGCTACTTGCAAATTTAAAGCTTGCATGGTCCAGTCTATCAACTGACCAAGGGCATCTTGTTTTGTGTTTTTCAATTGTAAATAACTTAGTCCTTTTATTATTAAACTTGGGATTTCTTCTAAAGCAGTTACCCATTTTGCACCTCTATCTTCTTGATACAAATCCAACAGTTCAGTTAACTTCACTGAGGCTTCTATTGCCCCTGAATTTTCTTTATCTGGACCTTGATCCTTCATTCTACTGATCTCGATTTCAAAAGTAGTCTTGTATGGACAGCTGAAGTATAAGAGTGGTACAAGCTCCCTATCATATGGATCATACGTCATAGGAGGAACTGAGGCCAAGTCTTCAGCAGTGTATTCAACGTCGAAGTTTGGATACTTAAATGTTTCACGTTCCAAGTCAGCAATTCCATCTTCATCGCTGGAAATTTGTTCATAACCATCATCGCCTGAAAATCAGTTTGAATAATATGCAGTTGTTACATCACTGTGGTTTAATGCAAAACCATCCGGTTAGTCAAAGAAAATCATTTAATTGTGTGGCAAAAAAATGAAAAATAATGATTTCATCAACAAAATTAACTTCTGCCTCAACATCTTAATCAACACTTACTCACATTTTATAACTTCCAATAGAACAATTAAGGAGATACTTCATAAGCAAAGTCTTCTATTTTATCTGTTCTGTTTTGCAATAACTCTGCTATAGATCTTTTCCTCACAGAAATAAAATTAGAAAAACCTCAAAAAAAGAGTCAAAACTACCTTTCTCAGGAAGGAAGAAATTAAGCTTGCCCTTGTGAGAGGATATATGTAAGATGGAAGAAATAAATTGATGGGCCAAAACTATAAAATTAACTAAGAACTGATACCATAATTACCAATTTGCACCAAATATTTTCAAGAAAAACATTCTAGAATTTCATATTCCTTCACTTCTACTTCTCCGTATCTACCAGTTGCACAGTTTCCCAGTTCTGTATTATGTTTTTATGGAAAATTTGTTCATAAAAGTACCCATCTTTGCCAAAACAGAGTTTTCATATCATGACACGAGCAGCTTTTTCCTCTCTCAATACACAACCAGATACAGAAAATTGGTTGGTTTTACTTTTTAACACTACGATTACCTGGCTGTGGTAAAATAGAGATGTGTAATAACAGCCTAAGAAAGAAAAGGAAACAGTTCCACAGTATTCCCCCAATAACAGCCCTCTTTGGATATTCTTTAGCTTAAAACAATTTAGTCATAGTAATACACTCATATTTGAAAAGAAAGGGCTTACAGAGACTTGATTCTGGAATAACCTCCAGATGTCTTCTGGTAAAAATCAAAGTAACCAGCCTCATTCTCTCATCTCTCTACAAAAAAGTCCTCTGATGAACAAAGGCTGCTGAAATCTAACTATTACTTACAAATCTACCTATACAGGATTTTGTTTCGATTTCAAAAGTACTTGTATGGACAGCTGAAGTATAAGAGTGGTACAAGCTCCTATCATATGGATCATACGTCATAGGAGGAACTGAGGCCAAGTCTTCAGCAGTGTATTCAACGTCGAAGTTTGGATACTTAAATGTTTCACGTTCCAAGTCAGCAATTCCATCTTCATCGCTGGAAATTTGTTCATAACCATCATCGCCTGAAAATCAGTTTGAATAATATGCAGTTGTTACATCACTGTGGTTTAATGCAAAACCATCCGGTTAGTCAAAGAAAATCATTTAATTGTGTGGCAAAAAAATGAAAAATAATGATTTCATCAACAAAATTAACTTCTGCCTCAACATCTTAATCAACACTTACTCACATTTTATAACTTCCAATAGAACAATTAAGGAGATACTTCATAAGCAAAGTCTTCTATTTTATCTGTTCTGTTTTGCAATAACTCTGCTATAGATCTTTTCCTCACAGAAATAAAATTAGAAAAACCTCAAAAAAAGAGTCAAAACTACCTTTCTCAGGAAGGAAGAAATTAAGCTTGCCCTTGTGAGAGGATATATGTAAGATGGAAGAAATAAATTGATGGGCCAAAACTATAAAATTAACTAAGAACTGATACCATAATTACCAATTTGCACCAAATATTTTCAAGAAAAACATTCTAGAATTTCATATTCCTTCACTTCTACTTCTCCGTATCTACCAGTTGCACAGTTTCCCAGTTCTGTATTATGTTTTTATGGAAAATTTGTTCATAAAAGTACCCATCTTTGCCAAAACAGAGTTTTCATATCATGACACGAGCAGCTTTTTCCTCTCTCAATACACAACCAGATACAGAAAATTGGTTGGTTTTACTTTTTAACACTACGATTACCTGGCTGTGGTAAAATAGAGATGTGTAATAACAGCCTAAGAAAGAAAAGGAAACAGTTCCACAGTATTCCCCCAATAACAGCCCTCTTTGGATATTCTTTAGCTTAAAACAATTTAGTCATAGTAATACACTCATATTTGAAAAGAAAGGGCTTACAGAGACTTGATTCTGGAATAACCTCCAGATGTCTTCTGGTAAAAATCAAAGTAACCAGCCTCATTCTCTCATCTCTCTACAAAAAAGTCCTCTGATGAACAAAGGCTGCTGAAATCTAACTATTACTTACAAATCTACCTATACAGGATTTTGTGATAAGCTGGAAACTGGGTAAGTTAAAAAAGTTATCATTCAATAACTCAATTATTTATATTTTGTAAAAGGGCCCCTGTGATACTGAAATGGTTCTCATTCTCATGAAGACTGATCCTCACTTTTACTAACTTACAGGAGAACAAAGCAGATGACATGTCATTTTACGTAAATGCTTTAACATTACACTCCATTCACTGGACAAATTAAGAACCAATTAGCTTGAAAATCTCTTTTTTGCTTTCAAAGAAAAAATAAGACCTAATTAAAAGAACGCAACATGCTGCCTTACGTCCCTGTTTAATTGCGATTTTCCTTATAAATTTCTTATAATGATGTAGCATTTTTTGCCAAAATATTGAGGTGACAGACACCTTCGAGAATTTTACCCAGCTTAAAACATCATTTCTTACTCTAAAATCACCAAATTCGTAATCACCATGTATTTGCTGCATATCTTTGCTTCCCCAGGCAGGTCGACGGTATCAAGCAGCAGCTGATACCATAGCAAACCAAAAAGGATCTCTCTCCCAGAGAATTGGAGATGGATCTGAGACAGGTGGGTAGTTTAAACTGGAGAAAGTATTAAAGATGTGGGGTGAATAGAGACAGAACAGTTAAGTGAAAAATACAACTAACTTTGTTTTTCTCACTAAATAACAGTTAGAAAAACAAAGGAAAGATGGAAACTAGATAGTCATCTAGTAAAATCTTAAAGCCCAGCTACAATCAGACTCTTCAGTTCAGTACAGTTCAGATGTTCAGTCGTGTCCAGCTCTTCGTAACCTCATGGACTGTGGCACGCAAGGCTTCTCTGTCCTTCACCATCTCCTAGAGTTTGTTCAGACACGTGTCCATTGAGTCGGTGATGCCATCCAACCATCTCATCCTGTCAACCCCTTCTCCTTCTGCCTTCTATTTTTCCTAGCATCAGGACTTTTTTCCAACAAGTCGTCTGTTTGCATAGGTGGCCAAAGTACTGGAGCTTCAGCTGCAATCTCTTAGGTTTCTTGAAAGCCATTTATCTAAGCTATAAATTCTTTTGCATTGCTAAAAGCTATGTCAAGCTAGTTTCCAGCATTTAAAAGCTAAAGTCTTAGCTAATTAACCCACCTTCACCTTCTTCATCTTCTTCACCTTCTTCCTCTTCATCTTCTTCTTCCTCCTCAGGGATACTATCTACTGTATGACGATCATCTTCATCCTCATCCTCTTCTTCTTCTACATCCACATCATCTTCATCATCTTCTCCTTCTTCTTGTTGCTCCTCTTCTACTTCTCCTTCATCAGAATATTGACTTTCCTGGGGAACAGAATTCCGATCAGGAGAAATGGGTTCAAAGTAATCTTCTCTATGAGGAGCATCCTCTTCCTTGTCACCAGACACTGAAAAATTGATATTTAAGGCATAGATTATTTTAACTGTTGAAATAACATATGGCAGAGGACTGGATATGGTAACTACTGAATAATATTTTGGATGACTTCGCTCATAAACATCTTTAAAAAAAAAAGTGGTAGAATTACTTGCTCTTAAAAAATATTGAGGGCTTTCCTGGTAGTCCAGTAGGTAGAGAGTCTGCCTTGCATTGCAAGGGGCACCAATTCGATCCCTGGCCCAGGAAAATCCCACGTGCCACAGAGCGGCTGGACCAGTGTGTCCAATTACGAGTCAGTGCTCTGGAGCGCATGCACCCAGAGTTGGCACGAGAGAGGCCACTGCAAAGGGAGGCCCACACAGGCCAAAGAATAAAGACGGATGAAAATAAATAAATAAAAAACCAATAAAAGAGGCAAAAAAAACCAAAAAGACTTAATGAAAAGCCTTTGCCCACTTACAAAAGAGAAGATATTGACAGGGCTTCCCTGGTGGACCAGTGGTTGGGAATCAGCCTGCCAATGCAGGGGACATGGGTTCAATCCCTGCTCTAGGAAGATCCCACATGCCATGAGGCAACTAAACTGCCCTCTAAAACCTGAGGTGCAACTACTGAACCTACATGCTGCAACTACTGAAGCCTGTCCATTCTCCACAACAAGAGAATCCACTGCAATGAGAAGCCCATGCACTGCAATGAAGACTCAGCCCAACCAAAAATAAATAAATAAATAACATAAAATAAATATTGAGTAAGGACTTCTCTGGTGGTGCAGTGGTTAAGATGCCTTGCTGCCAATGCAGAGGGCCTGGGTTCAATCCCTGGTCAGGGAGCCAGATCCTATACGATGCAACTACGAGTTTGCATGCTGCAACAAAAAGATCCTTTGTGCCAAATAAACAAATAAAATTAACAAAAATATACTGAATAAACACTGCACAACTTTATACAGTGAGAAAAAAGTAAGCTATTTCATGTTTTTACATAATAATCCTTTTTTAAGCAATTAAGTCAGTATATATATTTTTATCTCTTCCAATATAGTTTATTTTCTCTGGTGCTGTTCTATATTATCATTTTAACACCTTAACATTTTATTTTCAAAGCAATGTTGCTTCAATTTCGAATGAATTATCTGATCGTTTTGTTTAACAAATTCACTTGTCAACAACAACAAAAACAAGAAAACACTGCACAGAATGAGGGTTGGGGACATGCATCAAAATTTGATTACCAGCATCTGATTTCTTTTCTCTAATAAAAAAGTACTATTAAATTAACATTAATCAAGAGAGGGGAAAAAGCTATCACTGATACTGTATCTACCTGGCAACGGCATGGGATCATCTTCATCATCATCAGGTGGAGGGGGTCCTGGCGGAGTTCTTGGTCCTCTTGGCTGTGGTCTTGGAGGGCTTCCATTAAACTGATCTTCTTTCTCCCCATCAGCTAATTTTATTAGAAAAATAACTTTTAGATTATTAAAGTATAGACTATACAATATAAATACATGATAAAAATGCTATTCACCATTTGGATTTTCATCCTCAGAATTTATTAATTTTCTTCCTGATACCTAAACAGAAGTTTTGCTCCTCAGTTTCTACTGGAAACATTAGAATTTCTGATCCGATATCCCTGCTTTAGGCAAGAATTCCCCCAAACCCAATGCCATGAGGCAACTAAACTGCCCTCTAAAACCTGAGGTGCAACTACTGAACCTACATGCTGCAACTACTGAAGCCTGTCCATTCTCCACAACAAGAGAATCCACTGCAATGAGAAGCCCATGCACTGCAATGAAGACTCAGCCCAACCAAAAATAAATAAATAAATAACATAAAATAAATATTGAGTAAGGACTTCTCTGGTGGTGCAGTGGTTAAGATGCCTTGCTGCCAATGCAGAGGGCCTGGGTTCAATCCCTGGTCAGGGAGCCAGATCCTATACGATGCAACTACGAGTTTGCATGCTGCAACAAAAAGATCCTTTGTGCCAAATAAACAAATAAAATTAACAAAAATATACTGAATAAACACTGCACAACTTTATACAGTGAGAAAAAAGTAAGCTATTTCATGTTTTTACATAATAATCCTTTTTTAAGCAATTAAGTCAGTATATATATTTTTATCTCTTCCAATATAGTTTATTTTCTCTGGTGCTGTTCTATATTATCATTTTAACACCTTAACATTTTATTTTCAAAGCAATGTTGCTTCAATTTCGAATGAATTATCTGATCGTTTTGTTTAACAAATTCACTTGTCAACAACAACAAAAACAAGAAAACACTGCACAGAATGAGGGTTGGGGACATGCATCAAAATTTGATTACCAGCATCTGATTTCTTTTCTCTAATAAAAAAGTACTATTAAATTAACATTAATCAAGAGAGGGGAAAAAGCTATCACTGATACTGTATCTACCTGGCAACGGCATGGGATCATCTTCATCATCATCAGGTGGAGGGGGTCCTGGCGGAGTTCTTGGTCCTCTTGGCTGTGGTCTTGGAGGGCTTCCATTAAACTGATCTTCTTTCTCCCCATCAGCTAATTTTATTAGAAAAATAACTTTTAGATTATTAAAGTATAGACTATACAATATAAATACATGATAAAAATGCTATTCACCATTTGGATTTTCATCCTCAGAATTTATTAAATTTTTTCTTCCTGATACCTAAACAGAAGTTTTGCTCCTCAGTTTCTACTGGAAACATTAGAATTTCTGACATCCCATATATCGAAATATAATGTAAGTAACTCTTAGGCATTATCCCAGAAAAATGGACTCTCATTTTCCTACAGGAAGATGTACATGAATGCTCATAATAGCTTTATTTGCAAAAGTCAAAAACAAGAAACTACCTAAACGTCCTTCAATGACTGAACAGTTAATAAATTATAATATCCATACTATGTATTACTACTTAACAACAATAAAGAATGATCTAAAAAAAAAATGATCTACTGATACACAGAGAAAATAGAAAAACTTCAAAGAAATTACGCTGAATGAAAAAAGCCAATCTTAGAAAGATCTCAACTTCATGATTCCAAATTGTAACATTCTTGAAATAATACAATTACAGAGACAGAGAGTAGATTAACTATTGCCAAAAGTTAGGTACGGGTGAGCTGAGTGTGGCTATAACAGAGTAACACCAGGGAATACTGTTATAGTATCTTAATCAAGTATCTTAAATACAGTGATGGTTATGCAAAGCTATACATGACATAAAATTATACACAGCTACACACACACACACACATACACACACGTGAGCATGAGTACAGGTATAACTGGTGAATCTGAACACACACTGTAGATTGTAACAATACCTGTTTTGTTTTGATATTGTACTCGAGTTGCAGAAGATGTTAATAGGGGAATCTGGAAAGAGTGTAAAGGACTTCCCTACACATTTCTGTGCAGGCTCCTATAAATTTGTAATTATTTCAAAACAAAAAGTTAAAAACATACGTATATACATATGCAATACATGAGCTATGTCTCCATTTTAAAACAGTAAGAGTGAAGTAAGCCAGGGAGAGAAAGACAAATATCATATGATATTATATATAAGTGGGATCTAAAAAATTACACAAATGAACTTATTTACAAGACATAATAGAGACACATATGTAGAAAACAAACTTATGGTTACTGGAGGGAATGGAGGGGAGGTTTGGGAGACTAAGATTGACATATACACATTAGCAAATATAAAACTGATAACTAATAAGGACCTACTGCATAGATAGCACAGGAAATTCTACTTAGTATTCTGTAATGGCCTATATGCAAAAATAATCTAAAAAAGAGTGGATATATAGATAACTGACTCATTTTGCTGTATACCTGAAACACAATATTGTAAATAAAAATTATACTCCAATAAAATTTTCTTTAAAAGTCAGTAAATTTTTTTCCACTTCTTTTTATTGACATAGAGCTGATTTACAATGTCATGTTAATTTCAGTTGTACATTAAAGGAACTCAGTTATACACTTTTTTATGTTTTCCCAATATTTCATATTGAATATAATTTCTTGTGTTATACAGTAGAATCTTATGTTTATCTATTCTTTAAGTAATAGTGTACATCTAAACCTACACTCCCACTCCATGCATCCCCAACCCTGCTTCCCCCTTGGCAACCACAATTCTGTTCTCTATGTCTGTGAGTCTGTTTCTGTTACACAGGTAAGTTCATTTGTGTCATGTTTTTATTCCAGATATAAGTATATCATATAGTACTAGGGACAAGTCAGTGTATTACACTGTGATAAGACTAAAGACAATTCAAAGTATCAATGAAACTACAACCTTAGAAAAGATAAAATTAATGAACGTTTAGTTAGACTCACTGAGTAAAAAGAAGAGAACTCAAACAAAAACAGAAATGAAAAAGGAGATATTATAACTGATACCATCAAAATACAAAGGATCATAAGAAGCTACTATGAACAATTCTACACCAACAAATTGGACAACCTAGAATAAATGGATACTGCCCAAGAAACATGCAACCTACCAAGACAGAATCATGATTAAATAGACTATTTACTAGAATAACTGGTCTCAACAGACCAATTGCTACAAGATTGAATCTGTAATCAAAAACCTCCCCAAAAGTTCAGAACCATATGGCTTTAGTGGTGAATTCTACCAAATTCTACTGAAAATTCTATTTAAAGAATAGAATTCTATTTAGAATACTTTAAAATTTTGCAAATATTTTAAATGTTTTTAAATATTTTAAATGTTTTCAAATATTTAAAGTATTTTAAAATATTTAAAATTCTATTTAAAGAAAAATACCAATTCTTTCAAAACTCATTTCGAAAGCCACCATAACTCTAATTCCAAAACTAGACAAGGATGTCTCAAGAAAAGAAAGCTGTGTGTGCGCTCAGTCGCTCAGTCATATCTGACTGCATGGACTGTGGCCTCCAAGGCTCCTCTGTCCATGTAATTTTCCAAGCAAGAATACTGGAGCGGGTGGCCATTTCCTTCTCCAGGGAATCTTCCCAACTCAGGAATCGAACACATGTCTCCTGCTAGGCAAGCGGATTCTTTACTACTGTGGAAGCTCCACATGAAAATTACAGTCTCCAATTAAAAATAAATTAATTTTAAAAAAATAAAGAAACAAAAGTTACAAGTCAATACCCTGATGAACATACACACAAAATCCTCAACAAAATATTAGCAAACCAAATTCTATAGCACATTAAAAGGATCGTACACCATGATCACATGGAATTTATTCCAGAATATAAGGGTAGTTCAGCATCTGCATATTAGTCAATGTGATATGTTAACAAAACGAAGGATAAAAATCATATGATCGGGGCTTCCCTGATAGCTCAGTGGTGGGGAGTTCACCTGCCAATGCAGGAGACATGGGTTAGATCCCTGGAGAACATGGGCTTGAGCCACAGAAAAGATAAAATTAATGAACGTATAGACTCACTGAGTAAAAAGAAGAGAACTCAAACAAAAACAGAAATGAAAAAGGAGATATTATAACTGATACCATCAAAATACAAAGGATCATAAGAAGCTACTATGAACAATTCTACACCAACAAATTGGACAACCTAGAATAAATGGATACTGCCCAAGAAACATGCAACCTACCAAGACAGAATCATGATTAAATAGACTATTTACTAGAATAACTGGTCTCAACAGACCAATTGCTACAAGATTGAATCTGTAATCAAAAACCTCCCCAAAAGTTCAGAACCATATGGCTTTAGTGGTGAATTCTACCAAATTCTACTGAAAATTCTATTTAAAGAATAGAATTCTATTTAGAATACTTTAAAATTTTGCAAATATTTTAAATGTTTTTAAATATTTTAAATGTTTTCAAATATTTAAAGTATTTTAAAATATTTAAAATTCTATTTAAAGAAAAATACCAATTCTTTCAAAACTCATTTCGAAAGCCACCATAACTCTAATTCCAAAACTAGACAAGGATGTCTCAAGAAAAGAAAGCTGTGTGTCGCTCAGTCGCTCAGTCATATCTGACTGCATGGACTGTGGCCTCCAAGGCTCCTCTGTCCATGTAATTTTCCAAGCAAGAATACTGGAGCGGGTGGCCATTTCCTTCTCCAGGAATCTTCCCAACTCAGGAATCGAACACATGTCTCCTGCTAGGCAAGCGGATTCTTTACTACTGTGGAAGCTCCACATGAAAATTACAGTCTCCAATTAAAAATAAATTAATTTTAAAAAAATAAAGAAACAAAAGTTACAAGTCAATACCCTGATGAACATACACACAAAATCCTCAACAAAATATTAGCAAACCAAATTCTATAGCACATTAAAAGGATCGTACACCATGATCACATGGAATTTATTCCAGAATATAAGGGTAGTTCAGCATCTGCATATTAGTCAATGTGATATGTTAACAAAACGAAGGATAAAAATCATATGATCGGGGCTTCCCTGATAGCTCAGTGGTGGGGAGTTCACCTGCCAATGCAGGAGACATGGGTTAGATCCCTGGGAGGATCCCACATGCTGCGGAGTGGCTGAGCCTGTGAGCCACGGCTGTTGAGCCTGTGCTCTAGAGCCTCAGAGCCACAACTATTGAGCCCATGTGCTGCAACTACTGAGGCCCATGTGCCCTAGAACCCAAGTTCCACAACAGGAGAGGTCACCGCAACAGGAAGCCTGCTCACCTCAGCTAGAGAGTGGCCCCCACTTCCTGCAACTAGAGAGGAGCCTGTGGCAGCAGTGAAGACTCAGAATAGCCAAAAATAAATAAAATTTAAAAAAAAAAATCATATGATCAACTCAACACATGTCGCAAAATATTCTGACAAAATTCAAATCAATTTATGATAAACACTCTCAACAAAGCAGGTATATAGGGAATATACTACACCATGTGTGTGCGCTTTGCTGCTTGAACATCTTGAACATTGAGCAACCTGCTTTTCAGAAGTTCAATTTAAGCCATTTCACTTTAACAAAAGATCTGTTAGTACCTGTTTTCACTAACCAAAAGAAATCCAAAGAGAGCTTTCACTTTTACAAAAAAAAAAGTGAAAAGTAAAATAAGTGTTAATTCATTTTGTAGTAAGCTGTTACACAGGCAGCACAACCCCAAAAAGTGACATCACATAAAAAGTTATATAGAACCCCACATCCACCGCAGCATTACACACAGTAGCCAAAACATGGAAACAAAGCAAATGTCCATCGATAAATGAAGGTATAAAGAAAATGTAGATTGTTATGTATGTTATTCCATATACATACTAATACAATGGAGTATTATTCAGTAATGAAAAAAAAAATCTTGCCATTTGCAACAACATGGACGTCAAGGGCATGATGCTATGTGAAATAAGTCAGACAGAGAAAGTCAAACACCATATGATCTCTCTTGTATGTGCAACCTAAAAAAAATAAGTTTAAAAAGAACACCAATGACAAGCTCATAGACTGAGAGAAGAGACTTGTAGTTTCCAGAGGTTGAGGGGTGGAGTGAGTAAAACGGATGAACTGTTTTTGTTTTGTTTAAATAAATTTTGTAAAAAAAAAAACTAAAAATACAAATACAAGTAAAATATACTTTTCTGTGCACAAAGAGCCCAGAGTCTAGAAAAAAAGACAAATGAAACAGAAGAATGAAGGAGTCAATGAAAATATTACCTGTGCTTAGCAGATAAGATATAAGAAAAAAGATAAAACTACAGTGTGACCACCATCGGAAACAAAGACCTCACACGACAACAGTATTGCATAAAGATTAAAAGAAACAATGGTCATTTTATTTAGCAAACAATTTTTCCCAATGATCTTAACTGTAATTTCAAATTTATTCCCAAATCTCCTTAGTTCAACAACTTACAGTGAGTAATACCAGAGTGAGAAAAAGAGACCCTAGAAAATGTAAGTCAAAATGGCTACTTTATATAAGCAAAGTCACTGAAGTTAATTAAACTTGTGGTTTTTTTGTTTGTTTGAGGGGGATGGGTGGGTCTGTGGGGTTTTTTTCTCAGCCACACTGTACTGCATGTGGTACCTCACCTCCCCAACGAGGAATTGAACCCTCACCTCCTACACTGGAACTGCCAGGAAAGTCCCTAGAGTTTTTATTTTTCTTGTCTCAAGTTAAAAAGTAAAATTAAGTGTTAATTTCATTTTGTAGTAAGCTGTTACACAGGCAGCACAACCCCAAAAAGTGACATCACATAAAAAGTTATATAGAACCCCACATCCACCGCAGCATTACACACAGTAGCCAAAACATGGAAACAAAGCAAATGTCCATCGATAAATGAAGGTATAAAGAAAATGTAGATTGTTATGTATGTTATTCCATATACATACTAATACAATGGAGTATTATTCAGTAATGAAAAAAAAAATCTTGCCATTTGCAACAACATGGACGTCAAGGGCATGATGCTATGTGAAATAAGTCAGACAGAGAAAGTCAAACACCATATGATCTCTCTTGTATGTGCAACCTAAAAAAAATATTTTTAAAAAGAACACCAATGACAAGCTCATAGACTGAGAGAAGAGACTTGTAGTTTCCAGAGGTTGAGGGGTGGAGTGAGTAAAACGGATGAACTGTTTTTGTTTTGTTTAAATAAATTTTGTAAAAAAAAAAACTAAAAATACAAATACAAGTAAAATATACTTTTCTGTGCACAAAGAGCCCAGAGTCTAGAAAAAAAGACAAATGAAACAGAAGAATGAAGGAGTCAATGAAAATATTACCTGTGCTTAGCAGATAAGATATAAGAAAAAAGATAAAACTACAGTGTGACCACCATCGGAAACAAAGACCTCACACGACAACAGTATTGCATAAAGATTAAAAGAAACAATGGTCATTTTATTTAGCAAACAATTTTTCCCAATGATCTTAACTGTAATTTCAAATTTATTCCCAAATCTCCTTAGTTCAACAACTTACAGTGAGTAATACCAGAGTGAGAAAAAGAGACCCTAGAAAATGTAAGTCAAAATGGCTACTTTATATAAGCAAAGTCACTGAAGTTAATTAAACTTGTGGTTTTTTTGTTTGTTTGAGGGGGATGGGTGGGTCTGTGGGGTTTTTTTCTCAGCCACACTGTACTGCATGTGGTACCTCACCTCCCCAACGAGGAATTGAACCCTCACCTCCTACACTGGAACTGCCAGGAAAGTCCCTAGAGTTTTTATTTTTCTTGTCTCAAGTTAAAAAGCAAAAGGTTCCCCCAAAGGGGAATATCTATTTTAGCTAAAATTTAGGCATATAGAGAAATCTGAAATGCAGTCCTGATAAAACAAATACCATTAACAAATACCAAACTTAATAACTATTCTTTTTCTGTTGTTTCTTAATAAACATTTATTCTGTCCAGTTCTGAAGGCTAAGAAGTTTGAAATCTGAGTACCAGCACGGTCTATGAGAGCTCTCTTCCTGGCTTGCAGACAACTGCCTTTTCACTGTGTCCTCACATGTCAGAAAGAGGAAGCTCTGGCCTCTCTTCCTCTTCTTTAATATTATTTATTTATTTGGTTTCACCAGGTCTTAGTTGTGGCATGTAGGATCTTTTAGTTGTAGCATGAGAACTCTTAATGCACAATGTGGGATCTAATTCCCTGACCAGCGATCAAACTGGGCTCCTTGCACTGTGCGCACAGTCTCAGCCGCTGGACTATCCTGGAGGTCCCATTCATTTAAATTCTTTGAAGACAATTTTCACAGTAAACCACAACCAACCATGGATTAAATTTTCATTTACAGGGCTTTCCTGGTGGTCCAGTGGGTAAGGAGTCTGCATTGTAATGCAGGGGGTACTGCTTCAATCCCTGGCCTGGGAGAATCCCACGTGCCAAGGAAAGGCTGGACCAGTATGTGCAACTACCGAGCTGGAGATCTGAGGGGCATGCGCCCAGAGCCGGTGCTCTGCAGTGACAGAGGCCACTGGTCATTTTATTTAGCAAACAATTTTTCCCAATGATCTTAACTGTAATTTCAAATTTATTCCCAAATCTCCTTAGTTCAACAACTTACAGTGAGTAATACCAGAGTGAGAAAAAGAGACCCTAGAAAATGTAAGTCAAAATGGCTACTTTATATAAGCAAAGTCACTGAAGTTAATTAAACTTGTGGTTTTTTTGTTTGTTTGAGGGGGATGGGTGGGTCTGTGGGGTTTTTTTCTCAGCCACACTGTACTGCATGTGGTACCTCACCTCCCCAACGAGGAATTGAACCCTCACCTCCTACACTGGAACTGCCAGGAAAGTCCCTAGAGTTTTTATTTTTCTTGTCTCAAGTTAAAAAGCAAAAGGTTCCCCCAAAGGGGAATATCTATTTTAGCTAAAATTTAGGCATATAGAGAAATCTGAAATGCAGTCCTGATAAAACAAATACCATTAACAAATACCAAACTTAATAACTATTCTTTTTCTGTTGTTTCTTAATAAACATTTATTCTGTCCAGTTCTGAAGGCTAAGAAGTTTGAAATCTGAGTACCAGCACGGTCTATGAGAGCTCTCTTCCTGGCTTGCAGACAACTGCCTTTTCACTGTGTCCTCACATGTCAGAAAGAGGAAGCTCTGGCCTCTCTTCCTCTTCTTTAATATTATTTATTTATTTGGTTTCACCAGGTCTTAGTTGTGGCATGTAGGATCTTTTAGTTGTAGCATGAGAACTCTTAATGCACAATGTGGGATCTAATTCCCTGACCAGCGATCAAACTGGGCTCCTTGCACTGTGCGCACAGTCTCAGCCGCTGGACTATCCTGGAGGTCCCATTCATTTAAATTCTTTGAAGACAATTTTCACAGTAAACCACAACCAACCATGGATTAAATTTTCATTTACAGGGCTTTCCTGGTGGTCCAGTGGGTAAGGAGTCTGCATTGTAATGCAGGGGGTACTGCTTCAATCCCTGGCCTGGGAGAATCCCACGTGCCAAGGAAAGGCTGGACCAGTATGTGCAACTACCGAGCTGGAGATCTGGAGCGCATGCGCCCAGAGCCGGTGCTCTGCAGTGACAGAGGCCACTGCAATGGGAGGCCCACAGTGGCCAAGAAACAAAGATAAATAAATGAAAGATCAATAGAAGTGGCCAAAAAAAAAAAAAAAACCACCTCAGATCAAATTAAAAAAGCATTCTTAGAAAGTAGAGGAAGAAAATAAAACGTTACCACTTCAATATTAAAAGAAACTCTTACAGGAAAGAACAGCCGACTTCAAGCCTAAGTTCACAAGACAGAAGAGTTATTTGAGTTACCTTTTCCCACTTTAACAAAAGTTAAGTGCTGCTGATAAAAAGCAAATTTAAAATTCTCACCATGTTTTGGATTCCTTTTCAAATTTGGCTGTGGCTGGGGAGGCGGCGGAGGTGGAGGTGGGGGCGGTGGAGAATCTCTGTCATGACTTATGACTCTATCCACTGATCCATAGATTGCCAGTGTCAGACAGTTGTACCAGCCTCTTAGCACCAAACCATCAGTATTCACCTGATGGGGTGGAATATCTTTCAAATTAATGTTTTCATATATCGGAGGTAAACAGGTATCAAATTACTTTGTGGTTGAACTAAAATCTAAAAGTAAGCTGAAAATGGAAAGGTCAATATTGATGCAACTTCATCCAGAGGCACAACTTTTACATAGCCCTCTAGAGTTACTACACCTAAAACTGTTTCAAGACTACATAGCCCCAGTCCTACGCTTTAGGCCAATCAAAGCATAACCAGATTCCCAACCAAGAGAAGAGAACCGAAAAGGAAATTAAAAGCATAACCAGATTCCCAACCAAGTGCATGAGAACTCTTAATGCACAATGTGGGATCTAATTCTGACCAGCGATCAAACTGGGCTCCTTGCACTGTGCGCACAGTCTCAGCCGCTGGACTATCCTGGAGGTCCCATTCATTTAAATTCTTTGAAGACAATTTTCACAGTAAACCACAACCAACCATGGATTAAATTTTCATTTACAGGGCTTTCCTGGTGGTCCAGTGGGTAAGGAGTCTGCATTGTAATGCAGGGGGTACTGCTTCAATCCCTGGCCTGGGAGAATCCCACGTGCCAAGGAAAGGCTGGACCAGTATGTGCAACTACCGAGCTGGAGATCTGGAGCGCATGCGCCCAGAGCCGGTGCTCTGCAGTGACAGAGGCCACTGCAATGGGAGGCCCACAGTGGCCAAGAAACAAAGATAAATAAATGAAAGATCAATAGAAGTGGCCAAAAAAAAAAAAAAAACCACCTCAGATCAAATTAAAAAAGCATTCTTAGAAAGTAGAGGAAGAAAATAAAACGTTACCACTTCAATATTAAAAGAAACTCTTACAGGAAAGAACAGCCGACTTCAAGCCTAAGTTCACAAGACAGAAGAGTTATTTGAGTTACCTTTTCCCACTTTAACAAAAGTTAAGTGCTGCTGATAAAAAGCAAATTTAAAATTCTCACCATGTTTTGGATTCCTTTTCAAATTTGGCTGTGGCTGGGGAGGCGGCGGAGGTGGAGGGGGGGGCGGTGGAGAATCTCTGTCATGACTTATGACTCTATCCACTGATCCATAGATTGCCAGTGTCAGACAGTTGTACCAGCCTCTTAGCACCAAACCATCAGTATTCACCTGATGGGGTGGAATATCTTTCAAATTAATGTTTTCATATATCGGAGGTAAACAGGTATCAAATTACTTTGTGGTTGAACTAAAATCTAAAAGTAAGCTGAAAATGGAAAGGTCAATATTGATGCAACTTCATCCAGAGGCACAACTTTTACATAGCCCTCTAGAGTTACTACACCTAAAACTGTTTCAAGACTACATAGCCCCAGTCCTACGCTTTAGGCCAATCCTATTCAAAAAGCATAACCAGATTCCCAACCAAGAGAAGAGAACCGAAAAGGAAATTAAGAGGGAGTTTCTGCCAATTAATAAATTAAACCCAAGTACTTACAGAAGTCATGGAAATACACTAAACTACAAATTGTGCCAGTCTCAAGAATTATAAAGCCCGTAAAATTCATGGCATTCTTTTTATTAATGTATGCCCAATTCACACATGCAGTTCAGGTATATTCTAAGTACTTAAAAAGCAAAGGTAACGAGAGGCATTAAACAAATTACTTCTGCAAAGACACTTTATCCTAAAAAGATCCAAGACTTTTTCAATTTCATTAACCCTCAATATTTCTTTATAAAATAACCTTGTGTTTTTCAGAGCTTACCTACAAACAATAGAAATATTATCAGGAAATAAGAAAATGAGTATCAGTAGAAGAATCTGAAAACCAAAGCCCCTGACTTCTAAGTTCTCCTCCACTCCACAATGTTGTGTAAAGATGAAATAGTCAGTGGTAATGGGGCCTCTTATAGAGAAAGAAATTATTATTTTCCTTGCTCATCTTAGCAAACTCTAGGAAAGCAAAACTGTGGACCAGAAGAAAGGCTCAGAGTATACCCATGGATTGACAGACTCTTAAACAGAACTACCACCAGAAGGAAGATAAATAGACAAAGAGCACGATTCTTAGCCTAAATAAGATACAAAGGATTACTCCTCCTTCAGCAAAAACAAACTGTAGGCCAAGTAGTCCCACACTAAATCATCATTATATTTGCATTTCAGTTCTTCCATGATTCAGATTTTTTTTGTTTTTTTTTTTTTTTATCTTTTGAGGGGTGGGGTAGGGAGGGAGGGGGACAGGCGGGCCACTTCTATTGGTTTTTCATTTCTCTATTTTCATCCATCTTTGTTCTTTGGCTCCTGTGGGCCTCCCATCGCGGTGGCCTCTGTCGTCGCAGAGCGCCGGCTCTGGGCGCATGCGCCCCAGAGCTCCGGCTCGGTAATTGGTCACATCAGTCCAGCCACTCCGCGGCACGTGGGATCTTCCCAGGCCAGGGATCGAACCAGCGCCCCTTGCACTGCAAGGCGGTATCCTTACCCACTGGACCACCAGGGGAAGCCCTCAGATCTTTTTATATGCTTTTAGAAAGGCATTTGGTATCAAGAAAAAAGACACACTTTTGATAGGCAAGGAAGAAGTATGAAATATGAATTTTTAAAGACACCTCAACTAAAGTACCACAGCAAGGCTTCCTGGTAGCTCAGTGGTGAAGTCTGCCTGCCAATGCAAGAGACACGAGTTTGATCCCTGATCCAGGAAGATTCCACATGCTGCGGAGCAAGCCCGTGAACCACAACTATGGAGCCTGTGCTCTAGAGCCTCAGAGTCACAACTATTGTGCCCATGTGCCGCAACTATACATGTCCAAGTTCCACAACAAGAGAAATCGCCACAACTAGGAGCCTGCTCACCTCAACTAAAGAGTAGCCCCCACTCCCTACAACTAGAGAAAAGCCTGCAGCAGCAGTGAAAACCCAGAATAGCCAAAAATAAATAAGAAAATAAATAAATAAAAATTTTTTAAAAATAAAGTACCATAATGCTGAATAGAATTTACCTGCCTGTGATTTTCAAAATTTGCCCACCTAAATGAAAAGAAGAAAAAGCAGATGCTGGCTTTTTCCTCACCCAAGTATGAAATTAGAATAAAGAGCTACAAAGGTATATAATAGCATTACAAGGTCTTTTCTTCATTTTAAAATAGCTTCTGCAATACAAGAGGAGTCAGACAAGAAATGATGATATTCTGCAGAATCAGAACTAAGTGACCTTCTGCATCACTGGGCTTATCTGGATCAAAACTATGAATGGATGTGAGAACAGCAGTAGTAACAGCTGAAAACTGACTTCTACAGTTACCTTTGAGTTGGGTCTAAAGATGATAGACGTGTTCTCATCATATTCCAGGCTGTCAAAAGAGTAAGAAGAAATACACAGGCTCAAACACTGAACATCAAAGTTCACAAAGAAGTTTTTCTAGATTCATACATTTCAATCAACTGCTGGGTTTTTGTTTTAATAAACTAAAAAGGTTGGGTTTAATTTACTATGCACAAAATGGTATCAAGAAACAAACCCCCAGAGATTCTGGTTCAGCTGCTTTGAGGTGTGGATATCAATGTTTGCTGAAAAGCACCCCCATGTAACTCTAACATATAGCCAGAGTAGAGATCCATAGCATTATCGTCGTCAAAAAAATGCATACTGGGACTAAGATGTTTAAAAAGCACCTATTTTAACAGAAAAGTACCAACTTAGAAAAACATTCTATATATTAAAAATTAGCTGTTTCAGACCACCTAAGTTCCCTTCATTTAAAAAAAAAGGATAAATTATCAACATAATTTAATAATAAATGAAGGGAGAATCGATAAAAAACTAAGAAAAATCCAAAAAACATGTCTTGACAAGGATAGAAAAATATTTTCAAACTGTCTTTAAAATTTTTTATTTTATAAATGAGCAAACCCATTTAATAGCCAATTAATTTGCAAATATGAAAAAAACTAGTATTAATGATATCTAGCTAGCATGTATTAAGTAATTCAAAACAGGTACATCTATTAACAAAATTCTCATTTTACAAAGATGTGACTATGGAATTTTAAACTATGCAGCACTATAATGCAAAAAACATAGATAAAATCTCAATGTGTTTATATAGGTTAAGAATCAAAAAATAATCTTTTCCAAATTAGAAGGTTATTATCAAATCATGTGATATGTATAAGAAATGCACACACCAATAGAAAGCAAAGCAAAGATGGCTAATGTTTCACGCATTTAAAGTTTTATCTTAAACGCAAGCCATTCTTAGGAGCCTGACATTTCCTTAATATTTGTTAACTGATAAAATTAAACCGAATTCTTGGGTCTACTACCATACATAGTCTTTTCTTCTATCTAAAGAATAAAAAGATTGTGTTTACTAACATGAGTTTCTGGTGAAATTAGTAAGTACATACCTTCCCAACCTATCGAAAACTGGGGCACTTGGTTTGCTTACATTGTTAAAGAATAAGTCTAATTGAAATGTGTGCGGTGATGTCTCCCTGTGAATGAAACAAAGTTGAGACGTCAGCCTTTACAATGATTAGTTCCTAAATTAAAACAGAAAACAAAGCAAGTACAAATTTAAGAGCAAGTCTAGAATTAAGATAAAATATTCCTAATATTTAAATAACAAAAAGAGTTAACTGCGGGGCTTCCCCTGGTGGTCCAGTGGGTAAGGACACCACCTTGCAGTGCAAGGGGCGCCAGTTGGATCCCTGGCCTGGGAAGATCCCACGCGGAGCGGCTGGACAGATGTGTCCAATTGCCGAGCCGGATCTCTGGAGCGCATGCGCCCAGAGCCGGCGCTCTGCGACAACAGAGGCCACCGAGATGGGAGGCCCACAGGAGCCAAAGAACAAAGATGGATGAAAATAGATAAATGAAAAACCAATAGAAGTGGCCCGCCCCTTCCCCCCTCCCCAACCCAACCCCCGCCCAAAATAAATAAATAAATAAGTTGCTGAAAAAGAGTTAACTGCAACAATTCCTGTAATTTTATTCACATACAATTCTCAAGTAGTCAACTATTCACTTGGAATATAACTGAAAAGTTCTTAGCCATCAAATACCTTTGGCTACCTGAACCATTTTTTCTTTTTTTATCTAAACAATTTTTAAAACAAACATACATTTAAAACTTCTAATGCACTTTAATGGAAAATGCTAATTTATCTAGTTTTACAATTCCTTATATCATGATTCTATTAGCAAAAAAGAATCAGGAGTTAACTAACTTTAAGTTATAAATAATAATTATCATTTAATTTAAACTTAATCCACATTCATACAGGACTATAATAATAATTTGAGCATCAGAGCCCTAAATTGTGACTTAAAGCCTAAACTGAAATTTGTATAGCACTAATGTACATAAATATTCTTTCTTTAGACTTACATAGTCAAGATTAAAGCCTATTTAATTTGCGTTAGCATGAAATCTTACTTTACCCTTAGATGAAATTTTTTTGCCTCAACTGAAATAGATTTTTAGACAACACTTGTTTTGGTTAAGAAACATCCAAATGGTAAAAAGTGTAATGCCCAGACTGGTAGAAATACACAAACAGGTACAAGCATTCTGAAAGACAATATGGCAATAAAATTCAGGAGACTGAGAAATGTTCACACCGTTTGATCCAAGAATACTTTCCTCTACCAAAAGTGTTTCTCTGGAAGCACTAATATAAAAATGTTTCCCCGCCCCCATCATGCCTCTTTTATTTTTATATTTATTTTCATTCATCTTTTATTCTTTGGCATGTATGGGCCTCCCATTACAGTGGCCTCTCTCGTTGCAGAGCACCGGCTCTGGGTGCAAGCACAAGGTGGACTCTCTCTTCGCTGGACCACCAGGAAAGTCCTACAAAGGTGTTTTTCAAGAGGAGATTCGTTATACTAATAATTTGAAAACTAAAAACCATCTAATGGCCCCCACTATAGGAACTAGTCAAATAAATGACAAGAAATTGACTCATTAGATCATTCAGGACTACTGGATAATCTATCATTACTCCATCTTTCTCGTTCTACACACATAGGGAATGGAGAAATAAATACAGAAAAATGGGAGTTTTTATTTCCTTACACATGGTAAAAAAGCCAACTATACTGATCTGTCATTATAAACATTAATTACTCATTCTTACTGTTTTGTATGTTTTACCTTTGAATAACCTGAAAACATTTGAAGATTTTTATATCTACCTCTACAAACTGCTTTTCACAATCATGAAGAAATGACCCCTTAGCTTTGAATCTGTTCTATTAACAGTCACCACTACACAGCTGGCTTAACACTTTCATACTTTCGTATGAAAGTACAAAAGTACCGAACGGTACTTAATAGAAAATGAGCTACCACAGCCGAGATATAATGAAATGTGGCATTGATACATAAGAGTAATACCTAGAGTATAAGCTAAAAACTGACAGATATATTTATTATACATATTCAAGTTCCTATAACCAAAATTTAGCTTTTATCTCCAATTCATATAATTAAAATCAGAAGACGATGATGATTATTCATATTGTAACAGATGAAATTCCTGTTTTATGTCAGATGTTAAAGTTATCAACAACTCCACATCAGGAAATTCCCTGGCAGTCCAGTGGTTAGGACCTGGTGCTTCCACTGCCATGGCTTGGGTTCAATCCCTGGTCAGGAAACTAAGATCCTGAAAGACTCACGGCACAGCCAAAACAAAAATTGGAAAACATAAAAAAACAACTCCACATCAGGAACCACGTCTGACACTTGGTTTATTTCCAATAGACCTTAAGAAAGAGAAATGGTGCTCAAATAACTACTTGCTCAGTACAACTAATGGCTAATGTGAAGCTACATGCTTATAAAAAGACACACGAATCAGGCTAAGATGATAACCAAAAAGCATGAAAACTAATGCTATAAAATCATTTAAGACATGTAACATAATAAAAGATCTATTTCTAAATAATTAGACCCATTCTTACTTATTTTCAAGGAAAAAGTCAGGTTAAAAATACTTCTGTGGGATCTGCAAGGCTGGATGTTTTCGGTACCAGCTGTCCACAGCCCTCCACTCTAACCGTAATACTTTGCCAGAGCACTGATCTCTTTGCCGATAAAAATGTTAGCGTGTTACTGGGGGCTTCCCTGGTGGTCCAATGGGTGAACAGTCCACCTTGTAATGCAACGGGCACCAGTTCGATCTCTGGCCCGGGAAAATCCCACGTGCCACGGAGCGGCTGGACCGGTGTGTCCAACTAGAAGCCAGCACTCTGGAGCACATGCGCCCAGAGCTAGTGCTCTGCAACGAGAGGCCACTGTAATGAGAGGCCCACAAAGGTCAAAGAATAAAGATGGATGAAAATAAATGAATAAATAACCAATAAAAGAGGCCAAAGTTTAAAAAGAAAAAGAATGGGAAAATCTTTAAAAAAAAAAAAAAGTTACTCTGTAACTAAATGTTAATTTTCTTTTGCAGAAAATACAGTACCATATCTGAATTAATTATTAATGTTCAAAATATTTCATTCCTTAACTCCCTCATTTGCTTTGCTCACAGCCAACTCAGTTCCTTTGTTTGGCAGAATCCTGCAAAATGTGTGTCACCCACTACTGAGATTGTTCAGCCCCTGATGTATTTGTACTGATTTGGTGGTAGTTTGTGCTGAAATGTATGTATCAAGCAGGTATTTCATGATAAAGTTGTTGTATAGTGCATGCTCTGTGTAGAATTCAGAGGAAAACCCAGATTCAGCGATTAACAATGCCAAAAAATGCAAGTAACTAGCCATCATTCAAATAACAGTGATGCTCTTTCTCTTTTGTGGCCTTTTTAGACTTTTGTTGCCCTAAAATTCCATTTTATTGGGAACCCATATTCCACCTGGTCTTTCTTGACAGGGTTTTTTTCTACTTTAAACAATTTCTAAATAAAATCCTGTATTTCAAGAGTGAAAAAAAAAAAATACTTCATCTACTATACTGTGCCACCCTAGAATAGTTTGGAAAATATATACCTATTTCCACCAATTTCAAACAAATAAAAAAGAAATGAAGAAAGAAAAACTTAATCTAGTACTTATATCAAATAAGTACACTTTCCAAGTTTATACTAATATATGAATTATACAGAAAATTTAGAGTCTATTATAATGAAACATACTATAATTGAATAAAGTTTTAGATTTTGGTTTTTTACTTACAAAATATTACCTTAAATTTCTACACTTTGGAGTATATTTTTAGGTCATCTTTAGTCAAAAATACTTTAAAAAAAGAAAACTAACTTACCCATATGCTCTATTGTCAGGCAAGCTGCTATGGGCTCTTACTCCTGGAGGTATGACTCGAACTTCATTGATATAAACAACACATGGAAAACGAACCACATCTATATGAGAACTTTGCTTTAAGAAAAGGGGGGAGAAGAACATACTATAAGCAAAAAAACAGTCTGGTCAAATAAACACCATATCATTAAAACAGTAGTATTATCTTAGCTACAGTGGTGTAAAAACTATTCTTTAAAACAGCTGATGAGGGACTTTCCTGGTGGTCTGCTGGTTAAGAATTTGACTGCCAATGCAGGGGACACAGGTTCGATCCCAGGTCTGGGATGATTCCACATGTCAGGGTCACTAAGACCATGTGTCGCAATTACTAACCCCTGATCAAACTCTAGAGCCTGACAGCCACAACTACTGAAGCCCACATACCCTAAAGCCCATACGTGGGGATGCAACTAATACAGCCTACAGCCACAATTCAGCCTGATTAATTTTTTGCCATTTTATGATAAAGTTGTTGTATAGTGCATGCTCTGTAGAATTCAGAGGAAAACCCAGATTCAGCGATTAACAATGCCAAAAAATGCAAGTAACTAGCCATCATTCAAATAACAGTGATGCTCTTTCTCTTTTGTGGCCTTTTTAGACTTTTGTTGCCCTAAAATTCCATTTTATTGGGAACCCATATTCCACCTGGTCTTTCTTGACAGGGTTTTTTTCTACTTTAAACAATTTCTAAATAAAATCCTGTATTTCAAGAGTGAAAAAAAAAAAATACTTCATCTACTATACTGTGCCACCCTAGAATAGTTTGGAAAATATATACCTATTTCCACCAATTTCAAACAAATAAAAAAGAAATGAAGAAAGAAAAACTTAATCTAGTACTTATATCAAATAAGTACACTTTCCAAGTTTATACTAATATATGAATTATACAGAAAATTTAGAGTCTATTATAATGAAACATACTATAATTGAATAAAGTTTTAGATTTTGGTTTTTTACTTACAAAATATTACCTTAAATTTCTACACTTTGGAGTATATTTTTAGGTCATCTTTAGTCAAAAATACTTTAAAAAAAGAAAACTAACTTACCCATATGCTCTATTGTCAGGCAAGCTGCTATGGGCTCTTACTCCTGGAGGTATGACTCGAACTTCATTGATATAAACAACACATGGAAAACGAACCACATCTATATGAGAACTTTGCTTTAAGAAAAGGGGGGAGAAGAACATACTATAAGCAAAAAAACAGTCTGGTCAAATAAACACCATATCATTAAAACAGTAGTATTATCTTAGCTACAGTGGTGTAAAAACTATTCTTTAAAACAGCTGATGAGGGACTTTCCTGGTGGTCTGCTGGTTAAGAATTTGACTGCCAATGCAGGGGACACAGGTTCGATCCCAGGTCTGGGATGATTCCACATGTCAGGGTCACTAAGACCATGTGTCGCAATTACTAACCCCTGATCAAACTCTAGAGCCTGACAGCCACAACTACTGAAGCCCACATACCCTAAAGCCCATACGCTGCAAAAAGAGAAGCTATGACAATGATAAGCCCAGACATACCAACTAGAGAATAGCGCCCACTCACTGCAACTACGAAGAGCCCACATACAGCAGTGAAGACCCAGAACAGCTTGAAAATTTAAAAAAAAAAAAAGCTGATGATAAAATGTACCTGATTAAATCTCTCCATTTGTATAACATGTTCTGCATCCTCTTCCCTGCTGATGTTTTGCCTGGGCCAATACAAGCGTACAATCCTTTACTGCAGGGATCCACAGATCCCAGGCCACCGACCAGTTCTGGCACTAGGCCACACAAAAGGAGACGAGCAGGGGGTGAGCACACAAAGCTTCATCTGTACCTACAGCTGCTCCCCATCGGTGGCATTACCACCTGAGCTCTGTCTGTCAGATCACCAGCAGCGTAAGATTTTTAGAGACATGTGAATCCTGCATATGTTAGGGATCTAGGCTGTGTGCTCCTTATGAGAATCATCCCCAAACCACCGCCCCCCACCCTTGGAAAAATTGTCTTCTACGAAACCGGTCCCTGGTGCCAATAAGGTTGGGGACTGCTGCTTTACTGGAAACCTCTGGAGCCAGGTGCCTTTCAGAATCCTAACTTTTTAGATTTTTAGAAACAAATGATACAAATACTGCTTATTGCTTTAACACGCCAGTGGCTTCTGGGACATAACCAAAACATTAATACTTCTGCACTAACATATGTAAACATTCACACTAAGTAAAGTATAATGTCAATTTAAATCAGAGCACCCAGCCAGATGAATTCAGGGTCAATTTTTCTGCCATTTTTGAATTTCTGAATTGTAGATGAGAGATTGTGAATCTCTTAAATCGGCTTAATTTACCAAACTTATATACTAATAATATATATGCTAATATCAAGAGATCAAAGGAAACTATTCAGGTACCAATTAGTTAAGGTAAATCCTCTCAAATTTAAAAAAGGGGAAAAATCCACAAACTGAATTTATCATAATAACATAAATGAATAAAATATAGTATACATTCATTTCTATGTATCACTTGACACAGATCAGACAAATGCAGCTCTTGTGATTAATAATTTTAGAAGAAATTTTTCACACTGCTTTTTGGACTATTATTTTATATCAACTTTTCCTAGCAGTTCAGCCAACCCTCATTACCTGGTGGTCAAAGTGTTAAACAAAAATAGTTCATATTATTTGCATCTAGAAAAACTGAGTTCTGAGTGCCTCTTGAAACTGCAAAGAATAATGTGCCTCCAACAGACCAAAAGACTGGTCAAATGAGTCTTTCTTAAAATGTGACAGAGGATGACTTTCTAATTTTGCGCTTTAAACTCAGAGATTAAATATAGCTTAAATATATAGATCTAGAAATCTTAATGTAAGGTTAGCGATTCAAATGTACTTCATATTCTCAAGGATATATATATATAAGAAACAAGATGAATGTGAAGTAAGGCTCATTGCTAGTTATTTTCCAATACAACTCTTCTAGAGAAGTTTGAGTTAGGTATAAGTGAACTAAAAGGCTGAATTTCCTAGATCCTGGGAAGCTGGTGTGAACATGTGATTGCTAGATTCTGATCAATGGAACGGAAATGACGTTAAGAGAGTCTAGGTCACGTCCTTAAAGGGAAAGTTCAGACTTCAGAACCTCTTGCCACCTCTTCTATACTCTGCTACCTTTCTAGAACACAAGTATAGTGTCTTGGACAATGCAGGCAACATCCTAACAATTTTAGAAACAAATGATACAAATACTGCTTATTGCTTTAACACGCCAGTGGCTTCTGGGACATAACCAAAACATTAATACTTCTGCACTAACATATGTAAACATTCACACTAAGTAAAGTATAATGTCAATTTAAATCAGAGCACCCAGCCAGATGAATTCAGGGTCAATTTTTCTGCCATTTTTGAATTTCTGAATTGTAGATGAGAGATTGTGAATCTCTTAAATCGGCTTAATTTACCAAACTTATATACTAATAATATATATGCTAATATCAAGAGATCAAAGGAAACTATTCAGGTACCAATTAGTTAAGGTAAATCCTCTCAAATTTAAAAAAGGGGAAAAATCCACAAACTGAATTTATCATAATAACATAAATGAATAAAATATAGTATACATTCATTTCTATGTATCACTTGACACAGATCAGACAAATGCAGCTCTTGTGATTAATAATTTTAGAAGAAATTTTTCACACTGCTTTTTGGACTATTATTTTATATCAACTTTTCCTAGCAGTTCAGCCAACCCTCATTACCTGGTGGTCAAAGTGTTAAACAAAAATAGTTCATATTATTTGCATCTAGAAAAACTGAGTTCTGAGTGCCTCTTGAAACTGCAAAGAATAATGTGCCTCCAACAGACCAAAAGACTGGTCAAATGAGTCTTTCTTAAAATGTGACAGAGGATGACTTTCTAATTTTGCGCTTTAAACTCAGAGATTAAATATAGCTTAAATATATAGATCTAGAAATCTTAATGTAAGGTTAGCGATTCAAATGTACTTCATATTCTCAAGGATATATATATATAAGAAACAAGATGAATGTGAAGTAAGGCTCATTGCTAGTTATTTTCCAATACAACTCTTCTAGAGAAGTTTGAGTTAGGTATAAGTGAACTAAAAGGCTGAATTTCCTAGATCCTGGGAAGCTGGTGTGAACATGTGATTGCTAGATTCTGATCAATGGAACGGAAATGACGTTAAGAGAGTCTAGGTCACGTCCTTAAAGGGAAAGTTCAGACTTCAGAACCTCTTGCCACCTCTTCTATACTCTGCTACCTTTCTAGAACACAAGTATAGTGTCTTGGACAATGCAGGCAACATCCTAACAATGGGAGATGAACAGTACAGAAGACCCTGTCTCTAACTGTTGCTTCTTGACCTGCATGTAAGTTTCTCAGAAGAAAGGTACGGTGGTCTGGTACTACCATCTCTTTCAGAATTTTCCACAGTTTGTTGTGATCCACACACTTAAAGGTTTTAGCATAGTCAATAAAGCAGAAACAGATGTTTTTCTGAAATTCTCTTGCTTTTTCTATGACCCGATAGATGTTGGAAGGTTTTAGCATAGTCAATAAAGCAGAAATAGATGTTTTTCTGGAATTCTCTTGCTTTTTCTATGACCCAATAGATGTTGCCAATTTAATCTCTGCCTTTTCAAAATCCAACCTGTGTATCTGGAAGTTCTCAGTTCACATACTGCTGAAGCCCAGCCTGAAGGATTTTGAGCGTAACCTTGCTAGCATGAGAAATGAGTCCAATTGTGTGATAGTTTGAACATTCTTTGGCATTGCCTTTCTTTGGAACTGGAATGAAAAGTGATCTTCCCAGTCCTGTGGCCTCTACTGAGTTTTCCAAATTTGCTGGCATGCTGAGCACAGCACTTTAACAGCATCATCTTTTAGGATCTGAAATAGCTCAGCTGGAATTCTATCACCTCCACTTGCTTGTTTGTAGTAATGCTTCCTAAGACTCACTTGACTTCACACTACATGATGTCTGGATCTAGGTGAGTGACCACATCACTGCAGTTATCTGGGTCATTAAGAGCTTCTCTATCAATAACGTTTTTAAAATTGTAAGGTTAGCGATTCAAATGTACTTCATATTCTCAAGGATATATATATATAAGAAACAAGATGAATGTGAAGTAAGGCTCATTGCTAGTTATTTTCCAATACAACTCTTCTAGAGAAGTTTGAGTTAGGTATAAGTGAACTAAAAGGCTGAATTTCCTAGATCCTGGGAAGCTGGTGTGAACATGTGATTGCTAGATTCTGATCAATGGAACGGAAATGACGTTAAGAGAGTCTAGGTCACGTCCTTAAAGGGAAAGTTCAGACTTCAGAACCTCTTGCCACCTCTTCTATACTCTGCTACCTTTCTAGAACACAAGTATAGTGTCTTGGACAATGCAGGCAACATCCTAACAATGGGAGATGAACAGTACAGAAGACCCTGTCTCTAACTGTTGCTTCTTGACCTGCATGTAAGTTTCTCAGAAGAAAGGTACGGTGGTCTGGTACTACCATCTCTTTCAGAATTTTCCACAGTTTGTTGTGATCCACACACTTAAAGGTTTTAGCATAGTCAATAAAGCAGAAACAGATGTTTTTCTGAAATTCTCTTGCTTTTTCTATGACCCGATAGATGTTGGAAGGTTTTAGCATAGTCAATAAAGCAGAAATAGATGTTTTTCTGGAATTCTCTTGCTTTTTCTATGACCCAATAGATGTTGCCAATTTAATCTCTGCCTTTTCAAAATCCAACCTGTGTATCTGGAAGTTCTCAGTTCACATACTGCTGAAGCCCAGCCTGAAGGATTTTGAGCGTAACCTTGCTAGCATGAGAAATGAGTCCAATTGTGTGATAGTTTGAACATTCTTTGGCATTGCCTTTCTTTGGAACTGGAATGAAAAGTGATCTTCCCAGTCCTGTGGCCTCTACTGAGTTTTCCAAATTTGCTGGCATGCTGAGCACAGCACTTTAACAGCATCATCTTTTAGGATCTGAAATAGCTCAGCTGGAATTCTATCACCTCCACTTGCTTGTTTGTAGTAATGCTTCCTAAGACTCACTTGACTTCACACTACATGATGTCTGGATCTAGGTGAGTGACCACATCACTGCAGTTATCTGGGTCATTAAGAGCTTCTCTATTCAATTCTTCTGTGTATTCTTACCACCTCTTTTTAATATCTTCTGCTACTGTTAGGTCCTTGCCATTCTGTCCTTTATTGTGCCTATATTTGCATGAAATGTTCCCTTGGTATCTCCAATTTTCTTGAAAAGATCTCTAGTCTTTCCCATTCTATTGTTGTCCTCTATTTCTTTGTGCTGTTCAGTTAAAAAGGCTCTGTTATTTTTATGTTTTTCTGGAACTCTGCATTCAGTTGCATGCATTGTTCCCTTTTTCCTTTGTCTCTTGCTTCTCTTAAGATTTTTTATCCACCAGCAAAAGTCAACTTTAAAAACCTGTACCAGGGCTCACCTGGTGGTCCAGTGGGTAAGGACACCAGCTTGCAGTGCAAGGGGCGCCAGTTCGTTCCCTGGCCTGGGAAGATCACACGTGCCGCAGAGTGGCTGGACTGATGTGTCCAACTACCGAGCCGGAGTTCTAGAGCGCATGCGCCCAGAGCCAGTGCTCTGCGAAAAGAGAGGCCACTCTAATGGGAGGCCCACACGGGCCAAAGAACAAAGATGTATGAAAATAAATAAATGAAAAACCAATAGAAGTGGCCAAAAAAAAAATACCTGTGCCAACATCTAAGATCTTTCCTCCCGAGCCTCAGACCACTATATCCAACTGCCAACTGGACATTTCCATTTGAACGAACCCCTGGCATCAAAAGTGCAACAAGTCCAAAACTAAACTGTCCTACATCAGTGATGGAGTCTTTCTTGTTCTCTCACCTAAACATTTACACATCAAGTCCTACTGATTATATCTCTGAACAGCTCTCAGATCTATGTATTAGGTTGGTGCAAAAATAACTGCAGTTTTCGCACTGTTGAAATTTGCCATTTGATTCTGGAATATATTCTTAATAAAAGTGGGTATATTATACCTCATTTTAATGTGCATTTCTCACTTTATATTTTTTGCTAATGACTTATACTTGCTGCTTATTTTGTATTTAGACTATGGAAACGATTGTTCAAGCAATTTCCTTATGCTTTCAAAATGGTAGTAATGCTTCCTAAGACTCACTTGACTTCACACTACATGATGTCTGGATCTAGGTGAGTGACCACATCACTGCAGTTATCTGGGTCATTAAGAGCTTCTCTATTCAATTCTTCTGTGTATTCTTACCACCTCTTTTTAATATCTTCTGCTACTGTTAGGTCCTTGCCATTCTGTCCTTTATTGTGCCTATATTTGCATGAAATGTTCCCTTGGTATCTCCAATTTTCTTGAAAAGATCTCTAGTCTTTCCCATTCTATTGTTGTCCTCTATTTCTTTGTGCTGTTCAGTTAAAAAGGCTCTGTTATTTTTATGTTTTTCTGGAACTCTGCATTCAGTTGCATGCATTGTTCCCTTTTTCCTTTGTCTCTTGCTTCTCTTAAGATTTTTTATCCACCAGCAAAAGTCAACTTTAAAAACCTGTACCAGGGCTCACCTGGTGGTCCAGTGGGTAAGGACACCAGCTTGCAGTGCAAGGGGCGCCAGTTCGTTCCCTGGCCTGGGAAGATCACACGTGCCGCAGAGTGGCTGGACTGATGTGTCCAACTACCGAGCCGGAGTTCTAGAGCGCATGCGCCCAGAGCCAGTGCTCTGCGAAAAGAGAGGCCACTCTAATGGGAGGCCCACACGGGCCAAAGAACAAAGATGTATGAAAATAAATAAATGAAAAACCAATAGAAGTGGCCAAAAAAAAAATACCTGTGCCAACATCTAAGATCTTTCCTCCCGAGCCTCAGACCACTATATCCAACTGCCAACTGGACATTTCCATTTGAACGAACCCCTGGCATCAAAAGTGCAACAAGTCCAAAACTAAACTGTCCTACATCAGTGATGGAGTCTTTCTTGTTCTCTCACCTAAACATTTACACATCAAGTCCTACTGATTATATCTCTGAACAGCTCTCAGATCTATGTATTAGGTTGGTGCAAAAATAACTGCAGTTTTCGCACTGTTGAAATTTGCCATTTGATTCTGGAATATATTCTTAATAAAAGTGGGTATATTATACCTCATTTTAATGTGCATTTCTCACTTTATATTTTTTGCTAATGACTTATACTTGCTGCTTATTTTGTATTTAGACTATGGAAACGATGTTAGACAAAAAGCAAATTCAAGCAATTTCCTTATGCTTTCAAAATGGATCTTAAAGTAGTGGAGACAAATTGCAAAATCAACAACACATTTGGCCCAGAACTGCTAATAAATGTACAGTGCAGTGGTTCAAGAAGCTTTGCAAAGGAGACAAGAATCTTGAAGATAAGGAGTATAGAGGCTGGCCATCGAAAGTTAACAACAACTGAGATCTATCATCAAAGCTGATCCTCTTACAACTACAAAAGAAGTCGCTGAAGAACTCAACATCAACCATTTTACGATCATTTGGCATTTGAAACAGATTGGAAAGGTGACAAAGTTGGTAAATGGGTGCCTCATGAGCTGAATAAAAATCAAAAAAGATCAAAAAAATCATCATTTTAAAGTGCCATCCAATAACGAACCATTTCTTGATAAGATTGTGACATGCAATGAAAAGTGGATTGTGTACAGTAGCCAGAGACAGTCAACTCAGTAGCTAGACCAAGAAGCTCCAAAGCACTTCCCAAAGCCAGTTTTGCACCAAAAAAAACCCCATCATGGCCACCATTTATAGAGGGTCTCCTGCCCATCTAATCCACTACAGCTTTATGAATCCATTAATGTAATGGTGAAACCATTACATCCAATAAATGTGCTCAGAAAGTCAATGAGATGCATGGCACTGGTCAACACAAAGGGCCCAATTCTCCATAACAATGCCTGACCACACTTTACACAATCAACAGTTTAAAAGTTGAACAAAGTTTTGCCTCATGGACCATATTCACCTGATGTCTTGCCAAGTAACTACCACTTCTTCAAGAATCTCAACAATTTTGCATGGATAATGCTTCCACAACCAGCAGGCCACAGAAAATGCTATCCAAGAGTTCATCGAATACCAAAGCATGGGTTTTTAAGCTATAGGAATAAACGAATTTTTTCTCATTGGCAAAAATGTGTTGATTTTAATGGTTCCTATTTTGATTAATAAAGATGTGTTTGAGCCTAGTTATGATTTAAAATTTATGGTCCAAAACCACAATTGTGTTTGCACCAACCTAGTATTTCCCTTCATTTCTGCTGTCATGCCTCTAGTTCTAGACACTAAGCCAAATTCCTTGGTCGCATAAACAAGTACACAATCTCTTCTTATCAAAGCAAATTTATAGCCTCAACATACTCCGCTTTTCCTTATATTTATGCCTTTACTCATGCCACTGTCTCTGTTTAGAGCCCTGCCATTCTCGTCTCCCAACTCCATTCTGATGTCAACTTTCTCTTAAAAGATAAATCAGAGCTTTCCTGGTGGTCTAGTGGGTAAAGAGTCTGCCTTGCAGTGCAGGAGGCACCAGTTCAATCCCTGGCCTGGGAGGATCCCGCGTGCCACAGAGCAGCTGGACAGGTGTGTCCAACTACAAGCCAGCGCTCTGCAGCACACACGCCCAGAGCCAGTGCTCTGCAGCGAGAGGCCACTGCAGTGGGAGGCCCACACAGGCTGAAGAATAAAGATGGATGAAAAATAAACAAACAAGAAAATCAATAAACATGGCCAAAATTTGAAAAAAAAAAAAAAAAAGCTAAGCCAGATCAAGTCTAGATGGGTGCTTATCAAACCCCAAACCTTCCCAAAGTCAGTTTTGCACCAAAAAAAACCCCATCATGGCCACCATTTATAGAGGGTCTCCTGCCCATCTAATCCACTACAGCTTTATGAATCCATTAATGTAATGGTGAAACCATTACATCCAATAAATGTGCTCAGAAAGTCAATGAGATGCATGGCACTGGTCAACACAAAGGGCCCAATTCTCCATAACAATGCCTGACCACACTTTACACAATCAACAGTTTAAAAGTTGAACAAAGTTTTGCCTCATGGACCATATTCACCTGATGTCTTGCCAAGTAACTACCACTTCTTCAAGAATCTCAACAATTTTGCATGGATAATGCTTCCACAACCAGCAGGCCACAGAAAATGCTATCCAAGAGTTCATCGAATACCAAAGCATGGGTTTTTAAGCTATAGGAATAAACGAATTTTTTCTCATTGGCAAAAATGTGTTGATTTTAATGGTTCCTATTTTGATTAATAAAGATGTGTTTGAGCCTAGTTATGATTTAAAATTTATGGTCCAAAACCACAATTGTGTTTGCACCAACCTAGTATTTCCCTTCATTTCTGCTGTCATGCCTCTAGTTCTAGACACTAAGCCAAATTCCTTGGTCGCATAAACAAGTACACAATCTCTTCTTATCAAAGCAAATTTATAGCCTCAACATACTCCGCTTTTCCTTATATTTATGCCTTTACTCATGCCACTGTCTCTGTTTAGAGCCCTGCCATTCTCGTCTCCCAACTCCATTCTGATGTCAACTTTCTCTTAAAAGATAAATCAGAGCTTTCCTGGTGGTCTAGTGGGTAAAGAGTCTGCCTTGCAGTGCAGGAGGCACCAGTTCAATCCCTGGCCTGGGAGGATCCCGCGTGCCACAGAGCAGCTGGACAGGTGTGTCCAACTACAAGCCAGCGCTCTGCAGCACACACGCCCAGAGCCAGTGCTCTGCAGCGAGAGGCCACTGCAGTGGGAGGCCCACACAGGCTGAAGAATAAAGATGGATGAAAAATAAACAAACAAGAAAATCAATAAACATGGCCAAAATTTGAAAAAAAAAAAAAAAAAGCTAAGCCAGATCAAGTCTAGATGGGTGCTTATCAAACTAAATTCCAATTGCTTCTTTTTTTTTTTTTTTTTTAAAGATTTATTTGTTTATTTATTTCAGGCGGGCCACTTCTATTGGTCTTTCGTTTCTCTGTGTTCATCCGTCTTTGCTCTTTGGCTTCTGTGGGCCTCCCATCGTGGTGGCGTCTGTCATTGCAGAGAGCCAGCTCTGGGCACATGCGCTCCAGAGCTCTGGCTCGGTAATTGGACACACCAGTCCAGCCGCTCCGCGGCACGTGGGATCTTCCCAGGCCAGGGCTCGAACCAGTGCCCCTTGCACTGCAAGGCGGTGTCCTTACCCACTGGACTACCAGGGGAAGCCCCAATTGCTTCTTTTTTGTTAAAAACGTTATACTGCTTTATTTATCCAATAAGCACTATATATCAAATCACACTTTTAAAATTTATTTTTAATTGAAGCTATTTTATATATGATAATATATATGTTTCAATGCTACTCTTTCTTTTTTTCTTTTTTAAGATTTATTTATTTATTTATTTTGGCGGGGGTGGGGTGGGGAGGGAGGGGAGCAGGCGGGCCACTTTTATTGGTCTTTCATTTGTTCATTTTCATCCATCTTTGTTCTTTGGCCCGTGTGGGCCTCCCATCACAGTGGCCTCTGTTGTCGCAGAGCACCAGCTCTGGGTGCATGCACCCCAGAGCTCCGGCTCGGTAATTGGACACATGGGTCCAGCCGCTCCACAGCACGTGGGATCTTCCCAGGCCAGGGCTCGAACCGGCGCCCCTTGCACTGCAAGGTGGTGTCCTTACCCACTGGACCACCAGGGAAGCCCTCAATGCTAGTCTTTCAATTCATCTTCCCCCACTATGTCCACAAGGTTGTTCTGTCTCTGCATCTGTACTCCTGCCCTACAAATAAGTTCATCAGTAGCATTATTCTAGATTCCATATATATTCATTAAAATATGCTATTTGTTTTTCTCTTTCTGACCTATTTTACACTGTATAACAGGCTCTAGGGTCATCCACCTCAGTTCAACTGACTCAGATTTGTTCCTTTTTATGGCTGAATAATATTCCACTGTATATTCCACAGTAACTTCTTTATTCATTCATCTGTCAATGGACATTTAGGTTGCTTCCATATCCTGGTTATTGCAAATAGTGCTGCAATGAACTGCTTCTTTTAACTCTCCTGTTAGAGTCATATTTCAAAGAGTCAAGAATCGCGTCTCAGTTTACTATTATATTCAGTGCTTAGAATATTCACTTAATGAATGAAAGACTTACACAGTCATTTAGTAAGAGTTGACTGAACTGTCTTTTCAGAGCTAAAGGTATTACAGTGAAGTAAGGCCTTAAAATATCTAGGAGCACATAAACCTAACAGGACAAACTGACAGTGGGAAATCATGGAAGGTTTATGATTAGAGCGGTAACAGGGAACTGAAGAACAGACTGGTCAGATTCCACAACAAAGCCACATTGATCTACGGAAGAAGGCACTGGTGTGTTTAAAGTCTTCCAGACTTTCTATGACTAACAACGGCCCCATAAGTTCTCTAGTTTCACCAGCTCTTATAAACAGAATTTTATCATTTTAACTACTCCTCCATGATCAGTTGCAAACAGAGCTATTTGACCTACATGAAGTGATAGATTACAAATCAATTCATTGTTAGTATGATATGTTAAGCGGCTTCCAAGGTGGCACTAGTGGTAAAGAGCCCATCTGCCAACGCAGGAGACATAAGAGATGCAGGTTTGATCCCTGGGTCGGGAAAATCCCCCGGAAGAGGGCATGGCAACACACTCCAGTATTCTTGCCTGGAGAATCTCATGGACAAAGGAGCCTGGTGGGCTACGGTTTACAGGGTCGCAGACTCAGATACAACTGAAACAATTTAGCACACACACAGCATAAGATTTGCTAAAGTTTCCAAATATTTCAATTTTTTAGACCTATAAACCATTCATTAAAATAACCTGAAGACCAAGGCTATCAAACTTTATTTTACCAAGTACCAAAGTACAACTGCTACCCACTACCATCTCTATCTGAAGTAAGAACAGTTCTTTCTCAAGGTACAAACGACTGCACATGCCTGCCTGCTAAGTCGCTTCAATCGAGCTCGACTCTTTGCGACCCAATGGACTGTAGCCTGCCAGGCTACCCTGTCCATGGGATTTGCCAGGCAAGAATACTGGACTGGGTGGCCATTTCCTTCTCCAACAAATCAACTACACCTCAATTAAAGAAAACAGTTCTCTAGATTAATTAAGTTTACACTGAACGAGAAATGTGAGCTCTAGGGTATCTTTAAATATCTTAGGAGCTTACATATTAGTAAGAGTTGACTGAACTGTCTTTTCAGAGCTAAAGGTATTACAGTGAAGTAAGGCCTTAAAATATCTAGGAGCACATAAACCTAACAGGACAAACTGACAGTGGGAAATCATGGAAGGTTTATGATTAGAGCGGTAACAGGGAACTGAAGAACAGACTGGTCAGATTCCACAACAAAGCCACATTGATCTACGGAAGAAGGCACTGGTGTGTTTAAAGTCTTCCAGACTTTCTATGACTAACAACGGCCCCATAAGTTCTCTAGTTTCACCAGCTCTTATAAACAGAATTTTATCATTTTTAACTACTCCTCCATGATCAGTTGCAAACAGAGCTATTTGACCTACATGAAGTGATAGATTACAAATCAATTCATTGTTAGTATGATATGTTAAGCGGCTTCCAAGGTGGCACTAGTGGTAAAGAGCCCATCTGCCAACGCAGGAGACATAAGAGATGCAGGTTTGATCCCTGGGTCGGGAAAATCCCCCGGAAGAGGGCATGGCAACACACTCCAGTATTCTTGCCTGGAGAATCTCATGGACAAAGGAGCCTGGTGGGCTACGGTTTACAGGGTCGCAGACTCAGATACAACTGAAACAATTTAGCACACACACAGCATAAGATTTGCTAAAGTTTCCAAATATTTCAATTTTTTAGACCTATAAACCATTCATTAAAATAACCTGAAGACCAAGGCTATCAAACTTTATTTTACCAAGTACCAAAGTACAACTGCTACCCACTACCATCTCTATCTGAAGTAAGAACAGTTCTTTCTCAAGGTACAAACGACTGCACATGCCTGCCTGCTAAGTCGCTTCAATCGAGCTCGACTCTTTGCGACCCAATGGACTGTAGCCTGCCAGGCTACCCTGTCCATGGGATTTGCCAGGCAAGAATACTGGACTGGGTGGCCATTTCCTTCTCCAACAAATCAACTACACCTCAATTAAAGAAAAACAGTTCTCTAGATTAATTAAGTTTACACTGAACGAGAAATGTGAGCTCTAGGGTATCTTTAAATCTCTTTAAGGACTTCATAACAGTTCGCTGTTGTCCAGTTTTCCTGGACCTTTGGTGAACGAGCTATTTACTCTTCATATGGCGGAGCCACTCATACATTCAGAGATGCTCAAGTTAATACAGAACGATTACAACAGCCCACCTTCACCCTCCAAACGACAGCAGAGTTTTCCTTTCCAGTTTAACCACTATTCTCTCCTCTTCCTAGATATTCTCCACGCAAAGGACATTCTGCGTAAGTACTTACTGTCCTAAAGAAATCTTTCCAAGAAATAAGTATTCCTAAAGTGTCAAGGCAAGCTGGAGAACACAGCCATTCTACACCGAATGTGTCACATCTGGGTGGCATGACTCCCTTTAGAAAAGGACACCAAGAAGCAGAAATTTTGGAAACCAGGAAACCATCATGACCCGCTGAGTCACCAACACTCCTGTCAAACACGAGGTGACCGAAACCCCTTTCAAAAGCACCGCTTGGACTAAACCTGAAAATCCTGATCCTGCCGAGGCCCAAAACGGAGCCGGGGGGAAGAAGGGAGGGTGGTGGAGCCAAGCAAGGAGCACAGCCAGCTCCACCGAAGACGACGAGGGGCCCAAAGCCACTCAGGGGCCTGGGGCCGGGGGGCCCGCCACCCTCCCCAGACGCGACGCCCACACCCGAACTGAAACAATTTAGCACACACAGCATAAGATTTGCTAAATTCCAGACCTATAAACCATTCATTAAAATAACCTGAAGACCAAGGCTATCAAACTTTATTTTACCAAGTACCAAAGTACAACTGCTACCCACTACCATCTCTATCTGAAGTAAGAACAGTTCTTTCTCAAGGTACAAACGACTGCACATGCCTGCCTGCTAAGTCGCTTCAATCGAGCTCGACTCTTTGCGACCCAATGGACTGTAGCCTGCCAGGCTACCCTGTCCATGGATTTGCCAGGCAAGAATACTGGACTGGGTGGCCATTTCCTTCTCCAACAAATCAACTACACCTCAATTAAAGAAAAACAGTTCTCTAGATTAATTAAGTTTACACTGAACGAGAAATGTGAGCTCTAGGGTATCTTTAAATCTCTTTAAGGACTTCATAACAGTTCGCTGTTGTCCAGTTTTCCTGGACCTTTGGTGAACGAGCTATTTACTCTTCATATGGCGGAGCCACTCATACATTCAGAGATGCTCAAGTTAATACAGAACGATTACAACAGCCCACCTTCACCCTCCAAACGACAGCAGAGTTTTCCTTTCCAGTTTAACCACTATTCTCTCCTCTTCCTAGATATTCTCCACGCAAAGGACATTCTGCGTAAGTACTTACTGTCCTAAAGAAATCTTTCCAAGAAATAAGTATTCCTAAAGTGTCAAGGCAAGCTGGAGAACACAGCCATTCTACACCGAATGTGTCACATCTGGGTGGCATGACTCCCTTTAGAAAAGGACACCAAGAAGCAGAAATTTTGGAAACCAGGAAACCATCATGACCCGCTGAGTCACCAACACTCCTGTCAAACACGAGGTGACCGAAACCCCTTTCAAAAGCACCGCTTGGACTAAACCTGAAAATCCTGATCCCTGCCGAGGCCCAAAACGGAGCCGGGGGGAAGAAGGGAGGGTGGTGGAGCCAAGCAAGGAGCACAGCCAGCTCCACCGAAGACGACGAGGGGCCCAAAGCCACTCAGGGGCCTGGGGCCGGGGGGACCGCCACCCTCCCCAGACGCGACGCCCACACCCGAACTACGAGGAGAGATCGGGGGTGAAGAATGCCAGCGGCCATCCCCGCAAGGAAACGTCGAGGCACGCCCAACACTTTTTGGTAGAAGGGTCCCAAGGCGAGAAACAGGGTCGGAATCCCGTCGCGACGACGTACCTCAGCGCTCGGGTGTTTAAAAGTGTCTAAAAATAGCAGCTCCATCGCCGAGTCCACCGCCATGTTTGCCGCGGGCGGGGGACGCGGGAGGACTTCCGGGGCAGCCCTCCAGGCTCAGCGGACGCAGCTCCACAGAGGGCCCGACGCCAGCACTTCCTGTGGGCGGAGCGCGGCCGCCGCCGGCCTGGGCCTATCGCGACGCCTCGCGCTGCCGGAAGTCGCTTGCCTCGCCTGCTCCAGCGCGGCGGGAGAGCTCCGAGCGCCGCGACGAGAGGAAGGAGGAAGGAGGGAGCTACGGCGTCTCCCGTGGTCCAAACCGCGTCGTTCTACCGCGTTTTGGAGCCACGACAGCTTCGGGGAGGCGGAGTGCCGAGCTGGCGCAGGAGACGCGGAGGAGGAGGAGGAGCGCTGCCCGCCAGGAGACACCGCCCACGGATCCGCCCCCAAGGAACTTTTCCAGGGCTGGCCGGAAAAGCGTGCCGCCAGCTAGAGTCAAAAGTACTGCTTTTTTCTTTTTAAAGATGAAAAGAAAGGGTTTCAAAATGAAGAGTCTTTATTATTAATATTATTCTTTCTCATCAGGGGAAAAAGGGCGTTCTCAATAATAATACATAATCCACAATCTTATTGTGAAACAAAATTAAAATTAAAATCTTTGTAAAACGTGAAACCAATTCTACACCGAATGTGTCACTCTGGGTGGCATGACTCCCTTTAGAAAAGGACACCAAGAAGCAGAAATTTTGGAAACCAGGAAACCATCATGACCCGCTGAGTCACCAACACTCCTGTCAAACACGAGGTGACCGAAACCCCTTTCAAAAGCACCGCTTGGACTAAACCTGAAAATCCTGATCCTGCCGAGGCCCAAAACGGAGCCGGGGGGAAGAAGGGAGGGTGGTGGAGCCAAGCAAGGAGCACAGCCAGCTCCACCGAAGACGACGAGGGGCCCAAAGCCACTCAGGGGCCTGGGGCCGGGGGGACCGCCACCCTCCCCAGACGCGACGCCCACACCCGAACTACGAGGAGAGATCGGGGGTGAAGAATGCCAGCGGCCATCCCCGCAAGGAAACGTCGAGGCACGCCCAACACTTTTTGGTAGAAGGGTCCCAAGGCGAGAAACAGGGTCGGAATCCCGTCGCGACGACGTACCTCAGCGCTCGGGTGTTTAAAAGTGTCTAAAAATAGCAGCTCCATCGCCGAGTCCACCGCCATGTTTGCCGCGGGCGGGGGACGCGGGAGGACTTCCGGGGCAGCCCTCCAGGCTCAGCGGACGCAGCTCCACAGAGGGCCCGACGCCAGCACTTCCTGTGGGCGGAGCGCGGCCGCCGCCGGCCTGGGCCTATCGCGACGCCTCGCGCTGCCGGAAGTCGCTTGCCTCGCCTGCTCCAGCGCGGCGGGAGAGCTCCGAGCGCCGCGACGAGAGGAAGGAGGAAGGAGGGAGCTACGGCGTCTCCCGTGGTCCAAACCGCGTCGTTCTACCGCGTTTTGGAGCCACGACAGCTTCGGGGAGGCGGAGTGCCGAGCTGGCGCAGGAGACGCGGAGGAGGAGGAGGAGCGCTGCCCGCCAGGAGACACCGCCCACGGATCCGCCCCCAAGGAACTTTTCCAGGGCTGGCCGGAAAAGCGTGCCGCCAGCTAGAGTCAAAAGTACTGCTTTTTTCTTTTTAAAGATGAAAAGAAAGGGTTTCAAAATGAAGAGTCTTTATTATTAATATTATTCTTTCTCATCAGGGAAAAGGACGTTCTCAATAATAATACATAATCCACAATCTTATTGTGAAACAAAAATTAAAATTCAAAATCTTTGTAAAACGTGAAATGCTGTGAACAGTTAACATGTAGAATGAAAAGTAAGCCTCCCTGGTTCCCTGTTGATACACGAACACTGCAGCAATTGGAATTATTTAGTAGTCTAAAGTGGGCTTCCGGGGCTTCCACTGGTGGTCCAGTGGATAAAGACACCGCCTTGCAGTGCAAGGGGCGCCGGTTCAATCCCTGGCCTGGGAAGATCCCACGTGCCGCGGAGTGGCTGGACCGATATGTCCAATCACCGAGCCAGAGTTCGGAGCGCATGTGACAACAGAGGCCACCGCGATGGGAGGCCCACAGGAGCCAAAAGAACAAAGACAGATGAAAACAGGGAAATGAAAGACCAATAGAAGTGGCCCGCCCGCTCCGCCCGCTCCCCTCCCAACCCGACCCCCGCCCAAAATAAATAAATAAATAAATCTTTAAAAAAAAAAAAAAAAAAAAGTGGGCTTCCCTGGTGGCTCAGATGTTTAAAAATCTGCCCCCTGATGGGGGAGACCCAGGTTCGATCCCTGGGTCAAGAAGATCCCCTGGAGAAGGGAATGGCTACTCACTCCAGTATTCTTGCCTGGAGAATTCCATGAACAGGGGAGCCTGGCGGGCTGCAGTCCACGGGATCGGAAAGAGTCGGACGTGACTGAGAGACTAACTCTTTCACTTGCCAAGTGGCACCATTTCGAGGAGAGCAATTAGGCATAATCTAGTGAAATTACTTGTGCCTACCCCACCTCTAGCTCTGCAGGTAGCTCAGTGGTAAAGAATCCGCCTGCCAACGCGGAGACACAGGAGACTCAGGTTAGATCCCTGGGTCAGGAAAAATCCTTTGAGTAGGAAATGGCAACCCGCTCCAATTTTCTTGCCTGGAAAATTCCATGACAGGCAAGCCGGGTAGGCTACAGTCCATGGGGTAGCAAGGGGTCAGAGGTGGCCAAGCATGCATACCCACGCACCTCACTTTATATTTTTTAAAATGAAAAGAAAGGGTTTCAAAATGAAGAGTCTTTATTATTAATATTATTCTTTCTCATCAGGGAAAAGGACGTTCTCAATAATAATACATAATCCACAATCTTATTGTGAAACAAAAATTAAAATTCAAAATCTTTGTAAAACGTGAAATGCTGTGAACAGTTAACATGTAGAATGAAAAGTAAGCCTCCCTGGTTCCCTGTTGATACACGAACACTGCAGCAATTGGAATTATTTAGTAGTCTAAAGTGGGCTTCCGGGGCTTCCACTGGTGGTCCAGTGGATAAAGACACCGCCTTGCAGTGCAAGGGGCGCCGGTTCAATCCCTGGCCTGGGAAGATCCCACGTGCCGCGGAGTGGCTGGACCGATATGTCCAATCACCGAGCCAGAGTTCGGAGCGCATGTGACAACAGAGGCCACCGCGATGGGAGGCCCACAGGAGCCAAAAGAACAAAGACAGATGAAAACAGGGAAATGAAAGACCAATAGAAGTGGCCCGCCCGCTCCGCCCGCTCCCCTCCCAACCCGACCCCCGCCCAAAAAAAAAAAATAAATAAATCTTTAAAAAAAAAAAAAAAAAAAAGTGGGCTTCCCTGGTGGCTCAGATGTTTAAAAATCTGCCCCCTGATGGGGGAGACCCAGGTTCGATCCCTGGGTCAAGAAGATCCCCTGGAGAAGGGAATGGCTACTCACTCCAGTATTCTTGCCTGGAGAATTCCATGAACAGGGGAGCCTGGCGGGCTGCAGTCCACGGGATCGGAAAGAGTCGGACGTGACTGAGAGACTAACTCTTTCACTTGCCAAGTGGCACCATTTCGAGGAGAGCAATTAGGCATAATCTAGTGAAATTACTTGTGCCTACCCCACCTCTAGCTCTGCAGGTAGCTCAGTGGTAAAGAATCCGCCTGCCAACGCGGGAGACACAGGAGACTCAGGTTAGATCCCTGGGTCAGGAAAAATCCTTTGAGTAGGAAATGGCAACCCGCTCCAATTTTCTTGCCTGGAAAATTCCATGACAGGCAAGCCGGGTAGGCTACAGTCCATGGGGTAGCAAGGGGTCAGAGGTGGCCAAGCATGCATACCCACGCACCTCACTTCTAGGAAACTTCTTGCACAAGTGCCTAAAGAAATACAGATACAAGAATATTCACAGCCACACTTTATAGTTTTAAAAAACTGTAAATATAATTGTCATTAAGGAACATGATTGTAAACTCTAATATATGTGTGCGATACAATAGATAAAGAAGGTAGAAAGAATGCTGTATCTAGTATCTATATCCAGGGCTGTATCTACTAACATGGATAATCTAAAAAGATGGTTAAGCAAACACCTATTCACATATTGAAGAGTATATAGCATTTAAATAGTTCTAAACATAGAATAAATTTTTAGGAGCATACATATGTTACAAAATTAAAAAGGAAGGCACTAGAATTATAAACTAACATTTTGAGGTAGTGGTGAACCAGAGAGAGATGTAATTAATGAGCTTCAAATGCTTTCATAAATATTTTATTTTTTTGGCTATTGGGGTTTTTTTGAGGGGGAGGTCGTCTGAAATATTTAACAATAAATTCATTTTTATTTTTTTAAAGTAAATCTCCCATCCACCCACTTCGTCAGTCATCTAGTTTCCTCTATTAGCTAATAGTTTATCTCTTTTACTATTTGTTTTTTTCAGAGCCAGCTCTTGCATTTGTATTTTTTACTTTTATCATTTTTTTGATTCTCTAATTATTGCTTTTGAATTTGCTAATTCCTTCTTTACTCTCTAGACTTATTTGCTGTTCTTCTTTAATTTCTATGGTAATGCTTAAGTTACTTCTATTCTTATTTATTACTGTACATGTCCAACTCCTTCCTAAGCTCGTGTGTGTGTGTGTGTGTGTGTGTGTGTGTGTGTTAGTCGCTCAGTCATATCCAACTCTTTGTGATGAATTGCAGCCTGCCAGGCTCCTCTGTCCATGGGAATCTCCAGACAAGAGTACTGGAGTGGGTTGCCATTCCCATCTCCAGGGAATCTTCCTGACCCAGGGAACCAGGGTCTCCCACATTACAGGCCAGCTCTTTACCATCTGAGCCACCAGGGAAGCCCATATTAATACTATATACTGCTTTTACTATTGGTATTTTTTTTTACATAGTCTGATATCTTATCTTTAATTTTCTTTTTGATCTAAGAGTAATGTGAGGTAGATTTTAATAATACCAGGAGAATTCCCTGACTGTTCAGTAATTAGGACTCCATGCTTTCACTGATGAGGGGTGAATTCAATCCATGGTCAAAAAACTAAGATCTTGAACCGTGGTCTAATAATAATAATAATAATAAATTATTTTTTAGAACAGCCTTACTTTTATGGAAAATTGGGTGGATAGTACAGAGTTTCTATCTATCTATCTATCTATCTATCTATCTATCTATCTATATCCCCTTTTCACTAATCAAAGATTCCCCTGTTATTAACTAGGGCACCACAGCAGTGAAAGTGCTGAGTCCTTAAACACTGGATCACCCAGGAATTCCCAGGATGGTACATGTATTACAACTGATGATCCACTATTGACATATTGTTACTAATTAAAGTTCATATATTACTTCATGTTTCACTCTGTGTTGCACATATATACCATGTGTGTATTTGAAGTTATAGATTATCTCTGAAATAATTATGTATGAAGCTGATCATTGTTTTTGCCTCCAGGGAGGGGAGCTTGATAGCTAAGGTACAGAAAGAGAATTTATTTCCATGGACATGGAGCACCTAATAAAAAAATAACATTTTTAAGATAAATAAGAATTGAGGAGTGTCAAAAACATGTATAAACAACTCTTTCAAGAACTTTTGTTACACATAAAGAAATGAGATCACTGTTGAAAGGGAACGTAAAATCAAAGAGTATTTTTAGGATAGAACATAATAGACCATGGAGGCTGCTGGGAATGAAGCAGTTGAGAAACAGTGATAATGAAGGAAGAGGGGGCAGTGTATTACACGGATGGGAGGGATGGTATCTAGTAGCCTAGTAGAAGTGGCCTTTCCTATTAATAGAATACCTGCTCGATGGTAACCAGGGGCAAGAAAGATTCCATGGGTTCACAACAGGTGGGAGTAATGATCTAGGAGTTCCTTTTTTATGATTTCTGTTGCCTTGGTGTGTCATCAGCTACAATTGAGAGGGCAGAGAGATGTATATGAAGTCAAGAAAGAGAGATGTATTAACCAGACTTCTGGGAGAGCCCAGGATCCCTGATTGGCTATCCATTACTTCTCACAGTGGATAGACTCCCATTTCTTCCTCACTCTTTCAGCTTGTCCTTCTTTGATGATTCAGTGATCCCCATCTAGATATGGCTCCCTTAATCCAGAGGCATTTCACATCTCTGTGCCCTTGCTTCCATGTTTTCCTTTACTTTGAACATGATCCCCTGAGTATGGCTTTCAAAAACCTATGTACAGTTACAACAGCATCTATAAAATATAAGAAAATATTTGCAAATTTTGTTTGATAAGGGCCTATTCTCCAGAATATATGACAAACTGCACAACTCAACAACAAAAAGAAAAACCACCCAGTGAAAAAAAAGGGCAGAGAACTTAAGTAGACATTTCTCTAAAGAAGTTCAAATGGCCAATACATACATGAAAAGATATGCAACATCTTAAGTCATTAGGGAAAGGCATCTCAACAGAAAAATGCTTCACAACCATCAGGATGACTACAGTGTTTTAGAGATTATCTATTTATTTGGCTACACTGCACAGCATGTGGGATATTAGTTCCCTGACCAGGGATTGAAACCACATGTACCCGCTGCATTGGAAGTGAAGAGTTTTAACCACTGGCCCACCAGGGAAGTCCCAGGGACTTTGGGGGGGGGGGGGGTTGTTTTAAATCAGAATTGATGAGTATGTAGAGAAGTTGAAACCCTTGAGCATTGTGAATGTAAACTGGTCAATCACTATTGGAAGCAGATTGGCGGTTCCTCAAAAAGCACAAAAAATAGAATTACCATATGATCCAGCAATTCCACTACTAGGCATATACCAGAGGAACTGAAAACAGATACTCAGATATGTATATGTTCATAGGAGCACTATTCACAATTCCCAAAAGGTGGAAAGAAGCCAAGTATCCATCTATGAATAAATGGATAGACAAAATATGGTATATACACACTTTCTGCAGCACATAGCTCCTCCACTTCTCACACTTGATCTTTTTTTTTTTTATCTATACTGCAGAGTATATTCAATAGACTAAGGTCTAGAGCCCAACCAGCTCTTGCCCTTATTTCTTCATAGATTAGTGTCCCCCTTTTAACCCATGAGCTTCTTCCAAGGTAGTGGTATACCCTAAATACTCAAAAATGTTTATTGAATGGATTAATTTATTTTTCTTGATTTCAAATCACATATAGAATTATGTATCTGTTTTATACATCAAATGCTTGAATTGTACAATTTTTTGGAAGTTCTCTTTTGCCATTCAGATTTGAAACGCCTGGAACAGTGCTCTATAACTAGCCCATCGCACCTGTTGCTGTTTTACCAGCCACAGTTGTCTTTTCTTCTTTGAGTCTCACCACCCTGCAATGAAAAGAGCCATTTGAAGAAAAGTAACAATTGCCTCTAATGTGAAAAGCAATTATTTATGCAAATCTGAACGCTTGCAGGGGCAATGTGACAGAAAGGCAGAGATGGTGGGTGAGAGCTAAGCAGCCCACAAGTGCATTTGTTTGGTAACAGATGCGCCTTTTTCCAAGGTGACTGACGTGCACCAGTACACAGAGCAGGAAGAGAGCTGGAGTGAACTGTCAAGCATTTTAGCCTCTCCAGAGATCAAGGGCTTCGAGAACAACAGATTTGAAGTCTAGCTAACTGCCAACTGCACATCAACCCACCAGTAGAAACACAAAAAGGCCTACATTTTCCTCCCTCCCTGAGCATACTGATTCAAAGTAACAGCTGCTGCCCTTTTTTCCGTGAGACTTTATCATGGTATTTCCTACTGCCAAGGGCTTGCTATGAAATTTCCACATCATCCTTCAAAATGTAGCCTGGAGATTACCTAAAGATTTGAGAAGCATGGATTATAAACTATTACCTACACAAACTATCTCCAAATAAGCACACCCATTAGTACCAGTTGTTCAGAAAGATTCAGTGACCCCAGATATACTCCAATCCTTTTCCAACCTCATGAAGGCGTAACACTCTAAGATCCTATGTATTTTAAAGACAGGCGAAAAAAAAGGCTTTCCCTGGTGGTCCAGTGGGTAAGGACACTTGATTTTTTTTTTATCTATACTGCAGAGTATATTCAATAGACTAAGGTCTAGAGCCCAACCAGCTCTTGCCCTTATTTCTTCATAGATTAGTGTCCCCCTTTTAACCCATGAGCTTCTTCCAAGGTAGTGGTATACCCTAAATACTCAAAAATGTTTATTGAATGGATTAATTTATTTTTCTTGATTTCAAATCACATATAGAATTATGTATCTGTTTTATACATCAAATGCTTGAATTGTACAATTTTTTGGAAGTTCTCTTTTGCCATTCAGATTTGAAACGCCTGGAACAGTGCTCTATAACTAGCCCATCGCACCTGTTGCTGTTTTACCAGCCACAGTTGTCTTTTCTTCTTTGAGTCTCACCACCCTGCAATGAAAAGAGCCATTTGAAGAAAAGTAACAATTGCCTCTAATGTGAAAAGCAATTATTTATGCAAATCTGAACGCTTGCAGGGGCAATGTGACAGAAAGGCAGAGATGGTGGGTGAGAGCTAAGCAGCCCACAAGTGCATTTGTTTGGTAACAGATGCGCCTTTTTCCAAGGTGACTGACGTGCACCAGTACACAGAGCAGGAAGAGAGCTGGAGTGAACTGTCAAGCATTTTAGCCTCTCCAGAGATCAAGGGCTTCGAGAACAACAGATTTGAAGTCTAGCTAACTGCCAACTGCACATCAACCCACCAGTAGAAACACAAAAAGGCCTACATTTTCCTCCCTCCCTGAGCATACTGATTCAAAGTAACAGCTGCTGCCCTTTTTTCCGTGAGACTTTATCATGGTATTTCCTACTGCCAAGGGCTTGCTATGAAATTTCCACATCATCCTTCAAAATGTAGCCTGGAGATTACCTAAAGATTTGAGAAGCATGGATTATAAACTATTACCTACACAAACTATCTCCAAATAAGCACACCCATTAGTACCAGTTGTTCAGAAAGATTCAGTGACCCCAGATATACTCCAATCCTTTTCCAACCTCATGAAGGCGTAACACTCTAAGATCCTATGTATTTTAAAGACAGGCGAAAAAAAAGGCTTTCCCTGGTGGTCCAGTGGGTAAGGACACTGCCTTGCAGTGCAAGGGGCGCCGGTTCCATCCCTGGCCTGGGAAGATCCCATGTGCCGCGGAGTGGCTGGACTGATGTGTCCAATTACTGAGCCGGAGCTCTGGAGCACATGTGCCCAGAGCCGGTGCTCTGCAACAACAGAGGCCACTGTAATGGGAGGCCCACACGGGCCAAAGAACAAAAATGGATGAAAAAATAGGTAAATGAAAGACCAATAGAAGTGGCCCGCCCGCCGCCCCCACCACCCCCCCCCCAAAAAACAGACAGGCAGATAGCCAAAACTGTGCGGGTTCCACAGAGCTGGCACTGTGTAGACCATACGCCTTATATACGGCACTTTTCCATTTTTGTAATTGCTCTACTTTATTCAGCAAATCCAAGATCTCTCAAAAGCATGTTTCCTTAAGAAGCCTCATGGAACAAGATTCCTGTGATCAAAAAGAATTTGGGACATCCTGTATTCCTTAGTGGGGCTTCCCCAATGGCTCAGGGGTAAAGACCGCAATGCAGGTGCTGCAGGAGACCCGGGTTTGCAGGTTTTGATCCCAGGGTCTCTCCTTCTCTCTCTGACTCTCTCCCTTTCTCCCTCTCTCTTTTTCTCTCCCTGGATCCACTTACACTTCCACAGCAGAGATTCCACCCCTATCTAAATCTTCCTGAGACTGTACAGTGGCTGTAGCCTGATCTCCCAGTTCCAGCTAACTTGACCAGGGATAGTCACCAGGCATGAAGGTGGGTTGTGGGGAAGCATCAGTTGGTAGCAACCTCTGGCTTAGGTGGACTGACTCAAAAGATGAAAAACTAGAGTGTAATTCCCAGCTAGTAACAGAACAGAAGAACTCAAATTCATGGAATGGAACTGAATCAAATTCATGACAAAGGACTAGATTAGAATGACTGTTGATCAGCTCTGCTGAGTTCCTAGAGCTGCTTTGAGTCCAGAAGCAGGTTCACTGAGGGAGGACCAATCATGTCATCACTCTTGTTCGAGGTTACTTTTTTTTACTGTAATCGCCTTGAATTTAAATAGCTTAGTGGGTCTCTGTTTCTTACAATCAAACAAGTCTAAATTTAAATACCTACTTTAAAAGTGTTTGTATGAATTTGGTAGGACATAATGCAGCAAAATCAAACATGATGGTGATCTTGAATTAGCAATAGAGTTATAGAAATAAAAAAATAATCATTAGAAAGATGGCTTTATAAAACTGTAGAGTGTGGTATGAAGAGATTACATCAATTCATGATATCTGAGGTTCAGGGTTTTGACAGGAAAGAGGTAGCATATTCAAAAGGTTAATTCATGGATGTTCAATAATAAATTTAAAAAATAAAGAATGTTGAATGAAATCTTTGAGGTAATAAATATGATCATTATATTGATTGATAGTTTCACAGTGTACATTGTCAGTTGTTAGTAAATTGTACAGAAACATGGTCAGACCTAGAGATGGTCATAGTAAGTGAAGTAAGTCAGACAGCAAGATACTGCTTGCAAGAGGAATCTAAAAAGAAATGATACAAATGAATTTACTTACAAGACAGAAATATACATAACAGGGCTTCCCTGGTGGTCCACTGGGTAAGGACACCGCCTTGCAGTGCAAGGGGCGCCGGTTGGATCTCTGGCCTGGGAAGAACCCACGTGCCATGGAGCGGCTGGACCCATGTGTTCAATTACCGAGCCAGAGCTCTGGAGCGCATGCGCCCAGAGCCCTTGCTCTGCGATAACAGAGGCCACTGCAATGGGAGGCCCACATGGGCCAAAGAACAAAGATGGATGAAAATAGATAAATGAAAGACCAATAGAAGTGGACCGCCCACCCCCCTCCCTCCCCACCCCACCCAAAATAAATAAATAAATAAATGTTAAAAAAAAAAAAAAGAAATATACATAACAGAACTTACGGTTACTGGGGGTTGGGGGGGGGGGGGAGTGGGGGAAGGGAAAGTTAGGGAGTTTGGTATGGACATACATACAGTGCTTTATTTAAAATGATAACCAGGCTTCCCTGGTGGTCCAGTGTGTAAGGACACCGCCTTGCAGTGCAAGGGGCACCGGTTCAATCCCTGGCCTGGGAAGATCCCACGTGCCGCGGAGAGGCTGGACTGATGTGTCCAATTAACGAGCCAGAGCTCTGGAGCGCATGCGCCCAGAGCCAGTGCTCTGCGACAACAGAGGCCACCGCGATGGGAGGCCCACACGGGCCATAGAACAAAGATGGATGAAAATGGACAAATGAAAGACCAATAGAAGTGACCTGCCTGCTCCCCTCCCTCCCCACCCCACCCCTCTCAAATGAATAAATAAATATTTCTTTAAAAAACAAATACATAAATAAAATGGTAACCAACAGGGACTTACTGTATAGCAGCACATGGAACTCTGCTCAATGTTATGTGGCAGCCTGGAAGGGAGGGGAGTTTGCAAGAGAAGGCCGTCTGAGCCACCAGGGAAGCCCTAATCAACAATACTCCAATACAAAATAAAAAGTTTAAGAAAGTAAAATAAATGCAATTGTGAAAAAGAAGCAGTAAATTGTACACTTTAAATATATCCAGTTCAACAAGTACAATATACTAACACATATATATGGAATCTAGTAGGATGGTGATGATGGCACATGCAGTGAAGCGACGGAAAGACAGACATGGACAGTGGACATATGGACATTGTGGGGAAGGAACAGTGGGTGAGAGGCATAAAGGAAGTAGCATGAAGGCCTGTACTATCATATGTGAAGAAAATAGCTATAGTCATTGCTCTGTGAGTAAAGCAGATCCTTCACGGGTGCTGTATGATGGTCTGGAGGGGTGGAATGGGGGAGATATACATATGACTAGTCTGAGAACATACATATCTGTAAACAACAAAACTCTGTAAAAGTTAAAAGTAAAATAAAAGTTTTAAAAAGAAAATATATATATATATATATCCAGTTCATTGAATGTGTTATGAGTCAATAAAGCTAAAAAAAATTAATGAAGGAACTATTTACAGAGCTATGAGCAGGGTCAAGGGTAAACCATTTATGGGCAAGCAGCCCTGAGAAACCCTTACACACCTAGGGATGAGGAAGCAAGCGAAAGAGACTTCTCAGCAAGCATGAACATGAGGCCAGCAGTCTACAAACTCTCAATATTTGCTACCATACAAAGAGGTAAGTATATTAATAGAAACTGAGAGTGAGCATTTAGAAGCTTCGCAGGTGACACCAATAGTAAAGAACCAGTCTGTTAATGCAGACAACATTGGATCCCTGGCTCGGGAAGATCCCCCGGAGAAGGGAATGGCAACCCACTCCAGTATTCTTGCCTGGGGAATCCCATGGACAGAGAAACCTGGCCAGCAGGCTATAGCCTATAGAGTCCAAAAGAGTCAGACCCAACTGCAGCGACTCGGTACACACATGCACAACAATTTAACAGGCTAATGTTACATTTGTCAAATCAAATAATATAAAACCTGGGATTATATTTTGTACATGTTTGGCACTTTTTAATTTCACTTTTCTAGTTATTCTTTCTTTAGTTGTTGACCAGTTGTGGGCATTCAATTTTTTAAAAAATCACTCACCATTGATAGTTTGAGAAACACTGATCTGGAGGAACCTAACTTCTGATAAAACCACAGCTTTCCCTCTTTCAGGAGAGAGCTAGGGAGAATGCATTCTTCAGTCCTTCTCTCACACTCTGATCTCTGTTTCTCCCTTGTGATGATGGCACATGCAGTGAAGCGACGGAAAGACAGACATGGACAGTGGACATATGGACATTGTGGGGAAGGAACAGTGGGTGAGAGGCATAAAGGAAGTAGCATGAAGGCCTGTACTATCATATGTGAAGAAAATAGCTATAGTCATTGCTCTGTGAGTAAAGCAGATCCTTCACGGGTGCTGTATGATGGTCTGGAGGGGTGGAATGGGGGAGATATACATATGACTAGTCTGAGAACATACATATCTGTAAACAACAAAACTCTGTAAAAGTTAAAAGTAAAATAAAAGTTTTAAAAAGAAAATATATATATATATATCCAGTTCATTGAATGTGTTATGAGTCAATAAAGCTAAAAAAAATTAATGAAGGAACTATTTACAGAGCTATGAGCAGGGTCAAGGGTAAACCATTTATGGGCAAGCAGCCCTGAGAAACCCTTACACACCTAGGGATGAGGAAGCAAGCGAAAGAGACTTCTCAGCAAGCATGAACATGAGGCCAGCAGTCTACAAACTCTCAATATTTGCTACCATACAAAGAGGTAAGTATATTAATAGAAACTGAGAGTGAGCATTTAGAAGCTTCGCAGGTGACACCAATAGTAAAGAACCAGTCTGTTAATGCAGACAACATTGGATCCCTGGATCGGGAAGATCCCCTGGAGAAGGGAATGGCAACCCACTCCAGTATTCTTGCCTGGGGAATCCCATGGACAGAGAAACCTGGCCAGCAGGCTATAGCCTATAGAGTCCAAAAGAGTCAGACCCAACTGCAGCGACTCGGTACACACATGCACAACAATTTAACAGGCTAATGTTACATTTGTCAAATCAAATAATATAAAACCTGGGATTATATTTTGTACATGTTTGGCACTTTTTAATTTCACTTTTCTAGTTATTCTTTCTTTAGTTGTTGACCAGTTGTGGGCATTCAATTTTTTAAAAAATCACTCACCATTGATAGTTTGAGAAACACTGATCTGGAGGAACCTAACTTCTGATAAAACCACAGCTTTCCCTCTTTCAGGAGAGAGCTAGGGAGAATGCATTCTTCAGTCCTTCTCTCACACTCTGATCTCTGTTTCTCCCTTGGGCCAAACCCAATTAGAAGCCAGAGGGCAGAAAGGTTCAGGTGATAAAGTGTACCGCCAGCCAGGTCATGGAGCAGGGCAGAGAAGAGTAGAATATGAATTTGGAGCAGCAAAGAATTCTCTGTCCTGTGGGCTGTGTGATCTTGGAAGAGTTGCCCAGTCTCAAAGACCCTCAGTTGCCCCATCCCATACAGTGGAGATCCTTAAACCACCACTGACTTGTTCCACCACTCATCATTCACTTGCTTACACCAGAGACCTGGTCGTCCTTCAGATCCCCTCCAGTCAATCCTGAGCATTTCAGTCCGATAAGGACATTCGCACACGGTCCCTCCTCTCCATCCTTACTACCTGGTCTGAACGTTCTGGAACTCCTCTGCCTTTGCCCATTATAGCACTCAGCCTTCTGACTGGTCTTGCCCACCTCCAATCCATCCTCCTGAATGACACCCAAGCATCTCTGGAAAAACAGATTTGGCCAACTAATTTCCTAGCATCAGTAGGGAATTGGAGAGTGAGCCTTTAAAATTACTTTCATGTTTAGAATACTCAAGTAGTTTGGTTTTGATCTTGGTCTTCAGATTATATTTTCTTATGCTTCTAAATCAGGCTCCCTTCCTCTGTTTGAAATGCCCTTGTCCCTGCTTTGCTAGCTAACTCTCTATTCAGGGAAATCCCATGGAAAAGAGGAAAGATCCCTGGAGAAGGGAATGGCAACCCACTCCAGTATTCTTGCCTGGGGAATCCCATGGACAGAGAAACCTGGCCAGCAGGCTATAGCCTATAGAGTCCAAAAGAGTCAGACCCAACTGCAGCGACTCGGTACACACATGCACAACAATTTAACAGGCTAATGTTACATTTGTCAAATCAAATAATATAAAACCTGGGATTATATTTTGTACATGTTTGGCACTTTTTAATTTCACTTTTCTAGTTATTCTTTCTTTAGTTGTTGACCAGTTGTGGGCATTCAATTTTTTAAAAAATCACTCACCATTGATAGTTTGAGAAACACTGATCTGGAGGAACCTAACTTCTGATAAAACCACAGCTTTCCCTCTTTCAGGAGAGAGCTAGGGAGAATGCATTCTTCAGTCCTTCTCTCACACTCTGATCTCTGTTTCTCCCTTGGGCCAAACCCAATTAGAAGCCAGAGGGCAGAAAGGTTCAGGTGATAAAGTGTACCGCCAGCCAGGTCATGGAGCAGGGCAGAGAAGAGTAGAATATGAATTTGGAGCAGCAAAGAATTCTCTGTCCTGTGGGCTGTGTGATCTTGGAAGAGTTGCCCAGTCTCAAAGACCCTCAGTTGCCCCATCCCATACAGTGGAGATCCTTAAACCACCACTGACTTGTTCCACCACTCATCATTCACTTGCTTACACCAGAGACCTGGTCGTCCTTCAGATCCCCTCCAGTCAATCCTGAGCATTTCAGTCCGATAAGGACATTCGCACACGGTCCCTCCTCTCCATCCTTACTACCTGGTCTGAACGTTCTGGAACTCCTCTGCCTTTGCCCATTATAGCACTCAGCCTTCTGACTGGTCTTGCCCACCTCCAATCCATCCTCCTGAATGACACCCAAGCATCTCTGGAAAAACAGATTTGGCCAACTAATTTCCTAGCATCAGTAGGGAATTGGAGAGTGAGCCTTTAAAATTACTTTCATGTTTAGAATACTCAAGTAGTTTGGTTTTGATCTTGGTCTTCAGATTATATTTTCTTATGCTTCTAAATCAGGCTCCCTTCCTCTGTTTGAAATGCCCTTGTCCCTTCTTTGCTAGCTAACTCTCTATTCATTGTTCAGAACTTGGGGAAGTTTCTCTGAGCACCACACCCATTACAAGCCAAGGGCTCCTACATGCTCTTTCTCTATACTTTTTATTATATTATGAGTATTCCTGTATTGTAATTAAACTTCCTTTTAGAAACTGCAAATCCCTTGAAGGAAGGACCTACACAGTCTTTATGGTTGCCTTTCCTAGTTGAATAGTACCTAGACACAATTAGTACCTTTTCCATATATTTATTGAATGAGTTGTTGAGTAAATGAGAATTGGGATGGTCAGTTAAATCTTTATGAAAGTTGAATTTGAACTAAATAATTTGCTTCTAAAGAATAGATAAGATTAAAACAGCCACAGGGCTTCCCTGGTGGTCCAGTGGGTAAGGACACCGCCTTGCAGTGCAAGGGGCGCCGGTTCCATCCCTGGCCTGGGAAGATCCCACGTGCCGCGGAGCGGCTGGACCAATGTGTCCAATTACCGAGCCGGAGCTCTGGCGCGCATGCGCCTAGAGCCAGTGCTCTGCGACAACAGAGGCCACTGCGATGGGAGGCCCACATGGGCCAAAGGACAAAGATGGATGAAAATAGATAAACGAAAAACCAATAGAAGTGGCCCACCCACCCCCAACCCGCCCCCCCTAAAAAAAAATGGACAAAGGGGCTTTCCTGGTGGTCCAGTGGGTAAAGAGTCCACCTTGCAGTGCAAGGGGCACTGGTTCAATCCCTGGCCCAGGACAATCCCACGTGCTAACAAGCTGCGGCTGGGCCAGTGTGTCTAATTAGGAGCCAGCACTCTGGAGCGCATGCACCCGGAGCTGGTACTCTGCAAGAAGAGATGCCACTGTGCTGGGAGGCCTACAAAGGCCAAAGAATAAAAATGGATGAAAGTAAATAAATACCAATAAAAAGAGGCCAAAAAAAAAAAAATGGGCAAAGGACTTGAGTAGGCATTTCTCCAAACACAGTATGACCAATAACCACGTAAAAAGATGTTCAATACCACTAATTATCAGGGAAATGCAAATTGAAATCAGAATGAGATATCATCTTATACTCACTAGGATGCTTAGTGTAAAAAAGAAGAAAGAACAAGTTTTGCTAAGGGTGTAGAAAAACTGGAATTATTGTACACTGTTGGTAGGAATGAAAATGGTACAGAGGCTATGGAAAACAGTATAGTAGTTTCTCCAAACATTAAATACAGAATTACTATATGATCCAGTCATTCTACTTCAAAAAGACTGAAAGTACGGACTCAAATATATATTTGTACACTCATGCTCACAGCAGCATTATTTACAATAGGCAAAACATGAGTTAAAAAATTACAGATAGTGAATAACAAAATACTTTGTTGGTAGATGAAATGAGATTTTTTTTTTGAGTAAATGAGAATTGGGATGGTCAGTTAAATCTTTATGAAAGTTGAATTTGAACTAAATAATTTGCTTCTAAAGAATAGATAAGATTAAAACAGCCACAGGGCTTCCCTGGTGGTCCAGTGGGTAAGGACACCGCCTTGCAGTGCAAGGGGCGCCGGTTCCCTCCCTGGCCTGGGAAGATCCCACGTGCCGCGGAGCGGCTGGACCAATGTGTCCAATTACCGAGCCGGAGCTCTGGCGCGCATGCGCCTAGAGCCAGTGCTCTGCGACAACAGAGGCCACTGCGATGGGAGGCCCACATGGGCCAAAGGACAAAGATGGATGAAAATAGATAAACGAAAAACCAATAGAAGTGGCCCACCCACCCCCAACCCGCCCCCCCTAAAAAAAAATGGACAAAGGGGCTTTCCTGGTGGTCCAGTGGGTAAAGAGTCCACCTTGCAGTGCAAGGGGCACTGGTTCAATCCCTGGCCCAGGACAATCCCACGTGCTAACAAGCTGCGGCTGGGCCAGTGTGTCTAATTAGGAGCCAGCACTCTGGAGCGCATGCACCCGGAGCTGGTACTCTGCAAGAAGAGATGCCACTGTGCTGGGAGGCCTACAAAGGCCAAAGAATAAAAATGGATGAAAGTAAATAAATACCAATAAAAAGAGGCCAAAAAAAAAAAAATGGGCAAAGGACTTGAGTAGGCATTTCTCCAAACACAGTATGACCAATAACCACGTAAAAAGATGTTCAATACCACTAATTATCAGGGAAATGCAAATTGAAATCAGAATGAGATATCATCTTATACTCACTAGGATGCTTAGTGTAAAAAAGAAGAAAGAACAAGTTTTGCTAAGGGTGTAGAAAAACTGGAATTATTGTACACTGTTGGTAGGAATGAAAATGGTACAGAGGCTATGGAAAACAGTATAGTAGTTTCTCCAAACATTAAATACAGAATTACTATATGATCCAGTCATTCTACTTCAAAAAGACTGAAAGTACGGACTCAAATATATATTTGTACACTCATGCTCACAGCAGCATTATTTACAATAGGCAAAACATGGAAGTAATATAAATGTTCATTAACAGATGAGTGAATAAACAAAATATACAGTAGAATATTATTCAGCTTAAGAGAGGAAATTATGACACATGCTATAATGTGGATGAATCTTGAGGAAATTATATGAAGCCCATTACAAAAGTTCACATAGTATATGATTCCATTTATATGACGTACCTAGAACAGTAAAACTCACAGAGACAGAAAGTAGGATGGTGGTTGCCAGGAACTGGGGGAGGAGGGAAAGAGGAGTTACTGTTTAATAGGTATATAGTTTCAGTTTTGCAAGAGGAAAAGAGTTCTGGAGATGAACAATAATGATGGTTACACAGAACGTGAGCATACTTAATACAGTTACACCTAAAAGTGGTTAAGACGGGGACATGCCTGGTGGTCCAGTGGCTAGGGCTCCACACTCCCAGTGCGGGTGGGCCAGGTTCATTCCCTGGTGAAGGAACTAGATCACACATGCCACAGCTAAAAGATCCTGTGTGCCACAACTAAGACCCAATATAGTCAAATAAATAAATAAATACATTTTTAAAGTGGTTAAGTGGTGAATTTTATATTATATATTTTTTGACACTATTTTTAAAAAGAGAGAAAGATTTTTAAAAAGAGAGAAAGGAATGAAACAGTCCCTTTTCTAACTCCACTTGTTTCTGTGAAAAGATGCCCAAAGCTGCTGAAGTTTTGGTAACCTTCTAGTAACCATGAGGGACTAAGAGGAGCAGAGCAGAAACACAGAGCCTGGGCTTCTAGTAACCAAAGAGGGTGAACTCAAGTGCTTCTGAGTTGGGGGAAATCGAATGATATCATCTTATACTCACTAGGATGCTTAGTGTAAAAGAAGAAAGAACAAGTTTTGCTAAGGGTGTAGAAAAACTGGAATTATTGTACACTGTTGGTAGGAATGAAAATGGTACAGAGGCTATGGAAAACAGTATAGTAGTTTCTCCAAACATTAAATACAGAATTACTATATGATCCAGTCATTCTACTTCAAAAAGACTGAAAGTACGGACTCAAATATATATTTGTACACTCATGCTCACAGCAGCATTATTTACAATAGGCAAAACATGGAAGTAATATAAATGTTCATTAACAGATGAGTGAATAAACAAAATATACAGTAGAATATTATTCAGCTTAAGAGAGGAAATTATGACACATGCTATAATGTGGATGAATCTTGAGGAAATTATATGAAGCCCATTACAAAAGTTCACATAGTATATGATTCCATTTATATGACGTACCTAGAACAGTAAAACTCACAGAGACAGAAAGTAGGATGGTGGTTGCCAGGAACTGGGGGAGGAGGGAAAGAGGAGTTACTGTTTAATAGGTATATAGTTTCAGTTTTGCAAGAGGAAAAGAGTTCTGGAGATGAACAATAATGATGGTTACACAGAACGTGAGCATACTTAATACAGTTACACCTAAAAGTGGTTAAGACGGGGACATGCCTGGTGGTCCAGTGGCTAGGGCTCCACACTCCCAGTGCGGGTGGGCCAGGTTCATTCCCTGGTGAAGGAACTAGATCACACATGCCACAGCTAAAAGATCCTGTGTGCCACAACTAAGACCCAATATAGTCAAATAAATAAATAAATACATTTTTAAAGTGGTTAAGTGGTGAATTTTATATTATATATTTTTTGACACTATTTTTAAAAAGAGAGAAAGATTTTTAAAAAGAGAGAAAGGAATGAAACAGTCCCTTTTCTAACTCCACTTGTTTCTGTGAAAAGATGCCCAAAGCTGCTGAAGTTTTGGTAACCTTCTAGTAACCATGAGGGGACTAAGAGGAGCAGAGCAGAAACACAGAGCCTGGGCTTTCTGGTGACATGGTTAAGTCCCTGAATTAATGAGCCTCGGCACTACTATTCTTACAGCCTTCCTGTTTTATAAAACACTGCATTAACCTTGTTCAAGTGCTTCTGAGTTGGGTTTTCTGTTATTTGCAACTGAAACATCTTAACAGATATGATAACATTGTTGTCTGTCAGCCAGCACACCATATTCCCCAGGCAGGCTGGGGCTACAGTGACCAACTTTCCTTATCTAAACCCTTCATGAAATATTATAAACTTATATTACCACAATATCACCTTCTGGCCTGTTACAGTTCTCAAGATTTCTGGCTATAAGATGCTAGAATTCCAGCTCAAAAGTTTCCCACAACCCATCCCTGCCCTCACATTCCTTGTTGATATCCACAAAGGGGAAAAAAAGTACCCCCCTGTTATCATATATGTGCAATTCCCTGTTTTGTGAATGTTGTGATTATTGTGCTTTCTTATATTAAGAGAGCATTACACTGTCTGAAGCTACATATCCCTGAAGATACATTCTTTTGCAGGTCTCCAGGAAGGCTGAGGTCATTTCTGATGTCAGGTACTGAAGGAAGAAGTCTGTTTTTCAGTTATAAGCTTGAAGCAAAGAGGGCAATCCAAGGTAAATCATTAATGTGACTTTGCTGAATGAAGGTCAAATGCCTAGGAATCAAAGGACATCATCAAGAAAGAGAGAGGACAATATTTCATGCAAAGATGGGCAAAATAAAGGACAGATATGGTATGGGTCTAACAGAAGCAGAAGATATTAAGATGAGGTAGCAAGAATACACAGAAGACCTATACAGAAAATATCTAGCGTTAGGTCTTAATGACCCAGCTAACCACAATGGTGTGACCACTCACCTTAGAGCCAGACATCCTGGAGTATGAAATCAAGTTGGCCTTAGAAAACATTACTACAAACAAAACTAGTAGAGGTAATGAAATTTCAGCTGAGCTTTTTCAAATCCTGAAAGATGATGCTGTTAAAGTGCTGCACGCAATATGCCAGCAAATTTGGAAAACTTAACTGTGGCCACAGGACTGGAAAACATCAGTTTTTATTCCAATACCAAAGAAGGGCAATGCCAAAGAATGTTTGGCCACCTGATACAAAGAATTGACTGGTTGGAAAAGACCCTAATGCTGGGGAAAACAAAAGGCAGAAGGAGAAGGGGACAACAGTCGATGAAATAGTATCACCAACTCAGTGAACGTGAGTTTGAGCCAACTGCAGGAAATGGTGAAGGACAGGGAAGTCTGGCATGCTGCAGTCCCTGGGGTCACAAAGAGTCGGACACGAATGAGCGACTGAACTGAAAGAATGTTCAAACTACCACAAAGTTGTAATCATTTCATATGCTAGCAAGGCAGTGTTCAAAATCCTTCAAGATAGGCTTCAGCAGTATATAAACTGAGAATTTCCAGATATACAAGTTGGATTTAGAAAAGGCAGTGGAACCAGAGATCAACTTGCCAACATCTGTTGGATCATACAAAAAGCAAGGGAATTCCAGGAAAAAATCTACTTCTGCTTCATTGACTACACTCAAGCCTTTGACTGTATGGATCACAAAAAAAGCTGTGGAAAATTCTGAAAGAGATGGAAATACCAGACCACCTTACTGCCTGAGAAACCTGTATGCAGGACAAGAAGCAACAATTAGAACTGGACATGGAACAATGAACTGGTTCCTAATTGGGAAAGGAGTACGTCAAGGCTGTAAGCTGTCACCCTGCTTATTGAATTTATATGCAGAGTACATATGTGGCATGCTGGTTTAGAGGAAGCACAAGTTCAAATCAGGCTTGTCGAAAGAAATATCAATAACCTCAGATACACAGATGACACCACCGTAATGGCAGAAAGCAAAGAGGAACTAAGCCTCTTAATGAAGGTGAAAGACTAGAATGAAAAACTGCCTTAAAGAATACACAGAAGACCTATACAGAAAATATCTAGCGTTAGGTCTTAATGACCCAGCTAACCACAATGGTGTGACCACTCACCTTAGAGCCAGACATCCTGGAGTATGAAATCAAGTTGGCCTTAGAAAACATTACTACAAACAAAACTAGTAGAGGTAATGAAATTTCAGCTGAGCTTTTTCAAATCCTGAAAGATGATGCTGTTAAAGTGCTGCACGCAATATGCCAGCAAATTTGGAAAACTTAACTGTGGCCACAGGACTGGAAAACATCAGTTTTTATTCCAATACCAAAGAAGGGCAATGCCAAAGAATGTTTGGCCACCTGATACAAAGAATTGACTGGTTGGAAAAGACCCTAATGCTGGGGAAAACAAAAGGCAGAAGGAGAAGGGGACAACAGTCGATGAAATAGTATCACCAACTCAGTGAACGTGAGTTTGAGCCAACTGCAGGAAATGGTGAAGGACAGGGAAGTCTGGCATGCTGCAGTCCCTGGGGTCACAAAGAGTCGGACACGAATGAGCGACTGAACTGAAAGAATGTTCAAACTACCACAAAGTTGTAATCATTTCATATGCTAGCAAGGCAGTGTTCAAAATCCTTCAAGATAGGCTTCAGCAGTATATAAACTGAGAATTTCCAGATATACAAGTTGGATTTAGAAAAGGCAGTGGAACCAGAGATCAACTTGCCAACATCTGTTGGATCATACAAAAAGCAAGGAATTCCGGGAAAAAAATCTACTTCTGCTTCATTGACTACACTCAAGCCTTTGACTGTATGGATCACAAAAAAAGCTGTGGAAAATTCTGAAAGAGATGGAAATACCAGACCACCTTACTGCCTGAGAAACCTGTATGCAGGACAAGAAGCAACAATTAGAACTGGACATGGAACAATGAACTGGTTCCTAATTGGGAAAGGAGTACGTCAAGGCTGTAAGCTGTCACCCTGCTTATTGAATTTATATGCAGAGTACATATGTGGCATGCTGGTTTAGAGGAAGCACAAGTTCAAATCAGGCTTGTCGAAAGAAATATCAATAACCTCAGATACACAGATGACACCACCGTAATGGCAGAAAGCAAAGAGGAACTAAGCCTCTTAATGAAGGTGAAAGACTAGAATGAAAAAACTGCCTTAAAAGTCAACATTCCAAAAACAAAGAGCATGTCATCCCATCCCAATCACTACATGGTAAATTGACGGGGAAAGACTAGTGACAGACTTTATTTTATTGCAGTCCAAAATCACTGCAGACAGTGACTGCAGCCATGAAATTAAAAGATGTTTTCTCCTTAAGAGAAAAGCTATAACAAGCCTAGACAGTGTATTAAAAAGCAGAGACATCACTTTGCCAACAAAGGCCCATATAATCAAAGCTATGGTTTTTCTAGTAGTCATGTACAGATGTGAGACCTGGACCATAAGGAAGGCTGAACACCAGAGAAATGATGTTTTCGAACTGTGGCGCTAGAGAAGACTCATGAGAGTCCTTTGAACAGCAAGATCCAACCAGTCAATCCTAAAGGAAATCAACCCTGAATATTCATTGGAAGGACTGATGCTGAAGCTGAAGCTCCAATGTTTTGGCCACCTGATGCAAAGAACCAACTCATTGGAAAAGACTCTGATGCTGGGAAAGATTGAGGACAGAAGGAGAAGGGGGCGAAAGAGATGGTTGGATGGCATCATCAACTCAACAGACATGAGTCTGAGCAAACTGCAGGAGATGGTGAAGGACAGAGAAGCCTGGTCTGCTGCGGTCCATGGGTTTGCAAAGAGTTGGACACAATGAGAGGAGAATGTTGCTGGGAAGGCAACTGACAAAAGTCTACTACATAAACTAATCTTAAAATCACATTTTGAAATCCACCTCACTTTTGCAGTCTAAACCCCACACTCAGTTATGCTGTGGGAATAGTAGTCCTATGTGATGCTTCTCAAAGTTGGCAAATAATATATACTGTAACCCCCTCATAAGCGGTTCTCATTGTGCGTTAGTGTATACAATGAAGGCTTTGAGAAATGCTTCAGCAGGTTAGGGCACTGTAAGCTGTCACCCTGCTTATTGAATTTATATGCAGAGTACATATGTGGCATGCTGGTTTAGAGGAAGCACAAGTTCAAATCAGGCTTGTCGAAAGAAATATCAATAACCTCAGATACACAGATGACACCACCGTAATGGCAGAAAGCAAAGAGGAACTAAGCCTCTTAATGAAGGTGAAAGACTAGAATGAAAAAACTGCCTTAAAAGTCAACATTCCAAAAACAAAGAGCATGTCATCCCATCCCAATCACTACATGGTAAATTGACGGGGAAAGACTAGTGACAGACTTTATTTTATTGCAGTCCAAAATCACTGCAGACAGTGACTGCAGCCATGAAATTAAAAGATGTTTTCTCCTTAAGAGAAAAGCTATAACAAGCCTAGACAGTGTATTAAAAAGCAGAGACATCACTTTGCCAACAAAGGCCCATATAATCAAAGCTATGGTTTTTCTAGTAGTCATGTACAGATGTGAGACCTGGACCATAAGGAAGGCTGAACACCAGAGAAATGATGTTTTCGAACTGTGGCGCTAGAGAAGACTCTTGAGAGTCCCTTGGACTGCAAGATCCAACCAGTCAATCCTAAAGGAAATCAACCCTGAATATTGATTCGAAGGACTGATGCTGAAGTTGAAGCTCCAATGCTTTGGCCACCTGATGCAAAGAACCAACTCATTGGAAAAGACTCTGATGCTGGGAAAGATTGAGGACAGAAGGAGAAGGGGGCGAAAGAGATGGTTGGATGGCATCATCAACTCAACAGACATGAGTCTGAGCAAACTGCAGGAGATGGTGAAGGACAGAGAAGCCTGGTCTGCTGCGGTCCATGGGTTTGCAAAGAGTTGGACACAATGAGAGGAGAATGTTGCTGGGAAGGCAACTGACAAAAGTCTACTACATAAACTAATCTTAAAATCACATTTTGAAATCCACCTCACTTTTGCAGTCTAAACCCCACACTCAGTTATGCTGTGGGAATAGTAGTCCTATGTGATGCTTCTCAAAGTTGGCAAATAATATATACTGTAACCCCCTCATAAGCGGTTCTCATTGTGCGTTAGTGTATACAATGAAGGCTTTGAGAAATGCTTCAGCAGGTCACTGAAGTCAGCTCTTTCACCAGCTTCTTTGACTGAAGAAATCTCTTTTTGAGTAACACCTATTAATGGACATGGAACAGTGCAACATATTTTGAAAAAGACTGTGTCATTACTAAAGTCTGATGTCTTCAGACGTGGCTCTGCCTTTGGTGGCTGCAACTACTTTCTACTTAGTCACCAATTCAACAGTTACAGAGCCAGAAGTGATTTTGCAACCAGAAGATTTAATGCCATTCTACTTTTTATTGTTGTTGTTGTTGTTGTTAGCGATATGAGATTGTTGCATCATAATTTCACCACCTTTTAGTCTGCCAATAACCTCTGTACATAATCTTATGTATCTTATTTATGACACTGTGGTTAGAAAGGAATAAAACAACATTAAATAGTGTATCTCTGAGAATGGCAAAGTGCTAAGGCCCCTGTCACATGGGTCAGTTTTAGACCCTAAAATTACAAGAGCTTTAGAGGAAAGTGATACCCACACTTTCCAGTGTTCCCAGAGAGTGTTCCCGGTTAATAACTGCCCTGACTCCACCTCCATACCTATTTCACAAAGTGAAGAGATTTCACTCATGACTTAGCAAAACATCTTGTGAAAATGTCCCCTTTATTTAAAAAAAAAAAAGGTTAGATACTAAATGTACCATTACCATTTGTAACTTTGCCGTTTGCCATTTGCCATTACCATTTGTAAATTTTCTCTGAAAATATCTCACAGATAGTATTAAAAAAATGTGAAAACTATGATTCTTTATCAAAAAGAAGAAGAAATATGGGGACAAATGACATTCTCTTTGATATCCAGGAAAGGGCTGAATGGTGCTGGATTCTCAGTGGTTAATAATCCAACTTGCTTCTTTGAGTCTTTATTCCTTTCCTGCCCTCACTCACTGGCTATTGCCCCTTTGTTCTCTTTATTTGAATCTAAACCCCACACTCAGTTATGCTGTGGGAATAGTAGTCCTATGTGATGCTTCTCAAAGTTGGCAAATAATATATACTGTAACCCCCTCATAAGCGGTTCTCATTGTGCGTTAGTGTATACAATGAAGGCTTTGAGAAATGCTTCAGCAGGTCACTGAAGTCAGCTCTTTCACCAGCTTCTTTGACTGAAGAAATCTCTTTTTGAGTAACACCTATTAATGGACATGGAACAGTGCAACATATTTTGAAAAAGACTGTGTCATTACTAAAGTCTGATGTCTTCAGACGTGGCTCTGCCTTTGGTGGCTGCAACTACTTTCTACTTAGTCACCAATTCAACAGTTACAGAGCCAGAAGTGATTTTGCAACCAGAAGATTTAATGCCATTCTACTTTTTATTGTTGTTGTTGTTGTTGTTAGCGATATGAGATTGTTGCATCATAATTTCACCACCTTTTAGTCTGCCAATAACCTCTGTACATAATCTTATGTATCTTATTTATGACACTGTGGTTAGAAAGGAATAAAACAACATTAAATAGTGTATCTCTGAGAATGGCAAAGTGCTAAGGCCCCTGTCACATGGGTCAGTTTTAGACCCTAAAATTACAAGAGCTTTAGAGGAAAGTGATACCCACACTTTCCAGTGTTCCCAGAGAGTGTTCCCGGTTAATAACTGCCCTGACTCCACCTCCATACCTATTTCACAAAGTGAAGAGATTTCACTCATGACTTAGCAAAACATCTTGTGAAAATGTCCCCTTTATTTAAAAAAAAAAAAGGTTAGATACTAAATGTACCATTACCATTTGTAACTTTGCCGTTTGCCATTTGCCATTACCATTTGTAAATTTTCTCTGAAAATATCTCACAGATAGTATTAAAAAAATGTGAAAACTATGATTCTTTATCAAAAAGAAGAAGAAATATGGGGACAAATGACATTCTCTTTGATATCCAGGAAAGGGCTGAATGGTGCTGGATTCTCAGTGGTTAATAATCCAACTTGCTTCTTTGAGTCTTTATTCCTTTCCTGCCCTCACTCACTGGCTATGCTTAGTTCTCTTTATCTTGATACCTCGGTCTTCAGTAACATATTTATATAAAATGCCCAATTCCAGACTAAATTCTGGTTTCAGAGACTTTTCAAAATATTGCCACAGATCAACCAAGCCCTTAGTTCAGTTCAGTCACTTAGTTATGTGCGACTCTTTGCGACCCCATGGACTGCAGCTCTCCAGGCTTGCCTGTCCATCACCATCTCCCGGAGCTTGCTCAAACTCATGTCCATTGACTCAGTGATGCATTCCAACCATCTCACCCATCTGCTGTTGCCTCCTTCTCCTTTTGTCTTCTATTTTTCCCACATTAGTGTCTTTTCCAATGAGTCAGCACTTTGCATCAGGTGGCCAAAGCATTGGAGCTTCAGCTTCAGTCCTTCAAATGAATATTCAGGGTTGATTTCCTTTAGGATTGACTGGTTTGATCTCCTTGAAGTCCAAGAGACTCTCAAGAGTCTTCTCCAACACCACAGTTCAAAGCCATCAAATCTTTGGAGCTCAGCCTTCTTTATGGCCCAACTCTCACATCCATACGTAACTATTGGGAAAGCCACAGCTTTGACTATATGGACTTTGTTGGCAAAGTGATGTCTCTGCTTTTTAATACTCTGTCTCGGTTTGTCATAGCTTTTCTTCCAAGGAGAAAACATCTTTTAATCTCATGGCTGCAGTCACCATTTGCAGTGATTTTAGAGCCTAAGAAAAGAAAGTCTGCCACTGTTTCCATTGTTTGCCCATCTATTTGCCATGAAGTGATGGAATCAAATGGCATGATCTTCGTTTTTTGAAAGTTACGTTTTAAGGCAGCTTTTATACTGTCCTCCTTCACCGTCATTAAGAAGCTCTTAAAAAAAAAAAAAGAGGCTCTTTAGTTCCTCTTTCCTTTACGGTGGTGTCATCTGCGTATCGGAGGTTATTGATATTTCTTCCAGCAAGCCTGATTTGAACTTGTGCTTCCTCTAAACCAGCATGCCACATGATGTACTCTGCATATAAATTCAATAAGCAGGGTGACAGCTTACAGCCTTGATGTACACCTTTCCCAATTAGGAACCAGTCCATTGTTCCATGTCCAGTTCTAACTGTTGCTTCTTGTCCTGCATACAGGTTTCTCAGGAGGCAGGTAAAGTGATCTGGTATTTCCATCTCTTTCAGAATTTTCCACAGTACCTAGAAATGTACATAGTCTTTTATAGGCAACACACCTGCAGATTTACTTATTTCTGCACAAAACATTGCTTAGTTAGGCCATTTGGTTTTAGTTTTTCCATCACCATCTCCCGGAGCTTGCTCAAACTCATGTCCATTGACTCAGTGATGCATTCCAACCATCTCACCCATCTGCTGTTGCCTCCTTCTCCTTTTGTCTTCTATTTTTCCCACATTAGTGTCTTTTCCAATGAGTCAGCACTTTGCATCAGGTGGCCAAAGCATTGGAGCTTCAGCTTCAGTCCTTCAAATGAATATTCAGGGTTGATTTCCTTTAGGATTGACTGGTTTGATCTCCTTGAAGTCCAAGAGACTCTCAAGAGTCTTCTCCAACACCACAGTTCAAAGCCATCAAATCTTTGGAGCTCAGCCTTCTTTATGGCCCAACTCTCACATCCATACGTAACTATTGGGAAAGCCACAGCTTTGACTATATGGACTTTGTTGGCAAAGTGATGTCTCTGCTTTTTAATACTCTGTCTCGGTTTGTCATAGCTTTTCTTCCAAGGAGAAAACATCTTTTAATCTCATGGCTGCAGTCACCATTTGCAGTGATTTTAGAGCCTAAGAAAAGAAAGTCTGCCACTGTTTCCATTGTTTGCCCATCTATTTGCCATGAAGTGATGGAATCAAATGGCATGATCTTCGTTTTTTGAAAGTTACGTTTTAAGGCAGCTTTTATACTGTCCTCCTTCACCGTCATTAAGAAGCTCTTAAAAAAAAAAAGAGAGGCTCTTTAGTTCCTCTTTCCTTTACGGTGGTGTCATCTGCGTATCGGAGGTTATTGATATTTCTTCCAGCAAGCCTGATTTGAACTTGTGCTTCCTCTAAACCAGCATGCCACATGATGTACTCTGCATATAAATTCAATAAGCAGGGTGACAGCTTACAGCCTTGATGTACACCTTTCCCAATTAGGAACCAGTCCATTGTTCCATGTCCAGTTCTAACTGTTGCTTCTTGTCCTGCATACAGGTTTCTCAGGAGGCAGGTAAAGTGATCTGGTATTTCCATCTCTTTCAGAATTTTCCACAGTACCTAGAAATGTACATAGTCTTTTATAGGCAACACACCTGCAGATTTACTTATTTCTGCACAAAACATTGCTTAGTTAGGCCATTTGGTTTTAGTTTTTTCTTTTCTTTTTTTGCAGTGATAATTTAAACAGTCCTCCTAAATCTATATTCTTCTCCACAACCCTGTGGAAAAGCAAAGCAAAGTGTGATGTTTATGGAATGAATCAGGGCCATGATAAACAGACTTTCTTTAGCTGCATATATATTCTTGCTATATTTTGCATGATGTGTTTGTGGAATTGGGCTTCCCTTGTGGCTCACTGGTGAAGAATCAGCCTGTCAGGGCTTCCCTGGTAGCTCAGTGGTGAAGAGTTCGCTTGCTAATGCAGGAGACACAGGTTCGATCCCTGATCTGGGAAGATTTCTACATGCTGCAGAGCAACTAAGCCCATGAGTCACAACTATTGAAGACCATGTGCCCTAGAGCCCGAGTTCCACAGCAAGAGAAGTCACGGCAACAAGAAACCTCTTCAGCTCCACTAGAGAGTAGCCCCCACTCCCTGCAACTAGAGAAGAGCCTGTGGCAGCAGTGAAAACCCAGAACAGTCAAAAAATAAAAATAAATAAAAATAATTTAAAAAAGAATCAGCCCACCAATGCAAGAAACAAGGTTCCCAACCCCTGGGAAAAGAAATGGCAACCCACTCCAGTATTCGTGCCGGGGAAATTCCACGAACAGAGGAGCCGAGCAGGCTACAGTTCATGAGATCGCAAGAGTCTGACACGACTTAGCAACTGAACGAAAACAACAAAAATTTGATGACTTAGCTTTTAAAACTCAAATTTGTACTTGGTAATCACTAAAATGTGGTTCTAAAGCCAAAAGCTAGTGATTTCATGGGAACACAGAAGAAAAAAATAAATTTAGCTCAGTACATACTATATGAATACATTCCAGGTGCCAGGAATTATGTCAAGCACTAGAAATTCAAAGGTGAATAAAAAATACATTTTTCTCAAATATAGGTCAGTCCCTGGTCATCTTTTCACCAGACTGTCACATTAGTATCTTAACTAGACTCCCTCCCTCCAGTCTTGCCTTTAAGCCATCAGCTGCACTGCAACACACAGTGTGTGGCTTAATGCTGAAGTGAAACTCTAGAAATGTACATAGTCTTTTATAGGCAACACACCTGCAGATTTACTTATTTCTGCACAAAACATTGCTTAGTTAGGCCATTTGGTTTTAGTTTTTTCTTTTCTTTTTTTGCAGTGATAATTTAAACAGTCCTCCTAAATCTATATTCTTCTCCACAACCCTGTGGAAAAGCAAAGCAAAGTGTGATGTTTATGGAATGAATCAGGGCCATGATAAACAGACTTTCTTTAGCTGCATATATATTCTTGCTATATTTTGCATGATGTGTTTGTGGAATTGGGCTTCCCTTGTGGCTCACTGGTGAAGAATCAGCCTGTCAGGGCTTCCTGGTAGCTCAGTGGTGAAGAGTTCGCTTGCTAATGCAGGAGACACAGGTTCGATCCCTGATCTGGGAAGATTTCTACATGCTGCAGAGCAACTAAGCCCATGAGTCACAACTATTGAAGACCATGTGCCCTAGAGCCCGAGTTCCACAGCAAGAGAAGTCACGGCAACAAGAAACCTCTTCAGCTCCACTAGAGAGTAGCCCCCACTCCCTGCAACTAGAGAAGAGCCTGTGGCAGCAGTGAAAACCCAGAACAGTCAAAAAATAAAAATAAATAAAAATAATTTAAAAAAGAATCAGCCCACCAATGCAAGAAACAAGGTTCCCAACCCCTGGGAAAAGAAATGGCAACCCACTCCAGTATTCGTGCCGGGGAAATTCCACGAACAGAGGAGCCGAGCAGGCTACAGTTCATGAGATCGCAAGAGTCTGACACGACTTAGCAACTGAACGAAAACAACAAAAATTTGATGACTTAGCTTTTAAAACTCAAATTTGTACTTGGTAATCACTAAAATGTGGTTCTAAAGCCAAAAGCTAGTGATTTCATGGGAACACAGAAGAAAAAAATAAATTTAGCTCAGTACATACTATATGAATACATTCCAGGTGCCAGGAATTATGTCAAGCACTAGAAATTCAAAGGTGAATAAAAAATACATTTTTTCTCAAATATAGGTCAGTCCCTGGTCATCTTTTCACCAGACTGTCACATTAGTATCTTAACTAGACTCCCTCCCTCCAGTCTTGCTTCTCTTTAAGCCATCAGCTGCACTGCAACACACAGTGTGTGGCTTAATGCTGAAGTGAAACTCTAGCCTGCATTAAGTCCAAATGCTTTAACATCATAGCCAATAACGTCAAGACACTCCTCTCTGTCTCTTACCACCCTTTGCCTTGACATTTATGTTCTAATTGTATCCAACTCCTTGAGCTTTCTGCACATGTAGCACATTAATTTATACCCCTGAGCCCATTGCTCAGGGCCTGAGACTCTGCCAGGCTTGCCTTTCTCAGCCTCTTCTTCCAGTTCAATTTTTTTTTTTCCCCAAGGTTCAGCTCACTTCCTCCATGAAGACTTTCTTAAATGTGCTGAATATTCTCTCCCCTGTGTTTGGGAAGTCTTCTGACATTGTACCCATCATATTCTATTCAAATTACGTGTTTGTTTCTTCCCTCTCACCACTGGCTCCCTGAATGCTCTCCTACTGGGAGAAACGGTGCCCTGTTCATCTTTGCACTCCCAACATTCAGCACCGTCCCTGGCCTGTAGTTTACCTTCAGCTATTGCTTACTGAATAAAATGGAGCTGAATTTGCAAAAGGCTAGGACCTGAGACCCTTTCCTGCAGTGGCTGAACCTGGATACATCTCACCTCAAGCAACAAAATAAACTGAATGGAACTAAAATAACTTCTTGTGTTTGCAATTGAAGCATATTATGGACAAAAGAAACAATGAGACCAAAAATAAATAAATCCAACTGCCACTTTTGAAGAATATGGAGCAAAACCAGGATACTGAGCATGCCCCCTGCACACAACACCATCTCAGGTGGACAGACCACCCAAGCCACCTTGCTGGCCTGTCGTAGAATCACTAAAAGTTCTAAAGCCAAAAGCTAGTGATTTCATGGGAACACAGAAGAAAAAAATAAATTTAGCTCAGTACATACTATATGAATACATTCCAGGTGCCAGGAATTATGTCAAGCACTAGAAATTCAAAGGTGAATAAAAATACATTTTTCTCAAATATAGGTCAGTCCCTGGTCATCTTTTCACCAGACTGTCACATTAGTATCTTAACTAGACTCCCTCCCTCCAGTCTTGCTTCTCTTTAAGCCATCAGCTGCACTGCAACACACAGTGTGTGGCTTAATGCTGAAGTGAAACTCTAGCCTGCATTAAGTCCAAATGCTTTAACATCATAGCCAATAACGTCAAGACACTCCTCTCTGTCTCTTACCACCCTTTGCCTTGACATTTATGTTCTAATTGTATCCAACTCCTTGAGCTTTCTGCACATGTAGCACATTAATTTATACCCCTGAGCCCATTGCTCAGGGCCTGAGACTCTGCCAGGCTTGCCTTTCTCAGCCTCTTCTTCCAGTTCAATTTTTTTTTTTCCCCAAGGTTCAGCTCACTTCCTCCATGAAGACTTTCTTAAATGTGCTGAATATTCTCTCCCCTGTGTTTGGGAAGTCTTCTGACATTGTACCCATCATATTCTATTCAAATTACGTGTTTGTTTCTTCCCTCTCACCACTGGCTCCCTGAATGCTCTCCTACTGGGAGAAACGGTGCCCTGTTCATCTTTGCACTCCCAACATTCAGCACCGTCCCTGGCCTGTAGTTTACCTTCAGCTATTGCTTACTGAATAAAATGGAGCTGAATTTGCAAAAGGCTAGGACCTGAGACCCTTTCCTGCAGTGGCTGAACCTGGATACATCTCACCTCAAGCAACAAAATAAACTGAATGGAACTAAAATAACTTCTTGTGTTTGCAATTGAAGCATATTATGGACAAAAGAAACAATGAGACCAAAAATAAATAAATCCAACTGCCACTTTTGAAGAATATGGAGCAAAACCAGGATACTGAGCATGCCCCCTGCACACAACACCATCTCAGGTGGACAGACCACCCAAGCCACCTTGCTGGCCTGTCCCCTGGACACACGCCTACCCTCACCCTATGTACAGTGCAAGTTCACTGTCCCCTCTCCACCAGCGAAGGAGCAAGGCAGTCTGTTTTTTGTTCTCAAGCCCCCTTGCTGCAGCAGGGGCCCCAATAAAGCCTTCCCTGAATTTGTCTGATCTCTAGTCAATTGGTTGGAGAAGGCCAAGAACCTTGGTCGGTATCACACTGATCATCTTCAAAGTTACCTCTTTAAATTTTACATTTGCTAAATGAGATTAAATTTTGCAAATAACTTCTTTTTGTTTTGCTTTTTTTTTTCTTATTTTCTTTTTTTTTTTTGCAAATAACTTTTTACAGGAACTAACACAACCTACCGAACTCTAGAGAAGAATTTTTAAGTAGCAGAGTGTTATATAAATCCGCTATGGTTTTCTTCTGTTAAAAAGTCAGATATGCTGTTTTTTAATAGTTTCTTGAGGGGGGCACTTCTATTGATCTTTCATTTATTTATCTTTTTGTTCTTTGGCTAGTGTGGGCCTCCCCATCTCAGTGGCCTTTCTTGTTGCAGAGCACTGGCTCTGGGCGCATGCGTTCCAGAGCTCCCGCTTGGTAGTTGGACACATAGGTCCAGCCACTTCCTGGCACATGAGACCTTCCCAGGCCAGGGATCAAACCGGCACCCCTTGCACTGCAAGGTGGTGTCATTACCCACTGGACCACCAGGGAAGCCCCAGATATGCTGTTTTTACATAAGATAACATATAATTAATGTTGGAGATAGTTTTCCTACCAAACATAAATGTTATCATGTAAGAAAATCTGTTCCATTTCATTACAAACCCTGAGATCTATAATGATACAAATTACAACTTTTTTCTTTTTATGATTTCATAAAAGCAATGAGTAAATCCAGAAATATTGTTGTTTTCCAAATGTGGACAATCCAAACATAGTCCCCACAAGGCTGTTCACAGATGGCAACCTTTTTTTTTTTTTAAGATTTATTTATTTATTTATTTATTTATTTATTTATTTTGGGCGGGGGTCGGGTTGGGGAGGGAGGGGAGCAGGCGGGCCACTTCTATTGGTCTTTCATTTCTCTATTTTCATCCATCTTTGTTCTTTGGCTCCTGTGGGCCTTCCATCGCGGTGGCGTCTGTCGTTGCAGAGCGTCGGCTCTGGGCGCATGCGCTCCAGAGCTCCGGCTCGGTAATTGGACACATCAGTCCAGCCGCTCCGCGGCACGTGGGATCTTCCCAGGCCAGGGATCGAACTGGCACCCCTTGCACTGCACCACCAGGGGAAGTCCCCACCAATTATTTTTTAAAAACCCAGAAAATCCAAAGAAAGATTAAAGCTATAAATTTTGAAAATTATTATAAGGTCGATAAGGTTTGCCACTCAGCTTGTAGATCTTAGATCTCCAACTAGGGAGTGAACCTGGGGCCACCGCAGTGAAAGCACTGAGTCCTAACCATTGGACCACCAGGGAACTCCCAGTCAATACAGTTCTGACCCCACTAGCAGCTGAAGTTGAGATGTGGTGCACTTACTGAAGCAAATCCATACTGACTCCAGCCCCTGGTATACATCTGCTACATGGAAAATGCTATTTTTCTTCATCTCAAGATCCAGGATAGATCAGGAAACCTGATCAACCTTATAACAATTCACATGTGTTCTTCAAAATAAGTTCCTTTTCTGTACCTGCCACACTGAAGTTTTTACTGGGAATGAGCTAGGTCTACCCACCTCTTACCAGTTACTGACAATGTCATTGGTTCTTGGGAAAAAATGTTTGTCGTTAATTTAGAAACATTTTTCACATAAATAGAAAAATTTAAAAAGGGTTTAAAAGGCAATAAATAAAGCGAACATTCTATTACACCCTTCCCTTATTACCCAGTTTCTCTCCTCAGAGGATACCAATGTTTTCAAATTTATTGGATATTTTCCCCCAAATGTCTCATGTTTCAGTCTCCATGCATTCATTATTTTCATCTTTTGGGGAGAGCAATATAGCTCACACCTTCAATTTCAGGCTAAATTAACTCTTCATTTCTTGCAAAAAAATCCTACCACTAGGAACCTTGATCATCTTCTCATTCTGCAAAATATCACCCTGGTTACTCACGTTGCTGATTTTATGATAACAGATCTTGGAGGTCAGAAAGTAATAAGTGCTCAGTCACTTCAGTCATGTCCAAACGTGGACAATCCAAACTATCCTCCTAATCTTTCCTACCCTATGGACTGTAGCCTGCCAAGCTCCTCTGTCTTTGAAATTCTCTCGCCAGTATGTTTGGCAAGAATACTTGCCATTTCCTTTCCAGCCGCCCCGCGGCACGTGGGATCTTCCCAGGCCAGGGATCGAACTGGCACCCCTTGCACTGCACCACCAGGGGAAGTCCCCACCAATTATTTTTTAAAAACCCAGAAAATCCAAAGAAAGATTAAAGCTATAAATTTTGAAAATTATTATAAGGTCGATAAGGTTTGCCACTCAGCTTGTAGATCTTAGATCTCCAACTAGGGAGTGAACCTGGGGCCACCGCAGTGAAAGCACTGAGTCCTAACCATTGGACCACCAGGGAACTCCCAGTCAATACAGTTCTGACCCCACTAGCAGCTGAAGTTGAGATGTGGTGCACTTACTGAAGCAAATCCATACTGACTCCAGCCCCTGGTATACATCTGCTACATGGAAAATGCTATTTTTCTTCATCTCAAGATCCAGGATAGATCAGGAAACCTGATCAACCTTATAACAATTCACATGTGTTCTTCAAAATAAGTTCCTTTTCTGTACCTGCCACACTGAAGTTTTTACTGGGAATGAGCTAGGTCTACCCACCTCTTACCAGTTACTGACAATGTCATTGGTTCTTGGGAAAAAATGTTTGTCGTTAATTTAGAAACATTTTTCACATAAATAGAAAAATTTAAAAGGTTCAAAAGGCAATAAATAAAGCGAACATTCTATTACACCCCTTCCCTTATTACCCAGTTTCTCTCCTCAGAGGATACCAATGTTTTCAAATTTATTGGATATTTTCCCCCAAATGTCTCATGTTTCAGTCTCCATGCATTCATTATTTTCATCTTTTGGGGAGAGCAATATAGCTCACACCTTCAATTTCAGGCTAAATTAACTCTTCATTTCTTGCAAAAAAATCCTACCACTAGGAACCTTGATCATCTTCTCATTCTGCAAAATATCACCCTGGTTACTCACGTTGCTGATTTTATGATAACAGATCTTGGAGGTCAGAAAGTAATAAGTGCTCAGTCACTTCAGTCATGTCCAAACGTGGACAATCCAAACTATCCTCCTAATCTTTCCTACCCTATGGACTGTAGCCTGCCAAGCTCCTCTGTCTTTGAAATTCTCTCGCCAGTATGTTTGGCAAGAATACTTGCCATTTCCTTTCCAACCCAGGGATGGAACAAGCATCTGCCTGCATCTCCTACATTGCAGGTGCATTCTTTACCCAGTAAGCCACCTGGGAAACCCCAAGAGGATATGAATATCCCATTTATAAGACACCCGAATGCCGGTGGATACTAAATAGATGACATGAAAACAGGGCACTGTCCACTCAGTTAAGTCACTGGCCGTTCTTGGTTACAGTGGTATGTTGGAGTCAGCGTGCACTTGTTCATGGAAGTTTACTGTTAATTATTCAGGAATAGTGTAAAAACATCGTGACAATGTTGAGTGTATTCATTTCTTGTATCTGGTATTACAAACTCAGTGCTTTAAAATATTACACGGGTTTCCCTGGTGGTCCAGTGGGTAAGGACACCGCCTTGAAGTGCAAGGGGCGCCGGTTCCATCCCTGGCCTGGGAAGATCCCACGTGCCGCGGAGCGGCTGGACTGATATGTCCAATTACCGAGCCGGAGCTCTGGAGCGCATGCGCCCAGAGCCGACGCTCTGCAACGACAGACGCCACCGCGATGGGAGGCCCACAGGAGCCAAAGAACAAAGATGGATGAAAATAGAGAAATGAAAGACCAATAGAAGTGGCCCGCCCACCCCCACCTCCCTCCCCAACCCCGCCAAAAATAAATAAATAAATATTTTAAAAAATAAGAAAATAAATAAAATAAAATATTACACATTTGTTCATATTATCTTATAGCTCTGGAAGTAACAAGTCTAAAATTGATCATCGGGGCTGCATTCTTTCTGGAAACTCTTAGGAAAATCTGTTTGATTGCCTTTTTCTTCCCTTTGTTGTGAGGCGCGCTCAGTGAAACACCCAACCAACTCCGCTCGTGGTAGATGGAAAAGAGGTTTATTAGGCTGGCGCCAGTGACCACCCGCAAGAAACTAGGTTTCCTGTGAGGGCCCCGACTGGAGGTAAACGGTGGTTTTAAAACTGGTCCAATCAATGGCGCAAGACCCTCCCTTTGATTGAGATTAGCCACACATGCTCATTCCTCTCACAATCAAAGAGCCTGCCAAGCTCCTCTGTCTTTGAAATTCTCTCGCCAGTATGTTTGGCAAGAATACTTGCCATTTCCTTTCCAACCCAGGGATGGAACAAGCATCTGCCTGCATCTCCTACATTGCAGGTGCATTCTTTACCCAGTAAGCCACCTGGGAAACCCCAAGAGGATATGAATATCCCATTTATAAGACACCCGAATGCCGGTGGATACTAAATAGATGACATGAAAACAGGGCACTGTCCACTCAGTTAAGTCACTGGCCGTTCTTGGTTACAGTGGTATGTTGGAGTCAGCGTGCACTTGTTCATGGAAGTTTACTGTTAATTATTCAGGAATAGTGTAAAAACATCGTGACAATGTTGAGTGTATTCATTTCTTGTATCTGGTATTACAAACTCAGTGCTTTAAAATATTACAGGGGTTTTCCCCTGGTGGTCCAGTGGGTAAGGACACCGCCTTGAAGTGCAAGGCCCCGGTTCGATCCCTGGCCAGGGAAGATCCCACGTGCCGCGGAGCGGCTGGACCGATGTGTCCAATTACCGAGCCGGAGCTCTGGAGCGCATGCGCCCAGAGCCGACGCTCTGCAACGACAGACGCCACCGCGATGGGAGGCCCACAGGAGCCAAAGAACAAAGACGGATGAAAATAGAGAAATGAAAGACCAATAGAAGTGGCCCGCCCACCCCCACCTCCCTCCCCAACCCCGCCAAAAATAAATAAATAAATATTTTAAAAAATAAGAAAATAAATAAAATAAAATATTACACATTTGTTCATATTATCTTATAGCTCTGGAAGTAACAAGTCTAAAATTGATCATCGGGGCTGCATTCTTTCTGGAAACTCTTAGGAAAATCTGTTTGATTGCCTTTTTCTTCCCTTTGTTGTGAGGCGCGCTCAGTGAAACACCCAACCAACTCCGCTCGTGGTAGATGGAAAAGAGGTTTATTAGGCTGGCGCCAGTGACCACCCGCAAGAAACTAGGTTTCCTGTGAGGGCCCCGACTGGAGGTAAACGGTGGTTTTTAAAAACTGGTCCAATCAATGGCGCAAGACCCTCCCCTTTGATTGAGATTAGCCACACATGCTCATTCCCTCTCACAATCAACAGAATAGTCTAGGGGCTTCTTCATAAATTGCAGTCAGTTACAATCAATAAAAGTTAACAGAAAACCATCAATCAATGCTAGCAGATAAATCACTAACCAGTAACCATCAGTAAACCATTATGCATTCCCTTTTACACCTTGACTGTAAGAGTTACACCCCGGGGATTCCCAGGTGGCTCTGTGGTAAAGAATCTTCCTGCCAATGCAGGATACACAGGTTCAATTCCTGGTCTGGGAAGATCTTACCTACCTCAAAGCAGCTAACCCCCTGAGCCACAACTATTAAGCCTGTGCTCTAGAGTCTAGGAACCCCCAACTATTGAGCCCATGCTCTGCAGCTGAAGCCTGAACACTTAGAGCTTGTGCTTTGCACCAAGAGAAACCAACACAATAGGAAGCCTGCGAACTGCAACAAGGAGTAGCCTCCAATTGTCCCAACTAGAAAAAAGCCTAGGCAGCAACAGAGACCCACCGCAGCCAAAAATAAATAAATGAATAAATAAAATTATTAAAAGAAAAAGAATTACATCCATCCATCTTCAAAGCCAGCAGCATAGCTGGCTTCTCCCTTTACTCCCTCTTTCTGACCTCTGTTTCTATTTACATATCTCCTTCTCCCTGTGATGACATGGGGCTCACCATAATGATAATAATAATAATCCAGAGTAGTCTTTCCATCTCTATTCGTAAATCCTTAATCACATCTGCAAACCCCATTTTGCCATTTCAGGGAACATATTCACACAGGTTCTGGGGAGTCAGTTGTGGACGTTTTTGAGGAGTCATTATTCAGCTTGCCACGAATGATCCATCTATCAGTTCTTATTGAGCACAGACCTGGTCTCAGGTTCCTCACAGAAACACTTCATAACAATAGGGGCTGAGTCAACAGAAGATCAAATCTATATTCCTATCTTTAACCAATGTTACATTTATGCAATCATTCAACATGTAGTATGAGCTGTGTGTTGTCATAGACACATGCTGACGAAGATGGATGCAGACCCTGTCCTAGTGGAGGTTAGAGTCTATTGAGGAAGAGACACTAACCAAGCAAGCAAACCAGTGAATGCAGTAAACAAGTCAGAAGAGTGTTAGGAATGAAACAAACAGGGTCCTGATAGAAAACGGGTGTAATGGTCAGGGAGGCTGTGTTTAAGGGGGTAACACTGGGGACTTCCCTAGTAGTTCAGTGGTTAAGAATCTGCCTGCCGATGCAGCAGACATGGGTTCATTCTCAGGTCAGGGAATGAAGATCTCACATGCTGAGGACCAAGTAAACCTGTGTAGGCAACTAGAGAGTAACCCACACCTCCTCTCGCCACGGCTAAAGAAAGCCAAGAAGACCCAGTACAGTTAAAAATAAAATAACTGGGGCTTCCCCTGGTGGTCCAGTGGGTAAGGACACTGCCTTGCAGTGCAAGGGGCGCCGGTTCGATCCCTGGCCTGGGAAGATCCCATGTGCCGCGGAGTGGCTGCACTGATGTGTCCAATTACCGAGCCGGAGCTTTGGAGCGCACGAGCCCAGAGCTAGCGCTCTGCAATGACAGAGGCCACCACGATAGGAGGCCCACAGGAGCCAAAGAACAAAGATGGATGAAACTAGATAAATGAAAGACCAATAGAAGTGGCCCGCCCGCTCTCCTCCCTCCCCAACCCGACGCCCGCTCAAAAAATAAATAAATAAATAAATAAATAAAATTAAAATAAATAAATTAATAAAATAACTGACGAAACAAAAAAGGTAGCACTGAAGCTGAGACTTGAAGAATTGGGAACCCCTGCTGTGAAGAGTGGTGGGGGCGGTGGGGAGAGGGAGAAGATGTTACCAACAAGAGGCCTCTGTGAGGGAGGGCTCTGAGGCTGGACTAAAGTATCCACGAAAAGAACAAGGATTAATGCTGAGCCAGAAGGCTGAGGCAGCCCCAGATTGCTTCGTGAAGGTGCAAATTCCCTGAGTAAAGCTTACTTTCCCACAAAGGACTTGCATGGTGACTGTACTCACCTATGGCCAACTCCTGTCCCAACTTGGCTACAGCCCAAGACACACACTTTGAACAGATCCATCTAGGGAAGAAAGCTGTTAGAAAGTAACCTTTGTCATAGACACATGAGGTGCATTAGAGAAACACTAACCAAGCAAGCAAACCAGTGAATGCAGTAAACAAGTCAGAAGAGTGTTAGGAATGAAACAAACAGGGTCCTGATAGAAAACGGGTGTAATGGTCAGGGAGGCTGTGTTTAAGGGGGTAACACTGGGGACTTCCCTAGTAGTTCAGTGGTTAAGAATCTGCCTGCCGATGCAGCAGACATGGGTTCATTCTCAGGTCAGGGAATGAAGATCTCACATGCTGAGGACCAAGTAAACCTGTGTAGGCAACTAGAGAGTAACCCACACCTCCTCTCGCCACGGCTAAAGAAAGCCAAGAAGACCCAGTACAGTTAAAAATAAAATAACTGGGGCTTCCCCTGGTGGTCCAGTGGGTAAGGACACTGCCTTGCAGTGCAAGGGGCGCCGGTTCGATCCCTGGCCTGGGAAGATCCCATGTGCCGCGGAGTGGCTGCACTGATGTGTCCAATTACCGAGCCGGAGCTTTGGAGCGCACGAGCCCAGAGCTAGCGCTCTGCAATGACAGAGGCCACCACGATAGGAGGCCCACAGGAGCCAAAGAACAAAGATGGATGAAACTAGATAAATGAAAGACCAATAGAAGTGGCCCGCCCGCTCTCCTCCCTCCCCAACCCGACGCCCGCTCAAAAAATAAATAAATAAATAAATAAATAAAATTAAAATAAATAAATTAATAAAATAACTGACGAAACAAAAAAGGTAGCACTGAAGCTGAGACTTGAAGAATTGGGAACCCCTGCTGTGAAGAGTGGTGGGGGCGGTGGGGAGAGGGAGAAGATGTTACCAACAAGAGGCCTCTGTGAGGGAGGGCTCTGAGGCTGGACTAAAGTATCCACGAAAAGAACAAGGATTAATGCTGAGCCAGAAGGCTGAGGCAGCCCCAGATTGCTTCGTGAAGGTGCAAATTCCCTGAGTAAAGCTTACTTTCCCACAAAGGACTTGCATGGTGACTGTACTCACCTATGGCCAACTCCTGTCCCAACTTGGCTACAGCCCAAGACACACACTTTGAACAGATCCATCTAGGGAAGAAAGCTGTTAGAAAGTAACCTTTGCTCTCAGTCTGCACCTGTCCAGATTGCCGGGCTGCAGCATTCAAGTGTGGTCAGAGTCTTTCAACAGTCTATTTTTCTACGTAGGAGGGAAAAATTGGACTTGCCCCCAAATTCAGAGGATTATAATATTCTAGACAAGTAGATATTTCTTTTATTTTAAAAGAGCAACTAGTATGTTCTCTGCTTGTGAATCTGTTACACATACTGACAATTACACAGATCCATTTTAACTGAATAAAAAAGGTACAGTTTTGCTTATCTGTTGAGTAGTAGTTGGTTGGTTTTTTTTTTTCTTTCAGGACTTGTGTTTGTTTTGCTTTATATTTCATACTTGGTTAGAACTCTCGTTGTTCCTAAATGCGCCAGTTGTTAACTATATTTTGTTCACTGAGATCTATAATTTGTCTTTTGCTACTGTCCTGTCTGTTTTCAAATTAAGGCACTGACATTATTCCCATTTTTTAAATTACATTTGAAATATAGTTGATGTACAGTATTATATACATTACAGGTGTACAATATAGTGATTCACAATTTTAAAGGTTTTGTATATATATGTATATACTCTGTTCACAGTTATTACAAAATATTCCCTGTGCTGTACCATATATCCTTATAGCTGACATTATTCCCGTTGTTAGGACAAAATTCTTTAAAAATAAACAAACAAGCTCTTGCCAGTTTTATTAAAGAAAACTTATACATGATTTCCTTTTTACCAATCTGTTCTGGAATGCTTCTAATGATATCAGAATCACCTGGATCAATGATAGCCAGTGTGTATATTCTGTAGTATTTTCCACATGCTGTGCCCAATTCAATATTATTGCCACTTTGCCACTGTAGTGATGGACACCAGTTATGGCCAACATGGCATAATACTCTATTACAGATTTCCTCAAAACTGCGCGAGGATGATCAGTTTCGCTTTGCCTCATCATTTTCAGAGTCTGCTTGTATTTCAGCACGTGTATTCCAGCACGTACTTTCCACTTTTCATAACCAGCCGGAGCCTGGAGTTGATCGACTCCAGCTACTTCTTCGTCTTCTTTGCGGCCACAATCTTCCTACCTTATGTGTGGGCCGCCGCCAACCAAGAGCAGCCGCCGAGATTGCCGGGGAGCGAGGGGGAAAAAAAGCTAGGGTAGAATTCTTGAACTCAAAAACAAAAGCTTTAAAGAGCTCTATTGTCTCTTGTTATTAAGAACTCCGGTAGAAATGTCTATTTTAAGGAACTTTACCAGGGAGGGAAGACAGTTTAACTCTGCAAAGACTTCATACGGCCACCAGGGGGAGACAGAACTAGTGAAGCTCTATTTTATATCCAGAGCTTCTGCAGTATTTTTCTTCAGCTGTAATCTTTAGGTAAACTCTGACTTATTTCAGTGCAAACACGTATCTAAATTGCAAAAGGCATTCCAGTCTCCTGTTTTCCTCCTATAATATAATGCCTGGGAGCCTCATCTATGTATTTACGGCTCCACCAAAATGGTTAAGAGGCCCATGTGACAAAGTGAGCTTTCTAAGCAAAAGCGAGGTCCTAAGAATTCAAACTCTAATCAACTCTGTGTGCAGACATGCCCCTTTAGAACCTTTGGCAAAAAATAAAAATGAACACACCTTTATTCAAACGAATGTGGGAATCTTTTATAATTCAAATACAGCGCTCAAAAACGACTGAAAAAAAAAAGGAGGGACCCTGGATGTTGAAAAGATAATAGTGCCTCAGCCATGCTAAAAACAGCACTAAACTATAAAATGACAAGTCCAAGGTATTCTGAGTGCTCCCTGCCGCTTCACAGAGGAATTTGGAGCATAAACTCAGGTACACAAGTTCTAGACAATAGAGCTCTGTTACAGTCACTTGACCCCTGACAGGCAACAGGGATCATTCCAGCAGGTAGAAGTAAAGATACAGGGGGGGCTGGTCATTTTATGATGACCTCCTAATCAATGTCATGGGAACTTGCCTCTGTTCATATCTCAACTGATGAATTTACTAAATGGAATGTGCTCAAATTTATCCAAAAACTGGAAAGTTTTGGATTTCAGCACGTGTATTCCAGCACGTACTTTCCACTTTTCATAACCAGCCGGAGCCTGGAGTTGATCGACTCCAGCTACTTCTTCGTCTTCTTTGCGGCCACAATCTTCCTACCTTATGTGTGCCGCCAACCAAGAGCAGCCGCCGAGATTGCCGGGGAGCGAGGGGGAAAAAAAGCTAGGGTAGAATTCTTGAACTCAAAAACAAAAGCTTTAAAGAGCTCTATTGTCTCTTGTTATTAAGAACTCCGGTAGAAATGTCTATTTTAAGGAACTTTACCAGGGAGGGAAGACAGTTTAACTCTGCAAAGACTTCATACGGCCACCAGGGGGAGACAGAACTAGTGAAGCTCTATTTTATATCCAGAGCTTCTGCAGTATTTTTCTTCAGCTGTAATCTTTAGGTAAACTCTGACTTATTTCAGTGCAAACACGTATCTAAATTGCAAAAGGCATTCCAGTCTCCTGTTTTCCTCCTATAATATAATGCCTGGGAGCCTCATCTATGTATTTACGGCTCCACCAAAATGGTTAAGAGGCCCATGTGACAAAGTGAGCTTTCTAAGCAAAAGCGAGGTCCTAAGAATTCAAACTCTAATCAACTCTGTGTGCAGACATGCCCCTGTAGATCCTGTGGCAGAGAATCAAAATGAACTCACCTTTTTTCACACAGATGTGTGCATCTTTTATAATTCAAATACAGCTCTCAAAAGCGACTGAAAAAAAAAAAAAGGAGGGACCCTGGATGTTGAAAAGATAATAGTGCCTCAGCCATGCTAAAAACAGCACTAAACTATAAAATGACAAGTCCAAGGTATTCTGAGTGCTCCCTGCCGCTTCACAGAGGAATTTGGAGCATAAACTCAGGTACACAAGTTCTAGACAATAGAGCTCTGTTACAGTCACTTGACCCCTGACAGGCAACAGGGATCATTCCAGCAGGTAGAAGTAAAGATACAGGGGGGGCTGGTCATTTTATGATGACCTCCTAATCAATGTCATGGGAACTTGCCTCTGTTCATATCTCAACTGATGAATTTACTAAATGGAATGTGCTCAAATTTATCCAAAAACACAGAGTCAATTCAATTCAGGGAATTGTTGAATTATTTTAACTGTCTTCTGGATTCTCTCCTAATGCCCAATACTCGTGAACTCTTTTCTAAATAAAGTTTTTTAAATTTATTTTTGTCTATGTATTTTTCTTAGTTGCAGCACATGGTATCTTAGATGTTCCCTGAGCATGTGGAACCTTTTGCTCCAGTGTGCACGATCTTGTTCCATGATCAGGAAGTGAACCCAGACTCCCTTCACTGGCATCTCATAGTCTTAGCCACTGGACTACCACAGGAAGTCCCACTCGTGAGCTCTTTTAACAAAATGGTTTGGCACTGTTTCTTAATGTAGGTTCAATGGATGGGGGAACTGGGCTCAGATACGTACTTTTTAAAAAATTTTTGGCCACTTTTATTGGTCTTTCATTCATTTATTTTCATCCATCTTTGTTCTTTGGCCTGTGTGGGCTTCCCATTGCAGTGGCCTCTCCTGTAGCAGAGCACTGGCTCTGAGCACATGTGCTCCAGAGAACTGGCTCGTGATTGGACACACCCGTCCAGCCGCTCCACAGCATGTGGGATCTTCCCATGCCAGGGATCAAACTGGCGCCCCTTGCACTGCAAGGTGGACTCTTTACCCACTGGACCACCAGGGAAGCCTAGATATGTACATTTTTAAAAAGTCATAGAGATGAATTTGATTTGTGGTCAGACATGAGAAAAGATGACTTGGAGCTGACACAGTGACCTGCTACTTAGTCTTTATAAGCCTTCAATCTTCCCATGCCCATGGCTTTCTCCAAGCCTAGCCCAATTCTTTCACTAAACATTTCCTTTTTAATTAATTTTTACTTATTTATTTATTTTTGGCTATTTTGGGTTTTCACTGCTGCTGCAGGCTCTTCTCTAGTTGCAGTGAATGGGGGCTACTATCTAGCTGAGATGAGCTGGCTTGTTGTTGCTGTGACTTCTCTTGTTGTGGAACTCAGGCTCTAGGGCACATGGGCTTCAGTAGTTGCGAAACATGGGCTCAATAGTTCTGGCTCCTGAGGCTCTAGAGCACAGGCTCCATGCTTGCGGCTCACGGGTTTAGTTGCTCTGAAGCATGTGGGATCTTCCCAGATCAGGGATCAAACTCGTGTCTCCTGCATTGGCAGGCGAATTCTTTACCACTAAGCTACCAGGCAAGCCCTTACTAAACATTTCTGACTTCCCAGATGGATTCACTATAGCCCTTTGCTATCATTATATATGATTACTATAACCTACCCTGAACTACCGGGATTTCTGTATCTCTATTACCGCTTAGTCGGATCCCCAGGTGGTGCTAATGGCAAAAAATTTGCCTGCCAGGCTTCCCTGGTGGTCCAGTGGGTAAAGAGTCCACCTTGCAGTGCAAGGGACACTGAGTCGATCCCTGACAAGGGAAGTTCCCACGTGCCGTGGAGCAGCTGGACTGGTGTGTCCAGTTAGGAGCCAGCGTTCTGTAGCACATGCACCTAGAGCTGGTGCTCTGCTACAGGAGAGGCCACTGTAATGGGAGGCCCACACAGGGCAAAGAATAAAAATGGACGAAAACAAATAAATTTTAAAAAGCAATAAAAAGAGCCAAAATTAAACAAAAAAGAAAGAAAGAAAGAAAAAGGTCTGCCTAATAATGCAGGAGATGCAAGAGACATGGATTTGATACCTGGGTTGGGAAGATTACCTGGAGAAGGAAATGGTAACCCATTCCAGTATTCTTGCCTGGAGAATCCCATGGACAGAGGAACCTGGTGGGCTAGAGTCCAAAGGGTTGCAAAGAGTCAGACATGACTGAGCACACACATTACCTCTTAGTAGACAAAGAACCTTGGAGGCAAGCCTGCCACTTACTTGCGTCCTCTGTCATATCTCGAATGTGATAGGTGTCACTTGTTCAAAATGCAATGTGATGAGGTCAGATCCTGAAACAGAAACAGTAATTATGAAACTAGTGAAATTTAGATTAAGTCTGAAACTTAGTAATGTACCAAGGTGAAGAGTTGTACCACATTATTTCTCACAAATGTGTCAAAGGTTATGATGGAAGCTGGGTGAAGGCTTTACAGGAACTCCCTGTACTTTGCAACTTTTCTGCCTTCAGTAAGTTAGGCAGGGAAACATGGGCTCAATAGTTCTGGCTCCTGAGGCTCTAGAGCACAGGCTCCATGCTTGCGGCTCACGGGTTTAGTTGCTCTGAAGCATGTGGGATCTTCCCAGATCAGGGATCAAACTCGTGTCTCCTGCATTGGCAGGCGAATTCTTTACCACTAAGCTACCAGGCAAGCCCTTACTAAACATTTCTGACTTCCCAGATGGATTCACTATAGCCCTTTGCTATCATTATATATGATTACTATAACCTACCCTGAACTACCGGGATTTCTGTATCTCTATTACCGCTTAGTCGGATCCCCAGGTGGTGCTAATGGCAAAAAATTTGCCTGCCAGGCTTCCCTGGTGGTCCAGTGGGTAAAGAGTCCACCTTGCAGTGCAAGGGACACTGAGTCGATCCCTGACAAGGGAAGTTCCCACGTGCCGTGGAGCAGCTGGACTGGTGTGTCCAGTTAGGAGCCAGCGTTCTGTAGCACATGCACCTAGAGCTGGTGCTCTGCTACAGGAGAGGCCACTGTAATGGGAGGCCCACACAGGGCAAAGAATAAAAATGGACGAAAACAAATAAATTTTAAAAAGCAATAAAAAGAGCCAAAATTAAACAAAAAAGAAAGAAAGAAAGAAAAAGGTCTGCCTAATAATGCAGGAGATGCAAGAGACATGGATTTGATACCTGGGTTGGGAAGATTACCTGGAGAAGGAAATGGTAACCCATTCCAGTATTCTTGCCTGGAGAATCCCATGGACAGAGGAACCTGGTGGGCTAGAGTCCAAAGGGTTGCAAAGAGTCAGACATGACTGAGCACACACATTACCTCTTAGTAGACAAAGAACCTTGGAGGCAAGCCTGCCACTTACTTGCGTCCTCTGTCATATCTCGAATGTGATAGGTGTCACTTGTTCAAAATGCAATGTGATGAGGTCAGATCCTGAAACAGAAACAGTAATTATGAAACTAGTGAAATTTAGATTAAGTCTGAAACTTAGTAATGTACCAAGGTGAAGAGTTGTACCACATTATTTCTCACAAATGTGTCAAAGGTTATGATGGAAGCTGGGTGAAGGCTTTACAGGAACTCCCTGTACTTTGCAACTTTTCTGCAAATCTAAAATTACTCAGGACTTCCCGGGTGGCGCTGTGGATAAGAATCTACCTGCCAATGCAGAGGACACAGGTATCATTCCTGGTCCGGGGAAGATTCCACTTGCCTAGGAGCAACTAAGCCCCATGGGCCACAAGTACTAAATCCGAGCACTCTAGAGCCTCTGCTCTGCAACAAGAAAAGCCATCATGAGAAGCCTGAACACCATAAAGAAGAGTAGCCCCTGCTCCTCACAACTGGAGAAAGCCCATTCAGAGAAATGAAGACCCAACACAGCCAAAAATAAATACATAGTGTTTTTAAAGTAAAATGAAAAAAAATCCAGAATAAAAGTTTATTTTAAAGTAAAAAAGTTTAATTGAACAAATTTCACTAAATAACCATTAAACATTTTATCTAAAAGTTACCATCAAAAAAAATTTTTTTCAGTTGTCAAAAGTCGTTCTGACTCTTGGCTTGTATGAAAATATCTGTGCATCAGAGAATGAAAAGACAGATGAGAACTGTCATCCCAGATAACACTTTTTCTAACAATTTTCAATTGTTACAAAATGCTGAATGAAGTTCATCTTACTTTGTAAAGTTAAAACAAATAGTTATTGTAGTAATGAAAGAGGGTTTTGGGGTTTTTTTTTCCTAATTTAATATCCTCTAGTGTAACTCTAGAGAGGTCCCATATCATGGCCAGTTATAATGCACAGCACCTGGGCTTTTTCCACAGTCCTGATTCTAATTACACAGTGCTTTCTAGGAAGTGTTCTACTTAACGACAGTATTTTCACTACAGGCAGAATTTAGGATAGACAGATTCAGTCTCCTGTAGGTCCTTCAAGTCAGAATAGCTACTGAGCTGGGGCAGGAAGCCCAAAGATGGCTCTCATTGGGAAAAAGTACTAGTTTTTCAAAATGCAATGTGATGAGGTCAGATCCTGAAACAGAAACAGTAATTATGAAACTAGTGAAATTTAGATTAAGTCTGAAACTTAGTAATGTACCAAGGTGAAGAGTTGTACCACATTATTTCTCACAAATGTGTCAAAGGTTATGATGGAAGCTGGGTGAAGGCTTTACAGGAACTCCCTGTACTTTGCAACTTTTCTGCAAATCTAAAATTACTCAGGACTTCCCGGGTGGCGCTGTGGATAAGAATCTACCTGCCAATGCAGAGGACACAGGTATCATTCCTGGTCCGGGGAAGATTCCACTTGCCTAGGAGCAACTAAGCCCCATGGGCCACAAGTACTAAATCCGAGCACTCTAGAGCCTCTGCTCTGCAACAAGAAAAGCCATCATGAGAAGCCTGAACACCATAAAGAAGAGTAGCCCCTGCTCCTCACAACTGGAGAAAGCCCATTCAGAGAAATGAAGACCCAACACAGCCAAAAATAAATACATAGTGTTTTTAAAGTAAAATGAAAAAAAATCCAGAATAAAAGTTTATTTTAAAGTAAAAAAGTTTAATTGAACAAATTTCACTAAATAACCATTAAACATTTTATCTAAAAGTTACCATCAAAAAAAATTTTTTTCAGTTGTCAAAAGTCGTTCTGACTCTTGGCTTGTATGAAAATATCTGTGCATCAGAGAATGAAAAGACAGATGAGAACTGTCATCCCAGATAACACTTTTTCTAACAATTTTCAATTGTTACAAAATGCTGAATGAAGTTCATCTTACTTTGTAAAGTTAAAACAAATAGTTATTGTAGTAATGAAAGAGGGTTTTGGGGTTTTTTTTTCCTAATTTAATATCCTCTAGTGTAACTCTAGAGAGGTCCCATATCATGGCCAGTTATAATGCACAGCACCTGGGCTTTTTCCACAGTCCTGATTCTAATTACACAGTGCTTTCTAGGAAGTGTTCTACTTAACGACAGTATTTTCACTACAGGCAGAATTTAGGATAGACAGATTCAGTCTCCTGTAGGTCCTTCAAGTCAGAATAGCTACTGAGCTGGGGCAGGAAGCCCAAAGATGGCTCTCATTGGGAAAAAGTACTAGTTTTTTACATAACATAAAATTTACCATTATAATCATTTTTAAGTATACAATTCAGTGGCATTGGGTATGTCCATTAGCAATGTCGTGTAATCAAAACCTCTATCCATTTCCAGAACTTTTTTGTCATCTCAAACAGAAACCCTATACCCATTAAACACTAAATCTTAAATTTCCTTACTCCCAACCCCTGCCAACATGTTTTCTACTTTCTTTTTTATCAATTATTATTTATGTATTCAACAGTGTCTTAGTTGCAGCATGCAGGGCCTTTAGTTATGGCGTGCAAACTCTTAGCTGTGGCATATGGAATCTAATTCCTTGACCAGGAATCAAAGCCAGGCCCTCTGCTTTGGGAGCATGGAGTTTTAGCCACTGGACCACCAGAGAAGTTCCTGTTTCATTTTATCAAGTCAACCTACTGAGTATGAAAGCCACCCACATTTTATATGTCCTGTATATTCTTAGTAAGCACACTACCAACAATTACAGTTCATTAAGATTTGTCAATTGCCCTCATTTCACATGCTAGTAAGGTAACGTGTAAAATCCTCAAGCTACACTTTAGCAGTACGTAAACTGAGAACTTCCAGATGTACGTACTGGATTTAGAAAAGGCAGAGGAACCAGAGATCAAATTGCAAACAGTGGGGCTTCCCCTGGTGGTCCTGTGGATAAGAACACCGCCTTGCAGTGCAAGGGGCGCCAGTTCGAGCCCTGGCCTGGGAAGATTCCACGTGCCGCGGAGCGGCTGGACTGATGTGTCCAATCGATGAGGAGCTCTGGAGCGCATGCGCCCAGAGCCGGCGCTCTGCAGCGACAGACGCCACCGCGATGGGAGGCCCGCAGGAGCCAAAGAACAAAGACGGATGACCAATAGAAGTGGCCCGCCCACTCCCTTCCCTCCGCAACCCGACCTGCCCAAAAATAAAATAAATAAATAAATCTTAAAAAAAAAAAAAAATTGCAAACAGTGTTAGATTGTAGAAGCAGCAAGGGAATTCCAGAAAAATATCTACTTCTGCTTCATTGACTGCACTAAAGCTTTTGACTGTGTGGATCGGATCACAAAAAGACTGTGGAAAATTCTTAAAAAGATGGTAATACCAGAGCACCTTACCTGCCTCCTGAGAAACTTGCAGGTATGCAGGTCAAGAAGCAACAGTTAGAACTGGACATGAAACAATGGATTGGTTCAATGTCGTAATAAACCTTATCCATTTCCAGAACTTTTTTGTCATCTCAAACAGAAACCCTATACCCATTAAACACTAAATCTTAAATTTCCTTACTCCCAACCCCTGCCAACATGTTTTCTACTTTCTTTTTTATCAATTATTATTTATGTATTCAACAGTGTCTTAGTTGCAGCATGCAGGGCCTTTAGTTATGGCGTGCAAACTCTTAGCTGTGGCATATGGAATCTAATTCCTTGACCAGGAATCAAAGCCAGGCCCTCTGCTTTGGGAGCATGGAGTTTTAGCCACTGGACCACCAGAGAAGTTCCTGTTTCATTTTATCAAGTCAACCTACTGAGTATGAAAGCCACCCACATTTTATATGTCCTGTATATTCTTAGTAAGCACACTACCAACAATTACAGTTCATTAAGATTTGTCAATTGCCCTCATTTCACATGCTAGTAAGGTAACGTGTAAAATCCTCAAGCTACACTTTAGCAGTACGTAAACTGAGAACTTCCAGATGTACGTACTGGATTTAGAAAAGGCAGAGGAACCAGAGATCAAATTGCAAACAGTGGGGCTTCCCCTGGTGGTCCTGTGGATAAGAACACCGCCTTGCAGTGCAAGGGGCGCCAGTTCGAGCCCTGGCCTGGGAAGATTCCACGTGCCGCGGAGCGGCTGGACTGATGTGTCCAATCGATGAGGAGCTCTGGAGCGCATGCGCCCAGAGCCGGCGCTCTGCAGCGACAGACGCCACCGCGATGGGAGGCCCGCAGGAGCCAAAGAACAAAGACGGATGACCAATAGAAGTGGCCCGCCCACTCCCTTCCCTCCGCAACCCGACCTGCCCAAAAATAAAATAAATAAATAAATCTTAAAAAAAAAAAAAAATTGCAAACAGTGTTAGATTGTAGAAGCAGCAAGGGAATTCCAGAAAAATATCTACTTCTGCTTCATTGACTGCACTAAAGCTTTTGACTGTGTGGATCGGATCACAAAAAGACTGTGGAAAATTCTTAAAAAGATGGTAATACCAGAGCACCTTACCTGCCTCCTGAGAAACTTGCAGGTATGCAGGTCAAGAAGCAACAGTTAGAACTGGACATGAAACAATGGATTGGTTCAAAATTATGAAAGGAGTATGACAAGGTTATATATTGTCACCCTGTTTATTTAACTTTTATGCAGAGTACATCATTTGGAATGTCAGGATGGATGAATCACAAGCTGGAATCAAATTGCCAGGAGAAATATCAACAACCTGAGATATGCAGATGATACCTCTCTAATGGCAGAAAGCAAAGAGGAACTAAAAAGTCTTTTAATGAAGGTGAAAGAAGAGAGTAAAATAGCTGCCATAAAAGTCAACATTCAGAAAAGTAAGATCATGGCATCCAGGCCCATCACTTCATGGTAAACAGATGGGGAAAAAGTGGAAGCAATGACAGATTTTCTTTTCTTGGGCTCCAAAATCATTGCAGATGGTGACTACAGCCATAAAGTTAAAGACGCTTTCTCCTTGGAAGAAAAACTATAACAAACCTAGACAGTTTATTAAAAAAGCAGAGGTGAGGGCTTCCCTGGTAGTTCAGTGGTAAAGAGTTCACCTGGCAATGCAGGACACAGGGGTTAGATCCTTGATCTGGGAAGATCCCACATGCTGCAGAGCCACTAAGCCCATGAGCCACAAATATTGAGCCTGTGCTCTGAAACCTCAGAGCTGCAATTATTGAGCCCATGTGCCACATCTATTGAAGCCCGTGTGCCTTGGAGCCAGAGTTCCACAACAAGAGAAGCCACCGCAACAAGAAGCCTGCTCACCTCAACTAGAGAGTAGCCCCCACTCCCTGCAACTAGAGAAAAGCCTGCAGCAGTAGTGAAAGCCCAGAATAGCTGTAAATAAATAAACTTGAAAAAAAGAAGCAAAGATGATTTTATTTGTTGACATAAGTCCATATAGTCAAAGCTATGGATTTTCCAGTAATCATGTATGGATGTGAGAACTGGATCATACAGAAGGCTGAACTTTGAACTGAAGTATGGGAGAAGACCCTTGGGAGTCCCTTGGACAGCAAGAAGATCAAACCAGTCAGTCCTAAAGGAAATCAATCCTGAATATTCATTGGAAAGACTAATGCTGAAGCTGAAGCTCCAATACTTTGGCCACCTGATACAAAGAGCCAACTCATTGGAAAAGACCCTGATGCTGGGCAAGATTGAGGGCAGGAGGAGAAGGCAGTGGCAGAGGATAAGATAGTTGGATGGTATCACCGAGTCAGTGGACATGAGTCTGAGAAAACTCAGAAAGATAGTAAAATTAGGAAAGCCTGGCATGTTGCAAGTTCATGGGGTCAGAAAGAGTCAGACACGACTGAGCGACTGAACAACAACAACAAGATTTGTCACACTAATTAATAACTGACCCAGGACAATTGAAAAGCAAAACTTACTGTTTACTGTTTCATCCCCAGACAGTGTTTTGGAAACCGGGCACAGGATTAGACTGCCACCAGAAAACAGGACTAGAGGGGACAGAAGGGGGTTTGAGGGAAATACTGGAGAGGCAACCAGAGCCCAGGGGAAACCAAGCAAAACCAAAAGCCGACAACAAAGAGATAAAAGAAACAAACAAACAAAGATTAAAGAGTTAAAGGGAGGGAGTAAGAGACCAAAAATCCAAAGGCAATTTACCGGAACAGAAATATTACCAACTGCCACTCATCGGGAGCAAGCCTGCTTCCAGAAAAGCCAGTTTGGCAGCTTGGAGAAAAGAGAGAATAAGAGTCAAAGCTTCTGATTTGCGTGTTAAGAAACGTATCTGGACATGACCCTTCTACATTTTGATCTCTTGGGTTACCTTGTTAATCACACCCTGCTTTAAGTGTTTTCTGAAATTATCCTGGGCATGACATAATCATAAAATTATTCAATCATCTACAATGAAACTCCTTTCACCAGTTTTTGAAAATAGGTGTGTGCAATTAGGTAATTACCAAACTCACATGTCTCATTCTATGAACCCAATGTGAAAAAAAAAACAAAGATGATTTTATTTGTTGACATAAGTCCATATAGTCAAAGCTATGGATTTTCCAGTAATCATGTATGGATGTGAGAACTGGATCATACAGAAGGCTGAACTTTGAACTGAAGTATGGGAGAAGACCCTTGGGAGTCCCTTGGACAGCAAGAAGATCAAACCAGTCAGTCCTAAAGGAAATCAATCCTGAATATTCATTGGAAAGACTAATGCTGAAGCTGAAGCTCCAATACTTTGGCCACCTGATACAAAGAGCCAACTCATTGGAAAAGACCCTGATGCTGGGCAAGATTGAGGGCAGGAGGAGAAGGCAGTGGCAGAGGATAAGATAGTTGGATGGTATCACCGAGTCAGTGGACATGAGTCTGAGAAAACTCAGAAAGATAGTAAAAATTAGGAAAGCCTGGCATGTTGCAAGTTCATGGGGTCAGAAAGAGTCAGACACGACTGAGCGACTGAACAACAACAACAAGATTTGTCACACTAATTAATAACTGACCCAGGACAATTGAAAAGCAAAACTTACTGTTTACTGTTTCATCCCCAGACAGTGTTTTGGAAACCGGGCACAGGATTAGACTGCCACCAGAAAACAGGACTAGAGGGGACAGAAGGGGGTTTGAGGGAAATACTGGAGAGGCAACCAGAGCCCAGGGGAAACCAAGCAAAACCAAAAGCCGACAACAAAGAGATAAAAGAAACAAACAAACAAAGATTAAAGAGTTAAAGGGAGGGAGTAAGAGACCAAAAATCCAAAGGCAATTTACCGGAACAGAAATATTACCAACTGCCACTCATCGGGAGCAAGCCTGCTTCCAGAAAAGCCAGTTTGGCAGCTTGGAGAAAAGAGAGAATAAGAGTCAAAGCTTCTGATTTGCGTGTTAAGAAACGTATCTGGACATGACCCTTCTACATTTTGATCTCTTGGGTTACCTTGTTAATCACACCCTGCTTTAAGTGTTTTCTGAAATTATCCTGGGCATGACATAATCATAAAATTATTCAATCATCTACAATGAAACTCCTTTCACCAGTTTTTGAAAATAGGTGTGTGCAATTAGGTAATTACCAAACTCACATGTCTCATTCTCCATCCTATCCCACAAAAGCATTTTGAAGATCGACAACAAACTTCTTGAAAACATTGCTAAAAATTTTTATTTCTTATTTTTGCTAAAAATGTTCTATTTTATTAGAAGTTTCTATTTCTTTTCAATTTTGGACCCTTTTTTACTGAATTTTTATTTATTTATTTTACATCCATCTTTATTATTCAGACTGTGTGGGCCTCCCATCACAGTGACCTCTCCAGTTGCTGAGCACCAGCTCTGGGCACATGTGCTCCAGAGTGCTGGCTCATAATTGGACACACCGGTCCACCCACTCCGCAGCAAGTGGGATCTTCCCTGGCCAGGGATCGAACCGGTGCCCCGTGCACTGCAAGGCAGACTCTTTACCCACTGGACCACCAGGGAAGCCCAGAAGTCTTAGTTTAACTGTAGGGAATTAACCTCTAACCCTCAAATAAAACATTTGTGTGTGTGTGTGTGTGTGTGTATAATTATATATATATGTATATATATATAATTTTTGGTTGTAATAAACGAAGTACATTCTTAATGACTCGTTTCCGCCATCTCTCACCTGAATTTGGTAGTCTGAAAAGACATATTTTTTAAAATCTTAAAATTAAAAACAATATTTGTGAGAAATATTCTTCCTGAAAAAATATTTTCAGGGGCTTCCCTGGTGGTCCAGTGGGTAAGGACACCACCTTGCAGTGCAAGGGGCGCTGGTTGGATCCCTGGCCTGGGAAGATGCCACATGTCACGTAGCGGCTCGACCAATGTGTCCAACTACCCAGCCGGAGCTCTGGAGCTCTGGAGTGCATGTGCCCAGAAAGACCAATAAAAGTGAAAGTGGCCAAAATACATATATGTATATATTTTAAATTTTCTTGAAATATATATATATGTATATATGTGTATATTTTTAGATTTTCTTGAAATGTTTACCATAGAAAAAATAAAGTGATAAATGAAAAATAAGAAAATTCTAAATGGAACCTTATCTGTTCTGTTGCTCTCCCAAACTACTTTCATTTCTAGGCTTGACTAGCTGGACATCACTGGAGACCTTTAGGGTAAACCTAACGTGCACAGGGACACAGTATAGGTGATTCAGTTAAACAGAACTTTCCTCCTGCCTCAGCACTGGGATAAACATTGTTTATACTTAAAATGACAATAGGAATATCAAGTATAAATATTTATTTTAAACAAACCATATTTTTAAAATGATATGTTAATATTTGGCTTCATTAGGTCTTCATAGAAAATGCACAAGCTATCTGGTTGCAGCATGTGGGATCTTAGTTCCCCAACCAGGGACTGAACCTGCGTCCTCTACATTGGAAGGCGGATTCTTAACCACTGGACCACCAGGAAAGTCCCTCAGGCTGAAATTTTAAGGTGCCAAGTAAGTAGCATCACATCTATTACTATATGTCATTTTAAGAACATTTCAAGTTGTTTACAACTTTTTTTTTTTTTTAGATTTATTTATTTATTTTGGGCGGGTGTCGGGTTGGGGAGGGAGGGGAGCAGGTGGGCCACTTCTATTGGTCTTTCATTTCTCTATTTTCATCCGTCTTTATTCTTTGGCTCCTGTGGGCCTCCCATGGCGGTGGTATCTGTCATTGCAGAGCCCCGGCTCTGGGCGTATGCGCTCCAGAGCTCCGGAGCTCTGGCTCGGTGATTGGACACATCAGTCCAGCCTCTCTGCAGCACGTGGGATCTTCCCAGGCCAGGGATCGAACCGGCGCCCCTTGCACTGCAAGGCGGTGTCCTTACCCACTGGACCACCAGGGGAAGCCCAGTTGTTTACAACTTATCTTCTTTTTCTTAATCTCTGCTGAGGTTAATTTTTTATAATATCATTCAATTTCTCTATACCAGAGAAACAATCAAACTCTGCTTACTGAGACTTTTTTGTGTACACCACACAAGCAGACCTCATGAGACAGAAATGAGGTAAAGCACAGCTTGGTCCTTAAAAGAAGTGACTTTTTAAAAAAGATTTTCCAAGAGCTGTGTGACCTGTATTTGTGTATGTATGTTTTGCCTCCCGGCATAATGAGTTATTTAAATATCTCTCTTTCCCAAGAGACTCTATGTGTAACTTTCTGAAGATAGGAATAAAAACTATCCAGGAATCGGGCTTTATTCTTCCATGGATCCATTACAGTGCAATAAACATTTGTTGAAATATATAAACAGATTGGCCACAATTTACAATATCATGTGTTTCTACAGCTCTTTAGTTCGTTTCAGAATTTCCTGCCTCAGCACTGGGATAAACATTGTTTATACTTAAAATGACAATAGGAATATCAAGTATAAATATTTATTTTAAACAAACCATATTTTTAAAATGATATGTTAATATTTGGCTTCATTAGGTCTTCATAGAAAATGCACAAGCTATCTGGTTGCAGCATGTGGGATCTTAGTTCCCCAACCAGGGACTGAACCTGCGTCCTCTACATTGGAAGGCGGATTCTTAACCACTGGACCACCAGGAAAGTCCCTCAGGCTGAAATTTTAAGGTGCCAAGTAAGTAGCATCACATCTATTACTATATGTCATTTTAAGAACATTTCAAGTTGTTTACAACTTTTTTTTTTTTTTAGATTTATTTATTTATTTTGGGCGGGTGTCGGGTTGGGGAGGGAGGGGAGCAGGTGGGCCACTTCTATTGGTCTTTCATTTCTCTATTTTCATCCGTCTTTATTCTTTGGCTCCTGTGGGCCTCCCATGGCGGTGGTATCTGTCATTGCAGAGCCCCGGCTCTGGGCGTATGCGCTCCAGAGCTCCGGAGCTCTGGCTCGGTGATTGGACACATCAGTCCAGCCTCTCTGCAGCACGTGGGATCTTCCCAGGCCAGGGCTCGAACTGGTGCCCCTTGCACTGCAAGGCGGTGTCCTTACCCGCTGGACCACCAGGGGAAGCCCAGTTGTTTACAACTTATCTTCTTTTTCTTAATCTCTGCTGAGGTTAATTTTTTATAATATCATTCAATTTCTCTATACCAGAGAAACAATCAAACTCTGCTTACTGAGACTTTTTTGTGTACACCACACAAGCAGACCTCATGAGACAGAAATGAGGTAAAGCACAGCTTGGTCCTTAAAAGAAGTGACTTTTTTTAAAAAAAAGATTTTCCAAGAGCTGTGTGACCTGTATTTGTGTATGTATGTTTTGCCTCCCGGCATAATGAGTTATTTAAATATCTCTCTTTCCCAAGAGACTCTATGTGTAACTTTCTGAAGATAGGAATAAAAACTATCCAGGAATCGGGCTTTATTCTTCCATGGATCCATTACAGTGCAATAAACATTTGTTGAAATATATAAACAGATTGGCCACAATTTACAATATCATGTGTTTCTACAGCTCTTTAGTTCGTTTCAGAAACTCTGCGTAAGATTTCCTATAAACACTTTTATTCATTTAAAAAATTTTTTTAATTTATTTTTGTGTGTGCTGGGTCTTTGTTGTTGCGTGTGGGCTTTCTCTAGTTGCAGCAAGTGGGAAGTACTATCTAGTTACAGTGTGCAGGCTCCTCATTGCGCTGGCTTCTCTGGTTGCATGGGCTCTGGGTCACGTGGGCTTCAGTAGCTGCAGCACATGGGTTCAGTTGCAGTGTGCAGGGTGCAGGCTCTAGAGCACAGGTTCAGGAGTTGTGGAACAGGGGTTTAGTTGTTCTGCAATGGGTGGGATCTTCCTGGGCCACAGATTGAACCAGTGTCCCCTGCATTACAAGGTGTATTTTTCACAGCTGTACCACCAGGGTTGTTTGAAACTTTTCAAATTGTTGGTTCAATGACAATGTGGTAAAAATGGGAGTTCAGTAGCCAAACCCACAACACTAGAAGTTGAGTTTTGATAGGATATAGGTCTGCCTTCTAGAGTGTAACATGTAGAGAGCAGGAAATATGTCTATCTTGGGGTATCCTTACTGATATATGAATTGACTCTAGGGAGGCTGAGGTGTAAAGAATCATAGTAAGGGACTTCTCTGGGGGTCCAGGGGTTGAGAATTCGCTTTCCAATGCAGGGGGTGTGGGTTTGATCCCTGATTAGGGAGCTAAGATCTCACATGCCTCTCAACCAAAACACCGAAACACAGGACTGAAGCAATATTGTAACAAATTCAGTAAAGACTTTGGAAACTTGTCCACATCAAAAAACTAAAAAAAGAATCATAATAAAAAAAAAAAATCATAATCAATGAAACATATGACAGAAGAACACAGAGTTGACTATTAGAGCACATGATGGAGAAGGGATATGGAAAGATTTCAAGAGGTTGTTTCATTTAAGGTGAACCTTGAAATTTTCCGCACGTTTTGTATGATTTTGCCTCCGGCATAATGAGTTATTTAAATATCTCTCTTTCCCAAGAGACTCTATGTGTAACTTTCTGAAGATAGGAATAAAAACTATCCAGGAATCGGGCTTTATTCTTCCATGGATCCATTACAGTGCAATAAACATTTGTTGAAATATATAAACAGATTGGCCACAAATTACAATATCATGTGTTTCTACAGCTCGTTAGTTCGTTTCAGAAACTCTGTAAGATTTCCTATAAACACTTTTATTCATTTAAAAAATTTTTTTAATTTATTTTTGTGTGTGCTGGGTCTTTGTTGTTGCGTGTGGGCTTTCTCTAGTTGCAGCAAGTGGGAAGTACTATCTAGTTACAGTGTGCAGGCTCCTCATTGCGCTGGCTTCTCTGGTTGCATGGGCTCTGGGTCACGTGGGCTTCAGTAGCTGCAGCACATGGGTTCAGTTGCAGTGTGCAGGGTGCAGGCTCTAGAGCACAGGTTCAGGAGTTGTGGAACAGGGGTTTAGTTGTTCTGCAATGGGTGGGATCTTCCTGGGCCACAGATTGAACCAGTGTCCCCTGCATTACAAGGTGTATTTTTCACAGCTGTACCACCAGGGTTGTTTGAAACTTTTCAAATTGTTGGTTCAATGACAATGTGGTAAAAATGGGAGTTCAGTAGCCAAACCCACAACACTAGAAGTTGAGTTTTGATAGGATATAGGTCTGCCTTCTAGAGTGTAACATGTAGAGAGCAGGAAATATGTCTATCTTGGGGTATCCTTACTGATATATGAATTGACTCTAGGGAGGCTGAGGTGTAAAGAATCATAGTAAGGGACTTCTCTGGGGGTCCAGGGGTTGAGAATTCGCTTTCCAATGCAGGGGGTGTGGGTTTGATCCCTGATTAGGGAGCTAAGATCTCACATGCCTCTCAACCAAAACACCGAAACACAGGACTGAAGCAATATTGTAACAAATTCAGTAAAGACTTTGGAAACTTGTCCACATCAAAAAACTAAAAAAAGAATCATAATAAAAAAAAAAAATCATAATCAATGAAACATATGACAGAAGAACACAGAGTTGACTATTAGAGCACATGATGGAGAAGGGATATGGAAAGATTTCAAGAGGTTGTTTCATTTAAGGTGAACCTTGAAAGGCAAACACATTTCTAGACAGAGCGGAAGAGAAAGGACCATCCAAATAGAGGTAGCAGTTTCTGCAAAGGTGAAAAGGGGTAGTGAGAGGTTATTTGAGGCATCCAGTGAATGGCTGCAGTTTAATATGGCAGAAAATACATTTTTCAAGTCTTCAATGATTCACATTAAAATATGTATTGAGGCTGGCTCTTCCCTGAGCCGGCCCACTGTAAGACACGCTGTTCTCACAGTGTCTCCCACTTTCTCCCTTAAGCTGACCCACTGTACTGGCAGCGACTCTTCCTTCCCCACCTCTAATAAACTTTACTTTCCTCTCAAAAAAAAAAAAAGAATTTATTGAGTGCTTATTATGTGCTAGTATAATGAATGGTTTTTGTCTTTTTAGCTACAAGATATTCATTTTCTCTTGCCCAAATCATCTTATTTCCTTTCAAGAAATTAGCTCATCCCCATTTACCAGTTACATGGTACTTCGTTGGGGTCCCTGCTCACATGGCTAAGGATGGCCTAGGACAGTTGGATATTTCTTTCTTGAATTATGCCCAATCAAAGAGACAGAAAATTGTTGAAATCCATTCAGTTTGCTCCAGTTATAATACTATTCTGTCCACTTTGTTTCCTGTTTTTCAAGAGCAGCCCAGGACCCTTCCTACTTCTGACTCTCTATCCTTCCCATTGATTCTGTAAATGATATCTCTCCTGTAAATTCCCTTTGGTTAATAGTGGAAGACTCAACTGATAAATCCAGTTCCTATATTAGCAATGAGACTGTATAACTAAAAATTGGTGGGTTTTATTCCAAAGAAGTATATTGGCCAGAATGAGGCTGGGGTTGTAGTGAGGATTACATAAACACACATAAGCGAGTTATATAAAAGATATAATAAGAGCATAAGGAAAATCAAGGCTGATCTTACCAAAAGGAAGTTCTTCCTCGATCTCTTAAAGGAGAGGAAGAAATTTATGGATAGTGTGGAATAACATACTAAAAAAAGAGAGAGAGAGAGAACCTTATGCAGAAAGGAAAAAATCATGGCATACTGGAGGAACTACAGGGATTTCCCTGCAAGTATATTTTAGAATGTGAAAAAGGCCTTGTATAGAATGCAAAAATGTTTGTATTTCATCCTAAAAACAGTGATGAGTCATTCAAGAAATTGTAGGCAGTAGAATTATATGAGCTGATTTATCTTTAGAAATATAATTCTGCAGAGTATTGAGCATAGGGTAAGAGATAAGAAGAAGGAAGGAGTGTGCAGTGTGAGTAGAAGGGTTGGTATGGAGAGGAAGGAAGCATTAGCCTGGAAGGAGTCCACAGAAGGAAAAAGGTTATTTAGAAGAGAGATAACAAGAGCTCACGTCTAAAAATTATAGTGGGAAGGAATGAGCCTAGAGATACTCAAAAGGTATTTGACAGACTTGAAACCTCTTGGCTGTGGAAACTGAAGCAGGGCTGAAGGAGAGGTGTTTGGTGTAAGATAAAAGATACATCCCTGGCTAATTGGTAACAGCCTAAGATAAGGCACACAGGGAGGAACAGGTTTAGGAAAAAGTGATGTGGCACCTTCAGGGCTAAGTTTGCACATCAAGTCTAGAGTTCAGGGTATATGGATGTGGGAGTCATCACAAACCAGTAATTAAAGGTATGGAAACAGATGAAATTGCCTGGGAGAGTATGTGGAATGAGAAGGAACGAAGAGGGCCCCAAATAGAAGCTTGATGTGTAGTAAGACTCCAGAGGTGGCCTCAAAGAACCACGCCTCCCATTATTCCTGCCCTGGTATAGGCCCTGCTCATAGCAAGTCTGATCTGGCAATGTTCTTTTATCTTGATTGTTGCCATAGCTACCCTACTACACACATATGTCAAAACACATCAAACTGTACATCTGAAATAAATTAATGTCACTATATGTTAATTATATTTCAATACTTTTTTTTTAATTAAAAAGAGGAATAAAGCAAAAAGAATGATACTCTAGTTCTATTATTTCCCATGTCCTTGAGAACTAGGATTTTTGGTGAGGAGAAAATAAAGCACAGATATAATAAAGTTATATAAAAAATCTCACAGTCCTGAATGAGAATTGAAAGTATCATATGACTCATAAAGTAGTTTACCAAAAAGAATGAAAGAGGGCTTCCCTGGTGGTCCAGTGGGTAAAGAGTCTGCCTTGCACTGCAAGGGGCACCAGTTCGATCCCTGGCTCAGGAAGACCCCACGTGCCACAGAGTGGCTGGAATGGTGTGTCTAATTACGAGCCAGCGCTCTGGAGCGCATGGGCCCAGAGCCAGTGCTCTACAACAAGAAGGGCCACTACAATGGGAGGCCCACACAGGCCAAAGAATAAAGATGGATGAAAATAAATAAGTAAAAATCAATAAAAGAGGCCAAATTTTTTTAAAAAAAATTTAAGAATGAAAGAAAGAGATAAAGAAAACACAGAAAAGAAATAGTGACAAACTAAAAATTAATAGCTCTAATATTTGAATGTGGTTTTTAAAAAAGCTTCTTGAGAAAAAAAAGCTGATTCCATGAGCCTGGAAAGTCATGCCATACCAGAGAGAGGGAAAAAAAATCTATCAAATACTGAATGCAACATTAAAAGGATTTGGGAAGGTCCTCACTGGCAGTTTGAGTATCAATAAAAATGAAAATGTTTAAATCCATATGTTTCATAAGAATAAGAAAGTAATAATAATTTAATAATAATATAATACATACTATAAAATATATAAAATATAAAGTATTAATTTTATATAATATAATATAATAAAAGTTCAGTCATCTTGGGAGGATGGTTGAGAACCAACTCTTTATTTTGAAACCTATTAAATAAAGGTAAAAACTCAAAAGTATCTTTCTTTCCCATTAATATATCATTGAGTAGCCAAATTACTGATGAAGAGAAGTTGTTCCTTACAGAAGCATTTCAAAATTACACATGGAAGGGATGCTCAAATCAGGATGTCATCTTTTTGCCACACCTGATGAACTGAGCCTCAGTGGCTGCTAGGAACACAAAAAGAGCCCCCTGACACCAAGTGCTTCTTGAGGAAGAAGCCACCACCACCCGCAAAGCAGTCTCCCCACGCCCTGCTCGTCAACCTGAATTTGATGAAGCCTCTAGATTCAACCATCCGTTTGCAGGAAGTACAGAGGACAGGGCATAATGATAAATAAACTATGTTATAAGGTTGCAGTCAACAAATTTGTGTCTCTAGGAAACCTACAGGATAAATGATCCAGTTTCTTCAACAAATAAGTTGCAAGGGGGAAAAGGTAAAATGAAATCTATAGAGACCTTTATAAAAGACATATTTTACAACAAAAGCAAACTACCACACACTCGACAGTGTTAGACATACAGAGCTGGATAATAAAACTGCAAAGAAAAGAAGGTAACAATGAAAATAAATAAGTAAAAATCAATAAAAGAGGCCAAATTTTTTTAAAAAAAATTTAAGAATGAAAGAAAGAGATAAAGAAAACACAGAAAAGAAATAGTGACAAACAAAAAATTAATAGCTCTAATATTTGAATGTGGTTTTAAAAAGCTTCTTGAGAAAAAAGCTGATTCCATGAGCCTGGAAAGTCATGCCATACCAGAGAGAGGGAAAAAAAATCTATCAAATACTGAATGCAACATTAAAAGGATTTGGGAAGGTCCTCACTGGCAGTTTGAGTATCAATAAAAATGAAAATGTTTAAATCCATATGTTTCATAAGAATAAGAAAGTAATAATAATTTAATAATAATATAATACATACTATAAAATATATAAAATATAAAGTATTAATTTTATATAATATAATATAATAAAAGTTCAGTCATCTTGGGAGGATGGTTGAGAACCAACTCTTTATTTTGAAACCTATTAAATAAAGGTAAAAACTCAAAAAGTATCTTTCTTTCCCATTAATATATCATTGAGTAGCCAAATTACTGATGAAGAGAAGTTGTTCCTTACAGAAGCATTTCAAAATTACACATGGAAGGGATGCTCAAATCAGGATGTCATCTTTTTGCCACACCTGATGAACTGAGCCTCAGTGGCTGCTAGGAACACAAAAAGAGCCCCCTGACACCAAGTGCTTCTTGAGGAAGAAGCCACCACCACCCGCAAAGCAGTCTCCCCACGCCCTGCTCGTCAACCTGAATTTGATGAAGCCTCTAGATTCAACCATCCGTTTGCAGGAAGTACAGAGGACAGGGCATAATGATAAATAAACTATGTTATAAGGTTGCAGTCAACAAATTTGTGTCTCTAGGAAACCTACAGGATAAATGATCCAGTTTCTTCAACAAATAAGTTGCAAGGGGGAAAAGGTAAAAATGAAATCTATAGAGACCTTTATAAAAGACATATTTTACAACAAAAGCAAACTACCACACACACGACAGTGTTAGACATACAGAGCTGGATAATAAAACTGCAAAGAAAAGAAGGTAACAATGAACATAAAAGTCAGGACACGGTGGTTATTCTTTGGGGTGGGGTGGCGACTTGTGTTTGGGATGGACACAGGAATGGCTTCTGGAGTGGCCGGCCAGGTGTCTTTTCTCATGGAGGTGGGTTACAGGATGTTTGCCTTATGACAATTTCTATTGAAATACATATTAATTTTTGCTTTTTAAATAATTACTGTAACTAGATTTTCAAGATTTTATGTTTTAAATAGTGCAGCAAAGACATTTCCATTTCCTTCTCCTAAAACAATAATAACAATAACAAAAAGATACCCATATCCCCTGAAGTTTCCAAGCAGTGATTTGTAAAGGGCACTAAACACATCACTAGAGTAAATCTGAAATATTGTACTGGATACCTTGGTTTTCCACTTGAATCTTTACAGAATTGATAATAGATAAACGGTACTTCTTTAAGAGAAACCAGAAGCCATGCCTTGTTATAAGTGATAAATCTTTTTTTTTTTTTCATTTACTTGACTAATCGTGGGTGGTTAATTTTGTGACTGAAATCCAACTAAAAGAGGAGCCTCCAGCTGACAGTTTCCTGGAGTCTACCCTTCACAACTGACAAAATTCTTATGCTGAACAGAGTATAGTGGAGGGCTCGTCACTGAGGACAAGTTGCTTTATTATTTAAAGTTTAAATGGTTCCATATGACTTCAAAATGTGACATTACCCACCCACTTTGAAAAACCGGCAGTTTCTAATAAACTTACTTATATGCCCTATTTATTTATTTATGTGAGTGTGAAAGTTGCTTGACTCTTTGCAAGTCCATGGACTATCGCTGGCCAGGCTCCTCAGTCCATGGGATTCTCCAGGCAACAATACTGGGTTGGCTTGCCATGGCTCCCTCCAGGGGATCTTCCCAACCTGGGGATCAAGACCAGGTCTCCTGCATTGCAGGCAGATTCTTTACCATCTGAGCCACCAAGGAAGCCCTATGACCCAGCTGTGCTGCTTCTTAGTAACTTCCCAATAGAAATTTAAACATATATCCGTGAAGAGTTGTATACAAACATTTAGAGTAGCTTTATTCGTGATAGCCTGAAGAGATCTGGAAACAGTCCAAATGTCTATCAGAAGGGAATGGAGGAATTCCCTGGTGGTCCAGTGGTTAGGACTCCATGCTTCCATCCCAGTTAGGGAAATGAGAAACCACGTGCCATGTCACATGGTTACAAAAAGGCAGGGGAATAAATAAACAAACTTGTGCTATCCATGCAAGGGAATACCATTCAACAATAAAGAGAACGACTCCATGCAGCAGCATGGGTACATCTCAGAAATATGGCCTACTGAAAGAAGTCAGACCTCCCCTGCAAAGAAATCACATATTGTCTGCATGTCTATAAAATTCAACAACAGGCAAATTTAATTTCTGGTTATAGGAGCCAGTAGAGTTGTTAACTCAGGACAAAAACCTATTCTTCCCAAGACGTTTGGAAAATTACATGTTATAAATCCTTTAGTCTGAACCATTATTAGTAATAGAAAACTGATTTCTCTCCACCCTCCCTAAATAAATGTTGAACATTTGCAAAATATCTGTTATTTGAAGGGGTGCCAAATTCTCAGTCCAACCCAAAAAGACCCCTTACCACCAAGTGCTTCTTGAGGAAGAAGACACCACCACCCGCAAAGCAGTCTCCCCATGCCCTGCCCGTCAAACCTGAATCTCACGAATCTGTATCATGAATAAGAAACATGGAGGGAAAAGAAGGAAACATGCCATGGAAGTGGTGAGGAAGGTGTAAACCCTTAAAAGGCATTACCAATTGAAAACGGCATTTCTAATAAACTTACTTATATGCCCTATTTATTTATTTATGTGAGTGTGAAAGTTGCTTGACTCTTTGCAAGTCCATGGACTATCGCTGGCCAGGCTCCTCAGTCCATGGGATTCTCCAGGCAACAATACTGGGTTGGCTTGCCATGGCTCCCTCCAGGGGATCTTCCCAACCTGGGGATCAAGACCAGGTCTCCTGCATTGCAGGCAGATTCTTTACCATCTGAGCCACCAAGGAAGCCCTATGACCCAGCTGTGCTGCTTCTTAGTAACTTCCCAATAGAAATTTAAACATATATCCGTGAAGAGTTGTATACAAACATTTAGAGTAGCTTTATTCGTGATAGCCTGAAGAGATCTGGAAACAGTCCAAATGTCTATCAAAAGGGGAATGGAGGAATTCCCTGGTGGTCCAGTGGTTAGGACTCCATGCTTCCATCCCAGTTAGGGAAATGAGAAACCACGTGCCATGTCACATGGTTACAAAAAGGCAGGGGAATAAATAAACAAACTTGTGCTATCCATGCAAGGGAATACCATTCAACAATAAAGAGAACGACTCCATGCAGCAGCATGGGTACATCTCAGAAATATGGCCTACTGAAAGAAGTCAGACCTCCCCTGCAAAGAAATCACATATTGTCTGCATGTCTATAAAATTCAACAACAGGCAAATTTAATTTCTGGTTATAGGAGCCAGTAGAGTTGTTAACTCAGGACAAAAACCTATTCTTCCCAAGACGTTTGGAAAATTACATGTTATAAATCCTTTAGTCTGAACCATTATTAGTAATAGAAAACTGATTTCTCTCCACCCTCCCTAAATAAATGTTGAACATTTGCAAAATATCTGTTATTTGAAGGGGTGCCAAATTCTCAGTCCAACCCAAAAAGACCCCTTACCACCAAGTGCTTCTTGAGGAAGAAGACACCACCACCCGCAAAGCAGTCTCCCCATGCCCTGCCCGTCAAACCTGAATCTCACGAATCTGTATCATGAATAAGAAACATGGAGGGAAAAGAAGGAAACATGCCATGGAAGTGGTGAGGGAAGGGTGTAACTGAACATAGAAACATCGTGGCTTCACCATTCCTTGGCTTCACTATCCCACAGAGAAAACCGGATCTCCTGAACTCTGTCCCAAGAGAGTTGCCACCCCACCACATGGATCTTTCTGGGAAGCCTGCGATGGGGAGCTTTAAAAAGGTATATACATATGACTAATCTGGGAACATACATTTCTGTAAACAACAAAACTCTGTAAAAGTTAAAAGCAAAATAAAGGTTTTAAAAAAAAAAGCCGGGAGGAGTAAAGGCGCTGCCCTCAGAGAGATATTTTTTTCCGTTTCAACTACTACAGGGCAGAATTGCTGCAGCAGGAATGGCGGAACATTTCCAAAAATGGAGAGGCTGCCGGGCGAATCAGGCATCTAACCAATGAAAAACCAAGAGCCATTACAGGCCAGAAAAGGTACAGGAAACCTAGGCTCAGCAGACCAGGCAGGTGGAAATGAGGGTGTGGACAGACCAGCAGTACAATGCTGAGGTGGCAGGAGGCTACAGAGAACTACGGAGATGCAGGCTGAGAAGGGTCCCACCGACCTCCAGAACCTGGCATTGCCTCTGACAAGGGTACCAAGGTGTAGCTACAGCAAGCAAGAATCCATTAAGTCTGGACACTTTACCATATATTAAGTGAGGGGGTAGGGTATCTAGCTAGAGAGGAACAGTTTTCAGAGGGAACCTCCCAAGAAAGCTGGAATAAATCCAGAAGCAAGTACAGACAGAAAATGGGGGTGGCCTCTGTGAAAATCGAGGTAGGATTTTTCAGGACAGTGGTGAAGAAATTCTCCTTCTCTGTCTGTAAATTGATGATTGAAATCTCAGTAGCTTGTTTCTTCTTGATCTTATAGGTTCTAACTCAGGTAAAAGGCACTGCCCCTCCCCTAAACTGCAATATTTGGAATAAGTGAGGTATTTATTAAATACATGTTAATTGAGCACCTGCTTTATAGAACTAGAGCCTGCTTTCTGGTGGGGCTGTACCAGCAATAATCAAGTAAACAAATACGTAAACAAAAATTTCACACCGTGAAAGGGCTGAAGAATCAGATATGGAGAAAGAGGAAGACTAGGTAGAGCTCCAGTTAAGTCTCAAGGGTGATGTCTGAGTCCAGACCTATATGCTGAGGAATTTGCAATGCAAAGATCTGTGGGAAGAACCTTCTAGGCAAGAGGGGACAAACTTTGTAAACCCTAAAATTGAAGTTGGATTTTATCCTGCTTGCAATGAAAAGTTACTGGAGAATTATACACAGAAGAGTGGTCTGATCTCAGTTACATTTTTAGTAGTGCTCAGTGAGGCATCAGCTCTAAGGAGGCCAGAATGGAAGCAGGGAGGCCCACTGAGACCAAGTGCCTTAGTTTCAATGAGAGATGATGGTGGTTAAACCAAGGAAGAAGTCAAGAGATGGAGGTGGAGTGGAGGCGTTTTGACTATTTTTTAGTGGATGAGAGAGGTCAGCGGAAGCACAGAAGATAGCTGGCTGTTTAGCTTTAATAATTGCATGGTATTGTATTGTTAAATGAAAGGAAGAAGGCCACAGAACCAGTTGGTGGGATCAGTTGGGGGGGATCAAGGCTTCTCTTTTGGACATGTTGAGTTTGAGATGCCTAATGGATATCTAATGGAGGTGTCAAGTGGGCACCTCTGGAGGAAGGTCAGGGGCAGAACCGTACACGCTATTAGCATATGGATAGTGGAGGTGCTCTTGTGTTTGGATAGCATTTAAAGCCATCTGCTCTAGTGGGATCACCTAGCAACAGAGCGCAGATCAGGCAGACCTTTTCTTGCCCCGGCCAATCTCCAGGAACAGATCAGGACCTGGAGGAGTGAGGCCAGGGAGATGGAGCAAGGCTAGGAATATGGAGTCTGCAAAGGAGCTGAGAAGGAAGAATCTGAGAGGTAGGACGCCCAACGCATGGAAATCACGAGTTGGACGCATTTCAAGCCAGAGGGTGTGCCGCCCTGTCCACTGCTGCCGAGCTGTTGAGCAAGATTAGAAAAAAGTGATGATGACCTTGGCAAGGGTAGTTCTAGGGAGGGAGGAGGTTGAAAACCCACTGGAAACCAGGTGGTGATAACAAAAGGAAAACTTTTTGAGGGTAAAGGAATACCCAGAACTGTCATAAAAAAATTCTATTGAGGGAATTGAAGGCAAATCCCAACTAAAAGAGATTTCAATTCTGACTTAATGCCAGAATCATCTGAGGAGCTTAAGAACACATACACAGGTTTCCTGGAGGCCTCCCAGATCTACTGAATTAGGAGGAGTGGGAATTGGAATATATTTGTAAATTATTATTTTTATCTTCATTAGTCTTGAACTTGGTATTTCCTAATTGAATTTAATTTTGTGTTGTTTTTAACCTATTTACTTATTTTGTGCTACACTGGCTCTTCGCTGCTGTGTGGGGGTTTCTTTTCTAGTTGCTGCGCACTGGCTTCTAGTGCACAGGCTTCTCGCAGAGCATGGGCTCTAGGCAGATGGGCTTCAGTAATTGCAGTATGCAGGCTCAGTAGTTGTGCCGCCCAGGCTTTGCTCTTCCACAGCATGTGGAATCTTCCCACACTAGGGATCAAACCCGTGTCCTCTGCATTGGCAGGCAGACTCCTATCCACTGTACCACGGGGAAAGTCCCAAATCTAAATTGTTTTAAAATCTCCGGGGTAAAAAAAAAAAAAGCTCCTGGGGTAATTCTGATTTAGCTGATTAGAGCAGAAAGTGAGCAGGGCAGGAGTATTTCCACCAAAACAGAATAGATACCTTTTCCTGGTTTGTAAACAACAAAAAAAGTCTTATTAATTTTTTGGTAGAATTTTCAAATTTTATTTATGTCCCCTAAATTTCTCTTCTACCTTTAGAGCTTACCGTCACTTGTCTTTTGATGAACTTTATCAGAACACTAAATGAATATTCACAGAAAAACTCAGAAACCGGTAACTATGCTTAGGCATCTTGCTCTTTTTCACGGATATGTCTGCTCATGACTCTGATTTTATACTGCATACAGATAATTAGGTGTATTTTCTTCTGCCATTGAAATTGATTTTTGTATTTAATAGTTGCGTTGTTTTTAGCAGTTTTAAGAAAAGTTAGAAAAAAGTGATGATGACCTTGGCAAGGGTAGTTCTAGGGAGGGAGGAGGTTGAAAACCCACTGGAAACCAGGTGGTGATAACAAAAGGAAAACTTTTTGAGGGTAAAGGAATACCCAGAACTGTCATAAAAAAATTCTATTGAGGGAATTGAAGGCAAATCCCAACTAAAAGAGATTTCAATTCTGACTTAATGCCAGAATCATCTGAGGAGCTTAAGAACACATACACAGGTTTCCTGGAGGCCTCCCAGATCTACTGAATTAGGAGGATGGGAATTGGAATATATTTGTAAATTATTATTTTTATCTTCATTAGTCTTGAACTTGGTATTTCCTAATTGAATTTAATTTTGTGTTGTTTTTAACCTATTTACTTATTTTGTGCTACACTGGCTCTTCGCTGCTGTGTGGGGGTTTCTTTTCTAGTTGCTGCGCACTGGCTTCTAGTGCACAGGCTTCTCGCAGAGCATGGGCTCTAGGCAGATGGGCTTCAGTAATTGCAGTATGCAGGCTCAGTAGTTGTGCCGCCCAGGCTTTGCTCTTCCACAGCATGTGGAATCTTCCCACACTAGGGATCAAACCCGTGTCCTCTGCATTGGCAGGCAGACTCCTATCCACTGTACCACGGGGAAAGTCCCAAATCTAAATTGTTTTAAAATCTCCGGGGTAAAAAAAAAAAAAGCTCCTGGGGTAATTCTGATTTAGCTGATTAGAGCAGAAAGTGAGCAGGGCAGGAGTATTTCCACCAAAACAGAATAGATACCTTTTCCTGGTTTGTAAACAACAAAAAAAGTCTTATTAATTTTTTGGTAGAATTTTCAAATTTTATTTATGTCCCCTAAATTTCTCTTCTACCTTTAGAGCTTACCGTCACTTGTCTTTTGATGAACTTTATCAGAACACTAAATGAATATTCACAGAAAAACTCAGAAACCGGTAACTATGCTTAGGCATCTTGCTCTTTTTCACGGATATGTCTGCTCATGACTCTGATTTTATACTGCATACAGATAATTAGGTGTATTTTCTTCTGCCATTGAAATTGATTTTTGTATTTAATAGTTGCGTTGTTTTTAGCAGTTTTAACAGTGTTATGCAAATCGCCATCAGAAAGGGTTTGAGAATTGTTAAAAACAGCCCTGAGATCTTTATGCATACTCTCTCCTGTTTCCTCTCTGCGCGCCCCTCTCTCCCCCTCCCCCATTCTCTCTCCTCAAGTTTCCGTGTTCTCTCTTTTTCTCTCTCTCTCTGTCTCTCTGTCTCTCTGTCTCTCTGTCTCTCTGTCTCTCTCTCTCTGTCTCTCTGTCTCTCTCTCTCTGCTCAGGTAAACAATTTCCTCAAGGGAGGCAGTCTTGAAAGTTAAATTCCTGTCCCCGCCTTGAGTTCGGCTGGCTGGAAAAAAATCCAAAATGGGAATAATCTGATATGTCTGGAAGAAGCAGGAAAAACAAAATTTAAACTAGGCGCTTCCTTCAAAGAAGCCTTTATAACAACGTCTGTGTGCATCACTTCACAGTTCTCAACGCATCACTGTGTTCTTTATTTCATCCTTATATCAATTCTGGGAGAAACAACGCTCTTATCAACTTTCCACCATCAAAAAAAAAAAAAAAAAGGCAGATGAATAAATGGAGGCTTAGAAGGGTTAAGACAGTTTCCAGGATCCTTCGGGTAGAAAACTATAAACTTCTAAGTAACTTGTTCAGAATCACAGAGTGAAAAAGTGAATGAACTCAGCAACAAGACGGAAAAGGCTATTGATACATCTGACAGTTTGGATGACTCTCCAGGGAATTATACTGCCTGAAAAAGTCAACCCCAAATTTACATACTCTGCTTATACAAAATGTTTGACATGATGAAAGTTTAGAGACACCAGAGTGGTTGCCAGGGGTTAGGTACGGTGTGAGAAGGTGCGGCAGGAAGAAGTGGGTGTGGCTGTAATAAAGCAACAGGAGGGGTCTTTGAGGTGATGGAACTAACTGTTCAGTATCCAAACCGAGGTGGTGGATGCCTGAACCTTCGCATGGGAGAGAAGTGCACAGATCCAAACTCTCTCTCTTTCTCTCTCTCTCTCTCACACACACACACACACACACACGCGCGAGTACGAGTAAAATTGGAGATATCTCAATAATACATTATTTCAATGTCATCCTCTGGTTATGTTATCCTACTTTGGTTTTGAAAAATATTACCATTGGGAGAAACTAGGTAAAGGGTGCACTATATTCCTATTTAATTTCTTATAATCACATATGAATCTCTAATTATCTCAATAAAAACTTCAATTAAAAAAAAGGGGGGCTTCCCCTGGTGGTCCAGTGGGTAAGGACACCGCCTTGCCGGGCAAGGGGCGCCAGTTCGATCCCTGGCCTGGGAAGATCCCACGTGCCGCGGAGTGGCTGGACCGATGTGTCCAATCACCGAGTCGGAGCTCTGGAGCGCATGCGCTCAGAGCCAGCGCTCTGCGACCACAGAGGCCACCGCGATGGGAGGCCCACAGGAGCCAAAGAACAAAGATGGATGAAAATAGAGAAATGAAAGACCAATAGAAGTGGCCCGCCCGCTCCCCTCCCTCCCCAACCTGACCCCCACCCAAAAATAAATAAATATATCTTTAAAAAAAAAAAAATGAGTCAGGGTGTGTCCCTGGCTGCTGGCTCTTGTCTGTGCATGATTTACGTTCCTCCAGTGTAATGAAGTGAGATGTAGCTGTACTCTTGGAATCCCCAGCTTGACTCAATACCCTTCGAGTGACTGAGTTAGAGATGGGGTATATCTAATTGGAAGCTATTTTTAAATCAGGCAAGGAACTAGTTTCCCTAAATAAACTCAGCAGCAAGGATTTACTGTATAGCACAGGGAACTATATTCAGTAGCTTATAAGAAGCTATAATAGGGCTTCCCCTGGTGGTCCAGTGGGTAAGGACACCGCCTTGCCGGGCAAGGGGCGCCGGTTCGATCCCTGGCCTGGGAAGATCCCACGTGCCGCGGAGCGGCTGGACCGATGTGTCCAATCACCGAGCCGGAGCTCTGGAGCGCATGCGCCCAGAGCCGGCACTCTGCGACAACAGAGGCCACCGCGATGGGAGGCCCACAGGAGCCAAAGAACAAAGATGGATGAAAATAGATAAATGAAAGACCAATAGCACCAGCCCGCCCGCCCCCCCCCCTCCCCAACCTGACCCCCACCCAAAAATAAATAAATATATCTTTAAAAAAAAAAAAATGAGTCAGGGTGTGTCCCTGGCTGCTGGCTCTTGTCTGTGCATGATTTACGTTCCTCCAGTGTAATGAAGTGAGATGTAGCTGTACTCTTGGAATCCCCAGCTTGACTCAATACCCTTCGAGTGACTGAGTTAGAGATGGGGTATATCTAATTGGAAGCTATTTTTAAATCAGGCAAGGAACTAGTTTCCCTAAATAAACTCAGCAGCAAGGATTTACTGTATAGCACAGGGAACTATATTCAGTAGCTTATAAGAAGCTATAATAGGGCTTCCCCTGGTGGTCCAGTGGGTAAGGACACCGCCTTGCAGTGCAAGGGGCGCGGGTTCGAGCCCTGGCTTGAGAAGATCCCACGTGCCGCGGAGCGGCTGGACTGATGTGTCCAATCACTGAGCCAGAGCTCTGGAGCGCATGCGCCCAGAGCCGGTGCTCTGCGACAATAGAGGCCACCGCGATGGGAGGCCCACAGGAGCCAAAGAACGAAGACGAATGAAAATAGAGAAACGAAAGACCAATAGAAGTGGCCCACCCGCTCCCCTCCCTCCCCAACCCGACCCCGCCCAAAGTAAATAAATAAATATATCTTAAAAAAAAATTAAAGATAAGAATCTATAATAGAAAAGAATTATTTAATGAATACAGACATATACATATACATGTATAATGAAATCACTATGCTGTGCACTTGAAAAAAAAACATGATGCTATAAATCAACTATACTTCACTTAAAAAATAGTAATTTGGGCTTCCCTGGTAGCTCAGTGGTAAAGAGTTCGCCTGCCAATGCAGGAGACATAGGTTCGATCCCTGGTCCAGGAAGATCCCACATGCTGCGGAGGACCTAAGCCCGTGAGCCACACCATGGAGCCTGTGCTTTAGAGCCTCGGAGCCACAACTATGGAGCCCAAGTGCTGCAACTCCTGAAACCCGTGTGCTCTAAAGCCCAAGTTCCTCAACAAGACAAGCCACCCCAACAAGAAGCCTGTTCACCTCAACTACAGAATAGCTCCCACTCCCTGCAACCAGAGAGAAGAGCATGTGGCAGCAGTGAAAACCCAGAGTAGCCAAAAATAAATAAATAAATAAATTTTTTAAAATAATAATTTAATAGAAAAAAAAAATTACATCCCCAGGTTGTTTCCTACACGGAGAGTCAGGAGAAATTAGATTTTATATTGGGCATTTAAAAGATTACAACATTCAAATTTTCCTGAGTTAGCTATTCTAACACATACACCCCCTGAGTTTTCCCTGACTTCAGGGGCTCAGCTACATGCAGCTGACAGATTCAAGGGTAGAAAGGAGAGAACAGAATAGAGTCTTGGATCTGTTGGGTGGGACAACTGGGGGCAACAGTGATGCTCTCTAATAAGTGATTATTCATGTGACAACCGGAAGCTGAGGGTGAGTCTCTGGTCAACAGGGCTGGAATGGGATACTCACTGTTTCCATGCATCCAGTTTGATTTGCCCCTTTCCTTCTCTTCTCATTACATAAATCCAACTGCTTTTCTCTCTCCTCTCCTCATCCCACCTTCCTGTGTGTCTCTTTCTCTTGAATTTTCTTTTCTTTTTTTCTTTGCCACATTTTTCTACTATGATCACATTTTAGTTAATACACGATTTCAAAATATTAGCTAGGAAAAAATCACAAGAGAGCTGCTGAAGCCTGGTGCAGTTCTTGCCATGAGGTCAGGACTGCAGCTCCCATCCAGAGCGGTCCCAACATGAAACAGTGTCCTGATACAGGTGTGTCTTGTTTGGGGGAGGAAAACCTGAGTTAACCCTCTGGGCCGCACCACTAACTTGACCTGGAGCTGTTTGTGTTTTCACCTACTCAACAAAAGGGATTCACTCAAATCTCCCTCTCTAAAGTCCCTTTGAGTTTTGTCTGAGTCTGAAGAAACAGCCTTTCTGACTAGGAGTGGAGAAAGACTGAACAAAGACTGGTGAATGTGGGTGGAGAATAAGAAGTTGAAAGTTCGCTTCGTTTGGAGGCTTTCCCAGAGGCTGAGTGCTCTCATGGGCCAGGGAGTTATGATCAAACCATGTGCCATCCACCCAGAGCTATGCAGACCAACGCTGTAATTACACTTTAGCCTTAATGGTGGGGAAGACATATAGGCATTGGACCACAGGACAAGGGGTGATTACTCAAGAGAGGAGGAAGGATCCGACCATTGCAGGACTCTCCACCAAGAAGAGGGAGGTGATTCATTGTATGCATCTCAGCAAAAGTTTGGGTGGGGTGATGCAAACAATGGCAGGGAGAAAGAAGAACTGGCTCTCCCTAGGGGCTGAGTGCAAACAGAGTCAATAAGTGAGAAATGCTGAATAAGGAGAAATGGCTGGTCCCCAGGCTGATTCCCATGGCAACAGCAACCTCCACAGGTTCAGAGCAAAGTAGAGGAGGAGTTGGTCCTTGGGGCAGGACACACAAGCATTTACTGTGCTCTCAGTCTGTGCCAGGCACTTTCCTGGGTGTTACCTCACTTAATCTTCATAGCAGTTTCATCGAGTCATAAGATCTCCATTTTATATCTGAAGAAACTGACACCCGGGGAGGTTAAGTCACCAAGTGTGACCTCAGGCAGACCCAGCACTGAAACCGAATCTGTCTGGGTCCGAGGCCTGAGCGCTCCCCCAGGGATAGCTGCATACTTCTTCTCAGGTTCTTTTCAACGGCTCCTGAGCCGCCACCTACTCTGAAATTGCTCCTCACACCCTGCCTCTGACCATACTTGCTCCTACACCAATGAGAGCTCTAAGAATGCTGTGTTATCTGGCAGTGGGCACGGAGCTAGGGCCCAGATTTTGAATTAGAAAATACTGTATTTGAATCCTAATTCTGCTAACTTGGTACCTGGGAGCAAAACTTTATCAAGCTTCAACTTTCATTTCTTTTTTTTTAAATTAATTTGGTTATTCCGGTTTTCACTGCTGCCACAGGCTCTTCTCTAGTTGCAGGGAGTGGAACTAGTTGAGGTGAGCAGGCTTCTTGCTGTGGTGACTTTTCTTGCTGTGGAACTCGGGCTCTTGGGCACACAGGCTTCAGTAGTTGCAGCACATGGGCTCCATAGTTGCAGCTCTGAGGCTCTAGGGCACAGGCTGCATAGCTGTGGCTCACGGGCTTAGTTGCTCCGCCGCATGTGGGGTCTTCCCAGATCAGGGATCGAACCTGCATCTCCTGCATTGGTAGGCGAACTCTTTACTGCTGAGCTACCAGGGAATCCCAATTTTATTTATTTATCTTTATTTCTTTCATATCTTGTCTTAGTGAGAATTCTCAGTAAATATGAGAAGCTCAATGCTTGGCACATTGTAAATATTTAATAAATGATGGCTATTAAATTTACTGCTGAGCTACCAGGGAACAATGGCAGGGAGAAAGAAGAACTGGCTCTCCCTAGGGGCTGAGTGCAAATCCTGAATAAGGAGAAATGGCTGGTCCCCAGGCTGATTCCCATGGCAACAGCAACCTCCACAGGTTCAGAGCAAAGTAGAGGAGGAGTTGGTCCTTGGGGCAGGACACACAAGCATTTACTGTGCTCTCAGTCTGTGCCAGGCACTTTCCTGGGTGTTACCTCACTTAATCTTCATAGCAGTTTCATCGAGTCATAAGATCTCCATTTTATATCTGAAGAAACTGACACCCGGGGAGGTTAAGTCACCAAGTGTGACCTCAGGCAGACCCAGCACTGAAACCGAATCTGTCTGGGTCCGAGGCCTGAGCGCTCCCCCAGGGATAGCTGCATACTTCTTCTCAGGTTCTTTTCAACGGCTCCTGAGCCGCCACCTACTCTGAAATTGCTCCTCACACCCTGCCTCTGACCATACTTGCTCCTACACCAATGAGAGCTCTAAGAATGCTGTGTTATCTGGCAGTGGGCACGGAGCTAGGGCCCAGATTTTGAATTAGAAAATACTGTATTTGAATCCTAATTCTGCTAACTTGGTACCTGGGAGCAAAACTTTATCAAGCTTCAACTTTCATTTCTTTTTTTTTAAATTAATTTGGTTATTCCGGTTTTCACTGCTGCCACAGGCTCTTCTCTAGTTGCAGGGAGTGGAACTAGTTGAGGTGAGCAGGCTTCTTGCTGTGGTGACTTTTCTTGCTGTGGAACTCGGGCTCTTGGGCACACAGGCTTCAGTAGTTGCAGCACATGGGCTCCATAGTTGCAGCTCTGAGGCTCTAGGGCACAGGCTGCATAGCTGTGGCTCACGGGCTTAGTTGCTCCGCCGCATGTGGGGTCTTCCCAGATCAGGGATCGAACCTGCATCTCCTGCATTGGTAGGCGAACTCTTTACTGCTGAGCTACCAGGGAATCCCAATTTTTATTTATTTATCTTTATTTCTTTCATATCTTGTCTTAGAGTGAGAATTCTCAGTAAATATGAGAAGCTCAATGCTTGGCACATTGTAAATATTTAATAAATGATGGCTATTAAATTACATGAGCATGAGCCTAAGCAGTGATTCTCAGGCCTGCCTACACATCGGAAGCACCTGGGGAACTCCAGAACCTCGGAGGCCTGGGCTGGCTCCACCCCGCAGAGATTCTGGCTTAATAGGTCCGGAGATACCGTCTGGGTTGGGAGTTTTACGGACTCAACAGATGCTTCCCCTGTGGTTCTCAAGACTTCGGAGCATGCTTCAGGATCACCTGGAGGACATGTGGGACCACAGCTTGTTAGACCCCATCCCCAGCTTCTGTGTCTGAAATCTTTGATCTTTTAGACACCCTCCAAGCTTTCCAGCTTCCTTAATGAAAATAACATTTTTATTGACTCACTATTCTGTGCGGTTTTATTGAATAGCTCTTTTGTGTGGACATTATATTAACTCCTTTACAGGGAGTATATTCATTTAATCTTCACCACAACCTTTTGATTATTCTTCATTTTGGAAATGAGGAATCTGAGAGACGTTCCTGGCAGGCCAATGGTTAAGACGCTGTGCTTCCACCACAGGGGCACGGGTCCAAGCCTGGGTTTCCTCATTTCCTGAATGAGGTTATTCAGAGTTGTTGGGAGATACGGTTAAAAGTGCCTGGGTAGATTCCCCCAGAGGTCTAGTGGTTAAGAATCCAAATGCCAAGGCAGGAGACACAGGTTCGGTCCCTGGTCCAAGAAGATCCCACATGCAGCTGGGCAACTAAGCCCATGCATCACAACGACTGGGCCTACAAGTCCTAGAGCCCATGCTCCGCAACAACAGAAGATACTGCAATGAGAAGGCCACAATGAGAGAAAGTCCTCGCACAGCACTGATGTCTCAGCACAGCCAAGAAGTAATTAATTAAAAAAAATTTTCAGTCTAAAAAGTGCCTAGGAGGGACTTTCTTGGTGGTTCAGTGGCTAAGACTCATTGCTCCCAATGCAGAGGGCCTGGGTTCGATCCCTGGTCAAGGAACTAGACCTGCACGCTGCAACTAAGTTTGCATACTGCAACTAAAGATCCTGCATGCTGCCTATGGAGCTCCTACATGCGGCGATCAAGACTGAAGATGCTGTATGCTGTGGCTGAGACCCGGCACAGCCAAATGAAGAAATGGAAAAAAATAAAATAAATATTAAAAAAACGAACCTAGGATCTGTGGATGACACTGAGTGTGGGCAGCCAGCATCTAATCTTATACTTAGCAGAAGAGTCACCTTTGCCTTAAGACCTAATGTATTTAGAACAGGTAGTTCCATTAGGAAAGGATACATTGTTCCAAATTCTTTATACCTTGCTGGGCAAAACCGCCTGCCCTCTGCACAGCTGTTCCCCAATGGCCCCACACAGGGACTTGAGTACAATAGCTTTCTCTCTCTACACAACGAAGTATCGTGTTTATTCTATTATCCCTCTCTGAAGTATCTGCAAATGTTAAAGAGGTTTATCTATAGAATAGTTTTTCCAGTAGTCACGTATGAATATGAGAGTTGGTCATAAAGAAGATTGGTGCCAAAGTGGAGAAGATTCTTGGACTGCAAGGAGATCAAACCAGTGAATCCTAAAGGAAATCAACTCTGAATATTCCTTGGAAGGGCTGATAAACTGAAGCTGAAGCTCCAATATTTTGACCACCTGATGCAAAGAGCCAACTCATTGGAAAAGACCCTGATGGTGGGAAAAGTTGAGGAAAGGAGGAGAAGGGGGCAAAAGAGAATGAGATGGTTGGATGGCATCATCAACTCCACGGACATGACTTTGAGCAAACTGCAGGAGATGGTGAAGGACAGGGAAGCCTGGCATGCTGTAGTCCATGGGGTCGCACAGAGTCAGACACAAATGAGTGACTGAACTGAACACTAATAAAAATGCCTTTCAGTGAGGGAGAAAGATAACTGAGTTAGAAGCTATTGAATTACCACAGTTCAAGTCCTTCTCTCTGTTCAGTTTCCTTGTTAACTCAGCAGCACTTCTAAGGTCTAGACACGGGCTGATCTGGTCTGAGTAGAGCTTTAGCATGGTCACTGGAGAGAGTAGAGGATATATTTACGAGCAACTCTAGAGCGAGTGGGGGCTTCCCAGGTGGCACTGGTGTTAAGAATTTGTTTGCCAGTGCAGGAGATATGAGATGTCGGTTTGATCCCTGGGTCAGGAAAGTGGCCTGGAGAAGGAAATGGCAGCCCACTCCAGGATGCTTGTCTGGGTAATCCCTTGGACAAAGGAGCCTGGTGGCACAAAGAGTCAGACACAACTGAGCACAAACACTGGAGCCAGTAACACCTACTCAGAGGATTTGAATAAGGCAAGAAGAGGCAACCAGAGGCAGAGGCACTGGGCATGCAATCTCTTTTGGTTTTAATTTATTTATTTAGGATGTGCTGGGTCTTTGTTGCAGTGCACAGGTTTCTCATTATGGTGGCCTCTCTTGTTGCAGAGCACAGGCTCTAGGCGCATGGACTTCAGTAGTTGTGGCGCACAGGCTTAGCTGCCCTGTAGCAGTGAGATGTAGGATCTTCCCAGACCTGGGATCGAACTCCTGTCCCCTGCCTTGTCAGGCAGAGTCTTAACCCGGACTACCAGAAGGGGTGCATTTGGATCTCTGCAGATCTGTGCTACATTGAGTATGAGAGATGACTGGGAAGAAGAAAAGTCTAGCATGATGCAGGATTCTGACTCCCAGATGGGAGTTTGTAGTCACGTATGAATATGAGAGTTGGTCATAAAGAAGATTGGTGCCAAAGTGGAGAAGATTCTTGGACTGCAAGGAGATCAAACCAGTGAATCCTAAAGGAAATCAACTCTGAATATTCCTTGGAAGGGCTGATAAACTGAAGCTGAAGCTCCAATATTTTGACCACCTGATGCAAAGAGCCAACTCATTGGAAAAGACCCTGATGGTGGGAAAAGTTGAGGAAAGGAGGAGAAAGGGCAAAAAGAATGAGATGGTTGGATGGCATCATCAACTCCACGGACATGACTTTGAGCAAACTGCAGGAGATGGTGAAGGACAGGGAAGCCTGGCATGCTGTAGTCCATGGGGTCGCACAGAGTCAGACACAAATGAGTGACTGAACTGAACACTAATAAAAATGCCTTTCAGTGAGGGAGAAAGATAACTGAGTTAGAAGCTATTGAATTACCACAGTTCAAGTCCTTCTCTCTGTTCAGTTTCCTTGTTAACTCAGCAGCACTTCTAAGGTCTAGACACGGGCTGATCTGGTCTGAGTAGAGCTTTAGCATGGTCACTGGAGAGAGTAGAGGATATATTTACGAGCAACTCTAGAGCGAGTGGGGGCTTCCCAGGTGGCACTGGTGTTAAGAATTTGTTTGCCAGTGCAGGAGATATGAGATGTCGGTTTGATCCCTGGGTCAGGAAAGTGGCCTGGAGAAGGAAATGGCAGCCCACTCCAGGATGCTTGTCTGGGTAATCCCTTGGACAAAGGAGCCTGGTGGCACAAAGAGTCAGACACAACTGAGCACAAACACTGGAGCCAGTAACACCTACTCAGAGGATTTGAATAAGGCAAGAAGAGGCAACCAGAGAGCAGAGGCACTGGGCATGCAATCTCTTTTGGTTTTAATTTATTTATTTAGGATGTGCTGGGTCTTTGTTGCAGTGCACAGGTTTCTCATTATGGTGGCTTCTCTTGTTGCAGAGCACAGGCTCTAGAGCGCATGGACTTCAGTAGTTGTGGCGCACAGGCTTAGCTGCCCTGTAGCAGTGAGATGTAGGATCTTCCCAGACCTGGGATCGAACTCCTGTCCCCTGCCTTGTCAGGCAGAGTCTTAACCCCCGGACTACCAGGGAAGTCCCTGGGCGTGCGATTTTAAGGATCAAAAATCTGCAGATCTGTGCTACATTGAGTATGAGAGATGACTGGGAAGAAGAAAAGTCTAGCATGATGCAGGATTCTGACTCCCAGATGGGAGTTTATAAAGAGGAATGGGTTTACAGGTAGAGCAAATACAGTTTGGTTTGAGACACATGCAATTGTTTTCATGTGTTTGGGACAGCTGAGTAGAAGTATCAAGTAGCTAACAATTATTGATCAAAATAAATATTGTTGGGGGCTTTCCCAGTGGCTTAGTGTTAAAGAAATTGTCTTTCAATGCAGGAGATGTAGGTATGCTGCGTGCTTGGTCACTTCATTTGTGTCCAATTCTTTGCACCCCCATGATCTGTGGCTCACCAGGCTCCTCTAGCCATGGGATTCTCCAGGCAAGAATACTAGAGTGGGTTGCCATGCCTTCCTCCAAGGGATCTTTCCAACCCTGGAATTGAACCCAGGTCTCTCATACTGGAGGTGGATTCTTTACCATCTGAGCCAGGGAAGCCCAATGCAGGAGATACAGGTTTAAATCCCTGATCCGGGAAGATCCCACATGGCTCAGAGCAACTAAACTTGTGAGCTACAACTACTGAGCCACAACTAGTAAGTTCACGTGTTGTAACAATGAATCCTGGGCATCCTAGAGCCTGTGCTTTGCAACAAGAGAAGCCACCACTATGAGAAGCCCATGGAGCACAATTAGAGGATAGCCCTGCTCGCTTAAACTAGAAAAAAGCCTGTGCAGCAACAAAGACCCAGCACAGCTCCCCCCCAAAAAAGATACTTTGGGGACTTCCCTGGCAGTCCAGTGGTTAAGAATCTGCCCTGCAATGCACAGGACATGGGTTTTATCCCTGGTCAAGGAACCCAGATCCCATGTGCCTCAGAGCAATTAAGCCCATGTACTACAACTAGAGAGGTCGTACTCCACAGTGAAAGATCCCACATGAAGCAACTAAGACTGTCTGTTCTCAGATGCTCAGTCATGTCTGACTCTTTGAGACTCCATGGACTATAGCCTTCCAGGCTCTTTCAGCCAAGAAGACTGGAGTGGGTTGCCCTTTCCTCCTCCAGAGCATCTTCCTGACCCAGGGATGGAACCCATAACACTTGTGTCTCCTGAATTGACCGATATATTCTTTATCACTGAGCCACCTAGGAAACCCAACTAATGTGGGGCTCTGAATTGAAAGAGGACCGTTGTAAGCATAAAGAAGCTTAAGCACATGTTTGCAGTTTGGAGCTAAGATGGTGCCTACAGGAAGGGGCGTGGGAGTGAAAAGAAACTTAAACACATTGTTTCAGCTTGGAGCTAAGATGGCACCTACAGGAAGGGACGTGGGAAGGAAGGCAAGCTTAAGCACATTGTTTAAAGAAGCTTAAGCACATGTTTGCAGCTAAGATGGCGCCTACAGGAAGAGACAGGGCGTGATCTAAATTGTTAATTGATGGTCAAAATTTCTGATTGGTTGCCTTGGTTTCCGTGCTCGTGAATGATTGCTTGGCCTTTAGCTTGATTGGTGTAATCTATAGGATGTCCCGTGCAAAACCCCCTTCACGGGCTTCCCTTGTGGCTCAGTGGATGAGAACCCGTCTGCCAATGCAGGAGACACACGTTCGAGCCCTGATCCGGGAAGATCCCACATACCGCAGAGTAGCTAAACCTACACATCAACAAAGACCCAGCACAGCCAAAAATTTAAAAAAAAAAAAAAAAAAAAAAAAAAAACCTTCACTTGCCTATAAAAGCTGTAGATCTGCATCAATAAACCGGAACCACTCCGATGGAACCCTTGTCGCGTCTGATTGTCCCCTGCCTGAGCCAGGGGGCTGGGGGGCGGGCAGTCAAGATTCGCCTCTCTCCGAGATCTCCCAGTTCAGCCGGGGGCAATCCCACTGCCTTCCCTTTCTGCGGAAGGTCCCCGCAAACTAAGACCAAATGCAGCTAGATAAATAGATAAATATCAAAAAAGAAAATATTGTGGTCAGTGTTTCACAAAACCTATTTCTCAAGTCTTTGAAATGTATTTCACTTTCAGAGAAGGCAAAGAATTAATTGCTAATGGGTGATAGAATTGAAGCTATTAGCACTGAGAGAAAAGGTCTGCCCTGAGGGTCTGGGACTTGGCAACGGAACTGGAGCCACAGCACTGCAGGAGAGAAAGAAGGTGGAAAGTGGGTGCTGAGAGAGGAGAAATCTGAAAAGGCCACCAAGAAGGCCAGACAGGTAGGAGGAAGACCAGGATAGGTGGTTCCATTAAAAGTCACCCAAAAGAAATCAATGCACCAAGTAAAGGGACAAAATACCAGATAGGAAAGGACAAAGCAAGTGGCCATGGATTTAGCAGCTTCCGGTGGGTGATCTTTGCCAGAGTAAGTTACAGCAAACGGTGGGAATCTGAAGCCAGATTACTGCTGGGTTGCGAGGGCACAGAGGGAAGGAAGAGGAGAAAGATACTAAATTTTCTGAGGCAGGGTCAGTGAAAAGCAGGAAAGAGCAAAGGCTGTATCTAGAGAAGAGTCCAAGAAAAGGTTTTCTTAATAATAAGGGAAGTTCGGGGCTTCCCCTGGTGGTCCAGTGGATAAGGACACCGTCTTGCAGTGCAAGGGGCGCCAGCTCGATCCCTGGCCTGGGAAGATCCCACGTGCTGCGGAGCGGTGGGACCGATGTGTCCAATCACCGAGCCAGAGCTCTGGAGCACATGTGCCCAGAGCTGGTGCTCTGCAACAACAGACGCCACCGCAATGGGAGGCCCGCAGGAGCCAAAGAACAAAGACGGATGAGAACAGAGAAATGAAAGACCAATGGAAGTGGCCCACCCGCTCCCCGCCCTCCCCAACCCGACCCCCGCCCAAAAATAAATAAATAAATCTTTAAAAAAAAAAATAATAATAATAATAAAGGAAGTTCAATAATACCTCCCTTAATGTGTAATAAAATGTGTGCATATATTTATTTGTAATCACCTAAACTTTTATATTATTGTCTTTCAGGCATACAGAAAAGTATAATTATATAATGAGCCTCTTTGCCCACATTGCTCATATCTTAATATTTTGCACATTTTATATACATACACACATTTCATGTTAAAAACCACATCATATTTAAGTACTCAAATGGAGAATATTTTAACCTGCCTTCTGAGAGTCTGTTGAGATAATGATCTGATTTATTTTCACTAAGTGCAGAGGTCCTTTGCTTTGTGTGATACCTGTGGTATATATAAGCCAGGGAAGACTTGACTTTGTGTTACAGAGTTGGATTGTTTGTGTGTCTATGTCGGTCAGTAAGTTGTGGTCTCTTAACGACTCTGCAAACCCAAGGACTGTAGCCCGCCAGGCTCCTCTGTCCATGGTATTTCTCAGACAAGAATACTGGAGTGGGTTGCCATTTCCTACTCAAGGGAATCTTCCTGACCCAGGAATCCAACCCAGGTCTTCTACACTGCAGGCATTCTCCCCATTCAAAACAGGAAACGTCTAAATTTTTTCCTTCTGGTTATTATTCTTGTAAAGATTTTAGAATCCAAATCACATTAACCTCACGTTAATCGAAGGGCACAATTCTTCAGTTATAAAATATGCAAGTCTTGGAAGCCTAATTTGCAGTATGGTGACTCTAGTTAATAATTTAGACTTGAAGTTTACTCAGAATAGATCACAAATTGTGCTTACTATCCTCAGCAACCTCTTCATGCGCACTCAAGTTCATGTGGGATGGTAACCACGAGGTGATGGCTATATTAGTATGACTGTGGTATGATTTTTTACTATGTGCAGGCATATCTTGTTTACTATAATTGGCAGATACTGTGCATTAATATTTTACAAATAGAAGGTTTGTAGAAACCTTGCATTAAGCAAGTCTACTGGCACTATTCCCCCCGCATCATACCTCTTTTTTATTTATATTTATTTTTCATCCGTCGTCTTTATTCTTTGGCATGTGTGGGTCTCCCATCGCAGTGGCTTCTCTCACTGCAGAGCACCGGCTCTGGGCACATGCACTCCAAAGTGCTGGCTCATAATCCTGGTCCAGCCACTCTGCAGCATGTGGGATCTTCCCCAGCCAAGGACAGAACCGATGCCCCCTGCACAGCAAGGAGGACTCTCCAACCACAGGACCACCAGGGAAGACCCTATGGGAACTATTTTTCCAACACTATTTGCTCACTTCTTATCTCTGTGTCACATTCTGGTAATTATCACACATTTCAAGGTTTTTCTTATTACTTATTTATGACTGGGCTGGGTCTTCATTGCTGCACCCAAGCTTCTCGTGATCGCGGTTTCTCTTATTGCAGAGCACAGGCTCTAGGGTGTAGGCTCAGTAGTTGTAATAAACAGACTTAGTTGCCCTGCAGCATCTGAGATCTCCCCAGATCAGAGACTGAACCAGTGCCCCTGCACTGGCAGGCTGGTTCTTAACCACTGGACAACCAGGGAAATCCCCAACTTTTTCATTATTATTATTTCTGTTATGGTGATCTTTGACGTTACCACCACAACTTACTGAAGGCTCAGCTGACAGAACATGGGAAAATGGATTGGTTCCAAACTGGGAAAGGACTATAGCAAGGCTGTGTATTGTCACTCTGTTTATTTAATTTATATACAGAATACATCATGCAAAATGCTGGGCTGGGATGAAGCTCAAGCTGCAATCATGATTTCCAGGAGAAATATCAATAATCTCAGACATGCAGATTATTCTACACTAATAGCATAAAGCAAAGAGAAACTAAAAGAGCCTCTTGATGAGGGTGAAAGAGGAGAGTGAAAAGGCTGGCTTAAAACTCAACGTTAGGGCTTCCCCTGGTGGTCCAGTGGGTAAGGACGCTGTCTTGCAGTGCAAGGGGCGCTGGTTCGATTCCTGGCCTGGGAGGATCCCACGTGCTGTGGAGCGGCTGGGCTGATGTGTCCAATGACCGAGCTGGAGCTCTGGAGTGCATGCGCCCAGAGCCGGTGCTCTGCGAATACAGAGGCCACCGCGATGGGAGGCCCACAGGAGACAAAGAGCAAGGATGGATGAAAGTAGAGAAGTGGAAGACCAATGGAAGTGGCCCACTCGACCCCCCCCTCCCCACCCCCCCCCCCAAAAGATTAAAAAAAAAAAAAAAAACACTCAACGTTCAAAAAACTAAGACCATGGCATCCATTCCCTCACTTTATGATAAATAGATGGGGAAACAATGGAAACAGTGACTGACTTTATTTTCTTGGGCTCTAAAATCGCTGTGGATGGTGACTGCAGCCATGAAATTAAAAGACGCTTACTCCTTGGAAGAAAAGCAATGACAAATCTAAACAGCGTATTAAAAAGCACAGACATGACTTTGCTGACAAAGGTCTGTCTAATCAAAGCTATGGTTTTCCCACTAGTCATGTGTGGATGTGAGAGCTGAACCATAAAGGCCGAGTGCCAAAGAATGGACGCTTTTGAACTGTGATGCGTCCATTCTTTGCGGAGAAGACCGTTGAGAGTGCCTTGGATGGCAAGGAGATCCAACCAATCAATCCAAAGGAAATCAACCCTGAGTATTCATTGGAAGAACTGGTGCTGAAGCTGAAGCTCCAATACTCTGGTCACCTGATACAAAGAGCCAACTCATTGGAAAAGACTATTGCTGGGAAAGATTGAGGGCAGGAGAAGGAGGTATAGCAAGGCTGTGTATTGTCACTCTGTTTATTTAATTTATATACAGAATACATCATGCAAAATGCTGGGCTGGGATGAAGCTCAAGCTGCAATCATGATTTCCAGGAGAAATATCAATAATCTCAGACATGCAGATTATTCTACACTAATAGCATAAAGCAAAGAGAAACTAAAAGAGCCTCTTGATGAGGGTGAAAGAGGAGAGTGAAAAGGCTGGCTTAAAACTCAACGTTAGGGCTTCCCCTGGTGGTCCAGTGGGTAAGGACGCTGTCTTGCAGTGCAAGGGGCGCTGGTTCGATTCCTGGCCTGGGAGGATCCCACGTGCTGTGGAGCGGCTGGGCTGATGTGTCCAATGACCGAGCTGGAGCTCTGGAGTGCATGCGCCCAGAGCCGGTGCTCTGCGAATACAGAGGCCACCGCGATGGGAGGCCCACAGGAGACAAAGAGCAAGGATGGATGAAAGTAGAGAAGTGGAAGACCAATGGAAGTGGCCCACTCGTCCCCCCCCCCCCCCCCCCACCCCCCCAAAAAATTAAAAAAAAAAAACACTCAACGTTCAAAAAACTAAGACCATGGCATCCATTCCCTCACTTTATGATAAATAGATGGGGAAACAATGGAAACAGTGACTGACTTTATTTTCTTGGGCTCTAAAATCGCTGTGGATGGTGACTGCAGCCATGAAATTAAAAGACGCTTACTCCTTGGAAGAAAAGCAATGACAAATCTAAACAGCGTATTAAAAAGCACAGACATGACTTTGCTGACAAAGGTCTGTCTAATCAAAGCTATGGTTTTCCCACTAGTCATGTGTGGATGTGAGAGCTGAACCATAAAGGCCGAGTGCCAAAGAATGGACGCTTTTGAACTGTGATGCGTCCATTCTTTGCGGAGAAGACCGTTGAGAGTGCCTTGGATGGCAAGGAGATCCAACCAATCAATCCAAAGGAAATCAACCCTGAGTATTCATTGGAAGAACTGGTGCTGAAGCTGAAGCTCCAATACTCTGGTCACCTGATACAAAGAGCCAACTCATTGGAAAAGACTATTGCTGGGAAAGATTGAGGGCAGGAGAAGGAGGTGACAGAGAATGAGATGGTTGGATAGCATCACACACTCAATGGACATGAGTTTAAGCAAACTCGGGGAGGTGGTGAAGGACAGGGAAGCCTGGAGTGGAGCAGTCCACGGTGTTGCAAAGAGTTGGACATGACTAAGTGACTGAACAACAACGATAACAGATGATAGTTAGTGGCTTTTTTTGGTTGTACAGCTTGCAGGATCCTAAGTTTCCTCGCCAGAAAATGAACCTAGGCCCTTGGCAGTAAAAACACTGAGTCCTAACCACTAGACATCCAGGGAGCTCCCCAGAAATAAAGTATTTTTTAATTAAGGTATGCATGTTGGGTTTTTTAGACATAATGCCATTGCATACATAATAAACCACAGCAGAGCATAAACATAACTTTTACACTGGTAAATCAAAAAAATTCTTACCTGGATCATTTGTATTGATTATGCTTTTCCCATTAATTATTACTTACTTGGAAAATAACATTATTACCTTCTAGAATTTTTTTTTTTAAGATTTATTTATTGATTGATTTTGTAGGGGGTGGGGTGGGGAGGGAGGGGGATGGGCGAGCCACTTCTATTGGTCTTTCATTTCTCCACTTTCATCCGTCTTTGTTCTTTGGCTCCTGTGGGCCTCCCATCGTGGTGGCACCTGTCATTGCAGAGTGCCGGCTCTGGGCGCATGTGCTCCAGAGCTCCGGCTCGGTCATTGGACACGTCGGTCCAGCCGCTCCGTGGCACGTGGGATCTTCCCAGGCCAGGGATCGAACCAGCGTCCCTTGCACTGCAAGGCAGTGTCCTTACCCACTGGACCACCAGGGAAGCCCTACTTCCTAGAATTAAGTCACTGATGACTCATTAGTTTATATGTTGCAGTATCTTCATTTACTGTCAACTTTACTAATTTTTACCTCATTTTGGATTACTCTTTAACACAAACACTTGGTCATCTGTTTGAATAAGATATTTATGGTTGTAGAAATGTTTGTCCTAATAAAAATCTACTTGAATATTGTGATTTTCACTTTACTGTGGTTATCTGGAGATGAACCCACAATATCTCTAAGGTCTGCCTGGTGTATATGTATTTCAGGATAACACGTTGTACACCTTAAATATATACAAGTTTTGTTTATCAGTCATACCTCAGTAAAACTGGAAAGATAAAAATAACACCTTTATCTTATAAAGTAAGTAAAAATATGCCTTATTATTATTATTTGGCTTTCAGGATCTCAGTTCCCTGACCAAAGACTGAACCAGGCCATGGCAGTGAGATCCCAGAATCCTAATCACTAGGCCACCAGGGAACTCCCAAACTCCATCTTTTTTAAAAATTGTAATATAACACATAGGTAATGTAATATAGAAATTGTAGAGTTTTCTAAAAATTATTTATTTAGTTATTTTTGTCTGTGCTGGGTCTTTGTTGTTGCATGGGTTTTCTCTAGTTGGGGCAAGTTGGGGCCACTCTCTAGTTGTGGCAAGCAGGCTTCTCATTGCAGTGGCTTCTCTTGTTGTGCAGCACTGGCTCTAGAACACAGGCTCAGTAGTTGCAGGTGCAGGGGCTTAGTCGCTCTGAGGAATCTGATCTTCAGACCAGGCAAGTGTCTCCTGCACTGGCAGGTGGATTCTTTTTTTTGTTTTTTTAAGATTTATTTATTTTTGGTGGGGTGGAGTGGGGTGGGGAGGGAGGGGAGCAGGCAGGCTACTTCTATTGGTCTTTCATTTGTCTATTTTCATCCATCTTTGTTCTTTGGCCCGTGTGGGCCTCCCATCGCAGTGGCCTCTGTTGTCACAGAGCACCGGCTCTGGGCGCATGCGCTCCAGAGCTCCGGCTCGGTAATTGGACACATCAGTCCAGCCGCTCCGCGGCACATGGGATCTTCCCAGGCCAGGGATGGAACCGGCGCCCCTTGCACTGCAAGGCGGTGTCCTTACCCACTGGACCACCAGGGAAGCCCGGCAGGTGGATTCTTTAACACTGAGTCGCCACAGAAGCCCTGTACAATTTTTTTTTTTTAATTTTGGCCTTTTCATTAGTCTTTATTTATTTATTTTCATCCATCTTAACTTTTTGGCCTGTGTGGGCCTCCCATCGCAGTGGCCTCTGTTGTCACAGAGCACCGGCTCTGGGCGCATGCGCTCCAGAGCTCCGGCTCGGTAATTGGACACATCAGTCCAGCCGCTCCGCGGCACATGGGATCTTCCCAGGCCAGGGATGGAACCGGCGCCCCTTGCACTGCAAGGCGGTGTCCTTACCCACTGGACCACCAGGGAAGCCCGGCAGGTGGATTCTTTAACACTGAGTCGCCACAGAAGCCCTGTACAATTTTTTTTTTTTAATTTTGGCCTTTTCATTAGTCTTTATTTATTTATTTTCATCCATCTTAACTTTTTGGCCTGTGTGGGCCTCCTATTGCAGTGGCCTCTCTTGGTGCAGAGCACTGGCTCTGGGCGCATGCGCTCCAGAGCACTGGCTCACAACTGCACACACCACTCCAGCTGCTCCGCGGCACGTGGGATCTTCTCGAGCCAGGGATCCAGCCGCTGCCCCTTGCGCTGCAAGGCAGACACTTTATCCACTAGACCACCAGGGAAGCCCTGTACAATTTTTTAAAGTTTGGAAAAGTCTTCTTGGAGTCTTTTGAATCAAGTGACCATTTCTTCCCAAATATCTTCACTGATGTTACCAATTATAGTCACTGTAAAAAAAATCAATTAGAAAAAATTTAAAAAATCAATTTTAAGTAAAAGAGAATTCTTCAAATCTTAGAAACTAGAGATAAACACTATTACCAGTTTCATACACTTCACCCTCCCAGTCTTTTTTTTTTTTTTAATGTTTATTTGCTTTACTTTGTTTATTTGGCTGCCTCAGATCTTAGTGTGTCATATGGGATCTAGTCCCCCTACCAGGAATTGAACCCAGGCCCCCTGCATTGAGAGTGTGGCATCTTAGCCATTGGACCAGCCACCCTTCCAGTCTTTAGAAAAATTTTAGATCGTATTATACATATATATACCTCTTGTAAACTGTTTTTCTTTTACCAATTTTGCCCATCACCTATGTCAATACAGAGAAAATTATAGTTTCTATAACATTAAATTTCTAAATTTTACTATTAATAATGATCTATGATAATATACATCTATATTTCAATTTTAAAACTCCTTTGAATTATCAATAAAAATATTTGTGATGAACCATCTTATTCTGTCCTTGGGAGATTCATATTTAAACATTTAGTAAATATTTAAAGTACAATTACTGCTTCGAATATTCACTCCTTCCCCCTATCCAAAGAAAACCCGACCTTGATATTTCTAAATGTTACTCCAGAAAAGTTCTACTACTTACATTCCCAGAAACAGTGCATCGAATGGTGGCTTCTCTGTTGTTCTACAGATCATTTTGTAAGTACCTACTGCTTTCTCAGCTATGTAGAACTTCATGGATTCTCTGGCCACCCTGTTTTGTAACCTTATGCTATTATAGGCAGTTATCCTCGTCTATTTCTTTTGTTGTTGTTGTTCGGTCACTAAATCATGTCCGACTCTTTGCGAGTCCATGGATTACAGCACAGCATGCTTCCCTGTCCTCCACTATCTCCCGGAGTTTCCTCAAATTCATGTCCATTGTGTCAGTGATGCTATCTAACCATCTCATCCTTTGCCACCCTCTTCTTTTGCCTTCAATCTTTCCCAGCCTCAGGGTCTTTTCCACGAGTCTGCACTTTGCATCAGGTGGCCAAAGTACTAGAACATCAGCATCAGTCCTTCCAATGAATATTCAGGGTCGATTTCCTTTAGGATTGACTGGTTTAATCTCCTTGGAGTCCAAGGGGCTCTCAAGAGTCTTCTCTAGCACCACAGTTGGAAAGCATCATTTCTTTGGTGTTCAGCCTTTACGGTCTGACTCTCACATCCGTACATGTCTACTGTGAAAACTACTATAAGACTACTATATGACTCCTCCTTCTTTACCACACTTTATAAACTTGTGGCTTAAAATAATATTTCTTTCATTAAAACATATGTTTGAATTATATCACTTTTTCCTGTACATGACTTTGTTAATTTGAATTTTCCTTTTATTAACTGAGCTAGTGGTTTTAAAATTTATATAGTTCTTTTTTTTAAAAAAAGTTTACTTGTTTGGCTGCATTGGGTCTTGGCTTTGGCACATGAGATCTTCATTGTGGAGCACAGGCTCTGGAGTCCTGAGCATGGGCTTAGCTGCCCCAAGGGATGTGGCATCTTAATTACCCATCCAGGGATGGTATATTTCACCTTTGAATTATCAATAAAAATATTTGTGATGAACCATCTTATTCTGTCCTTGGGAGATTCATATTTAAACATTTAGTAAATATTTAAAGTACAATTACTGCTTCGAATATTCACTCCTTCCCCCTATCCAAAGAAAACCCGACCTTGATATTTCTAAATGTTACTCCAGAAAAGTTCTACTACTTACATTCCCAGAAACAGTGCATCGAATGGTGGCTTCTCTGTTGTTCTACAGATCATTTTGTAAGTACCTACTGCTTTCTCAGCTATGTAGAACTTCATGGATTCTCTGGCCACCCTGTTTTGTAACCTTATGCTATTATAGGCAGTTATCCTCGTCTATTTCTTTTGTTGTTGTTGTTCGGTCACTAAATCATGTCCGACTCTTTGCGAGTCCATGGATTACAGCACAGCATGCTTCCCTGTCCTCCACTATCTCCCGGAGTTTCCTCAAATTCATGTCCATTGTGTCAGTGATGCTATCTAACCATCTCATCCTTTGCCACCCTCTTCTTTTGCCTTCAATCTTTCCCAGCCTCAGGGTCTTTTCCCACGAGTCTGCACTTTGCATCAGGTGGCCAAAGTACTAGAACATCAGCATCAGTCCTTCCAATGAATATTCAGGGTCGATTTCCTTTAGGATTGACTGGTTTAATCTCCTTGGAGTCCAAGGGGCTCTCAAGAGTCTTCTCTAGCACCACAGTTGGAAAGCATCATTTCTTTGGTGTTCAGCCTTTACGGTCTGACTCTCACATCCGTACATGTCTACTGTGAAAACTACTATAAGACTACTATATGACTCCTCCTTCTTTACCACACTTTATAAACTTGTGGCTTAAAATAATATTTCTTTCATTAAAACATATGTTTGAATTATATCACTTTTTCCTGTACATGACTTTGTTAATTTGAATTTTCCTTTTATTAACTGAGCTAGTGGTTTTAAAATTTATATAGTTCTTTTTTTTAAAAAAAGTTTACTTGTTTGGCTGCATTGGGTCTTGGCTTTGGCACATGAGATCTTCATTGTGGAGCACAGGCTCTGGAGTCCTGAGCATGGGCTTAGCTGCCCCAAGGGATGTGGCATCTTAATTACCCATCCAGGGATGGAACCTGCATTGCCTGCATTGGAAGGCAGATTCTTAATCACTGGACCACCAGGGAAGTCCCCAATATAGTTCTTTAAAAATGAAAACTAATTTTTCAAATCCCTAATTTTATATAAGATAGGGCAAAATGTTAAGGTATAGCTGAACTGGATTATAAGTAAAACAAATACTTTGCTTTTATCATCTTTACCAGGAAATTTGTTAGTTTCTTAAAAATTTTTTTATGAGTATTTTATTCATTTATTTATCTTTGGCTGCGCTGGGTCTTTTTGCTGCTCAGGCTGTCTCTAGTTGGGGAAAGGAGGGGCTCCTCTCTGGTTGCAGTGCTCAGGCGTCTCATTGTGGGGGTCTCTCCTGTTGTCGGGCACAGGCTGTAGGGCGTGGGCTCAGTCATTGTGGTGCCCAGGCTTATCTGTCCTGCAGCATGCAGCATGGGCCAGGGATCAAACCCATCTCCCCCTCATTGGCAGCCAGATTTTTTAACCACTGGACCACTAGGGAAGTTCCTATGAGTATTTTAAAAAATATATATTTTTGAGCAAAGAGGTTTTCTTCTAAATACTTAGTATCTGACATGTACATTATATTTTTTGTTGTTTACAAAGTTGGTATTTTCATTGCTTTATACTTAGGTTTTAAGAAACTATATGTATATATCCACGGAGAAAGAAACAGTAAGCCACTCCAGTATTCTTGCCTGGCAAATCCTATAGACAGAGGAGCCTGGCCGGCTCTAGTCCATGGGCTTTGCAAAGAGTCGGACACGATTGAAGTGACTAAGCATGCAGGCATGCATATATATATATATGTACATATGCACACACATTACACATATGAATGCATTTATTTCAGAAGACATTGTACTAAAAACACATTTAAACTTCTGTTTTGTCACTAAGATTATCACAAATAGAAATAAAGTCTTGAAGTATTAATTGTATTGTAGTCCTATAACACAGTAACAAATTCCGTGAATCTCCCAGCTACACTTGCAGAGAGTGTATTCTCCACATTCTACCAGTAAGATCTTTTCACGTGAAAGTCTACCATGAGTTGTCCACTTCTGTAATGTCTTTAACTTTTTCAGTATTAGCAGAGTGGTATGTTAACTTTTCAAATATACTCTACTATCGTGGTTCCTTTTTATCTTTCACTCTGCCAGATTTCAAGTGGGTTTGGTAGCTTTGCAATGTGGCTTATCCAGGGAGTAGCAACAATGTGTCCTAAGGAAAAGCTGTGTCAGACCACACACTGATGGGATAACTGTGATTTGCTGGGGCTAAGGGACAGAGAATAAAGGAAGGAAGGATGATGGCCAAGAGAATGGGGAGAAAAAGGAGGCCAAGGCCTCAGAAAGATCAGAAAACAGTTGCTTTGGGAAGAAAAGAGGCCCTAGAGGGTTCTGATTAAGAGGACCCATTTGGGAGCTTGAACTGGCTGTATTCACTTAGCAGCTGTGGGACCCTGAACAAGTCACTCAGCCTCTCTGAGCCTCAGATTCCTCACCTGTATGTGAGAGTTAAATCACTTCAGTTGTGTCCAATTCTTTTTGACCCCACTAGGCTCCTCTGTTCATGGGATTCTCCAGGCAAGAATACTGGAGTGGGTTGCCATGCCCTCCTCCGGGGGATCTTCCTGACTTAGGAATCAAACCTGTGTCTCTTTATCTCTGCATTGGCAGGTGGGTTCTTTACCACTAGGGCCACCTGGGAAGTCTTCATCTGTAAGAAGAAAAATAATCATAGGGTTAAATGAAATGTACTACCTATAAAGCAGTTAGCATAATGTCCATAGTAGCTGATCAATGAAAATGTTATTTTTTTGTCATTAAGGAAGTTGGAAAAGATTGGAGGCTAAGGTTTAAAATTTCAGATACAGAATTATTCTTTTTTTTTTTTTGGCTACGCTGTGTTGCATCAGGGATCTTAGCTCTCTAACCAGGGATCAAACCCACACCTTCTGTGGTGTGGAAGCAAGGAGTCTTATCCACTTGATTGCCAGGGAAGTCCCCAGAAATTACGCTTAAGTAGACATAATTGTTTCCTACACATAAGTAATTGTTTCCTCTTTTATGTCTTAAGTAAATTTCCGTACCATTGCATCACTTGCCCATTACACAGATATTCATTGCATTTTAATTATTTGCTTCCCTAATATAAACCAGGGGCTCTAAAAACTGGGATGGTCCTCATACTTGTTTATATTCTCAGCGCAGGAGGCATTTTGTTACCACATAATGTTTGTTGAATTTATTTTGGAAAGCCTTCCCACAGACACTGACGAGGAGGTAAAGGAGAAAGATCTCCAGGGAGGGCTTTGGGTCAGGCTATCCAGAGCGCCTAAAAAAGCCAACACACTGATGGGATAACTGTGATTTGCTGGGGCTAAGGGACAGAGAATAAAGGAAGGAAGGATGATGGCCAAGAGAATGGGGAGAAAAAGGAGGCCAAGGCCTCAGAAAGATCAGAAAACAGTTGCTTTGGGAAGAAAAGAGGCCCTAGAGGGTTCTGATTAAGAGGACCCATTTGGGAGCTTGAACTGGCTGTATTCACTTAGCAGCTGTGGGACCCTGAACAAGTCACTCAGCCTCTCTGAGCCTCAGATTCCTCACCTGTATGTGAGAGTTAAATCACTTCAGTTGTGTCCAATTCTTTTTGACCCCACTAGGCTCCTCTGTTCATGGGATTCTCCAGGCAAGAATACTGGAGTGGGTTGCCATGCCCTCCTCCGGGGGATCTTCCTGACTTAGGAATCAAACCTGTGTCTCTTTATCTCTGCATTGGCAGGTGGGTTCTTTACCACTAGGGCCACCTGGGAAGTCTTCATCTGTAAGAAGAAAAATAATCATAGGGTTAAATGAAATGTACTACCTATAAAGCAGTTAGCATAATGTCCATAGTAGCTGATCAATGAAAATGTTATTTTTTTGTCATTAAGGAAGTTGGAAAAGATTGGAGGCTAAGGTTTAAAATTTCAGATACAGAATTATTCTTTTTTTTTTTTTGGCTACGCTGTGTTGCATCAGGGATCTTAGCTCTCTAACCAGGGATCAAACCCACACCTTCTGTGGTGTGGAAGCAAGGAGTCTTATCCACTTGATTGCCAGGGAAGTCCCCAGAAATTACGCTTAAGTAGACATAATTGTTTCCTACACATAAGTAATTGTTTCCTCTTTTATGTCTTAAGTAAATTTCCGTACCATTGCATCACTTGCCCATTACACAGATATTCATTGCATTTTAATTATTTGCTTCCCTAATATAAACCAGGGGCTCTAAAAACTGGGATGGTCCTCATACTTGTTTATATTCTCAGCGCAGGAGGCATTTTGTTACCACATAATGTTTGTTGAATTTATTTTGGAAAGCCTTCCCACAGACACTGACGAGGAGGTAAAGGAGAAAGATCTCCAGGGGAGGGCTTTGGGTCAGGAACTGCGCACGTTGCTAGAGACAAGTAGTCTGCAGATCTGATTTCTGTTCTCATTACCTGCGCACTTACAAGTCTCACAGCAACATATTTTCACAATGTTGCCACCTGCTGTTTATTACTTGGCTTCTTGACAGCTGCCTGTTTATAGAATTGATAATAAGCACAGTGGTGATTTGTTAATTAAAAAGAGCAAACCTAACAGTTTTCTGCTGCCTTAGTGTTTCCATGGGCAGGAGCAGCTGCCCCCTAAGAACTAAGACCTTCCTGTGTCAGGAAGGGGTAATAGAAAAAAGTAACCACTTAGAAGTAACAGCTGGGTTCCCGAGCCTCCTTCGCTGTTTACTATGTGAATTGAAGAAATCATTGAACTTACTCAAATCTCACTTCTCTCATCTGCAAAATGAAGGTAATACTTGCCTTCCCCTTTTTAATTGATTTGAGTAACATGGAATAATGCATATGAAATCCTTGAATGCTACAAGCGTGTGTAGTGATTCAGTCAGGTCTGGCTCTTTTTGACTCCATGGCCCACCAGGTTCCTCTGTCCATGTGACTTTCCAGGCAAGGATACTGGAGTGGAGGGCCATTTCCCAGAGGATCTTCCCAGCCTAGGAACTGAACCGGCCTCTCTGAAGTCATTGTCTTCTGCTCCTGCATTGCAGGCAAATTCTTTTACCATTGAGCCACTGGCTTCTCTTCTATTTAAACGTAAGGCAGTGTTTTCACATTTTCACTAGAGCCTGGTTTTTAAGCCCTAAAATATTGCTACTAATAACCCTGTGGAACTGTGTGAGCTCAACACTGGACGCTGTGACAGTGAAAACACAGTTTACTAATTCGTGGCCCTATATAGTGCCTGGCATAGTATTTGGCAAAATAATTAAGTGCCTAATAAATATCAAATCAAAGAAGGGGTGAGCTGGCAAGTAGATAGAACGTGTAGGTTCCTGGTTTTAAACTGTGTAAAAGCAGGCAAAGTCGTTATGCGAATGAAGCATGCAGATCACCTCAGGCTTTTTCTTTTTTTGTTTTTTGACTGCCTGCTCAGCCTGGGTGATCACTGTCCCTCAACCAGAGATTGAATCACACCCTCAGCAAAGAAAGTGCAGAGTTCTAACCACTGGACTACCAGAAATTTCCCACCTTTGGCTTTTAAAATAGGATTTCCAAAGTGAGCCCAGCTGCTTGTGGCACACAAAGACAAATCTATTTCCTTTCTCCATTTTGTTCCAATTGAAGCACCTTCCTTATACCTCTGACTAATCTAAGGAGGTAGGAAAAGGCATAAAGGAACAGCTGCCTGTTTATAGAATTGATAATAAGCACAGTGGTGATTTGTTAATTAAAAGAGCAAACCTAACAGTTTTCTGCTGCCTTAGTGTTTCCATGGGCAGGAGCAGCTGCCCCTAAGAACTAAGACCTTCCTGTGTCAGGAAGGGTAATAGAAAAAGTAACCACTTAGAAGTAACAGCTGGGTTCCCGAGCCTCCTTCGCTGTTTACTATGTGAATTGAAGAAATCATTGAACTTACTCAAATCTCACTTCTCTCATCTGCAAAATGAAGGTAATACTTGCCTTCCCCTTTTTAATTGATTTGAGTAACATGGAATAATGCATATGAAATCCTTGAATGCTACAAGCGTGTGTAGTGATTCAGTCAGGTCTGGCTTTTTTTGACTCCATGGCCCACCAGGTTCCTCTGTCCATGTGACTTTCCAGGCAAGGATACTGGAGTGGAGGGCCATTTCCCAGAGGATCTTCCCAGCCTAGGAACTGAACCGGCCTCTCTGAAGTCATTGTCTTCTGCTCCTGCATTGCAGGCAAATTCTTTTACCATTGAGCCACTGGCTTCTCTTCTATTTAAACGTAAGGCAGTGTTTTCACATTTTCACTAGAGCCTGGTTTTTAAGCCCTAAAATATTGCTACTAATAACCCTGTGGAACTGTGTGAGCTCAACACTGACGCTGTGACAGTGAAAACACAGTTTACTAATTCGTGGCCCTATATAGTGCCTGGCATAGTATTTGGCAAAATAATTAAGTGCCTAATAAATATCAAATCAAAGAAGGGGTGAGCTGGCAAGTAGATAGAACGTGTAGGTTCCTGGTTTTAAACTGTGTAAAAGCAGGCAAAGTCGTTATGCGAATGAAGCATGCAGATCACCTCAGGCTTTTTCTTTTTTTGTTTTTTGACTGCCTGCTCAGCCTGGGTGATCACTGTCCCTCAACCAGAGATTGAATCACACCCTCAGCAAAGAAAGTGCAGAGTTCTAACCACTGGACTACCAGAAATTTCCCACCTTTGGCTTTTAAAATAGGATTTCCAAAGTGAGCCCAGCTGCTTGTGGCACACAAAGACAAATCTATTTCCTTTCTCCATTTTGTTCCAATTGAAGCACCTTCCTTATACCTCTGACTAATCTAAGGAGGTAGGAAAAGGCATAAAGGAAGGGGGTTTTTCTGATAAATATTTTTAGTTAGAGAAACATCATCAGTCAACAATATTTAACAATAATAGGGCTTCCCTGGTGGTCCAGTGGGTAAAGAGTACAAGGGGCACTGGTTCGATCCCTGGCCTGGGAAGATACCACATGTCGGGGTGGCTGGACTGATGTGTCCAATTACGAGCCAGCGCTCTGGAGTGCATGTGCCCAGAGCCAGTGCTCTGCAATGAGAGAGGCCACTGCGATGGGAGGCCCACACAGGCCATAGAATAAAGATGGATGAAAATAAATAAATAAAAAAAACAATAAAAGAGGCCAAAATTTTAAAACATCCATTAAAAAAATTAACAATAAAAAATGGAACACAGCAGGTAATACTTCCCTTACCACCCACATCTCGACTGCTTTCTTTCCTGTGGTCTCCCAACCTTGGACTGCTGACTGCTCCAACCCGGTGCTTTCCCTTCTTCATATGTCTTCTCTGACAGCCATAATCTTCCCTTCCAACTGCCTGCTCAAGTCTTAAACTTTTTCAAAGATTTCGAAGACTGACTTACTGGGTCAACAAGTATTTATTGTGTCCACCGAATACCTACAATGTGTCAGGATGAAGGGTGCTCATAGTCTAATCCTAGTAGAGTAAAAAACACCCATGAGCACATAATTTTAATGCTATATGATACGTACTTCTTATACAACAGCTTTATTGACACATAATTCACATGCCATAAAATTCAGGCTTTCACAGTGTACAGGCCAGTGGTTTTCAGTATAGCACAGAGTTCTGAAGCCAATATGATAATCTAAAGTTAGAACATTTCCTCAGCACCCTCCAAAAGAAACTCCATGTTCATTAGCAGAAATATCTCATCCCCCTCTACCTCCAAGCCCCTGGTAACCACTAAACCACCATTTTCTGTGTCTGTGGATTTATCTGTTCTGGCCATTTCATGCAAACAGAATTTGCGACTGACTTCTTTCACTTAGTGTAATGTCTTCATGTTTCACCCAGGTTCACAAGCATGTATCAGTAATTCGTTCTTCTTTATACCTGACTAATATTCCATGGTATAAATACACCTTCTTTTTATTTTTTTTTAAATTTTTTTGGGGGGGATGGGCGGGTCACTTTTATTGGTCTTTAGTTTATCTATTTTCATCCGTCTTTGTTCTTTGGCCCATGTGGCCTCCCATCACGGTGGCCTCTATTGTCGCAGAGCACCGGCTCTGAGCGCATGCGCTCCAGAGCTCCGGCTCGGTAATTGGACACATCGGCCCAGCAGCTCCGCAGCATGTGGGATCCTCCCAGGCCAGGGATCGAACCAGCACCCCTTGCACTGCAAGGCGGTGTCCCTACCCACTGGACCACCAGGGAAGCCCTAGAACCACTTTTGAAAAGACTATTCTTTACCAATTAAGTGGTCTTGACACCCTTGCAGAAGATCAATTAACTGTAAGTTTAAGAGCTTTTAAAAAATTTGCGATATAATAAATTCACAATGTTGTATTAAATTCTACTGCACAGTTTTTTTTAGCAAAGGGATTTTAGTTATACATATTTATACATTCTTTTTCATATTATTTTCCATTATGGTTTATCACAGGATATTGAATATAGTTCTTTATGCTATACAGTAGGATCTTGTTGGTTACCCATTCTGTATATAATAGTTGCACCTGCTAATCTCAAACCCTCAGTCCATTCCTCCCCCCACAGACCTCCACCTTGTCAACCACAAATCTGTCCTCCAGGTCTGAAAGTCTGTTTGTGTTCCATAAATAAGTTCATTCCACTCATAAGTGATATCATATATTTGTCTGACTTACTTCACTTAGTATGATAATCTCTAGGTAATTTTCTTCTAAAAATGGCATTTGTCATTCTTTTTTTATGACTGATTAGTGTTTCATTATATATGTATCACGTCTTCTTTATCCATTCATCCATAGATGGACATTTAGGTTATTTCCATGTCTTGGCCATTGTAAAAAGTGCTGCTATGAACATGGGGGTGCATGTTTCTTTCCAAACTATCTTTTTCTCTAGGTATACCCAGAATGTGTGCAGACATTTCATGCAAACAGAATTTGCGACTGACTTCTTTCACTTAGTGTAATGTCTTCATGTTTCACCCAGGTTCACAAGCATGTATCAGTAATTCGTTCTTCTTTATACCTGACTAATATTCCATGGTATAAATACACCTTCTTTTTATTTTTTTTTAAATTTTTTTGGGGGGGATGGGCGGGTCACTTTTATTGGTCTTTAGTTTATCTATTTTCATCCGTCTTTGTTCTTTGGCCCATGTGGCCTCCCATCACGGTGGCCTCTATTGTCGCAGAGCACCGGCTCTGAGCGCATGCGCTCCAGAGCTCCGGCTCGGTAATTGGACACATCGGCCCAGCAGCTCCGCAGCATGTGGGATCCTCCCAGGCCAGGGATCGAACCAGCACCCCTTGCACTGCAAGGCGGTGTCCCTACCCACTGGACCACCAGGGAAGCCCTAGAACCACTTTTGAAAAGACTATTCTTTACCAATTAAGTGGTCTTGACACCCTTGCAGAAGATCAATTAACTGTAAGTTTAAGAGCTTTTAAAAAATTTGCGATATAATAAATTCACAATGTTGTATTAAATTCTACTGCACAGTTTTTTTAGCAAAGGGATTTTAGTTATACATATTTATACATTCTTTTTCATATTATTTTCCATTATGGTTTATCACAGGATATTGAATATAGTTCTTTATGCTATACAGTAGGATCTTGTTGGTTACCCATTCTGTATATAATAGTTGCACCTGCTAATCTCAAACCCTCAGTCCATTCCTCCCCCCACAGACCTCCACCTTGTCAACCACAAATCTGTCCTCCAGGTCTGAAAGTCTGTTTGTGTTCCATAAATAAGTTCATTCCACTCATAAGTGATATCATATATTTGTCTGACTTACTTCACTTAGTATGATAATCTCTAGGTAATTTTCTTCTAAAAATGGCATTTGTCATTCTTTTTTTATGACTGATTAGTGTTTCATTATATATGTATCACGTCTTCTTTATCCATTCATCCATAGATGGACATTTAGGTTATTTCCATGTCTTGGCCATTGTAAAAAGTGCTGCTATGAACATGGGGGTGCATGTTTCTTTCCAAACTATCTTTTTCTCTAGGTATACCCAGAAGTGTGACTGCAGAGTCATATGGCAACTAAGAGTTTCTTTTTTAATTCTCAATTGTACTCTATTGATCTGTATGTCTATCCATATACCACACTGCCTTGGTTACTACAGCTTTGTAGTAAGCTTTTCTTTTTTTTTTGGCCACTTCAATTGGTCTTTCATTTATTTATTTTCATCCATTTCTGTTCTTTGGCCTGTGTGAGCCTCCCATTGCAGTGGCCTCTCTCGCTGCAGAGCACTGACTCTGGGCACATGCGCTCCAGAGCTCCAGCTCAGCAGTTGGACACATGGGTCCAGCTGCTCCACAGCATGTGGGATCCTCCCAGGCCAGGGATTGAACCGGCGCCCCTTGCACTGCAAGGCGGTGTCCTTACCCACTGGACCACCAGGGAAGCCTTGTAGTAGGTTTCTTTTTTTTTACATGTCTTTTCTATTTTTTTGGCTGTAGTAAGTTTTTTTTTTTTTAAAGATTTATTTATTTATTTATTTTGGGTGGGGGTCGGGTTGGGGAGGGAGGGGAGCAGCGGGCCACTTCTATTGGTCTTTCATTTCTCTATGTTCATCCGTCTTTGTTCTTTGGCTCCTGTAGGCCTCCCACCACCGTGGCGTCTGTCGTCGTAGAGCGCCGGCTCTGGGCGCATGCGCCTCAGAGCTCTGCTCAGCAGTTGGACACATCGGTCCAGCCACTCCACGGCATGTGGGATCCTCCCAGGCCAGGGATTGAACCGGCGCCCCTTGCACTGCAAGGCGGTGTCCTTACCCACTGGACCACCAGGGAAGCCTTGTAGTAGGTTTCTTTTTTTTTACATGTCTTTTCTATTTTTTTGGCTGTAGTAAGTTTTTTTTTTTTTAAAGATTTATTTATTTATTTATTTTGGGTGGGGGTCGGGTTGGGGAGGGAGGGGAGCAGCGGGCCACTTCTATTGGTCTTTCATTTCTCTATGTTCATCCGTCTTTGTTCTTTGGCTCCTGTAGGCCTCCCACCACCGTGGCGTCTGTCGTCGTAGAGCGCCGGCTCTGGGCGCATGCGCCTCAGAGCTCGGGCTCGGTAATTGGACACATCAGTACAGCCGCTCCGCGGCACGTGGGATCTTCCCAGGCCAGGGATCGAACCGGCGCCCCTTGCACTGCAAGGCGGTGTCTTTACCCACTGGACCACTAGGGGAAGCCCCGTAGTAAGTTTTGAAGTTAGGAAGTAAGAGTACTCAAACTATTTTCAAGACTCTTTTAACTATTCTGGTTCTTTCAGCTTTTCATATGAATTAAATGATCAGCCTCTCATTTTCTGCAAAAAGACCACTGGGCTTTTGATTGGGATTTAATCCAAACATCAATTTGAGAAGTACTATCATCTCAACAACATTAAGTCTTCCAGTCTATAAGCATGGGATGACTTACCATTTATTTAGGTCTTCTTTAATTTCTTTCCACAGTGTTTTATAGTTTTCAGTGTACTTGTCTTACACTTTTGTTAAACTCATTTCTAATTATTTTATTCCTTGTGGTGAGACTGTAAAATTGCTTTTTAATTTATTTTTTGGCCATTCATTGCTACTGTATAAAATTACAATTATTTTGATTATATGTGCTGCTATAAGTGAACACTACCAACAATTTTTGTATATTTATATCCTGTAACCTTGAAAAATTTTTAGTTCAATATTTTTGTGTGTGGATTCCTTTTGATTTTCTCTCACAATATCATGTCATCTATGAATTACTTCAGTTATTCTTTTCCTATCTGGATGCATTTTATTTTGTTTCCTAATTTCTTGGGCTAGAACCTTCCAGGATATTGTTGAATAGAAATTGCAAGATCAGACATCCTAGTCTTATTCCTAATCTTAGGGAGATAGCATCCTATCTTTCACCAGCTCTGTGAGCTTAGTTGTGGGTTTTTCAAAGATGCTCTTTATCATGTGGAGGAAGTTTCCTTCTAGTCCTAGTTTACTGAGTGTTTTCATCATAAAAGGTTATTGGATTCTTTCAATTGTTTTTTCCATGTTGAGATGATCATGTGGTTCTTGTCCTTTATTCTATTAATTTAGTACCTTACATTGACTTTTATATATTGAGCCAACCTTACATTCCTGAGATAAAGTCCATGTGATCATGGTGTATAATTGCTTAATATGTTACTGGATTAAGTTAGCTTTATTTTCTATATTCCTAAGAGATACTGATTTGTAGTTCTGTTTTCTTGTGATGTCTTTGATTTTGGTATTACTGTAATACTGGCCTCAGAAGGAGCTGAGAAAGTGACCCCTGTCTTCATTTCTGGGAGAGTTTGTGAAGGATTAGAGTCACTTTGTAGAATTCCCTGTGAACCATCTGGATGGATGAGTTCTTAAATATTATACGATAGGAAGTTTGGAGAATTGTGGGAGATTGGAAAAGTGAGTAACTCTGTCTAAAAGAATGGAAGCTGGAAAAAAAAGGAAACAGTATGAATTTTATTTATATAGCTGATGTGTTCGGGGTGGGGAGAATGAGAGCAAAGGAGCGGGAAAGACAAGTTGGAGACAATGAGGCAGGACACTGAATGTGTGATCCAGACTCACCAGACAATCAGTTACTTCTATGGGGATGATGTTGCCATTGTTTTGAGGACAGGGGAAGCAGGGAGGTTAGAGCCAATGAACAAATGATGGTGGCAATTTAGCTAGCAGATTCTGTTAGTAAAGATCACACTTTGTTATGGGCAACAAACACATGAAAAGATGCTCAACATTGCTCATTGTTAGAGAAATGCAAAACAAAACTACAATGAGATATCACCTCACAACAGTCAGAATGGCCATCATCAAAAAGTCTACAAACAGGGCTTCCCTGGTGGTCCAGTGGGTAAGGACACTGCCTTGCAGTGCAGGGGGCGCCAGTTCGATCCCTGGCCTGGGAAGATCCCACATGCCGCGGAGCAGCTGGACTGATGTGTCCAATTGCTGAGCCGGAGCTCTGGAGCATATGTGACCAAAGCCGGCCCTCTGTGACAACAGAGGCCACCGCGATGGGAGGCCCACAAGAGCCAAAGAACAAAGACGGATGAAAATAGACAAATGAAAGACCAATAGAAGTGGCCTGCCCACACCCCCCCTCCCCCACCTGCCCCCCTAAAAAATAAATAAATAAATAAATGTTTAAAAAAAAAAAAAATCTACAGACAATAAATGCTGGAGAGGGTGTGGAGAAAAGGGAATCCTCTTGCACTGTTGGTGGGAATGTAAACTGATACAGCCACTATGGAAGACAGTATGGAGATTCCTCAAAAAACTAGTAGAACCACCATATGACCCAGCAATCCCACTACTAGGCACACGCCCTGAGGAAATCAAAATTAAAAGAGACACTTGTATCCCACTGTTCATTGCAGCACTATTTACAATAGCTAGAACATGGAAGCAACCTAGATGTCCATTGACAGATGAATGGATAAAGAAGCTGTGGTACATATATACAATGGAACATTACTCAGCCATAAAAGGAATGTATTTGAGTCAGTGCTAATGGGGTGGATAGGAAGTTTGGAGAATTGTGGGAGATTGGAAAAGTGAGTAACTCTGTCTAAAAGAATGGAAGCTGGAAAAAAAAGGAAACAGTATGAATTTTATTTATATAGCTGATGTGTTCGGGGTGGGGAGAATGAGAGCAAAGGAGCGGGAAAGACAAGTTGGAGACAATGAGGCAGGACACTGAATGTGTGATCCAGACTCACCAGACAATCAGTTACTTCTATGGGGATGATGTTGCCATTGTTTTGAGGACAGGGGAAGCAGGAGGTTAGAGCCAATGAACAAATGATGGTGGCAATTTAGCTAGCAGATTCTGTTAGTAAAGATCACACTTTGTTATGGGCAACAAACACATGAAAAGATGCTCAACATTGCTCATTGTTAGAGAAATGCAAAACAAAACTACAATGAGATATCACCTCACAACAGTCAGAATGGCCATCATCAAAAAGTCTACAAACAGGGCTTCCCTGGTGGTCCAGTGGGTAAGGACACTGCCTTGCAGTGCAGGGGGCGCCAGTTCGATCCCTGGCCTGGGAAGATCCCACATGCCGCGGAGCAGCTGGACTGATGTGTCCAATTGCTGAGCCGGAGCTCTGGAGCATATGTGACCAAAGCCGGCCCTCTGTGACAACAGAGGCCACCGCGATGGGAGGCCCACAAGAGCCAAAGAACAAAGACGGATGAAAATAGACAAATGAAAGACCAATAGAAGTGGCCTGCCCACACCCTCCCTCCCCAACCTGCCCCCCTAAAAAATAAATAAATAAATAAATGTTTAAAAAAAAAAAAAATCTACAGACAATAAATGCTGGAGAGGGTGTGGAGAAAAGGGAATCCTCTTGCACTGTTGGTGGGAATGTAAACTGATACAGCCACTATGGAAGACAGTATGGAGATTCCTCAAAAAACTAGTAGAACCACCATATGACCCAGCAATCCCACTACTAGGCACACGCCCTGAGGAAATCAAAATTAAAAGAGACACTTGTATCCCACTGTTCATTGCAGCACTATTTACAATAGCTAGAACATGGAAGCAACCTAGATGTCCATTGACAGATGAATGGATAAAGAAGCTGTGGTACATATATACAATGGAACATTACTCAGCCATAAAAAGCATTGCATTTGAATCAGTTCTAATGAGGTGGATAAATCTAGAGCCTATTATAGAGTGAAATATGTCGGAGAGAAAAAGATAAATATTGTATACTAACACATATATATGGAATGTAGAAAGATCGTGCTGATAGATGGATATGTGGAGCACCAATGGAGAAGTGGACATGGAGAACAGTCTTATGGACATTGAGGTGAGGGAGGGGAATATGCTGTGAAACTAGGGGATCTCAAACAGGGGCTCTATGGTGACCTGGAGGGGTGGGATGGGGAGGGAGATTGCGGGGAGGTTCAGGAGGGCAGGAGATATGTGCATACCTATGGCAGATTCAAGCCGATGTGAGGCAGTAAACAACAAAACTCTGTAAAATAAATAAATAAAATAAAAGTTTTAAAAAGATCACACTTAAGAGGGAAAAGAAGTTGAGGCCTGAGTATCTAATAAGCATGATGGAGAGCTGATAGAATAGGTCCCACAAGTTGGAGCAAGTAACAAAGTGAGGATAGAAAATGTGTTAGCCATATTGGTGAGCTAAAGGTTCAGAGAAGCATTCCTGTGCAGACCATCGGCTGCGGCATCCTTATGCTTACATCTTCTCTGAGTAGGGCCAGGTTCTGTTTTTTTTTTTTTAAATTTATTTGGCTGCCTTGGGTCTTAGTTGCAGCTTGCAGGATCTTTGTTTCTACATGCAGGACCTTTCACTGTGGCACACAGCCATAGTTGCCCCGAGGCATGTGGGACCTTATTTCACCAGCCAGGAATGGAACCTGCATCCCTTGCATTGCAAGGCAGATTCTTAACCATTGGATAACCAGGAAGTCCCAGGGCCACGCTCTTAAGACTTCCTCACCTCACCAAGGGCCACGCCCCTTACTAAGACTGGAAGACAGTATGGTCCATTGACCAATAAAATCCCACTACTAGGCACACGCCCTGAGGAAATCAAAATTAAAAGAGACACTTGTATCCCACTGTTCATTGCAGCACTATTTACAATAGCTAGAACATGGAAGCAACCTAGATGTCCATTGACAGATGAATGGATAAAGAAGCTGTGGTACATATATACAATGGAACATTACTCAGCCATAAAAAGCATTGCATTTGAATCAGTTCTAATGAGGTGGATAAATCTAGAGCCTATTATAGAGTGAAATATGTCGGAGAGAAAAAGATAAATATTGTATACTAACACATATATATGGAATGTAGAAAGATCGTGCTGATAGATGGATATGTGGAGCACCAATGGAGAAGTGGACATGGAGAACAGTCTTATGGACATTGAGGTGAGGGAGGGGAATATGCTGTGAAACTAGGGGATCTCAAACAGGGGCTCTATGGTGACCTGGAGGGGTGGGATGGGGAGGGAGATTGCGGGGAGGTTCAGGAGGGCAGGAGATATGTGCATACCTATGGCAGATTCAAGCCGATGTGAGGCAGTAAACAACAAAACTCTGTAAAATAAATAAATAAAATAAAAGTTTTAAAAAGATCACACTTAAGAGGGAAAAGAAGTTGAGGCCTGAGTATCTAATAAGCATGATGGAGAGCTGATAGAATAGGTCCCACAAGTTGGAGCAAGTAACAAAGTGAGGATAGAAAATGTGTTAGCCATATTGGTGAGCTAAAGGTTCAGAGAAGCATTCCTGTGCAGACCATCGGCTGCGGCATCCTTATGCTTACATCTTCTCTGAGTAGGGCCAGGTTCTGTTTTTTTTTTTTTAAATTTATTTGGCTGCCTTGGGTCTTAGTTGCAGCTTGCAGGATCTTTGTTTCTACATGCAGGACCTTTCACTGTGGCACACAGCCATAGTTGCCCCGAGGCATGTGGGACCTTATTTCACCAGCCAGGAATGGAACCTGCATCCCTTGCATTGCAAGGCAGATTCTTAACCATTGGATAACCAGGGAAGTCCCAGGGCCACGCTCTTAAGACTTCCTCACCTCACCAAGCACTTTGAACTTTGCCTCTTTTATCAGACTTCAATCTCCTTAACAGCAGAGGTCATGTCCTGTGTGTTCCCTGCCAGTCCAGTCGTTCAGATTCCACCCTTCCAATACAAAGGGCATAGATTCGACCCTGTTTGGGAACTAAGATTCTACATGTTGTATAGTACAGCCAAAAAAAATTTAAATTTCTTTGGATAATTAAAAGGGGGGGCTCATTTAAGGTCCATCTCCTATTTTTACTGTTGTTTCTTTTCAAAGTGAACCTTTACAAAAAATTATTTATTTATTTATTTATTTATTTATTTTTGGCTCTTCTTTAGTTGCAGGGAGTAGGGGTTACTCTCTAGCAGAGGTGAGCAGGCTTCTTGTTGCAGTGACTTGTCTTGTTGTGGAACTCGGGCTCTAGGACTCACAGGCTTCAACAGTTGATGCTCCAAGGCTCTAGAGCACAGGCTCAATAGCTGAAAGTCCACCTCCCACCTTCTGCCCCACCACCAAAACTCTTCTAATTCTCAATGTGAGGCACTAGCTCCAACTCAGACGCCAGGAGAGCAAGAAGTGTGCTGGCATGAGAGGTGGACTCCCAAGGGTTATTTCCATTCCCCTAGCTGCAGTGGAGAGCTCTCAACCAAAGTGTCTTTTCCCTACCAAGAAAGATAATTTTAACCAACAGCTACACAGACATCTCCAAGTCCCATCTAGAAATCCTCTCATCCTCTCATAAGGCACATGCTGTCTGGGTTGTCATGGATACAACAGGAAAGAGCACTGGGTTGGGAGCCAGGAGACCTGAGCTCCTAGTACAGTCCAGCTGCTAATTAGCTGTGTCACCTTGGCTGGGCAAGTCACTTACCTTCTTTGGCTTCTTGTGAAACGAGGAAGTTGGAATAAAATTTATAAAAGTCTCTTTCAGTGAAATATTTAGAAAGCATTGCCTTTAAATTTATGCACATTTGCATCCATTTGCAACTATTCTAGAACATTACTTGTAGGCCCCGAGGCATGTGGGACCTTATTTCACCAGCCAGGAATGGAACCTGCATCCCTTGCATTGCAAGGCAGATTCTTAACCATTGGATAACCAGGAAGTCCCAGGGCCACGCTCTTAAGACTTCCTCACCTCACCAAGCACTTTGAACTTTGCCTCTTTTATCAGACTTCAATCTCCTTAACAGCAGAGGTCATGTCCTGTGTGTTCCCTGCCAGTCCAGTCGTTCAGATTCCACCCTTCCAATACAAAGGGCATAGATTCGACCCTGTTTGGGAACTAAGATTCTACATGTTGTATAGTACAGCCAAAAAAAATTTAAATTTCTTTGGATAATTAAAAGGGGGGGCTCATTTAAGGTCCATCTCCTATTTTTACTGTTGTTTCTTTTCAAAGTGAACCTTTACAAAAAATTTACTATTTATTTATTTTTTATTTATTTATTTATTTTTGGCTCTTCTTTAGTTGCAGGGAGTAGGGGTTACTCTCTAGCAGAGGTGAGCAGGCTTCTTGTTGCAGTGACTTGTCTTGTTGTGGAACTCGGGCTCTAGGACTCACAGGCTTCAACAGTTGATGCTCCAAGGCTCTAGAGCACAGGCTCAATAGCTGAAAGTCCACCTCCCACCTTCTGCCCCACCACCAAAACTCTTCTAATTCTCAATGTGAGGCACTAGCTCCAACTCAGACGCCAGGAGAGCAAGAAGTGTGCTGGCATGAGAGGTGGACTCCCAAGGGTTATTTCCATTCCCCTAGCTGCAGTGGAGAGCTCTCAACCAAAGTGTCTTTTCCCTACCAAGAAAGATAATTTTAACCAACAGCTACACAGACATCTCCAAGTCCCATCTAGAAATCCTCTCATCCTCTCATAAGGCACATGCTGTCTGGGTTGTCATGGATACAACAGGGAAAGAGCACTGGGTTGGGAGCCAGGAGACCTGAGCTCCTAGTACAGTCCAGCTGCTAATTAGCTGTGTCACCTTGGCTGGGCAAGTCACTTACCTTCTTTGGCTTCTTGTGAAACGAGGAAGTTGGAATAAAATTTATAAAAGTCTCTTTCAGGTATGAAAACACTAAGCTTTGATGACACATTTGCATGCCATTTGCAACTATTCTAGAACATTACTTGTAATAATTCTCAAGCACAGTTTATAATCCATGGGTTATCATGTAAACAAGATGGGGCATAGAATGCAGGTGATTTAATAAAATTTTAATAAAACGGTGTGATATTAAACTATTAAGTCAGTTTACTGTAGCTTTGATTTGGGAGCTTATTGGTTGTGTGTAAGTGGTGGAGCTCAACTCTCATAGTGAGATGAGTTTTACTTTGTGATAGTTTGCCTTATGTTATATAATATATATATTTGATTTATTTATTCGGTTGAGCCAGGTCTTAGTTGCAGCATGTGGGAACTAGTTCCCTGACCAGGGATCAAACCCAGGTCCCCTACATTGGAAGTGCAGAGTCTTAGTCACTGGACCACCAGGGAAGTCCCCCTTATTTTATAAGAAAATTTCTAAAGTAGAGAAGTGGCTCATGTTCAGTATAGTAGAGTGGCTAAATACACAGCTTCTTGAGTCAGAATCTTTAGGTTTTATTCCTTACTATGTCAGTGGAACCTGTCATTTTCACCAAGTTATTCTTTACCTCCAGTTTCCTCAGCTGTAAAGTGAGGGGGTGGGGTGTGCATGTAAAAACAGTATTTTTAATTACTTGTGAGAAATAATGATCCTAATGGTGTTTGGTATGTAACGTTGATTCAATAAATAAAAGCTATTTTATTGTTGTTGTTTATATATATATATATTTAATGTTTTTTTTTTTTTTTAATTTTGGCCACTTTTATTGGTTTTTGTTTATTTTCATCCATTTGGGCGCACGCGCTCCATAGTGCTGACTTGTAATTGGACGCACTGGTCCAGCCATTCTGCGGCATGTGGGATCTTCCCAGGCCAGGGACCGAACCAGTGCCCCTTGCACTGCAAGGCGGACTGTCTGCCCACTAGACCACCAGGGAAGCCCCCTGTTGTTTATATATTTAAGGGGAAAGATCTTTCTGGACCCACTCTCTCTCTCTCTCTCTCTCTCTCTCACACACACACACACACACACACACACACCCAAAAAAAGAAAAAAAAGAAAAAAAAAAGATCTTTCTGCTCTCTCTCCCATCAATTTACTCACAGGGAGTAAATCCAAATGATTTTTTTGTTCTGGCTTCCAGAATGAGAATCTGATTAGAATACTCTTTGCAGAAATGAATTCCAATTAAAATCAAATTATTTCCCGTACTTGCTAAAGCAGAGATACCAATCTGGACAAGAAATGGATGTCCTATTATTGGGAACAGTTCTATTTCAGAAGTGTTTATTCCCTCTAAGGCCAGCAAAATTAACAGATGCTCTCCCCAAATTCTCTCAAGTTCTAAGCACGAGCAGGTTCTACTGGTTGTTAAATGCATATAAAGAAAACTTAACAAGGGGAATGAAACCAGCCCTAAGGACAGTGACCAATAATTGGGAGTCTAGAATTTTAGTCAGTCATTGTCTACTTGAAATAGATAATACAGGGCAGAATTTTAAGTATATAGTATATAGTAGTAACCGCTAAGGGCTGTACTGAGGAGCATCGTAGATGGATTTGAAATTCTATATTTTATTCCATAGCACCAGTTCAATTTGAGAAGGGGAGTAACACAATTGAAGTTGACTTGGTCCACAAAGGTCACATGAGGGATCGGGGGAGGCGACTGGGGGACTCCAAGGGACTTGGAGAAAACATGGGCGGGGTGGGTGGAGAGAGTCCAGGGTAATGCCCAAGGTCTTGCGTCTCCTCCTCAAACACCTTCAGTCTTTATTTCCATTGCCAGCACCTTGTATCATAGACTCTATACGCACCCTGCTGCTGAGACATCTCTTTCCCTCTTTCTTACCAGTTCCTACCTCTGTCAATTTCACTTCTCCTTCTGGATTTTAATTCAAATTCAAGTTCTGCTACTCACTGGCCACTTGGCCCTGATAGTACTTATGTCCCCCTGTGCAATCCAAGAGCACTGTGTACCTTCAGGAGGCACTAATCACTGTCTGCAATGGTATGTTTGTTATTGTGATTACTTGTGTCCCCAACTCAATAAAGGTAAGGGCCATATTTGTGTTTATTCCCTATGTATTGTGTGTTTTCAGTGCCTAATACTTGCTTGGTGCATAGTCTGGTGCCAGTATGTACTTTTAAACAAATGACTGAACACATCTGTCAGGACTGACACTTTGTATAGACTGTTACAGTCATTCAGTAATCTCTAGGTGAGAATGCACTGACATGCAAATGAAAAAGACACAGTCTTGTCATAAAAATTATCTTGTCTCCAAATAGCAGTGTCAACCAAGTAAACTACCTCAACAGCACTTTAAATACTTTTAACAGACACAAAACAGGGCAACAGTGATTTCGTGGTCATTGGGTTACATTTTTATCAGAGAAACCAAACTGGTATTTTATCAACCAGATAGATGAGTAAGCAAAGTACAGGGAAACCAGAGGAACTCAGGAAGTAACAAAACTACTTTTCCTTCCTATAAACTCTTTAAATATTCACTCCCATCAACCCACCTTGACTTAAAGCATAAGGTCTGCTGCTGTTCTTTCCTCTCTGACTGGATTTTGGGAGACATAGGGATGTATAGTCATCCCTTGGGGTCTGAGGGTAACTGGGTCCACTCCCACCTCCACATACTAAAATCTGAAGATGCTCAAGTCCTTGATATGAAATGGTAATGTCTATAACCTACAGCACGTCCTCTCATTTACTTTAAACCATCTTTGTTGTCGTTGCTTAGTCGCTAATTCAGAAATTACATGCGTTAAGTAGGGCAGAAATAAGTCATTGTTCCTTGCTGCTGTTCGTCGTTCAGTCACTAAGTCGTGTCCGACTCTGTGACCCCATGGGCTGCAGCATGTCAGGTTCCTGTCTTTCACTGTCTCCCAGAGTTTGCTCAGATTCACGTTCATTGTGTCAATAACCATCTCATTCTCTGACGCCCTTTTCTCCTCCTGCCCTCAATCTTCCTCAGCATCAGGGTCTTTTCCAATTAGTTGGCTCTTCACATCAGGTGGCTAAAGTATTAGAGTTTCAGCATCAGTCTTCCCAATGAATATTCAGGGTTGATTTCATTTAGGATTGACTGGTTTGATCTCTTGCTGTCCCTCTTAAGAGTCTTCTTCAGCATCCCAATTCGAAACCATCTTTAGATTACTTATAATACCAAATACAATGAAAATTCTGTATAAAGTGCCTAATACTTGCTTGGTGCATAGTCTGGTGCCAGTATGTACTTTTAAACAAATGACTGAACACATCTGTCAGGACTGACACTTTGTATAGACTGTTACAGTCATTCAGTAATCTCTAGGTGAGAATGCACTGACATGCAAATGAAAAAGACACAGTCTTGTCATAAAAATTATCTTGTCTCCAAATAGCAGTGTCAACCAAGTAAACTACCTCAACAGCACTTTAAATACTTTTAACAGACACAAAACAGGGCAACAGTGATTTCGTGGTCATTGGGTTACATTTTTATCAGAGAAACCAAACTGGTATTTTATCAACCAGATAGATGAGTAAGCAAAGTACAGGGAAACCAGAGGAACTCAGGAAGTAACAAAACTACTTTTCCTTCCTATAAACTCTTTAAATATTCACTCCCATCAACCCACCTTGACTTAAAGCATAAGGTCTGCTGCTGTTCTTTCCTCTCTGACTGGATTTTGGGAGACATAGGGATGTATAGTCATCCCTTGGGGTCTGAGGGTAACTGGGTCCACTCCCACCTCCACATACTAAAATCTGAAGATGCTCAAGTCCTTGATATGAAATGGTAATGTCTATAACCTACAGCACGTCCTCTCATTTACTTTAAACCATCTTTGTTGTCGTTGCTTAGTCGCTAATTCAGAAATTACATGCGTTAAGTAGGGCAGAAATAAGTCATTGTTCCTTGCTGCTGTTCGTCGTTCAGTCACTAAGTCGTGTCCGACTCTGTGACCCCATGGGCTGCAGCATGTCAGGTTCCTGTCTTTCACTGTCTCCCAGAGTTTGCTCAGATTCACGTTCATTGTGTCAATAACCATCTCATTCTCTGACGCCCTTTTCTCCTCCTGCCCTCAATCTTCCTCAGCATCAGGGTCTTTTCCAATTAGTTGGCTCTTCACATCAGGTGGCTAAAGTATTAGAGTTTCAGCATCAGTCTTCCCAATGAATATTCAGGGTTGATTTCATTTAGGATTGACTGGTTTGATCTCTTGCTGTCCCTCTTAAGAGTCTTCTTCAGCATCCCAATTCGAAACCATCTTTAGATTACTTATAATACCAAATACAATGAAAATTCTGTATAAATTGTTACAGTTTTTGAACATTTTTTTCCTATTATTTTCAGTCCTCAGTTAACTGAAGCTGCCTGTGGATGTGGTATCATAGATACAGAAGTCTCTGACTGTACTCCTCAGCAAAGGACATGATTCCAGGAGGGAGGAATTCCCTAGGTGGCATCTTCTTCATGGATGCCCAGTTTAAATGGATCAATTCTGTGGTCCCCAAGAAGTCATATATCTTACTCAGATTCGTGACAGATTTCTCCAGGTGAAGTTTTTCTGAACATTTTCCTTCCACTGACAGTAAAATCTTATTGAATGTTTCATCCTGCCTCAATGGTGTCTTTAAAATCTAAGGTGAGAGCCTTTGTGGTTGTTGTCTGAAGATATAAGTGCCAGTAAAGTTAGTATTTCAGTCATGTCAGACTCTCGTAACCCCATGGACTGTAGCCTGCCAGGATTCTCTGTCCATGGAATTCTCCAGGCAAGAATATGGGAGTGGGTAGCCATTCCCTTCTCCAGGGGATTTTCGCAATGTAGGAATTGAACCTGGGTCTCCTGCACTGCAGGCAGATTCTTTACCATCTAAGCCATCAGAGAAGTCCCCCCGCCAAGGGAAGATTCCTATTTTGTAGTAAATTTTGTATTTTGTATTTTTGTAGTAAATTTCCTGGTTCTCAAGTCTGTCTTCTTTTAAAAAGACACTTCTTTATGTATTTCCTCTCCCCTGAAAACCTATGAAGTACACGCTATCATCATGCCCCTTTGTATAGGTGAGAAACTGAGTCCCTGGTAAACTGAGTCCCTGGTAAGCTAAGGAACACGCCCACAGCCACGAGGTAGCACATGACAGGGCTGATAATTAAACCCACACTTTTTACACACAGATCTATAATAACTGCTATAATAAAGGTTCAGACTAGTAATTTGTTTAAATGTGTAATGTACAGAGTAATTCATAGAAAATTATAATGTATTTCATTATCCTGATCATCTTTTCCCCCTACCTTTCCACTTCAGATCTGGAGACTGGATTTGTCTAGGGAGTATAAAATGTGATCTCTTTTACAACTTCAGTACAAATAACTAAAAATATCAGTGGCTTGTGGTAGCTTCAGAACACAATGCTTTTATAATACCTGGATTTGCTCTTTAAAAAAAATGAGGGCTTCCCTGGTGGTCCAGTGGGTAAGGACACTGCCTTGCAGTGCAAGGGGCGCCGGTTCGATCCCTGGCCTGAGAAGATCCCACGGGCTGCGGAGCGGCTGGACCGATGTGTCCGATTACCAAGCTGGAGCTCTGGTGCGCGTGGGCCCAGAGCCGGTGCTCTGCGACAACAGAGGCCACCGCGATGGGAGGCCCACAGGAGCCAAAGAACAAAGATGGATGAAACTAGATAAAATGAAAGACCAGTGGAAGTGGCCCGCCCATCCCCCTCCCACCCCACCCCCGCCAAAGATAAATAAATAAATAAATGTTTTAAAAAAAAAAAAAAAGCAGTGCCTTCCCTTCATCATATTGTTTAAAAAAAAAAAGAAAGAAATATAATTCCCATACCATAATACTAACTTTTTAAACTGTACAATTCAGAAGTTTTTTTTTTTATTATTATTATATTTACATGTTTGTGCAATTACCACCACCACTATCTAATTTGAGAACATTTTCATACTTTGATTCACTTTTGAAGGCTCTTTTCTTATAGGTACAAGAGAACAACTGAGGATGTGCCAGTGAAAATGCCAAGAGATCTCCAGACATCAGAGCAGAACTAGAGCTAGCAACTGCAATGCCTGCAACTGTAGTCTTTAAAATAAAAAAAAAAAAAAATGGAGCTGCATTGCAAGTAATAAGAATATCACATCTTGGGAATTCTCTGGTGGACTAGTGGTTAAGATTCTGGGATTTCACTGTGATGCCTGGGTTCAATCCCTGGTCAGGGAACTACGATCCTGCAGTTGCAAGGGAAAAAAAAAAGGGTATCACATCTAGGTACTACTGTGTCAGTGGTGAGGCCACGGCGGACACATCAGTCTTCTGTCTAGTCCAAGGGCTGCTCTCTCTAAAAGTCCTAAGAGGATAAGGGTCCAAGGAGCTTAAGGGAAAATAAGTGATCATCTTTTCCCCCTACCTTTCCACTTCAGATCTGGAGACTGGATTTGTCTAGGGAGTATAAAATGTGATCTCTTTTACAACTTCAGTACAAATAACTAAAAATATCAGTGGCTTGTGGTAGCTTCAGAACACAATGCTTTTATAATACCTGGATTTGCTCTTTAAAAAAAATGAGGGCTTCCCTGGTGGTCCAGTGGGTAAGGACACTGCCTTGCAGTGCAAGGGGCGCCGGTTCGATCCCTGGCCTGAGAAGATCCCACGGGCTGCGGAGCGGCTGGACCGATGTGTCCGATTACCAAGCTGGAGCTCTGGTGCGCGTGGGCCCAGAGCCGGTGCTCTGCGACAACAGAGGCCACCGCGATGGGAGGCCCACAGGAGCCAAGAACAAAGATGGATGAAACTAGATAAACTGCAAGACCAGTGGAAGGGGCCCGCCCACCCCCCCCCCACCCCACCCCCCCCAAAAAAAAATAAATAAATAAATGTTTTAAAAAAAAAAAAAAAGCAGTGCCTTCCCTTCATCATATTGTTTAAAAAAAAAAAGAAAGAAATATAATTCCCATACCATAATACTAACTTTTTAAACTGTACAATTCAGAAGTTTTTTTTTTTTTTATTATATTTACATGTTTGTGCAATTACCACCACCACTATCTAATTTGAGAACATTTTCATACTTTGATTCACTTTTGAAGGCTCTTTTCTTATAGGTACAAGAGAACAACTGAGGATGTGCCAGTGAAAATGCCAAGAGATCTCCAGACATCAGAGCAGAACTAGAGCTAGCAACTGCAATGCCTGCAACTGTAGTCTTTAAAATAAAAAAAAAAAAAAATGGAGCTGCATTGCAAGTAATAAGAATATCACATCTTGGGAATTCTCTGGTGGACTAGTGGTTAAGATTCTGGGATTTCACTGTGATGCCTGGGTTCAATCCCTGGTCAGGGAACTACGATCCTGCAGTTGCAAGGGAAAAAAAAAAGGGTATCACATCTAGGTACTACTGTGTCAGTGGTGAGGCCACGGCGGACACATCAGTCTTCTGTCTAGTCCAAGGGCTGCTCTCTCTAAAAGTCCTAAGAGGAGAAGGGTCCAAGGAGCTTAATGAAGATAAAGAGAAGGAAAGTAAGACTCATGGTGAAAACTTTAAAGAGCTTACAATAATATAGTCTAGTAAAGTTAAAGATCCTTTCTTAAAAAAAATATTTATTTATTTGGCTGTGTCTGGCCTTGGTTGCAGCATGTGGGATCTAATCCCCCACCAAGGATTGAACCCTGTCCCCCTGCGTTGGGGGCTCAGAATCTTAGCCACTGGACCATCAGGAAAGTCCCCCAAACACCCTTTTTTAAAATTGGAAAGGGGTTTCCCCTGGTGGTCCAGTGGGTAAGGATACCACCTTGCAGTGCAAGGGGCGCCGGTTCAATCCCTGGCCTGGGAAGATCCCACGTGCATCGGAGCCGCTGGACCCATGTGTCCAATTGCCAAGCGGGGGAGCTATGGAGCGCATGCGCCCAGAGCCGGCGCTTGACCCAGAGGCGCTTGACAGACGCCACAGCGATGGGGGGCCCACAAGGGCCAAAGAACAAAGACACAAAGACGGATGAAAACTGAGAAATGAAAGACCAATAGAAGTGGCCCGCCCGCTCCCTCCCCCCTCCCCAACCTGACCCCCGCGCAAAATAAATAAATAAATTAATAATAATAATAAAGTTGCAAAGAACAGTATAATTTGTTCAGAGTCTACAACATTAATATTTTATACATTTTCTATATTATTCTTTCTCCATATATATACATATGTGTGTGTGTGTATGTGTGTATGTATATATATATATATAGTCAAAATCGTTTGAGAGTAACTTATAGACAATAATTTCCCTTTATCACTAATTCCTGGGTACTTCTCTAAAGCAAAAGCCGTTTTCCCATTGAACCATAGTAAGATTACAAATGTCAGGAAATTAACAGTGATGTAACACTACTATCCAATTTTCAGACCTTATTCAAGTTTTTCCTATTGCCCCCATAATGAATGAATGTCCTTTAAAGGGGACTTTTTTTTTTTTTTTCTGGTACAGGATCCATATTGCATTGAGTTGTCATGTCTTGTTAATTCGTTTAATCTGGGAATAGTTCTTCAGAAAATAATTTTCTGTCTAGTCCAAGGGATGCTCTCTCTAAAAGTCCTAAGAGGAGAAGGGTCCAAGGAGCTTAATGAAGATAAAGAGAAGGAAAGTAAGACTCATGGTGAAAACTTTAAAGAGCTTACAATAATATAGTCTAGTAAAGTTAAAGATCCTTTCTTAAAAAAAATATTTATTTATTTGGCTGTGTCTGGCCTTGGTTGCAGCATGTGGGATCTAATCCCCCACCAAGGATTGAACCCTGTCCCCCTGCGTTGGGGGCTCAGAATCTTAGCCACTGGACCATCAGGAAAGTCCCCCAAACACCCTTTTTTAAAATTGGAAAGGGGTTTCCCCTGGTGGTCCAGTGGGTAAGGATACCACCTTGCAGTGCAAGGGGCGCCGGTTCAATCCCTGGCCTGGGAAGATCCCACGTGCATCGGAGCCGCTGGACCCATGTGTCCAATTGCCAAGCGGGGGAGCTATGGAGCGCATGCGCCCAGAGCCGGCGCTTGACCCAGAGGCGCTTGACAGACGCCACAGCGATGGGGGGCCCACAAGGGCCAAAGAACAAAGACACAAAGACGGATGAAAACTGAGAAATGAAAGACCAATAGAAGTGGCCCGCCCGCTCCCTCCCCCCTCCCCAACCTGACCCCCGCGCAAAATAAATAAATAAATTAATAATAATAATAAAGTTGCAAAGAACAGTATAATTTGTTCAGAGTCTACAACATTAATATTTTATACATTTTCTATATTATTCTTTCTCCATATATATACATATGTGTGTGTGTGTGTGTGTATGTATATATATATATATAGTCAAAATCGTTTGAGAGTAACTTATAGACAATAATTTCCCTTTATCACTAATTCCTGGGTACTTCTCTAAAGCAAAAGCCGTTTTCCCATTGAACCATAGTAAGATTACAAATGTCAGGAAATTAACAGTGATGTAACACTACTATCCAATTTTCAGACCTTATTCAAGTTTTTCCTATTGCCCCCATAATGAATGAATGTCCTTTAAAGGGGACTTTTTTTTTTTTTTTCTGGTACAGGATCCATATTGCATTGAGTTGTCATGTCTTGTTAATTCGTTTAATCTGGGAATAGTTCTTCAGAAAATAATTTTAAGGTCTTTCATGGCTTTAGGAATTTTAAGCTGTGATTTTGCTGCGTGTGCCTCAATTTGGGTCTGTGCTGCTTTTATCAGACTCGCTTCTGTTTTGGGAGTTTTAGGGGTGTCTTGAATTAAGACCATAGGCTGAAGGAGCCTCTCTCTCTTCTTAGGGTTCCTCTTTCACAGGGACTGTTTCTATTATGTTAGAACCATTTGTAAATTGTGGAATGGACAATAAAACGTCTTTGTATTCGGTACATCCTTTTGCAGTCAGTTTTCTCAGCATCCCTGCATTTTATGAGTTTTATCTTTTTACAGTAGTTTAGTTTAACATAAGTAGATTTGTCTATGAACAATTAGTACTTACTCTTTAAAAACGTTTGAGACTTAAATTACCTGTAAACTCCATATTCCATAATCTCACCGTTGCAGTGATGAACTGTGCTGTGGCTCAGCAGACAAAAAGCTGCAAAAATGGGTGGGTATTATTATTCGTTAAAATCTTTCAACAAGTATTTGTTGAGTACTTGGTGCATGTCAAGTTCTGTTCCAAGCCCTCGGAATACATTCGCAAACAAAACAAAACTTCTTGTCTTTGTAATCTAGGTGGGCAAATTTAAATTCAGATTTAAAAAACCGGGCATTAGGAATACGACTTCCTTAAAGAGGAAGAAGGGAAGTCTTTGAGAACAGAGGAGCTCTGAGGTTCGATGCTAACGCGGATAACACCGCTGAACCCAAGGCAAACTCGCGGCTGATCAAGTTCTCGGTTTACGCAAACGCGCTACTCAAATCCGAACACGAAAGGACGGGCGGGGCAGGACTTCCCGAGCCGTTCGAAGACTTTCTCAGCAAGTCTCCCGCCCGGGGCGGGGGGCGTCTCCCCTGCCGGCGCCGCGCGCGTTCCGGTCCGCCCCGCGGGGGCCACGCACCAGGTCTCGCGCCCCTGCTCGGCCGCTCCAAACACCTGGGAACCGCGCACCCAGAAAGCCCCGCGGGGAGGTGGCTCAGGGGAACCGGCTCCTCCAGCGGCCTCGCCCACTGCAATGCAATCTGGGTGGTTTTTCCAGGTCCCTCCCTGCCTCGTTCCGCGCCCAGCCGCTGCCCCCGCGGCGCCTGCGGGCCTGGGACAACGCTCCGAGATTCGCGGACGCCCCGCAGCCGGGCTGCGGCCCCGAGCTAGTTGAGTGGCTGGGGGCGCCTTTCAGGAGCACGCACCTGAAGACGCGCGACGCTGAAACTACAGCTGCGGACAAGGGGGGTACCCAGCACTCTCCTGCGCCCCGGTAGAGCCCGGCCTTCTCCCGCTCTCTGGGGACGCAAGCTGCTACCTGAGCGGGGACTGTCGTCGCCAGCGCCTTTCTCTAGCCGAGAAACGCCGCTTCAGGCTCCTAAAACCCTCCCGCCACCTCCCCACCCCTGGAGCCTCGGCCGTCGCCCCACGCAGTCCGCGCTTCCGCCGGGTCGGGCAAGCCAGATCTCCAGCTTCCCCTGAGCATCCTAGACGGGCCTCAGATGTGTACCTGGAGTGGGCTACCGCAGTGATTGGTGGCTACTGTAGTGGTTGTCGGTTTTCACATTACGAATAAAGAACTGGATACTTGGAGCCGAAATTAGTTAAGATTTCAGACGGCACTGTGTTCCCAGGGAGAGATCAGTTTCAAATAGAAAACCCAATGAAACTTAATCTCTAGTGCTTCTCTCGAAAATGTCAGCAGGACCCACCACACTGCCTTCCGCCTAGGTGGCAGGGCGACGGGTGGGGGCGGAAAGGTGGGCGCAAGCCCCAGGGCAGATGTAGGTAGGGAGACCGCTCGGGACGTTGGCCAAAATAGACACTGAAGTACAAAGGAAGAGGTATGAGGTAGAGGGCGGGAGATCAGAGCCAGGAACTGGAAAAAGCTTGCTTTGGTTTGGTTTAGGAAGCAACAGTTACGTTAGATACATTTTATTAAGGGCTCCCGGCCCGGAGGAGGCTCCAGCCTCCAGCTAGCAGCCGGTAGCGAACAAGGAGTAGCAATAAAGGCAGTGGTTTAGAGAAAAGGGCGGAGCCGGGGGTCCATTGTGGCCGAATTTCCTCACTGGGGAGCCCCTGTTGCTTTGCGCGCGGCGAGTGCATCCTTGGGCGTCCCTTCGTGGCCGAGCGTCCAGCCCCGCGAGACCCGCTCAGCCGCGTGCCGGGGTTTCACTCCCCAAGGTGGGCAGAGACTCGGGGATGGAGGAGGACGCGCCCGGAGAGGGGGAGGGCCGGCAGGGTTTCGCCCGCTGTTTGCACTTAAAGGTGTGCTGGGCTCGGGAGCGGCTTTTCCAGTGCTTGGCAAGTGCTCCCGCCACCTCCCGGCTGCCGCGGGCCGGTCCCTCCCTCGACGGGGTCGCCCTCTCGGGGCGCCGCGCCCTGGGCAGCTCCGCACCTGGGCCTCACCTCTGTCCTCCTTTCGCCTGCCCGCGCCAGGCCTTTTCGCTTGACCCTTTAGAACCTCCGGCTTCGTCCCCCATGGCCGGCATTTCTCCAAGCCCCTAACACCTCTCGGCTACTTCCGAATGGGGGCAACAGGTCCCTCCGCGCCCTTCACTGCTCACCCTTTCCCCGTCGGGCCGAGGCTTCCCTCTGGGTGGCAACTGGCTCTTCCCCGCCCCTCGCGTCTCGCCCTCCTCCCTTCTCGCCCTCTCCTCTCCAATCTCCCAGCCATTTGTCTCCCGCCCCCTCCTCCCTTCCCCCGGCGGCCTCCTCCCCCATCGCTGCCACGTCGTGGTTTGAAGGAGCCAATGGGCCGGCGCCGCCAGGTGTCTCTTACCTGCACCACGTGGGGGAGGCGGAGGGAGGGGCGGGCAGGTAGAGCCACATCCCAAAACAGAAAAGGTTTCAGCCATTGCGCGCCTCCCGGGGTAGGGAGACCGCTCGGGACGTTGGCCAAAATAGACACTGAAGTACAAAGGAAGAGGTATGAGGTAGAGGGCGGGAGATCAGAGCCAGGAACTGGAAAAAGCTTGCTTTGGTTTGGTTTAGGAAGCAACAGTTACGTTAGATACATTTTATTAAGGGCTCCCGGCCCGGAGGAGGCTCCAGCCTCCAGCTAGCAGCCGGTAGCGAACAAGGAGTAGCAATAAAGGCAGTGGTTTAGAGAAAAGGGCGGAGCCGGGGGTCCATTGTGGCCGAATTTCCTCACTGGGGAGCCCCTGTTGCTTTGCGCGCGGCGAGTGCATCCTTGGGCGTCCCTTCGTGGCCGAGCGTCCAGCCCCGCGAGACCCGCTCAGCCGCGTGCCGGGGTTTCACTCCCCAAGGTGGGCAGAGACTCGGGGATGGAGGAGGACGCGCCCGGAGAGGGGGAGGGCCGGCAGGGTTTCGCCCGCTGTTTGCACTTAAAGGTGTGCTGGGCTCGGGAGCGGCTTTTCCAGTGCTTGGCAAGTGCTCCCGCCACCTCCCGGCTGCCGCGGGCCGGTCCCTCCCTCGACGGGGTCGCCCTCTCGGGGCGCCGCGCCCTGGGCAGCTCCGCACCTGGGCCTCACCTCTGTCCTCCTTTCGCCTGCCCGCGCCAGGCCTTTTCGCTTGACCCTTTAGAACCTCCGGCTTCGTCCCCCATGGCCGGCATTTCTCCAAGCCCCTAACACCTCTCGGCTACTTCCGAATGGGGGCAACAGGTCCCTCCGCGCCCTTCACTGCTCACCCTTTCCCCGTCGGGCCGAGGCTTCCCTCTGGGTGGCAACTGGCTCTTCCCCGCCCCTCGCGTCTCGCCCTCCTCCCTTCTCGCCCTCTCCTCTCCAATCTCCCAGCCATTTGTCTCCCGCCCCCTCCTCCCTTCCCCCGGCGGCCTCCTCCCCCATCGCTGCCACGTCGTGGTTTGAAGGAGCCAATGGGCCGGCGCCGCCAGGTGTCTCTTACCTGCACCACGTGGGGGAGGCGGAGGGGGAGGGGCGGGCAGGTAGAGCCACATCCCAAAACAGAAAAGGTTTCAGCCATTGCGCGCCTCCCGGGGGTGCAGCCCGGCTCCTGGCTTTTTGCATAGACGCACAGGCAATTGAATACAAAAAGGGCAGGCCTCCTCCGCCTTCCTTCCCACCCCCCTTCCAGCCTTGGGTGTGGAGCTCGGGCCAGGTGTGGGCTTGGGTGGTTGGTTACCGCCTTTTGCACCGGCGGCTGCGAGGAGGGGGGGTGGGCGCTCTTTCTTTTTTCTTAGGAGAGGTTTTTAACACAGGTTTCCTCGTCCTCACTTCCACCCCACCTCACCGCCTCCCGACCCCCCTTCTCCCCCTCCCCACCTATCGTCATGACGGCGTCTCCGGATTACTTGGTGGTGCTTTTTGGAATCACTGCTGGGGCCACCGGGACCAAGCTGGGCTCGGATGAGAAGGAGCTGATCCTGCTGTTATGGAAAGTCGTGGATCTGGCCAACAAAAAGGTATTTCTCCACGTTTCTGGCCAAACGATAGGAGTGGGGCCAAAGCTTGTGAGAGTTTCGGGAGTGGGTAAACAAGTGCTCTTGTTTGCCACTTGGGAGGCGGGACCCGGGGTCTAGAGAATCCAGAGTAAAACCAGATTTCTTTTGCCAGCCTCCTTGGAACCGTTTCAGCCCTCCAAAATCTGGCCCAGGTGGGGAGGCCGGGCGCCGCCGAGCGCAGTTCTCCGTCGGTTGGGGGCCGCCCGGCAGTGGCGGGGTGGGATCCCTGGGGGCCCCAGGGCTTACTTCCCCGGCCTCGGGCCTGATCCGGGTGGGGGTGGGGCTGGGGGCAGGGCCGCCCCGACCTCGGCTGCCGGAGCTGCGGGCGACCCTCGAGCCTCGATTCGATGGCCAGACCGGTCGAGAGGAGTGGGCCGCCCCAGCTGGGGAGCGAGGGAGGAGAGTGAACGCAGAGGTGCCCACGCTGGGGAAGGGGAAACTGACCCCCGACTTTTTTTTTTTTCCCCGGAGCTGGGACAGTTGCACGAAGTACTCGTTCGACCAGATCAGTTGGAGCTGACGGAAGACTGTAAAGAAGAAACGAAGCTCGACGCTGAGAGCCTGTCTTCGGCGCCGCAGCTGGACCAAGCCCTCAGACAGGTGACAGCGCTGGGCCGCGCCGCCCTCTCCGGCTCAGGCGTCCGGGCGTCCCCTCCACGCCGGCCCGGCCCTCCCGGGCCCCACGCCCTCGCCGGGCGGCCCGCGCGTGGCCCCGGGGCGGGGTGTGACGGGACCCGGGTTTGGAGTCCTCGCTGGCCCTTTTGCGGGGCAGTCGCTGTTCCTTTACGCCTCCCAGCCCCCGGGGTCTTGGGGCCAAAACGTGCTCCGTTTTCGAGCTGCTTCCTGAATCATGCGTGGGGCCGGAGAGCCGGCCGGGTTTTCCCATCGAGTGTTGAGCGGGGCTGCAAGCCTGGCGCTCCCAGCCGCAGGCCGAGTCGTCTGCCCGGGTTCGGGGCTGCGGCTCTGCCCAGGGGCAGGGGGCGCTGTGGGGCAGCCGAGCCGGCGGGCCTCCGCGGCGTGCGGCCCCGGCCGGGTGGGAACCTGAAGTTGCCTGCAGAGTTTCAGGCTCCTCGGTTCCCAAGGGCCCGGTTCCGGTTCCGTGTGCTACTTTGGTGACCTTGGTCCTAGCGCCGGGAGGGTGGGCAGGCCCCAACTTGTGTATCCGCTCCTCGGGTTGCGGTGAACGTAGTGGAATCCCTTTTCTGGGATTGAGGTGATCTCAAAACCAGGGTGCCGATGGGTCCTGGTCGTGGGACAGGACAGGACGCTAAAACACCTGTGCGCAGGTGAGGGTACGGCGCTCTCCCGGCTTTTGCCCTGGTACCAGAGTTGCTAATTAGACGGGAAAGTTCTTTGGTGTATTACAGGAAACGTGTTAACTAGATTTTCCAGAAAAAACTAAGTACCTTAATCGCTAAGTTGTGTCGAGTTCTTTTGCGATCCTGATAGAATGGCCGACCGGTCGAGAGGTGGGCCGCCCCAGCTGGGGAGCGAGGGAGGAGAGTGAACGCAGAGGTGCCCACGCTGGGAAGGGAAACTGACCCCCGACTTTTTTTCCCGGAGCTGGGACAGTTGCACGAAGTACTCGTTCGACCAGATCAGTTGGAGCTGACGGAAGACTGTAAAGAAGAAACGAAGCTCGACGCTGAGAGCCTGTCTTCGGCGCCGCAGCTGGACCAAGCCCTCAGACAGGTGACAGCGCTGGGCCGCGCCGCCCTCTCCGGCTCAGGCGTCCGGGCGTCCCCTCCACGCCGGCCCGGCCCTCCCGGGCCCCACGCCCTCGCCGGGCGGCCCGCGCGTGGCCCCGGGGCGGGGTGTGACGGGACCCGGGTTTGGAGTCCTCGCTGGCCCTTTTGCGGGGCAGTCGCTGTTCCTTTACGCCTCCCAGCCCCCGGGGTCTTGGGGCCAAAACGTGCTCCGTTTTCGAGCTGCTTCCTGAATCATGCGTGGGGCCGGAGAGCCGGCCGGGTTTTCCCATCGAGTGTTGAGCGGGGCTGCAAGCCTGGCGCTCCCAGCCGCAGGCCGAGTCGTCTGCCCGGGTTCGGGGCTGCGGCTCTGCCCAGGGGCAGGGGGCGCTGTGGGGCAGCCGAGCCGGCGGGCCTCCGCGGCGTGCGGCCCCGGCCGGGTGGGAACCTGAAGTTGCCTGCAGAGTTTCAGGCTCCTCGGTTCCCAAGGGCCCGGTTCCGGTTCCGTGTGCTACTTTGGTGACCTTGGTCCTAGCGCCGGGAGGGTGGGCAGGCCCCAACTTGTGTATCCGCTCCTCGGGTTGCGGTGAACGTAGTGGAATCCCTTTTCTGGGATTGAGGTGATCTCAAAACCAGGGTGCCGATGGGTCCTGGTCGTGGGACAGGACAGGACGCTAAAACACCTGTGCGCAGGTGAGGGTACGGCGCTCTCCCGGCTTTTGCCCTGGTACCAGAGTTGCTAATTAGACGGGAAAGTTCTTTGGTGTATTACAGGAAACGTGTTAACTAGATTTTCCAGAGGTCTATATACCTATAGAACTAATCGCTTACCTTAATCGCTAAGTTGTGTCGAGTTCTTTTGCGATCCTGTGGACGGTAGCCCACCAGGCTCCTCTGTCCATGGGATTCTCCAGGCAAGAATACTGGAGCGGGTTGCCATTTCTTCCTCCAGGGGATCTGACCTAGGGATAGAACCCTCGTCTCCTGTATTAGTAGACGAATTCGTTACCGCTGAGCCACCAGGGAAGCCCTCTATATACCTATCACCCACATTTATTTCAGAAACGGGCGTCTTTCTTAAGTCTAGAACATCGTAACATGAAAAAAGTAACACCAGAGAATGATGTAATCAGAAGGCAACTTGCTGATGAAATTAGACCTCTTGATTTAAAAGTCTTGAATGTATTTATCACAAAAATACAAGGATGGGGGATGTTGAATGGGAGGAACAGTGCATTTACTAAATTCTTCTAAGGGTTAACAGAGGACTGACTGGAAGACTTCCCCGTCTAAAGGAAGCTAGACAGTTTCTGGGAGCTGAGTCTTTCCAGTGTTGCCCTCAGCAGCGGTGTTATCTGGTTATAACCTAGCGCAACCACTTTCAGAGTTTGTTAAATGCTGCATCCTTTGCCTTCTTGGGTGTGTTCTGTTCTTTTCAGTTTAACCAGTCAGTGAGCAATGAACTGAACATTGGGGTAGGAACCTCCTTCTGTCTCTGTACTGATGGGCAGCTTCATGTCAGGCAAATCCTCCATCCTGAGGCTTCCAAGAAGGTAAGTGCTGATTTCTGAAAGACAGTTGGACCTTAGAGGGGGCTAACCACAATAAAAAATTTCCAACACTTTTATAGAGGTACTTGAAATTACAGTAATTTTATAGATACCATTTGACTTCAGAGTATGTTTATGTTAAATTTTTGAGATACTTGACATCTCTTGTTAGCTGAATTTTTGACACTTAAAGTGGTTATAACTAATTTAATACCACATCTGTGTAGCAGATACCTTATTTTAGAAAGGAAGGAACAAAGAAAAATCTTTTAAATTAAACCTTTTAAAGTATAATTCTGATAATTCCATTAAAAAGCTTTGTACTCTAAGTAACTAGTTAAATGTTAATTATAGCGTCCTGTGTTTTGTCTGACTTAAAGTAAATGTTCAACTGATTGACTTGGTATCAAAAAATAGGAATTGCCTCATCCTTTACCTTTACTCAGCTTTCTGATATGGAAAAGAGTATAAAATGAGAAAATACTATTTTATGTAGATGTGGTTTTTCTCCTGGGGAAGAATGCTGAGGGTTTAAGAAAAAATGATGCTCATCGACAGCAGACCCAGTGTGAGCAATCATTGCTAATAGAGTTGATCTTATCAACTTAATTAGTTAGAGCTGTACCGTGTTTTATTGTGGTAGGCAGTTACAGAACTTGAAAAGATGGAAGTAAAATACTTTTAAGGAAACTAGGATGGAAGTCTAGCTATGAAAAGATTAGCTTGGCAATTGATGTCACAAGTGAGTAGTCAGTGCAGATTTTTTCTTTTTACTCTAGTAGGTGAAAGGGAGACATGAATTAAATGAGTTTAAATGTTTAAATGAGAAGTTCAAGTTCCTGTATCTTGAGAGTTGAATAAAAACACCTCTTTGACCGCAACCTTAGTAATTATTTGATGAAAAGCGGCGGGCGATTTGTTAATTAAATGCTAAACAAATTGCTATACCCTTAATCCAGAAATATATATGAGAATTTTTTTTCCTCTTCAAACTTATAAGGGATACAATTTAACTCTTCTCTGTTGGGCTGAAAGGAAATAACTGTTTCTTTTATTTTAGATATACTGTTTTAGATGTGAGAACACCTCCAGAGTAAAATTGAGACATATTCCTGTGTAACTTCTTTTAGGATTTTGCTGAGAAACTAAAACAAATAATTTAGCACCATAATGAAAACAATTCTATACATTATGGGAAAATAAGGAAATGGTAAAATATAAAATAATCCTTCCAATCAGAAGACATTAAAGTGGTTTTTTGAATGTGAACATAATTGAATGTATTCTTTCGGATTTTGTAGAAAAGCCTTACTTTTACAAGGAGAATTCATGCTAAATAAGTCTTTTAGCCTACTTTAAATTTAATATAACATCAGTATTTTTTGTAAGCAGTAAAAAAAAATCTTCACTATCTTAAAAGAATATACCTAGTTAAACCAAACTTTTAATATTGGATATTTGATTATTGTCATTATAAACAGCTTTTAAATGAGTTTTTTATAGGTCATCTTAAAAGATTCACAGTTCAAGATTACCTATTTTGAAAAATGTCACCATGATGTACTGACACGTATTTCAAATATAGCGTGAGCAAGTCACATCTAATGAAAGCCAATAAAGGAAGTTTAGAGACATTATTGTATAAATATTATGGGTCACAAACATTAAAAAGTCCTTGACTGCATAATGTACAAGTTCCCAGTAAGTGAACACTATCTTGAAATTTTACGAAAAATCTAAATTCAGTATAGCAAAAGTAAATTTTGAAAATTAATTCAGATAGGATATTTTTTATTTCAGGAAAAGTGACACAATAGTGTGATATTTACTCTGACAGTTGAGGTTTAATTACCACAAGAGTGATGCTGGTAGCTAGGAGCCACCTTTCCCATTGAGTCTCTTCTTTCCCATTGAGATTTGTGATATACTTTTTTAAGTCAAATTTGAGTTCTCAGATTTAACCAGAATAATAATGGTCAGGAAAACTAATGTGGGATTATAACTTGAGAGTAAAGTATTTCTTTTCAGGTAATCAGGAATTTACTATTTTACTCTAATTTTAATGCATGAGATACACATTATCAGAACCCAGTATTCTACTATGTTTTAGTAGAAAACTAAATTCTGATAGACTTAGGATCCTATGCCTAGATATATATTGTAAAACATATGCATCTGTATGAAAACTGAGAAGACTAATATTTCTGCCTTAAAAATACAGATGATCTAAAATAATGATGGCTAGACAAAGAACCTTGTATTATCAAACAGGAAATATAAAATATGGTAGCCCAAATGTTTTATAGCTTCAGAACTCTTAATGGATTTCATAATGGATACAAATGTATAAGCCACTGCCTTAAAATGACACTTTTATGTAGAATGTAATACTTTTAACTGAAAATGAAGACACTAATGTTTCATTTAAAAATTTTTTTTTAATTGTGCTAAAATATAATTGTGTTCATTGCTTAGGTTCCTAATTGTTTGGAATTATCTAACTAAATATATCTAGTTCACAGTGTCTACCTTGTCCTTCCTCAGAATGTATTATTGCCCGAATGCTTCTATTCCTTTTTTGATCTTCGAAAAGAATTCAAGAAATGTTGCCCTGGTTCACCTGATATTGATAAGCTGGATGTTGCAGCAATGACAGAGTGTATCCTTTAAGTGATGACTCTGGAATCTCTTGAGCAGACAGCTCTAGGAAAAAGGCAGTTCAAGCAACTTTAAGACGTTTTTGATTCTGAAAAGTCGGTTGTCCAAAATTTGTCTCCTTTACTAATGGAAAATGGCACAATTACTGGTATATTTCAGAGTAGCTATAATTTGACTGAATTTGAATGATGATCTACGTGGGTTTTTGCGAGGCGAACACATGAAATAGAACTCATGGATTATGGGAGTGGTTTGGCTTGGTTTTTTCAGTTAATGAATTGATGAATGTAAAGACCAGATGTTTTGCCAATATTAAGGCCACTTTTTGATTATCTTGGTTTTAGGATTTATTTCTTTTGAATAGATGAGTTTTTTGTGTTTTTATTTTGTATTTAATTGTGGATGTATATAAATTCTATAAGCCTGGAGGAGGACATGGCAACCCATTACTGTATTTTGTCTGGAGAATCCCATGGACAGTGGAGCCTGGTATGCTACAGTCCATAAGGTAGCGAAGAGTCAGACACAACTGAAGTAACATAGCACACACAGAAACCCACACTCTTTACAAACAGCTGTTCATCATTGCTACCCCTTCTGATCTCCCCTGTTTCTCAAATACATGTAGATCGTGGTGATTAGTATAAGCCGTCTTCTGAGATGATAAAATGAGGTTGAGATTTTAACCCAAATTTCATTAACAAGCTAATATATCTGGTGCGTTATGTACTGTAAATTTTACAATCACAGATCTTGTCACGAATGTCCCACCATATTTTATACAGTAAACCTTTAAAGTGCTAACTGATAAGCAATTACGTGCTAGCATATCAGATGTAACACTGAGTAATGGAAGTGTTGGGGACCCACCCGAAGCCACTGTGAGAGTCATCATGAAGTCAGATTCAAGTTATTTTCAGGAACTTGTGGGTTTTAGATGTTTATTCTTAAACTTTTTTATTCTTTTTCAGGAGCTAAAGCCTGATTTTTCTTTCAGAATCTCTTGATGAAGAAGATGGTTTGGATGTTTTTTCCTAGCTATTTGTAAGGAGAGCAAACTCATATTTTCCTTAGCTAGAATGTTGGTGTAACTAATTTAGCTGCTGGGTAGTGGTTTAGCTCCCACCAGTGCTGGGCGAGGGGTAGAAGCAGCTCGTTTGGGGGAATTCTTACCAGAGTTTCGTTAGAAGGTTGGAAAGTCGAAAAACATTTGCTATGTTTTTTGTTGGTTAGAATGCTGTATTAGTTTGCTCAGGCTGCCATAGCTATAGACTAGTGGCTTATTAGCAACAGAAATTTATTTTTTCACAGTTCTAGAGTGTGTCAATTTCCAGATTGGGGTGCCAGCTCTGTTAACTACTGGCGAGGGCTCTTTCTGACTTTCAGATAGCTGCCTCCTCCTCGTGTCTCACTGTGGGGTGGGGTGGGGGAGTGGTGAGCCTGGAGTGTGGTCTTTTCCTCTCTTTGTAAGGCCACAGGCCTAACAGATTAGGGTCCTCACCTTATGGCCTCATTTAACCTTAATTGCCTCCTAAATAATCTATCTCCAGATAGTCACATTAGGGATTTTTCCAGGCAAGAATATTGGAGTGGGTTTCCATTTCCTACTCAAGGAGATCTTCCCAACTCAGGGGTTGAACTGAGGACTTTTGCACCTTCTGCATTGGCAGGCAGATTGTTGACCACTGTACCACCCTTTTTAGGCATATCACACTTGAAATTTGAGGAAGAATCTCATGGCCATTAAGTTCATTGAAAAATTAGGCAGTTTTCTACTTATTTAAAAATGGCTTAATTTTAGTCTGTTTTCTTTGGTCTTACCTTGGAAGTCTTGCTTTTATAGTTTTATTCCCAATAAAATAGTCAATTTTATTCCATTTTATTTATTTTTGTTTTGTTTTTGACCACGCTTTGCAGCATATGGGATCTTAATTTCCCAATCAGGGATCTAACTCATGCCCCTTACAGTAGAAGCATGGAGTCCTAACCACTGGACCACCAGGGAATTTTCCCCAAAGTGTGTTTTAATCCTAAATGTTTTTATTAGTATTTTATTTGCATACTTTCCCCCCATGTTGTTAAGCGTTTCTCTTGGTGGTTTTTCTTTTATGTTGCTGTGCTGTCAATTACTTTATGACTCCTATTCAGGAAAAACATGATTTCCCTGACTAGGCCACCAAATTAATTCCTCAGGTCAAAGGCAATCAACCAAATTTGACTATGCAAAGAATTATACAATGTCTGACCTGAAGAGCTGTCTTATTCTTTCAAACCACTAGACATTTTCCTTTCAGATTTGGAAATGGCACTGTTTGGAAACAGAAACTCTCATATCCTGATGGTTTTTCCAAGTAGATGGAGAGACATTGCTTCTGAGGGATCACTTATTCTACCAGGTAAACCAGCAGAGGAGGGAGAGAGGCACTTGCCAGTCCTCATAAAGAAACAAGTAAAGAGTATTTGCAGTTTTGCTTCCTTGGAAAAATTACTAGCCTTCTCCAAGCCTGACCTTTCTTTTGTCATTTGTTTGCTTTTAAAAATATTTACTTTTTTATTTGACTACGCTGGGTCTTAGTTATGGCATGTGGATCTTCAGTTATCTTTGTTGCAGCATGAGGAATCTTCTGGTTTCCACGTGTGGAGTCTAGTTCCTCTAGTACATGTGTGCTCAGTTAGTCAGTCGTGTTGGACTTGAGACCCCGTGGACTATAGCCCACCATGGTGCTCTCTCCATGGAGTTTTCCAGGTAGGAATATTAGAGCAGGTGGCCATTTCCTACCCCAGGAGATCTTTCCAACCTAGGGATCAAACCGCAGTCTCCAGTATTGGCAGGTGGGTTCTCTTCCTCTGAACCATCTGGGAAGGCCCTTCTCTAGTTACTTGACCAGGGATCAAACCCAGGCCTCCTGTATTAGGAATGTGGAGTCTTCACCAGTGGACCACTGGAGTAAGTCCCTCAAGCCTCACTTTTTTTTTTTTTTTTTTAAGCCTCACTTTTACTTACAGTATTTCCTAGTGAAAGCCCTGTGAACCCAGTATATAAATGAAGGAATATGACCAATCTGAAAAGAAAAGGTTTACATATTTCTTGTATGTAATCCTGATTCTTAGGTTAGTGCTTATTTTCCTTTTTTGTCTTTGTGTTGGTTCTAAAACCACTTCTGGGATTAATGTTGAGTCTCCTGAGTTATTCCAGTTGCAGTTTTGTTACCTGCTTTTTGAGTTATGCAGTCCTAGCTGAAGAGGAGGTCTCATTTAGCAAGTGAACTGTGGCTGGCATTTTGTAATCAGGTGAAGTGGTAAAGGTGTGATGATAGGAATTGGGACTGGTTTTTTTTTTTCCTAAGGTAGAAATTTATCATAGATCCCTTGGGGGAAATTAATACTAGTTGTCCCTTGCCGAAAGTCCATTTTGATTATGAGGCTGTTTGTATAATGACTTAGCTACATTGGGTGGAATTACTTCCTCTTGGTTTCTTAACCTATGGTTTTTTTTTTTTTTAAACATTTATTTATTTATCTTTTGGGGGGTGGGGTGAGGAGGGAGGGGGACTGGTGGGCCACTTCTATTGGTCTTTCATTTATCTGTTTTCATCCGTCTTTGTTCTTTGGCTCCTGTGGGCCTCCCATCGTGGTGGCCTCTGTCGTCGCAGAGTGCCGGCTCTGGGCGCATGCGCTCCAGAGCTCCGGCTCAGTAATTGGACACATCGGTCCAGCCGCTCCATGGCACGTGGGATCTTCCCAGGCCAGGGATTGAACCAGCGCCCCTTGCACTGCAAGGCGGTGTCCTTACCCCCTGGACCACCAGGGGAAGCCCCTAACCTATGTTTTTGTTGCCTTTGTTTTTTCATGAGCTGATTTGTTTTCCTTAATCAAGACTTCTGTCATTGTGTTTATTTCATTTTACCAAACCTTTTCTGAGAACTCGTTTTAAATAAAGTATGCATTTTGTCTTATGTTAGAAGTGGCAGCATTTGAACCTGAGTCTGATTGCGAACATCCTGCTTGTTAACTAAGGGATAAAATTCTAGAATTTGTAAAGATGATTTGAGGGTGGTATTGGCCATTTAAATAGATTATCTCCCTTATAAATTTATATTGTTTCCTGAGACTAAAATATTCAGGGGGAAAAGGAAGTTAATTCTATAAAATTTTCATCTAGTTGTAGGGTATTGCATCCGTGTATGCTTTTTGACTTATTATTAGTAAATGCCATTTCAGTAATGCAGCTTTCTGTGATCACAGTCAAAAAAAAAGAAAATCACTAAACCACTCTTGTCTGTCCATCCAAGTATAAGTCGGGGTATATGTGTCTTTTTGTGTGTTTCTGTTTGACCACTTCTTGATGGGGGTAAACCATCCATATTTGTGTGGGCATACTACTATCACAGTGACAATGGCCTGTTTTTCCCATATACTAAAGATGAAAATAATAGCCTTACTAACAGAGTGGTAAGAACACAGGTCTAGGGGCAGATTATTGGGAGTGAATTCACTCTGCCTTTCATAGATCCCTTGGGGGAAATTAATACTAGTTGTCCCTTGCCGAAAGTCCATTTTGATTATGAGGCTGTTTGTATAATGACTTAGCTACATTGGGTGGAATTACTTCCTCTTGGTTTCTTAACCTATGGTTTTTTTTTTTTTTAAACATTTATTTATTTATCTTTTGGGGGGTGGGGTGAGGAGGGAGGGGGACTGGTGGGCCACTTCTATTGGTCTTTCATTTATCTGTTTTCATCCGTCTTTGTTCTTTGGCTCCTGTGGGCCTCCCATCGTGGTGGCCTCTGTCGTCGCAGAGTGCCGGCTCTGGGCGCATGCGCTCCAGAGCTCCGGCTCAGTAATTGGACACATCGGTCCAGCCGCTCCATGGCACGTGGGATCTTCCCAGGCCAGGGATTGAACCAGCGCCCCTTGCACTGCAAGGCGGTGTCCTTACCCCCTGGACCACCAGGGGAAGCCCCTAACCTATGTTTTTGTTGCCTTTGTTTTTTCATGAGCTGATTTGTTTTCCTTAATCAAGACTTCTGTCATTGTGTTTATTTCATTTTACCAAACCTTTTCTGAGAACTCGTTTTAAATAAAGTATGCATTTTGTCTTATGTTAGAAGTGGCAGCATTTGAACCTGAGTCTGATTGCGAACATCCTGCTTGTTAACTAAGGGATAAAATTCTAGAATTTGTAAAGATGATTTGAGGGTGGTATTGGCCATTTAAATAGATTATCTCCCTTATAAATTTATATTGTTTCCTGAGACTAAAATATTCAGGGGGAAAAGGAAGTTAATTCTATAAAATTTTCATCTAGTTGTAGGGTATTGCATCCGTGTATGCTTTTTGACTTATTATTAGTAAATGCCATTTCAGTAATGCAGCTTTCTGTGATCACAGTCAAAAAAAAAAAGAAAATCACTAAACCACTCTTGTCTGTCCATCCAAGTATAAGTCGGGGTATATGTGTCTTTTTGTGTGTTTCTGTTTGACCACTTCTTGATGGGGGTAAACCATCCATATTTGTGTGGGCATACTACTATCACAGTGACAATGGCCTGTTTTTCCCATATACTAAAGATGAAAATAATAGCCTTACTAACAGAGTGGTAAGAACACAGGTCTAGGGGCAGATTATTGGGAGTGAATTCACTCTGCCTTTCAACCTCAGTTTTCCCATCTTAAAATCGTTGTAACTGTTGTAAGCAATAATGATACAGTGCATGCAACCACACAGGCACTGCCTGCCCTACTGTGTGCTCTCCAGTGTTGACGGAGTTGTCAGAGGGAAGAAAGCCAGCTGCCAAGGCTTTGAAAGGACTTTCTTATTGATTTAAAACTTTATCTAAACTTGTTTTACACCTAATTTTTTTTCCCTAACCTTGTGTGAGACTGGATGTAGACCTTTGTTTTTTTTTAAAAAATTTTGGCCCCTTTTTATTGATTATTTAATTTATTTATTTTCATCTGTCTTTATTCTTCTGCCTGTGTGGGCCTCCCATCGCAGGGGCCTCTCTCATGTCAGAGCGCCAGTTCTGAGCGCACGCACTCCAGAGCGCTGGCTCGTAATTGAACACACAGATCCAGCCACTCCGCAGCACGTGGGATCTTCCCAGGCCTGGTATCAAACTGATGCCCCTTGCTCTGCAAGGCGGACTCTTTACCCACTGGACCACCAGGGAAGCCCTGGATGTAGACCTGTTAAAACATCAGCTACATGTTAGCACGTGTAAAAAGTTACATGGGTTAATTTAGGCTCTTCATTGTAAAATGGTGTGTGTGAGTGTGGTTCATTCTGCACTTAGGTGCATATCTGTTTTTCTATGTAAAAAATTTTTGTTTTGTCTGCACTGGGTCTTCCTTACTGTGAGAACGCTTTCTCTAGTGCTGTGTGTGGCCTTATTGTGGTGGCTGCCCTTGTAGCTCAACTGGTAAAGAATCCGCATCCAATGCAAGAAACCCTGGTTCGGTTTCTGGGTTGGGAAGATCCCCTAGAGAAGGGATAGTCTACCCACTCCAGTATTCTTGGGCTTCCACGATGGCTTGATGGTAAAGAATCCACCTGCAATGCAGGAGACCTAAGTTTGATCCCTGAGTGGGGAAGATCCCTTGGAGAAGGGAAAGGCTACCCACTCCAGTATTCTTGCCTGGAGAATTCCATGGGTCACAAAGAGTTGGACATGACTGAGTGACTTGACTTCCTTTTCTCTTGCTACAGAGCACAGTCTCTGGAGCACAGGCTCAGTAGTTGAGGCTTGAGGGCTTAGTTACTCTGAGGCTCGGTTACTCTGTGGAATCTTCCTGGAACAGAGCCTGTGTCCCCTGCATTGGCAGGCAGATTCTTAACCACTGGACTACCAGGGAAGTCCGCTTATTTATTATGATTAGTTGAACTGTACCTTTGCAGTTGTACAAACCTTCATTGCTTTTCTTAAAAAATAAAGGCAATGTTGAATCCTCCTTGGCATCATTTTGCTTATGAAAGAAATTGTAAATATCACCAAGTGTAGAGCTAAGCTGGGTTACTAGTTGACCTTGTTAGCTGGAATAGGGAAGAAATTATCTTTGGCACCACATGGCCATGATGTGAGCCAAATCGGCCAGTAGTCTGGTCTGTGGTCTGTAATAAGTTATGTGATTAGAAATACTGTATATTCTGGGCCATCACTCAAGAGTTGTTATGTTAATTTTATGTGGTTTATTTTTATTATAAAATAAATTACTTTATAAAAATGGGAGTTTGGGAGTTCTAGGATAGTTGTGTTGTTTTAGAAGGCTTTGGAAGACATCATTATCTTTCCCAATTTGTTTATCCCATGTAAATGTCTTTATGTGGTATAAATGTCTTTTTCTAAGATAGAAATGTTTATCTTTTTTTTTTTGCATTGGTCCCACTTCTATCTTATTTCTTTGAAGGTACAATTGACTTGTCAGTTCTGTGCTTTTGTTAAAAATAATACCTCCTAAAACAGTCTCAAGGACATTGGAATGAGGGAGGGGAATATGCTGTGGGACTAGGGGATCTCAAACAGGGGCTCTGTGGCGACCTGGAGCAGTGGGATGGGGGGGAGGTTGGGGGAGATGGACATATGTATACCTATGGCAGATTCAGGTCGATGTGTAGCAGTAAACAACAAAACATTGTATAAAATAAAATATATATAATAACAAAATTGTACTTCCTAAAGTAAAATGTGTAAGGATGGATCTCCTATTTTCCCCCCTCTTGGAAAGTTTAAGTTTCTGAGAAATATGAGTTAAAATTACGGGTTTTCTCAGCAAATTTATTACTGGTATAAAAAAAGTTTTTGTCACCTTGGCTCTTAGTTACATGCTTTTACAGTGTCATTTTTATTTGCTTCTTTCAAAGCTTACTTTAAAATAGAGTAGATTATTTATACAACCTGCTTCATTTTTTTATTTATTTATGTTTTGGCCACTCGGCCTGGCTTGAGGGATCGAAGCTCCCTGTCCAGGAATCAAAACTGTGTCCCCTACAGTGAAAGCACGGCATCTTGGCCACTGGACTACCCAAGAATTCTCTAGAACCTGTTTTTCAAATTATGCTACTCACACTAGGGTAATTGATCACTTTCCCTTTTTTTTCCTTTCCAGAATTAATGATAGGAAATTCAGTTCTTATTTGGAGCACTATTTCAACTTTTCTTGTGGTATTTTATACTTGCTATTCCCTTGTTCCTTTAGCACAAGTATTTTACTGAAAAATATGTCACTGTGTTATACTGTGTTATACTTTAAAAAAGTAAACAGAGTAGAAGGGGAAGAAACAAACTTGTCTTTGGTGAGGGTAATGGCAGTAAAAAGTGGCTTTGAGATGGAATGTTGAATTGCGATGAAATTTTAACATGGTTAAAATTCAGTTGCTCCACAGTGTCTTTATTTTTTATGTGCTTCTCTTAGAAACTAAAAACTTGTGTTATTTACCAGGGAAAATTGAGTGTGTTGAAACCAAGTGTGTCCGTTTTCAGGCCATCAGAAAAGGTAACTTCTTTTGAATGGATAAGTTAATATTTATGGGCTTTGTAAAATTTCTCTCTGAATTCTACCTTCAGTTAATGGAAGCGTGGATTGAATCCTGAAATCTGTTTCACTAATGTGGCGCTAAGAGGGAACGTTTGTTCCCTCTGTTCAAGCCGGTGAAGCCTCTGGACTTATTGGAGTTCTGTTGTAAATGCAACACTTTGCTCAGTCACAGCCTGAAATGCTCATTTTGTTCCCACATGTTTGGCTTTACCCTTCCTGGTTTCCTCATGGCGTTTCTCATTTGTAAAGCTGGCCAAGCCTGTCGGTGCTGCTGTGGCTGCCTCCAGGGCAGAATGACTAAGTTGCGTGACGAACCATAAATCAGGATGCACGGACTCATCTTTCCTTCCCTCAAGATCAACGTGCAGCGAGTAACTCAATATATAATTTTAAATTGATAGGAGGAAAAATTGGTACTACAAGTTTTTTCTCACTCCCCTGTGTTTGTTGTTCATGTTAGATTCTGGTAAGAATTATTAAAAACTTGAGTGAATCTTCCGAAGACAGTGCTGTGGCTGGGTGGGTGGTTTGGGCATGCAGGAGGTTGGGTGACTGTTAAAAGCTGCTAGGAGCTTTGAGCTGCTGATCTTTCTGGTGCGTGATGACTTGAAGGGAAACATGTTGGGACGTGTTAGGTGGAACCAAGTTTGCTAAGCGTCTACAACACGTTCTTAATTCAAATAGTAGAATTCATTAAAATAAGTCTTCAACTGTAAATCTACACAGGATACTTTATGTTGTTACTTTTGATCTATCTTTTTCACTTGGCTTTTGTATATTTATTATTATTTTACTACATGTATTATTCTGAAAGTAGTTTCCATAGGTTGATTTTACACTTAAGCTAGAAAAAGTGCCTTCCCAGCTTTAGCATGATCAAGAAGGCACTGTGTGCTTACATGTAATCCACATTGAGTATTCTCAGGTTAAGACTTTAGTTCAGACTGGATCATGACTCATGCTAGAGAATTGAATCACTTAGTCCTTTTTTTTTTCCCCCGTTTGTTTGTTTTTAGACCTTATTTTGTATTGGAGTACAGCCGATTAACAATGTAGGATTTTCAGGTGAACAGTGAAGGGACTCAGTCATATAGATAATGTCATATATACATTTAGGAAGCAACTCACAAACTTGCTCAAAACAAAGCAAATTAAGTAGAGCTGCTTATCTTGGGGCAGGGAATTACATACACATAGTCAGATCAGAATTGTATGATCATTCCAGCTCTATTACCTACCAGCCGGGAAACTTGAGTGAGTTACAGAACTTCACTCAATCCTAGTTTCTTCATCTGTTTGGTTTTACTATTATCTACTTGGCAGTTCAGTTCAGTTCAGTTGCTCAGTTGTGTCTGACTCTTTGCGACGCCATAGACTGTAGCAAACTTCCCTTATCCATCACCATCTCCCAGAGCTTGCCCAAACTCATGTCCATTGACTTGGTGATGCCATTTAACCAACTGTCGTCCCCTTCTCCTTCTGCCTTCTATTTTTCCCGCTATCAGGGTCTTTTCCAGTGAGTCGTCAGGCAGGGCTACTGCAAAAATAGGAGGAAATAGACAATGGTTGGCACAAAATAGTATGTAATAAACATCCCCTCTTATGTCAGTAGAGTCTTAGAAGTAATAGGTGCTGTGGTAAATGGAAAGAGATCAGAGAAATGTGGACATGTATTCAGGAAATGCATAATACTGTTGAAGACGGTAATATTAATATTTTATAGGAATAGTATCTAATCAACTTAAATTGATGGTTGTGAGCTAGAGCAGTTAAGGAAGGCTTTGGTGCTGAGTGGGAGTGACCTATGGCCTCATTTGGTTAAGGGATTAGGGAGCTAAGAGGATTTTTATAGGGGAGTTACCTGAGCAAAGGTGAGAAAGCTTATGCCTCTTGTCGTTTATAGAAGAGAAAAAACTGGTTTCAATGGAGTATATGTTCCCACTCCAGTTCCTTCAAGGCTTAATTTCCCCGCAAGATTGTTTTGGGATAAAAAATTAGAATGTGGCAAACAATTTCTGTGGCATTCTCTATTTTTTGGCAGTTTTGTTCTTAAGTCAGAAGTTAGCAGTCTTTTCAGTAAAGGGCTAGAGAATCAATGTTTTAGATTTTCAGGCCACACAGTCTCTGCTCATTCTTTCTTTACAATCCTTTTAAAACTGGAAAAGCCATGCTTTTCTCTGGGCCGCACAAAAATTGAGTGAGGGTCAAGGGTTAACTTTTGCTGTGTTTCCATCCGTGTTGCCTAAGGGGTAGGGTGTATGTACATCTGCGTGTACGTGGTTTGTGTGTGTCTCTCTCCACTGATTGGGGTTTTTCCACAGCATCAAATTGGTTCTTGCAGTGTTTCCTTGGTCAGATTTCTTCAAAATTTCTGTCCAGTTAATAGTCTCCTACTTATAAAACTTCTCTCTGTATCAGTAGTAAGGGGTTAAGTTGCCACTCTTTGGAGCTGTTAGCTTGAGGGTTCTCAACCTGGACTGGGTTTTGCGCAACTGGGGACATTTAACAATGTCTGGAAACATTTTTGGTATTTTTTTGGAGACATTTTTAATTGTTAAAACTGGAATTAAGTAGAGGTTCTGATGGTACTAAAAATTTTATAGTACACAAGACACCATACCTCAACAACAGTTTATCCACCAGATGTCAGCCTAATGTTAATCAACCTAATACAGAGGTTGAGAAACACTGCCTTTGTGATGGCATAGATCTGCATTTCTTGAATAGATTTCATTTCATTGTAAGCCCTTATAAGAGTGAAAGTTTATGGGCCTGTAGGGTTCCAGATGATTGGTGGCAGAGTTTAAATATGGCTAATCACAGCTCTTCTTTCTTAGTTCTATAAGAATCCTTAAAGTCCTTCTCATCTCCCCAAAAAACTTAGAGGACAGTTGTCTCCCTAAAGCATTTTCATACTTTGGCTCCAATTTTTCTATTCTGTCATTACATTCTTTGAAGATGGCATTGAATTAATATAGTACTGTCTTCCAAGGGTAATCATGTTAAAAAAATCTTATTTTGTATTGGGATACAGACGATTAACAACGTTATGATAATTCCAGGTAACAAAATGGCCATATATATATGTACCAGCAGAGTTTCTGTGGAAAATTCTCTATTTTTTGGCAGTTTTGTTCTTAAGTCAGAAGTTAGCAGTCTTTTCAGTAAAGGGCTAGAGAATCAATGTTTTAGATTTTCAGGCCACACAGTCTCTGCTCATTCTTTCTTTACAATCCTTTTAAAACTGGAAAAGCCATGCTTTTCTCTGGGCGCACAAAAATTGAGTGAGGGTCAAGGGTTAACTTTGCTGTGTTTCCATCCGTGTTGCCTAAGGGTAGGGTGTATGTACATCTGCGTGTACGTGGTTTGTGTGTGCTCTCTCCACTGATTGGGGTTTTTCCACAGCATCAAATTGGTTCTTGCAGTGTTTCCTTGGTCAGATTTCTTCAAAATTTCTGTCCAGTTAATAGTCTCCTACTTATAAAACTTCTCTCTGTATCAGTAGTAAGGGGTTAAGTTGCCACTCTTTGGAGCTGTTAGCTTGAGGGTTCTCAACCTGGACTGGGTTTTGCGCAACTGGGGACATTTAACAATGTCTGGAAACATTTTTGGTATTTTTTTGGAGACATTTTTAATTGTTAAAACTGGAATTAAGTAGAGGTTCTGATGGTACTAAAAATTTTATAGTACACAAGACACCATACCTCAACAACAGTTTATCCACCAGATGTCAGCCTAATGTTAATCAACCTAATACAGAGGTTGAGAAACACTGCCTTTGTGATGGCATAGATCTGCATTTCTTGAATAGATTTCATTTCATTGTAAGCCCTTATAAGAGTGAAAGTTTATGGGCCTGTAGGGTTCCAGATGATTGGTGGCAGAGTTTAAATATGGCTAATCACAGCTCTTCTTTCTTAGTTCTATAAGAATCCTTAAAGTCCTTCTCATCTCCCCAAAAAACTTAGAGGACAGTTGTCTCCCTAAAGCATTTTCATACTTTGGCTCCAATTTTTCTATTCTGTCATTACATTCTTTGAAGATGGCATTGAATTAATATAGTACTGTCTTCCAAGGGTAATCATGTTAAAAAAATCTTATTTTGTATTGGGATACAGACGATTAACAACGTTATGATAATTCCAGGTAACAAGGAAGGGACTTGGCCATATATATATAAATGTACCCATTTTCCCCCAAACTACCCTCCCATCCAGGCTGCCACATAACATTGAGCAGAGGCCCCTGTGTTATAAAGTAGGCTCTTCTTGGTTATCCATTTTAAATATAGCAGTGTGTCCAGGCAACTGTAAGTTCATTCTCTAAGTCTGTGAGTCTTTATGATTGGTAAGTTCATTTGTGTCATTACTTTTTAGATTCTATACCTGTTGGATGTCTTACAATATTTCTTCTCCGACTCCACCCAGCATGACAGTCTCTGGGTCCATCCATGTTGCTGCAAATGGTATTGTTTCAGTCTTTTTAATAGTTGAGTAATAGTCCATTGATAATATGTACTGTAGTTTTATCCATTCCTCTGTCGATGGACATTTATGTTGCTTCCATGTAAACATTGCTACAGCAAATATTGGGGTGCATGTATCCTTTTGGATTTTGTTTTTCTCCAAATATATGCCCAGGAGTGGGCTGCAGGGTCATATGGTAGCTCTGGGTTTTTTAGCTTTTTAGGAACCTCCCTACTGTTGTCCGTAGTGACTGTATCAATTTACATTCCTACCAACAGTATAGGTGGATTGCTTTCTCTCCCCACCCTCTCCAGCATTTACTGTTACTGAATTTTTTGATGATAGCCAGTAGTTGTGTAATTTGGATTCACATTTCTCTAATAATTAGTGTTGTTGAAAATCTTTTCATGTGCCTCTTGGCCATCAGTATGTCTTCTTTTGGAGAAATGCCTATTTAGGTCTTTCACCTGTTTGTCGAGTGGGTTGTTTGCTTTGATGAACTGTTTGTAAATTTTGGAGAGTAATCCCTTATCAGTCACATCATTTGCAAATATTTTCTCCCAATCTGTGGGTTGTGATTTCGTTTTCTTTGTTTCCTTTGCTGTGCAAAAGTTTTTGTGATTAAGTAGGTCTCATTTTATTTTTTATTTCCATTATTCTGATAAATGGGTCGAAAAATATATTGCTGTGATTTATGTCAGAAAGTGTTCTGCCAGTGTTTTCCTCTAGGAGTTTTATTGTGTCCAGTCCCACATTTAGGTTGTTAATCCATTTTGAGCTTCTTTTCGTGTATGTTGTTAAAGAATAATATAATTTCACTTTTTTACATGTGACTGTCCAGTTTTTTCAGCACCATTTGTTGAAGAGACTGTTTCTAACATTGTGTAGTCTTGCCTCCTTTGTCATAGATTGACGAAAGGCAACCATTTCAGTGACCCTAGTCAGTGGTCATTACTTGGTTGCTTGAACATCTACTGGGATTGATTTCTTAATCCCTCAGTGGTCAGCACATGTATTTCATCACTAGATGATGAATGTAAAGGGCGAGGCTACTGGGGGAAATGCAGAAATTAGCCACCATTTTAGCTTGATGATTTATCCTGTGAGTATACAAATAGGCCATCTGGTGAGTTCAGATTTTTTTTTTTTTAGTCTTAAATGTGACCTTCTTAAAGTGTGGGTTATGAGAGCGGTCACCTGAAGAAGAGCGTCAAGTATTAAATGCCTACTTGTGTCCTTGGCTTATTTTATCTCATTTAATCTTTACAAAAGTTCAGGGAGGAAAAGATGGTCACAGCTTTGGCTTTACAAATAAGATGCAATTTAGTGGGGTTAAGTAATTTGCCAAGGAACGTATGCTGTCTTTCTACATGTAGCATATTTAACCACAGAGAAATGTAACTGGTTGAGAGATGACAGAAAAATGAATTTGCTGAGCACGGTAGGAAAGCAATGCAATGTGTGTTTATTGAAGAAGGAAAAGAAGAAGCGAGGGGATGAAATAGGGATTTTGAATTGAAAATAGGAAAAAATATTCAGGTAACGGGCTTTAATTTTTGGTGGGAAAGAGATTTCTGAGTTGTTTTTAAATTGTATCCTCTTTGTTTTCAGTTAAATAGTACCTACTTTTTTTTTTAATATTTATTTATTTAGGAGGGGGATGAGATGGGGAGGAAGGGAGGCGGGCGGGCCACTTCCATTGGTCTTTCATTTATCTATTTTCATCCATCTTTGTTCTCTGGCCCGCGTGGGCCTCCCATCGCGGTGGCCTCTGTTGTCGCAGAGCACCAGCTCTGGGCACATGTGCTCCAGAGTTCCGGCTGGGTAATTGGACACATCGGTCCAGCCGCTCCGCGGCACGTGAGATCTTCCCAGGCTAGGGATCAAACCGGCGCCCCTTGCACTGCAAGGTGGTGTCCTTACCCACTGGACCACCAGGGAAGCCCAGTACTTACTTTTTATTAGTACTTGTCTTCATTTTTTATCCATATTACAAAATACCACTCAGAAAACATTTTTGTAAAATGAGGCAACATTTTAACAACCACCACCCAGATAGCTGTTTTCATTTTAAACTTGAGAAAGGTAGCCCTATAGTATTACTTTTTTTGAATATTAGTATTATTTGTGATGTGCATTGTACTACATTATAAAACTTATGTGAATTTATTCATAACAAAGTGTAGTACTGAAACCTGAAAGTAAAGAAATGAAGCATTTTACCGATTGTTGGCTTCCTAAGGTAACTCTTTGGACAAAGTCACATCCTTTAGATTGCAAATTCATAAAACTTGACAGAAATCCCTTCTGGTTGTACCCTCAAACTCAACTTGAGCCACGCATTTCTTAAAAACCGTGTTTCCTGACTTACCAAACAGTTTAATCACTTCATCAAAAGCCACATTGGCCATTGTTGGCCCTGAGTGCTTGAATTGTTTCTACACATCTACTCTAAAATACAAGCATTTGTTGCCATCCAAGATAGCTGTATTATGGGGTTCTGAAAATCTTACAGAAGGGTATTCAGAACAAAAAATAGCCAGGGCAGAGGACGCAGGTTCAATCCCCAGTCTGGGAAGATTGCGCAGGCCGAGTAGCAATCAAGCCCGTGCCCACACGCTGCAACTACTGAGCCCCTGTGCAACCTAGAGCCTGTGCTCTGCAGCTAGCGAGCAGTCCCCACTCACCAAACTGGGGAAAGCCCATGCGCAGCAACAGAGACCCAGTGCAGCCAAAATAGATAAAATCAACTGGCAATATAATTTAAAAAAAAATAACATCGGAGATATGTCATCGCGGGCACTTTCTCATTTATCTATTTTCATCCATCTTTGTTCTCTGGCCCGCGTGGGCCTCCCATCGCGGTGGCCTCTGTTGTCGCAGAGCACCAGCTCTGGGCACATGTGCTCCAGAGTTCCGGCTGGGTAATTGGACACATCGGTCCAGCCGCTCCGCGGCACGTGAGATCTTCCCAGGCTAGGGATCAAACCGGCGCCCCTTGCACTGCAAGGTGGTGTCCTTACCCACTGGACCACCAGGGAAGCCCAGTACTTACTTTTTATTAGTACTTGTCTTCATTTTTTATCCATATTACAAAATACCACTCAGAAAACATTTTTGTAAAATGAGGCAACATTTTAACAACCACCACCCAGATAGCTGTTTTCATTTTAAACTTGAGAAAGGTAGCCCTATAGTATTACTTTTTTTGAATATTAGTATTATTTGTGATGTGCATTGTACTACATTATAAAACTTATGTGAATTTATTCATAACAAAGTGTAGTACTGAAACCTGAAAGTAAAGAAATGAAGCATTTTACCGATTGTTGGCTTCCTAAGGTAACTCTTTGGACAAAGTCACATCCTTTAGATTGCAAATTCATAAAACTTGACAGCAATCCCTTCTGGTTGTACCCTCAAACTCAACTTGAGCCACGCATTTCTTAAAAACCGTGTTTCCTGACTTACCAAACAGTTTAATCACTTCATCAAAAGCCACATTGGCCATTGTTGGCCCTGAGTGCTTGAATTGTTTCTACACATCTACTCTAAAATACAAGCATTTGTTGCCATCCAAGATAGCTGTATTATGGGGTTCTGAAAATCTTACAGAAGGGTATTCAGAACAAAAAATAGCCAGGGCAGAGGACGCAGGTTCAATCCCCAGTCTGGGAAGATTGCGCAGGCCGAGTAGCAATCAAGCCCGTGCCCACACGCTGCAACTACTGAGCCCCTGTGCAACCTAGAGCCTGTGCTCTGCAGCTAGCGAGCAGTCCCCACTCACCAAACTGGGGAAAGCCCATGCGCAGCAACAGAGACCCAGTGCAGCCAAAATAGATAAAATCAACTGGCAATATAATTTAAAAAAAAATAACATCGGAGATATGTCATCAGTAATCTGAGGTCTTTTGAACATTAGTCTTAAAGCCGGTTACTACCTTGTGGTCTTGGTAGATGTAACTGTATCTTTAAGTCAGCATGGTCATTGCCTTGTGTAAGCTGTAAAGTTAGGGTAGGGACTCTGTTAACTTTGCTATGCATTTCATGGCTTGACACAAAAGTGTTCATTATTCATGCATTTGCTACCACTCAACTTCTTTTTCCTGGTAGTATTCCTCAGTCCAGGTTTGATTTGGCCATCTTAGCCCAATAGGACAGCTGGATACTTCAGAAAATGTGGGTGAAATCCAGACAAATGGGAAGCAGCTATTCTGAGATTTCAAAGAATTGTTGATCTAGATGCATTTTACTTCTTGACTCTATGACAATTCACTTTTGGGTTAAAAGCAACCTGATTTTACCTCCCCAAAATATTTCCTTAACTGAATTTCCCAGGTTTAAATTTTGAGAAGAATAGTTCAGCCTCCCGGTATGGAGCCTCTCAAGTTGAAGATATGGGAAATATAATTTTAGCAATGATTTCAGACCCTTACAGTAAGTATTGGTGTTGTAACACTGTGGGCCTAGAATCTGATCCCGTCCACATTCCCTTTCCTGTGCTTTGGAATCCCACCCCAGCCCCTACCCTCACCGCCATCCAGCTTTCTCTCTAGCAGAAATGATGATGTGTGCGTTCTCCTTTCAGATCACAGGTTTTCAGATCCAGAGAGAGTAAATTACAAATTTGAAAGTGGCACTTGGTGAGTACTTGCATACTATTCCATTGGAGTCCTTGGATGTGTTTTTATTCATAGTATGGTATTTAACTCCCCTTATATATAAGTGACTTTATTAACTCTTGGCTATCCATTCTCTAATATTAGGTCATACATTAAAGAAGATTATGATTTAAAGTAAGCATGGATGCTGGGATTAACATTTAAGGAAACATGTGTATCCTTAGTCACTGTGACCTTAGGAACATTGTGTGTTCCTAGCTGTGATTTTGATTTTAGCCTCTCTGTACTGTCCATCCTCACTGGAAAATCTCCAAGGGGGGCTTTAAGGGAGTTCATAAGGTTTTTACTGAGATAATTTTAAGTATGTTCTATCAGCTCCTACTTTAAAATTTAAAGCAAAGGAAATAACTGGGGAGAAGTATGAAGTGGTGGTACCTCTGTTTGTGATCAAAGGTAAACCTGTTTGTTAATCACTGCAGTGAATTGCATGAGATTCCTTGGTGCCTGAAGTGAATAGAGACTTCTGACATCTTTGTCTTTAGGGGGACACTGAGGCCTATTTAGTTGTGGGAAAAGTGACTCGTTAAGAAAATGTCCTAGGAGTACTGAAAATAAAAATATGGGAGGAATAGAACATCAAAAGATGTCAAACTATAGAAAAGATGATTTATAAATGACTCATTAGGGTGTGAGAACTCCTGAGTATTTCCATAAACACCCTGCGATGCCTCCCTGTTTGATAGGGGAGATAGTTTAATGGCAGACTTCTGACCACATGCACACATGTCTGAGAGGGGGTTTAAATTTCCAGCTTTATGTGAAACCAGGTTTTGCTGTCAAACTAGATTTAAATCCCACTGGTATACTGGCCAGATCACAGAATGAACTTAAACCTACCCTTCTCAGCTCTAGGAACTTATAGGTCATCAGGGTATTAGGAAAATTTTACAAGTCTCTCTGAACTCCAAATATATAATACCTTTAGTGCAAATAGGCCGGTGGTTTTAGGGAGGTAACAGGTCAGACTGCCTAGCATTCTTGTAAGCCAACGTTTTGTTTGATCCGCAGCAGCAAGATGGAACTTATCGATGACAACACGGTAGTCAGGGCACGAGGTTTACCGTGGCAGTCTTCAGATCAAGATATCGCACGATTCTTCAAAGGACTCAATATTGCCAAGTTGGTTTTCCTCAGTCTCTATTTTACTTAACCATCCCAAAGGGATAATATGTTCTGTTATTTTCTCCTCACTGTATTTTTTCCCCCCACTGCTTTCTGTTCGGTTATTTTCGAAGGGGAGGTGCAGCACTTTGTCTGAATGCCCAGGGTCGAAGGAATGGAGAAGCCCTGGTTAGGTTTGTGAGTGAGGAGCACAGAGACCTAGCACTTCAGAGGCACAAACATCACATGGGGACCCGGTACATTGAGGTATGTCCTCACCACCTGGCAAGTGACAGCCTGACAACTCTGGCATCTTGAATGAGGGCACTTCAGAGCTCAGGTAACAAGTATGTTCTATCAGCTCCTACTTTAAAATTTAAAGCAAAGGAAATAACTGGGGAGAAGTATGAAGTGGTGGTACCTCTGTTTGTGATCAAAGGTAAACCTGTTTGTTAATCACTGCAGTGAATTGCATGAGATTCCTTGGTGCCTGAAGTGAATAGAGACTTCTGACATCTTTGTCTTTAGGGGGACACTGAGGCCTATTTAGTTGTGGGAAAAGTGACTCGTTAAGAAAATGTCCTAGGAGTACTGAAAATAAAAATATGGGAGGAATAGAACATCAAAAGATGTCAAACTATAGAAAAGATGATTTATAAATGACTCATTAGGGTGTGAGAACTCCTGAGTATTTCCATAAACACCCTGCGATGCCTCCCTGTTTGATAGGGGAGATAGTTTAATGGCAGACTTCTGACCACATGCACACATGACTGAGAGGGGTTAATTACCAGCTTTATGTGAAACCAGGTTTTGCTGTCAAACTAGATTTAAATCCCACTGGTATACTGGCCAGATCACAGAATGAACTTAAACCTACCCTTCTCAGCTCTAGGAACTTATAGGTCATCAGGGTATTAGGAAAATTTTACAAGTCTCTCTGAACTCCAAATATATAATACCTTTAGTGCAAATAGGCCGGTGGTTTTAGGGAGGTAACAGGTCAGACTGCCTAGCATTCTTGTAAGCCAACGTTTTGTTTGATCCGCAGCAGCAAGATGGAACTTATCGATGACAACACGGTAGTCAGGGCACGAGGTTTACCGTGGCAGTCTTCAGATCAAGATATCGCACGATTCTTCAAAGGACTCAATATTGCCAAGTTGGTTTTCCTCAGTCTCTATTTTACTTAACCATCCCAAAGGGATAATATGTTCTGTTATTTTCTCCTCACTGTATTTTTTCCCCCCACTGCTTTCTGTTCGGTTATTTTCGAAGGGGAGGTGCAGCACTTTGTCTGAATGCCCAGGGTCGAAGGAATGGAGAAGCCCTGGTTAGGTTTGTGAGTGAGGAGCACAGAGACCTAGCACTTCAGAGGCACAAACATCACATGGGGACCCGGTACATTGAGGTATGTCCTCACCACCTGGCAAGTGACAGCCTGACAACTCTGGCATCTTGAATGAGGGTGCACTTCAGAAGGCTCAGGAACTATATTTCATTTCCCTGTATCTTTTTCAGGTCTACAAAGCTACAGGTGAAGATTTTCTTAAAATTGCTGGTGGTGAGTACCTTTCATATAATGTGGCTGTACTGAGAAGAATCTAAAATTTTACTTATGAACCAAAGGTAGATAAATACTATCACGAATGCCTTTAATTCCCAGTGAAACATAGGAGTTGACTTCTTTGACAGGCAGAAGAAATATCCAGTAGTATCATTTAGTGTAATGTGTGACACTTGTCTTAAGGCTTGAGTCAGCCAACTGTGGTTAAATAACAATAAAAATCGTTCCGTGCAAAGGGTCACATAAAGCTGTGTACAAAGGGAAAGTGTAGTTCTTGAAAGAAATTTAATAGTCTAAAAACTTGCAAACAGCTGTATCAGAATGCCTATAATTGTTGCTTATCTGCTTCTAATTTTTCTCTCAACTTCCTTAACTCATCACTGGCCAGGAACATGGTAGCTTTGTGCCTTCTAATATTTTAGAATATATGATATATGAAGTAATATGGTCAGAAAGAATCAGGAATAGAAAGTCTTTTTCTAATTCTTAAGTGATTCATAACTTTAAATCCTAAAAATAACGGATACCTAAAAAATGTCAACTATGGTTTGACCAACAGATGTTTTTCTCTGCTTGCATCGATTTTATTTCCTAATCTCCTTTTAGTACATTATGAATAGTTTCCTAAATATCTCAGTTTTCCTCATTGTTAATTGCTGTACAGTGTTTTATGTACCATAATTTTTACAGTAATTTTTTATAATTTTACTTAGTTTTTATAATCATATTGGAAATAAATTCCAATTGCCCAACTTTTCTCTGTATGTTGCGGTGAATATTTTTGTATCTCTGTATGTTCCACTCATTAGGATAAATCTCTGAAAACAGGATAGCTAAATCAAAGAATGTGGACATTTTAAGGTTTTTTTTTTTTTTTTAAACTTTATTATGGACGTCTTGATTATTTTTTGATTTTTTTTTATTTTTGGGGTGGTTGGGTGGGGAGGTGGGGACGGGCGGGCCACTTCTGTTGGTCTTTCATTTGTCTATTTTTCATCCATCTTTGTTCTTTGGCCCGTGTGGGCCTCCCATCACAGTGGCCTCTGTTGTCGCAGAGCACCAGCTCTGGGTGCATGCACTCCAGATCTCCAGCTCTGTAATTGGACACATCGGTCCAGCCGCTCCGCAGCATGTGGGATCTTCCCAGGCCAGGGATGGAACCGGCGCCCCTTGCACTGCAAGGCGGTGTCCTTACCCACTGAACCACCAGGGAAGCCCCTTAAGGGATTTTTGACACCTATTGCCAAAGTATCCTAGGGTGACTGTCACTTAAATACAGAACATTTATATCCCTTCACTATCATTGTATCATTTATCCCTGATACAAATTTTTGCAACTGTAAGATCTGTAGTAACAACATTCTGTTAATACAGTTTACTGATATATTTCTTATACTTACTTCTTGAGATAAACCAAAGCTTCTAAGTTCAAAGCTTCACATTTAATACTGTTTCCAGTGTCTGATACTGGTTGAGGATAAAGTATATTTGGAAGTGCTGTTGTCCTGAGGTTCCATGGTAGATAACATTGTACATCACAAATGACAAAGTTGACTAATGAGTATTTACTTGAGCATCTGGTACAAGGCAGCGCTTGTGCAGAATGCTTCATGTTCAGAGAGTATTGATAAATAAGCTGCTAAGTGTATTCATTATTCTCTCTTAAGTATGTTTGGACCTTTCCTCGTAAAAAGGAATCAGGAAAGTAATAACAAAAATCACAAAGTGCTTTTTGTATAATAACTTACTCTCAGAATTTATGAGGTAGATAATTTTACTTCCATTTTATAGATGAGCAAACTGAGATACAAAGATTAAACTTGACTGAGGTCACAGCCTGGTCAACAAGAAAGCCAACCACCATGGCTCGTTGCTTCTTAAAGGATGTGGTTGTTGGTCCAAGATGTAACTGTGTGGCTACCTTCTTAAATTAAGAGATGTGTTTTCTGAAACTGGTAGTGGGGAACGTTTCAGATCTATGGGAAGAGAATTCTGATTCCTGTGAATCATTGTTACTGTGAATTCATTTGGGAGTGCAGATCTTAATTATGAATTCAGGACATTGCCAAAAATGTCACCATTTTAAATTTGGTGAAGTTGATGTCTTAACATTTCTCCTTGTGCTTCCTGCTGTTTGTGTTGCCTAGGTACATCCAATGAAGTGGCTCAGTTTCTCTCCAAGGAAAACCAAGTCATTGTCCGCATGCGGGGGCTCCCATTCACAGCCACAGCTGATGAAGTGGTGGCCTTTTTTGGACAGCATTGCCCCATCACTGGGGGGAAGGAAGGCATCCTCTTTGTTACCTACCCAGATGGTAGGCCCACAGGGGATGCTTTTGTCCTTTTTGCTTGTGAGGAATATGCACAGAACGCATTGAGGAAGCATAAAGATTTGTTGGGTAAAAGGTACATTGAACTCTTCAGGAGCACAGCAGCTGAAGTTCAGCAGGTTGGTTTTTAAGCACTTGTTGGTGGCTTTGGATTCTTTTTCAGATTTTTTTCTATTATAAGTTATTGCAAGATACTGACTTTAGTTCCTATTTGGTATTTCTGAAAACAATCCTACATTATTTAGTGTGTTAACACTTGGAAATAAAATTTTAATATTATAGAAAGTGTAAGTGCATGAGAAAAATCTCATTGTGTAACCAAATGATAGCCACTATTATCTTAATATATTTACAGAAAAAATTCTGTTTTATATAATTAGAATATTGCTGAAGATATACTTTTGTATTCTGTTTCTAAAGTTTACTCATGTCTGAAAATTTTAATCTTCAAGTTAATGCTATGTCTCACAACAGCTTATAATTTAGTAATCCTGTTGTGCATTTGGGTTGGGTTTTTTTATCCTCTGTCATAAGAAATTTATGGGTAAACATGCTTGTATAGAAATGTCTTTTTTTTTTTTTTTTTGAACTATCAATTTCTGATTGATTTCTTTAGAACTGTATAGAGAGTTATAAGGTTTTAATGTCTTTGCCAAATTTATTTCCCAAAAGGCTTGATCAGTTCCATACTGCCGGTGACAGTGCAGAGTGTCCCTTTGTCCTGTTAACTATTAATACCTTTCAGAATTCAGTGCTATTTTTGAGACACAAATGGGTCAATTCCTGAAAACACACTGAGATCCAAGCATCAAACCATGCATAGGGTTTGCTGTTCACCATTTTAAATTTGGTGAAGTTGATGTCTTAACATTTCTCCTTGTGCTTCCTGCTGTTTGTGTTGCCTAGGTACATCCAATGAAGTGGCTCAGTTTCTCTCCAAGGAAAACCAAGTCATTGTCCGCATGCGGGGGCTCCCATTCACAGCCACAGCTGATGAAGTGGTGGCCTTTTTTGGACAGCATTGCCCCATCACTGGGGGGAAGGAAGGCATCCTCTTTGTTACCTACCCAGATGGTAGGCCCACAGGGGATGCTTTTGTCCTTTTTGCTTGTGAGGAATATGCACAGAACGCATTGAGGAAGCATAAAGATTTGTTGGGTAAAAGGTACATTGAACTCTTCAGGAGCACAGCAGCTGAAGTTCAGCAGGTTGGTTTTTAAGCACTTGTTGGTGGCTTTGGATTCTTTTTCAGATTTTTTTCTATTATAAGTTATTGCAAGATACTGACTTTAGTTCCTATTTGGTATTTCTGAAAACAATCCTACATTATTTAGTGTGTTAACACTTGGAAATAAAATTTTAATATTATAGAAAGTGTAAGTGCATGAGAAAAATCTCATTGTGTAACCAAATGATAGCCACTATTATCTTAATATATTTACAGAAAAAATTCTGTTTTATATAATTAGAATATTGCTGAAGATATACTTTTGTATTCTGTTTCTAAAGTTTACTCATGTCTGAAAATTTTAATCTTCAAGTTAATGCTATGTCTCACAACAGCTTATAATTTAGTAATCCTGTTGTGCATTTGGGTTGGGTTTTTTTATCCTCTGTCATAAGAAATTTATGGGTAAACATGCTTGTATAGAAATGTCTTTTTTTTTTTTTTTTTGAACTATCAATTTCTGATTGATTTCTTTAGAACTGTATAGAGAGTTATAAGGTTTTAATGTCTTTGCCAAATTTATTTCCCAAAAGGCTTGATCAGTTCCATACTGCCGGTGACAGTGCAGAGTGTCCCTTTGTCCTGTTAACTATTAATACCTTTCAGAATTCAGTGCTATTTTTGAGACACAAATGGGTCAATTCCTGAAAACACACTGAGATCCAAGCATCAAACCATGCATAGGGTCTCAGGCCTTTCAGCTGTTCAAGGGTCAGTTAGTATTACCTTTGCACCTGAGAACATGTAGATTGTGTCACGTGGCTCTTTAACCTCTCCTGTTAGGCTCCACAGTTGGATATAGTCATTTCATTGATTCCTTTGATCTTTTTTTGCGATCAGTTTGGACACTGACTCTACCATTCTTTCTGTGAATGCCTAAAATGATTTTGTCTAGCTTCTGCAAAGTTCCTTATATGTTATGATTTAAAATAATTCTCCAAAGTTAAATAGAACCATTACCTACTAGAATATCAGATTGATTTTTATACCTTGAATAAATGTTGGCAAAATGGCTACATTTATTCTGTGTTCTATTGTACTGGTGCTCTTAAATCCTAAATGATGAGTATAATTGTAGTTTAAACAATTCTGTACTTTGTTGAAAATGAGTATCATAAGTTTTGAAATCTCTGAAATATTATGAGCATGCTTGCAGTTTCAAACATCCTTCCCAAACTAGAGGGGTGGAAATAAGATTTTTATTTTAGATCTTTAATTCAAAGAACAGTTTTATGGGAACCATGCCTTAGAATGGATTACCCCAGAGCCTTGACTACTGTGTATTAATTGGCTTGGATCTAGAGTATGCTCTCTCTGTATGACTCTGCCATGGGTGGGTTTTTGTTTTTCACCAAAAGCATTTTTATTGGGTAGAGCCAATTAACAACTTTGCAATATTTTCAGATGAACAAGGGGGCTCAGCCATACGTATACCTGTATCCATTCTCCCCGCAAACCCTCTCCCATCCAGGCTGGTACATAACATTAAGCAGAGTTGCATGTGCTACACCATAGATTTTTGTTGGTTATCCATTTCAAACATGGCAGTGTGTAAATGACCATCCCCTCCTCCCCCGCAACCACGAGTTCATTTTCTAAGTTCATGAGTCTCTTTCTGTTTTGTAAATAAGTTCATTTGTATCTTTTCTCTTTAGAATCCACATAAAAGGGATGTCATACAGTATTTCTCCTTCTCTGTCTGACTTACTTCACTCAGTATGACATCTCTAGGTCCATCCATGTTGCTGAAAATGGCCTTATTTCAGTCTTTTGAATGCCATGGGTGATTTGGGGGCTAGGGAAGGCTTCTCTTTCCAGCCTCCCATCTCTGATAGTTCATTTAATAAGTATTGAAGTATTAGATTTTGCACTGCCTCTGTTATTAATTATCACTTCATTCAAGAACTTTTTACTCATCTCCCATTTGGCAGGTACTATAGGTGCTAGACCATTTCCTGTCCCAAGTTTGTTTATTAACCACATTTATTTGCTATTCATGTTCTTCCCCCTAATGCTTATATGGTGTCTGGATTGTTTGTATATTTTCTTAAAGTCCTGGCTTTTGTTTGACTGTGTTGTATTTACTCTTTATTATTTGTCACCTCGTAATCAGCTAGCAGCTGGACAGGCTGTGAGTGAGGAGGTTAGGACAGTTGGGGAGTTCGTGGATTGTCTTATATTTTTATGAGCTGATAAAGGCTGCAATGATGCATGGTTCAGAAATCCTGGGAATTCCACACATAGCATTTGTTCAAGGACTTCCTTGTTTTATCAGCTGATAGGCATACTCTACTATGACAACAACCTTGTAAAGAGTTTTGCCTGGGAGCAATTCTTTTTCCATTCCAAAATGTATCTGACCTCTCATCAGTTCTCAAGATAGCTAAATTCCATGAATTTAAAAGATAGGATTCTCTCTTTTGCCACTGTTTTCAATTCACATGGAAATTCTTATTTTCACTAACAGATTTTTTTCAGGTTTATGTCATCTAGGCCTTCAGCCTTCTGCTTTATACACCATTATAAATGTGACATTTTTAATAAAGTTGAGTCACTCTTTGATCTGTGGATCATTTTCTTTATATTTCTTGGGTTTGGAGGTTGAAAGTGAAGATAATATTGAGAAAAAACCCTGTTAATAAAGCCTAATAGGTTGTACATAAGTCCACAGTTTAACAATATGTCCTGATTCTTAGAAAAGTAGTAGACTTTACGAATACGTGTCAGGGCTTCCCTGGTGGTCCATTGGGTAAGGACACCGCCTTGCAGTGCAAGGGGCGCGGTTCGATCCCTAGCCTGGGAAGATCTCACGTGCCGCGGAGCGGCTGGACTGATGTGTCCAAATACCGAGCCGGAGCTCTGGAGCGCATGCGCCCAGAGCTGGTGCTCTGCGACAACAGAGGCCACTGAGATGGGAGGCCCACACAGGCCAAAGAACAAAGATGGATGAAAATAGGCAAATGAAAGAACAATAGAAGTAGCCTGCCTGCTCCCCTCCCTCCCCACCCTACACCCCCAAAATAAATAAATAAATCTTTAAAAAGAAAAAAAGAATACGTGTCATAAGGCAGATAGTGATACATTTGTCCAGGTCAGTAAGTCCTTAATCTAAGTGCATTGTATTTTGTGTGGTGTATACCTCAGCATGCATCTGACAAAAGTGGGTTCATGCCTTCCCAGCTGAAAAGCATGAACAGCTTTCTCCGTGGGTGCTTCTCAAACTTTTTAATATGCTGGTGGATCACCTGGAGATGTTGTTAAGCTGCAGATTCATATTGACTAGGTCAGGGGTGGAGCTGAGATAATGCATGTCTAGCCTTTCCCCAGAGATGCCAGCCTTGACCTGCAGGCAGCATTGGAGTGGCGAGGCTCTTAATCCCTTCTGTTTTTGCTTTGACTACAGGTGCTGAATCGATTCTCCTCAGCCCCTCTCATTCCACTTCCAACCCCTCCCATTATTCCGGTACTACCTCAGCAATTTGTGCCCCCTACGAACATTAGAGACTGTATACGCCTTCGAGGTCTTCCCTATGCGGCCACAATTGAGGATATCCTGGACTTCCTGGGTGAATTTTCCACTGATATTCGAACTCATGGGGTCCACATGGTATTGAATCACCAGGTAAGAAAATCTCTTACTGAAAAAGTGATTTGCCTATTATTATTAAAGACACTCTTCCAATAAGCAAGTGACAAATGTTCATCAGTTAGTATAGTAAGTTTTGCAGGAAAAACTTAACATAAAAAAAACTTAAGTGTAAGAGATCTTTAAGATGACGTTTCACTATTGCATCTACTGAACTCTGCAGCTCTGCTGTGGGAGTGTGAAAGCAATCATAGGCAACATATAAACCAATGAGCATGTCTCTGCTCCCAAGTATTTTGTATCCATAGATGGTTTAGAAATGGTTTATTCCACGTAGATATCAAGTCACATGTAGTAAAATGCAAACTCAGAACTTGTATTTATACTGCCTAGAATGATATGTGATTATAAAAGACCCTCAAATGTATTAGTGCATTAGTTGTTGAGAATCCTCTGTCAAAATCTTAACCAAATTCTTACAGTATGTAATATATGTTCTAGTTAAAATTTTGGAACAGTTTATTAAAAGCAAAGTTGTATTAATTTTGGAAAAGATGTTTTCTATACATTATATAATGTCCTAATAAAGGTTTGTATTAGAAATGCCCACGTTTTCTAAGCTACTGGTTGCCCACTTTGTCTTTTCATATGAAGATTGGTCACATTTAACCATAATCCTGTCTTACATGCCGCTGGGTATAGGGAACCAGAAAATGCCGAGTCCCTGGTTGGTGTTCACACCAGCATGTGCTCACTCTCACGTCAGTATTAAGCTGTGTAACTTTTTATCTGACTAGGAATCCTCTAGGCATGCTTCACTGGTGGGAGTACTTTTGTATACAATTCCCCATGATTCAGCATCACCAGGGAATTGTTTGGTTCTGAGTCACCATTTCTAGTAACTATTATCACTCTATGATTAACAACCATGGACAGCTTTGCCCTCCTTGACCCTTGTGACCTATTGTGATTGCACTTGGGAGAAATGGCTTCTTTGATGACGGACAAGCTATTAGCTGCCTGGAAGATGTTAGTTTTCCATCTTGGACTGGGTTTCCCTGGTGTCCCTAATTTCCCTGGTATGGTAACTCTTATGGTAACTTGCATGGTAATAATTTGCAGTAACTAGTCCGTTAGAGACTTTAAAGAATCCATAAAAAAAAAAAGTCTTATAAGCTAGTTGTACCTTTTTTTCCTCCCAAAATTTAAAAAAGTCAGTTAGTATAGTAAGTTTTGCAGGAAAAACTTAACATAAAAAAAACTTAAGTGTAAGAGATCTTTAAGATGACGTTTCACTATTGCATCTACTGAACTCTGCAGCTCTGCTGTGGGAGTGTGAAAGCAATCATAGGCAACATATAAACCAATGAGCATGTCTCTGCTCCCAAGTATTTTGTATCCATAGATGGTTTAGAAATGGTTTATTCCACGTAGATATCAAGTCACATGTAGTAAAATGCAAACTCAGAACTTGTATTTATACTGCCTAGAATGATATGTGATTATAAAAGACCCTCAAATGTATTAGTGCATTAGTTGTTGAGAATCCTCTGTCAAAATCTTAACCAAATTCTTACAGTATGTAATATATGTTCTAGTTAAAATTTTGGAACAGTTTATTAAAAGCAAAGTTGTATTAATTTTGGAAAAGATGTTTTCTATACATTATATAATGTCCTAATAAAGGTTTGTATTAGAAATGCCCACGTTTTCTAAGCTACTGGTTGCCCACTTTGTCTTTTCATATGAAGATTGGTCACATTTAACCATAATCCTGTCTTACATGCCGCTGGGTATAGGGAACCAGAAAATGCCGAGTCCCTGGTTGGTGTTCACACCAGCATGTGCTCACTCTCACGTCAGTATTAAGCTGTGTAACTTTTTATCTGACTAGGAATCCTCTAGGCATGCTTCACTGGTGGGAGTACTTTTGTATACAATTCCCCATGATTCAGCATCACCAGGGAATTGTTTGGTTCTGAGTCACCATTTCTAGTAACTATTATCACTCTATGATTAACAACCATGGACAGCTTTGCCCTCCTTGACCCTTGTGACCTATTGTGATTGCACTTGGGAGAAATGGCTTCTTTGATGACGGACAAGCTATTAGCTGCCTGGAAGATGTTAGTTTTCCATCTTGGACTGGGTTTCCCTGGTGTCCCTAATTTCCCTGGTATGGTAACTCTTATGGTAACTTGCATGGTAATAATTTGCAGTAACTAGTCCGTTAGAGACTTTAAAGAATCCATAAAATAAAAAAAGAGTCTTATAAGCTAGTTGTACCTTTTTTTTTTTTTCCTCTCCCATAAAGGGTCTTTGGTAAATAAAGCTAAGACCTTCTGGTCCTGTGGAGCAGAAATCTGCCAGCTTTGTTTTAAACAGGATTTTTAGCAAAGCTATTAGTAACAGGGGAAGTGTCTATGAACACTTCTTGGCCAGGGTTTACAATGGAGCTGCAAAGGAAGAAGTGAGAGGAGGGCTGCCACATAATGCTGAACCGTGCTTTGCAGCTCCCAGTTGCTATTGTCCTTCCCTGTCCGCAAGCCACACCCCAGTCTAGGCTTCAGGGAGAAGGGAAAAGAGATGTTGCTGGTCAGTCAGACACATACTTGAGAGCCAAAAGAGAACACTGGTTTGTTCATTTTCATGTAGAAAGATAGGTAAACTCTAATACTGGTTCTGTTACTAGCTTTTCTCAGTTGAGTAAGATTTAATCAGATTTTTCAGAAAGGAAAAACCCAGTGTACAATCCTGTACTTTGAAACCGCAGTCACAAGGAGACCCTTTCAAAAGCCCGTAAGTCTAATTCTAGTTGGTAAAACCCAAAAAGGATCACTTTCAGCTGTGAGCTCTCAAAACTATGTCTTCGAGGTTTTGTGGGCACTTCTGTTGATTAGGTGATGAAACATAAGTCAGCTTTCAGTAGATCATTCTGTCACCCAGATTTTGTGGCTAAAATGTCTGTTCCATGGGTGATTGTCACTGTGCATGTTTTGTAAGCAACCACTTCCTTGTTGAAGGAGACAGTCTCCTTTTGTTTTTATTCTTCCCCCATGCGCTCAGGGCCGCCCATCAGGAGATGCCTTTATCCAGATGAAGTCTGCGGACAGAGCATTTATGGCTGCACAGAAGTGTCATAAAAAAACCATGAAGGACAGATATGTTGAAGTCTTTCAGTGTTCAGCTGAGGAGATGAACTTTGTGTTAATGGGGGGCACTTTAAATCGAAATGGCTTATCCCCACCGCCATGTAAGTTACCATGTAAGTTTTTCTTGGGTCTTGGCGCTATTCTACGCTATATGCTGGTAGGTGCTTAAGCTGCTTTCATAACTTTCTGTGCCCCTGGTTCTTTCCAAGGCAGGTGAGGTGGTTACGTAAGGCTTTCCCATCTGAAATCAGTAGTATCTGGTAATCATTTAAGACCTTGGTTGTGGACACCCATAATTAGAGATGCTTCAAATACCTCCTTTCAAATTACATTCTTGCTTTTCCAGTGATAAGCACTTGATTTCTGAAGCTTAGTGTGCTCAAGATAAGCACTGACTCTGGGAGGCAACCTGGCTATGTAGATACTTCAATACGCATTTAAAGGCAAAATAAAAATAAGTATGACAGATCCTTTTCTTTATTTTTCCTGTAACACATTAGGGGTTTTTTGTGTGTTTTTTTAAGAGAAGGGTGATTTGATGCCTATTTTGCATTTTTAAATTTTTTGAGCATAAGTATTTTGGGGGAAGGGATAACCTGAAGAGCATCTCTCTTGCTTTCCAGGATATCTGGAATGAGTAGGTTAGTAAAAAATATATATATAAATGCGTAAATAAATTAGCCAAAGTTACCATTGGATCACAGGATCAGTGCTTAATGTCAGGCCATGCTCTTGCTCATCGGCACGTGGGTGCAAGCCATCTGGAATCCTTTCTGAGAGGAATAAGCCCTTTAGCATGGAGACCAAGTTCTGGTTCATGACTTAAGAACCTTTGGGGATCTGATGTTTAAAACTTTAGTTTCTGTTATAAAGTTTTCAGTTTTGAATAAGACATTTTCTTAGGGAGTATGTTGGGTAGGTTTAAAGAATGTAGCACTTGTAATACAGTCCAAATACAACTAAGAAAGTAAACTGGATGGTGTGCTTAATTCCAGTAAAATGGAGAGTGTTAAGACCATCACTTTCTAGTTAAGAGGAATCCATACCAACAAACCTATTTGGTAAAATGTTGTTCATGGAACGAACATTCAGTAGGGCTTAATCCTTTATTTCCCTTGGAATTCCTAAATGCTGCTATTCCATTTATCTGTTGCTTGCTGTTGGTGACTATCTAAGAATTGATCACTAATGACTACCAAGTTTAAAACATTCATGATTGGGCTCAAGTGGATATCTTAATGTAATCTATTTTGTGTTTCCTGTCCATAAACCACTGATAATATCAGTTAACTTTTGCAATTTCCTTTACTGATAATCTATCAAGCATTGTGAGATAAGGGAATTTCTCCATCATGTATACCCCAGTTCTTTGGCTGTGATATCCTTTTACCTTTCTCTTCCTAGTGGAAAAATGGTTAAAAATTTAAATGCATTTTTGCATAGATATTTCCATATTTTTTTAAATACTTTCTAAAAATTTTAGTTCAAATTCAGCTGTTTGTCATATTAGTAAAAGAGTTTACTCATCTAAAAAGGCAGAACCAATGTATGCATGATAATAATGCTTGTTCTGCTGGATTTTTTTTTTTTTCCTGCCAACTCTCAGTGACCATCTCTTTATGACTTAGGTGCCTCAGTTCTGTTTGCCCTTTTTCTGGACTCTTTAAGGCCAGGGATCATAATTTTAAAATTATCTATACACTAGGTATCTAATGTAGCAGTTTTTGATGGGTATGAAGGAGGCGCCACAGAAGTTAAATATGAGATCAATATGTTGTTTTTATTTTTTTTGCCTCTTATCTACACACTAGGTATCTAACGTAGCAGTTTTTGATGGGTATGAAGGAGGCACCCCAGAAGCTGAATATGAGATCAATATTTTGTTTTTATTTTTTTGCCTCTTTTTTTGCCATTTATTTTTCATCCATCTTTGTTATTCTCTGGTATGTGTGGGCCTCCCATCGCAGTGGCCTCTCTGGTTGCAGAGCACCGGCTCCGGGTGCATGCGCTCCAGAGGCTGGCTCCTAATTGGACACACTAGCCCAGCTGCTCTGCAGCACGTAGGATCTTCCTGGGCCAGGGATCGAACCGGTGCCCCTTGCACTGCAAGGCCGACTCTTTATGCACTGGACCACCAGGGAAGCCCAGTCTTGGGGGTGCTTGGCTTGCAGGAATCTCAGTTCCCCCACCAGGGACTAATCCAGGCCACACCAATGAAAGCCGAGCATACAAACCTCTGTGCTGCCAGGGAACTCCCAGGTCTTGGGTTTATGTACCCATTTTCAGCTGACTTACTCATGTGCATCGACAGATAGACTCTTTTAAGAAGAGCCAAAGACACTAGAGATTTTCCTGTGAAAAGTTATTCCTTGGGCCTCAGCTGTTTGCAGAATAGGTGGTACTAGGCTTAAATATTAAAGTCAGGAATCCCAAATTCAGGCCACCTCTCAATTCTCTCTTCTGTTGGGCTCAGATGGCATGGAGAGTTGTTTTCATCCCACACATTAAAGAAAGTGATCTGACCTGAGTGAGTTGCTGGCCTCAATTTTTTTTTTCCCTCCAAATATTTTGCATAACTGGAAGACAACGAATTCCATCCTTTCTATTTTTCATTTAATCTGAGTTTACTTTTCATGAGCTCGCAGGAAAATGTGCACATTTTATTTCTTCAGGGTTATTTTCTAGACTCTGACTTTTTTCTTTCTTAACACTAGTCTGAAGATGTAGATTAGTTTTGAAAACCCATCTTCTGGGTCGCCTTTACGTGTGCATAATACAGAGATAATCTCCTTTTAACTCAGTGCGCTCTGGGACAGTCTATGCTTTGGCATAATACATCGTCCTGGTGAATAGTGTTTTATCATGACTGTCCTGCTGCACTATAGAACAGAAGACAAGATGGACTGTCAGCATAGCTCTCAAGGGGAAAAAAAAATAGCTTTTAGTTTGAAATTACAGTAAAAGTCAGTCTGCCCCATGTTTCTTTCCTCAAAGATTTAGTTTGTGATTTCTGGCACTTACGGAAAAATCATGTGTCCTGAAATGTTGAGAAGACTTGAAAGTCCAAGTCTTGTTTTTTCTGAATTTCAGACTAAGAACCATCCTTGAGGTGGATGGAGTGTGTGAGATTTGTGATTGCTTCTAGGTGTTACCATATCCTCAAAAGGCAGGTGCTTGGGACAGAATACAGAACTGGTCTCTTTCTTTCAAATGTGTATCTGCAGCGGCAGCCTCATGGCCTTGGTGCTCGCACGTGTGTCACTGTTCCACGTATATCTCAAAGTCTCTCTCCTTGTTTATTTAGGCCTGTCTCCTCCCTCCTACACATTTCCAGCTCCCGCCGCAGTTATTCCCACGGAAGCTGCCATTTACCAGCCCTCTGTGCTCCTGAATCCACGAGCCCTGCAGCCCTCCACGGCATACTACCCCGCAGGCACCCAGCTCTTCATGAACTACACAGCCTACTATCCAAGGTAAGACTCTGGTGGAAGAGGAAGTGAGGGCCAGGAACAAAGGGCTCCTTTGATAGCTGCTGCCTATCTTTTGTGAGTCCACAAAAGAATGTTGTCGGCCACATGGAAGGTTAATATGGCAGGCAACAGCTTCTGGCCATATCTCACCAAGAGGGCTGTTTCAAGACACACCAAAGTGTTTTATTTTTTTAAGCATCTATTGACAGCGTAGTCTTTTTTTTTTTTTTTTTTAATGTGGTTAGAGTTTATCTATTAGAAAAAAATTATTCCACTATTTTATGTTAGAGTTGGAATATATCTGATTAACAATGCTGTGATAGTTTCAAGTGGACAGCCATATATATACAGAATCATTTTTTTTAATTTAATTTTGCTTTTATGAGTTTTGTCGTTTACAGCTCTGTATAATTCCAAATCTGTTATATGCACATCCTTGATCCCTCCCACTCCCCCGCATCCTGCCCCTCCAGCTGGCTGCCCAGCTCTCCTGTAAGATCCCTTAGTTGCACAGTGCTTTCACAGTGGTTATCTCTTTTACATATGATGATGTAGGTTTCCATGTTGCTCTTTCCAAACTTCTCATTCTTCCCTTCCCCACAGTGTAGTCTTTTTAAAGATTTACTAATATATACAACTTTTCATTTTTCCTTCTATCTTAGGATTGTTAGTGAGTAGCACAGTAATCATTATAGTAGGGTGACAGTATCATGTGAGCGAATGACAAAACAGGAAAATCTATAGTGAGAGAGCAGTTAATTTTTCAGCAGCATGAATTCATGTCAACCCAAAATAAATAAAAAACTGCTGTTTTAAATTTTTTAGGTCTTGTCTTCTTTCCCCTCTAAATCTTTACTAACAAGTTCTGAATGAGATTACTCAGTACTTTCTTAGAATCAACACATTTTAAATCTGATTATTTTTCGTTGTCCTCAATTTCTTGGAGGCAGCAGGATATAATGGAGAGAAATTTGTCATTCTTATTTCTTCGACTCACAGCAATTCACTTAAACCTTTCTGGTTCTTATACAACGATGGGGTCAGACCTCCTAGGTCTGATTGCCTGTGATTCTAACTTGACTATATAATGACCTCTCATTCTCAGTTTTATTAAAAGAAATTTTTTTAAGTCTTTATTCAGTTATTAACCAGCTCATTTTATTAAAATAAAATTTTCTTTCGCATAAGCAATATTGCTCAAAATTTTTTTTTTTTTTTGCTCAAAATATTTTTAAAGTATACCAGGCCTTGTTTTTTTTTTCTCAAGCTATTTAAAATAGATGTTTCGAGTACATCTACCAGTGTGTGAGGTTTTTGATAAGTGCCCTGGAACTCACCTGTTTGATCTTTACAGTTATGTTACACTATGGTTTTTCATTTTTGTTGCTCTTTGGAGTTTTATGTTTTTTTTTTTTTTAATATTTGGCCTCTTTTATTGGCCTTTTATTTATTTATTTTCATCCATCTTTATTCTTTGGCATATGTGGGCATCCCATTGCAGTGGCCTCTCATTGCTGAGCATCGGCTCTGGCTGCATGTGTTCCAGAGCACTGGCTTGTAATTGGACACACTGGTCCAGCCGCTCCACAGCACGTGGGAATTGAGCTGGTGCCCCCTTTCACTGCAAGGCAAACTCTATCCACTGGACCACCAGGAAGCCCTGGGTGTTTCTTTTTGTTTTGCCCTTGTTGCAAGGTTTTCAGGATCTTAGCTCCCATGCTAGGGATTGAACCTGAGTTTCAATGAGGGTACTGAATTAGTCAGTGAATCTTAGGTTTAGATCTTCTTTCATCTCAAAGAATCCTAATCATTATAGTAGGTGACAGTATCATGTGAGCGAATGACAAAACAGGAAAATCTATAGTGAGAGAGCAGTTAATTTTTCAGCAGCATGAATTCATGTCAACCCAAAATAAATAAAAAACTGCTGTTTTAAATTTTTTAGGTCTTGTCTTCTTTCCCCTCTAAATCTTTACTAACAAGTTCTGAATGAGATTACTCAGTACTTTCTTAGAATCAACACATTTTAAATCTGATTATTTTTCGTTGTCCTCAATTTCTTGGAGGCAGCAGGATATAATGGAGAGAAATTTGTCATTCTTATTTCTTCGACTCACAGCAATTCACTTAAACCTTTCTGGTTCTTATACAACGATGGGGTCAGACCTCCTAGGTCTGATTGCCTGTGATTCTAACTTGACTATATAATGACCTCTCATTCTCAGTTTTATTAAAAGAAATTTTTTTAAGTCTTTATTCAGTTATTAACCAGCTCATTTTATTAAAATAAAATTTTCTTTCGCATAAGCAATATTGCTCAAAATTTTTTTTTTTTTTTTTTGCTCAAAATATTTTTAAAGTATACCAGGCCTTGTTTTTTTTCTTTCTCAAGCTATTTAAAATAGATGTTTCGAGTACATCTACCAGTGTGTGAGGTTTTTGATAAGTGCCCTGGAACTCACCTGTTTGATCTTTACAGTTATGTTACACTATGGTTTTTCATTTTTGTTGCTCTTTGGAGTTTTATGTTTTTTTTTTTTTTAATATTTGGCCTCTTTTATTGGCCTTTTATTTATTTATTTTCATCCATCTTTATTCTTTGGCATATGTGGGCATCCCATTGCAGTGGCCTCTCATTGCTGAGCATCGGCTCTGGCTGCATGTGTTCCAGAGCACTGGCTTGTAATTGGACACACTGGTCCAGCCGCTCCACAGCACGTGGGAATTGAGCTGGTGCCCCTTGCACTGCAAGGCAAACTCTATCCACTGGACCACCAGGGAAGCCCTGGGTGTTTCTTTTTGTTTTTGCCCTTGTTGCAAGGTTTTCAGGATCTTAGCTCCCATGCTAGGGATTGAACCTGATGCTCTTGCAATGAGGTGTACAGTCTTAACCATTAGGGAATTGCCTGTCACTGTATTTCTGTTCTCTCTCCATCTACAGTTTCCTTATATGGAGCGAGAACTTTGAAATCTTGGTAGCAGCAAAGCTTGTGGCTAGTAAATTTATCTTTTTTTTTTTTTTAGGAATTTAAAAAATATTTATTGATGCCTGTCCTTCAGCCTCCCCTCAGGCCTCACGAATACGCTATCCTTCCTTGACCTAATGAATTCTGCTATCCTTCCTTGACCTAATGAATTCTGAGCGGGGGGGGGGGGGGCAAAAAACATTCATTAATGTTTTTAAATGAGAAAATATTAAAACTTTTCTCCATTCTACTGGGAAAGAATAGTGAGAACGCCATGATAATCATCAGCTGGCCATCTTTTGAAAATTTGAAAAGACACAGAAGCGTGAGTAATAGTTGAGTATTGTGTCAGGCACCCAGCCCAGTCCCAGTCTCGACCCTGTGACAGACACTTGCTGGTAGTAGCTCTGGTTTTAAGAAAGATCCTTTCTTTTATTTTATTTTATTTTTTTAAATTTTGGCCTCTAAAAAAAAAAAATTTTGGTCTCTTTCATTGGTTTTTCCATCTGTTTAGTTTCATCCATCTTTACTCTTTGGCCTGTGTCCGCTTTCCTTTCCTAACACCATCAGAACATCAGGAGTGCAGTGCATTGTGCCATTGGATGCCTGGTGCCATTTCTTGTGCCTGTAATACACTTGTGTATGAATTCCGCCATTGATTTGCTATCTGGACACTGTTAAAAAAAAAGAATCTCTCAGAAATAATTTCCCATCATAGTTAGATGGGAGCTTAAGTCTTGAAGCCCCAAAGGCAAGAGAAATTGACATTTATGGCTTAAGAGTTGCTGTAATTTTTTTCTACTAGTAATTTTAAAGTTGAAAATTTCTCATTATTAAGTCTAAGAGGATAGAAGTAGTTCGTCATAGTAGACTCACATTTCGCACAGCTCCAAGTCCTCCAAAGTAACCTCTGTTATCGATTTGAGAACATACACGTATCTGCATCTGATACACATACACAGATCTGTATCTGTACACGTCTCTGTCTGTATGCTTATAAGTAATGTGGCGTGTTAACGTACTGCTTGGCTTGTTGGTTGTTTTCATCTTGCCAGTATGTCACTGACTTCTTGCCTAAGGAATATCTGTAAATTTACTCACTCTTGTAATTTCCACATGATATCCCAAAAGTGAAAATAGTCAGAATTTACTTTATTTTTATAGACATCTAATTCTATTTTTCTCTGTTAAACCTTATTGATCTTTTTTCTTTTTTTTCAACAGTTTTATTACAGTATAATTTACATAGTATACAATTCACCATCATAAGTGTACAATTTGATACTTAAAATAACTTTTAAAAGTTGTACAATTATCACAATTATATAATCCAATTTTAGAACACTCCTTTTTTTTTCATTGATCTTTAAATACTTCTGTTTCGATGGAGCAATTTCACAGAAGTGTGAGATTTACATCGTGTGTATTGTGTTTAAATTAATATTGCCAAATAACTCCTAGTATGTTTCATTATTTCAATTTACCTTTCCCTAATTCTACTGAAAGTATTCATATGACAAAGTGTTCAAACACTGGGATGTGCTGTTAGCCAATACTGAAAGACTGATCTAATTTTTTAAATTCCAGAAACCATTAAATATTTTACAGTTTTGGGAAAACACCATTCATTTCCAACATTACATGACTAAGGCATTTGAGACTCTGTAATGTAAATGTTGAAGTATATTTTTGGCTTATTTTCTGATATGTAGGAAAATGTGAGATAGCATAGTTTAGGCTAAAACAGGATATTAAATCAAAAGCTCTGGAGTTTGTCTCTTTTCAAATTAAAAAAAGTTAAGTTCCCTCTTAAAAAATATTTTATTTACATGCAGTTGATTTACGTATAGTTGATGTATAGTTGATTTATGTTGTGTTAATATCTACTGAACAGCAAAGTGATTTATTTATACACATAGTCTTTCATGTTCTTTTCCATTATGGTTTATCCCTCCTCTTTTTATTTTTTGTTTTGTTTTGTTTTTTATTTTTTGTCCCTCCACTTTTTAAATGAAATATGTTTGTCTGTCTTCAGGTTAATGCAGCATGTTCATTACTTTGAAGATGCTAGCATATTGTGCAAACTTTTAAAAAGCATGCCCCTCAAAATATGATACTGATTTTACCTGTTTTTAACTTTAAATTTATCTAGGCAAGCTGTTACTCAGTATCTCTGTGCGACACATTGGGAATATTGGGATTAATAAAATATGAACCCTTTCTGCTGTGGGGAACAGAATTCATCCCTGTGCAGAGTCAGTGACTTCAAAAAGGTCTCCTTCGCTAGAGGGCATTTATTCTTATTTTATTTCCTCTAACGTGGTCTATGTTATGGTGGGTATTGCTCTGAGAATATATTGATAGTATCTCTCACTATAAGGTTTTGAATTACTTGAACATTTAGGAGGGGAAAATGAACCAGCGAATTGCTTTTTGTTATTACATGAGCTTTTTGCAGTCTAAATGTGTGGCTGTGACAATAGCATTTTTAAGAGCAAGTGAAATTAAAACAAGTGGTTCTATATTCTGCTTAAGAACATTGGTTTTTCCTTTTTACTCTGGAAAGATTTCGGGTACCCAGTATGCCAGAGCTTAGTCTGGGGTACTAAAGAAGAGTTGATGCCCACCCTGTTTATCACTCAAAAGTTTATCACACCTTTTCTCTCCCATTATATCAAGTCCTACCTTTTGTCCTGACCTCTCATTTTTCTTAGAAAAAAATACTCTCTTTTGCATCAGAGATATAGCACTGGTAAGAAACATGCTCAATCTTCAACTGAATGTCATAGAATTTAAAGAAAGAAGGATTAACGTAAATATCTTGTGTCTAGCCATTGACTCACCTTTTGTAGAACATATAAATAACAGCATACCACCTTGGGCCAAAAGAGAGGGCTTGACATTTTTAAAATGCTTGACATTTTTAATGAGTGATGTTTTATTTGCATTCCCACGAGAAAGGTTAGGGTTGGGGTGGAAGGGGGATCCTTTTATTTCTTAGGATAACTGTTAACATGCGAAATCAGCTTCTTTCTACCCAAGCATTGAATACATGTATTTAGTAATATTGAGACATTCTGCAGTGCTTGGTTTGTCGTGTATATTTTTCAATTCTATTCTGAAATTCTTTGTGTTTGAACCAAAAGAATACCAACCCTCTGAGAGATACCCACATTTGCTGTTTTGAACACTTGACTTTATTGTTCCTGTTTCCTTTTTTTATTGAGATAAGTATAGGTTCATGTGTGGCTGTAACAAACAGTACAGAGGCATCCCATATACACTTTAACTTGTTTAGTTGCCAGGTTGTGACCAACTCTTTTCAACCCAGTAGACTATAGCCCACCAGGCTCCTCTGAGGTCCATTGGATTTCCCATGCCAGAATACCAGAGTAAGTTGCCATTTCCTTCTCCATGGGAGCTTCCCGACCCAGGGGTCAAACTGTGTTATCTGCTTGGCAGGCAGATCTTTCCCACTGAGCCACTTGAGAAGACCAGTTGAAAGCTTTCTGATAGGATCAAGGAAAAGAAAGAATTCTGGGCTTAAAAAATTCTTTTTATGACAAGATACTTTGTGTCACAAATGCAAACTGGAACTCAACATGCAGTGAAATACTAGAGTATTGTAAAATGTAATATTAATGCAATATCAGACAGTTCAATAATGAAGGAGTACCAGATAATTTCTGCTGGTGGGAACAATTCTTTTTTTTTATTCTCGTTTCCAGTTTGAAATTTTTACTATCAGTGCCAAATTATTCAGCGTGGTTGCATGGAAGAAAATTGTTTGCTAGTTTAAAGACCTTATGTTATGAGCAACTCAGAGGATTTAAAATATACTTAAAATTCCTAATATGGTAGAAAATTATTAAGTGTAGCAAACTTTGAGAAAAAAATGTAATTATTCAAAACACATGATTGATTTCTATATATTTTCCCCTATTTTTTTCTTATAAAATGTTACTTTCAAGCATAACTTTTTAAAGACCTGTTACAGAAACCTTCAAATAAGCCATTTGGGAAAATATCTGTTACTCAGCTTCAGTAATATTTTGCCAATCTTGTGTCTGCGATTTCTACTGTTGACTCCACTATACCATTATCCCTAGGACATTTTTTTTTTTTTTTTTAAGAGATGCAGTTTCTTTCTTTCTTTTTTTTTTTTTTTTTTAAGATTTATTTATTTATTTACTTTGGGTGGGGCTCCGGTTGGGGAGGGAGGGGAGCAGGCGGGCCACTTCTATTGGTCTTTCGTTTCTCTGTGTTCATCCGTCTTTGCTCTTTGGCTTCTGTGGGCCTCCCATCGCGGTGGCGTCTGTCGTTGCAGAGCAGCGGCTCTGGGCGCATGCGCTCCAGAGCTCTGGCTCGGTGATTGGACACATCAGTCCAGCCGCTCCGCGGCACGTGGGATCTTCCCAGGCCAGGGCTCGAACCGGCGCCCCTTGCAGTGCAAGGCGGTGTCCTTACCCACTGGACCACCAGGGGAAGCCCTCCCTAGGACTTTTAACGCCTAAAAACTAGCTATCATTTCTTTCATGTGTTACTATTTATGTACCAAATGTATCATTAAGCATCTTATTCTTAAGTATTAATGCTGTTGCTGCACTCCTGGAGTCGTGTCCAAATCTTCTCAACCCCACGGACTGGCTATATATAGCCCACCAGGCTCTTCTCTCTATGGGATTTTCCAGGCAAGAATCCCAGAGTGGGTTGCATTTCCTTCTCCAGGGGATCTTTTTTGACCGAGGGATCAAACCCTGCATTGGCAGGCAGATTCTTTATCACTGTGCCACCTGGGAAGCCCTAAAGTATTGATAACTTCGGTTAAAGCATAAAAACTTAACTGAAACACATATGCTTATCTTTTCTTTTTTTTCTTTGACATTTGCCTATCTTGATAAACAAAATAAGCCTCTTTCGCCTCCATTGCCCTATTTAAGGATTTCCTTTGACTATATTTATTACACAGAAGTAGGCTTAATGGAAAAATTGACATTTGTCTCTGAATTTTATTTAATAATTGAGAATAATGACTTTAAATTTATTTTTACTGTATGTTCCTTCTATGCTGCCTTTTTAAAAAAAAAAGCAAAATGGCTTTATTAGCAACCATTTTGTATTAAAGTTAAAAACAAATCATAATAGGGGCTTCCCTGGTGGTCCAGTGGGTAAGGACACCGCCTTACAGTGCAAGGGGCGCCGGTTCGATCCCTGGCCTGGGAAGATCCCACGTGCCATGGAACGGCTGGACCATTGTGTCCACTAACGGAGCCAGAGCTCTGGAGCACATGCGTCCAGAGCGGTGCTCTGCGACAACAGAGGCCGCCGCGATGGGAGGCCCCCACGGGCCAAAGAACAAAGATGGATGAGAATGGACAAATGAAAGATCAATGGAAGTGGCCCACCCACCCCCTCCCTCCCCAACCTGCGGCCCCCCACACACACAAAATGAACCGTAATAACCACAAAGCTAGAAAGGGATTACTTCCAGACGGGCTGATTTTGGGAGGTGGGAGGGAGGAGTGTGATAGTCATCTTGCTTGCTTTGTATTTGTACCTTCCGATGTTGTCCTCTATGCCTATTGACAAAATAAGACAAAAGTACATTTAAAAAACAAAATCCCAGGAGTAGTTTCTAAAATAATAACTTCTGTAAATTTTTCCTCTCTGGAAATTGTTGTCTTTTGTTGCTTTCCCAAGGAACACAGCCTGGATCGCAGTGTGTTGCTTACTTCTTCATCTGGAGTTTTTTCATCAGAATATTACTTTCAAAAATGTCATTGTTTTCTAAATATTTAAGAAGATCAGTTGTTACTTTGTGCTTTAAATCAAGCAAAAAGATTGGTTCTAAAATAATTGCTGATATGTAGGATTTAGTTTTCAATTAAAAGTGAAGCTTTGTGGGGACAGTTCTTGTTTTAAGTAAGCAGTCTGTAACTTTACTATGTACATGGAACATACTATGATAATTGTAGTAGGGGGGTTAATTTTTTGGTCATCTTTAACATAGTTGTAGTAAATTTAAGTTCAGCTACCAGACAGGTTTTGTTTTGTTTTTTTCTTTTTTTGGCCACTTCTGTTGGTTTTTCATTTATTTCTGTTTGTTCTTTGGCCTGTGTGGGCCTCCCATCACAGTGGTCTCTCGTCGCAGAGCACAGACTCCGGATGCATGCGCTCCAGAGCTCTGGCTCGGTAGTTGGACACATAGTCCAGCCGCTCCGCAGCACATGGGATCTTCCCAGGCCAGGGATCGAACCGGCGCCCTTGCACTCCAAGGTGGTGTCCTTACCCACTGGACCATCAGGGAAACCCTACCAAACAGTTTTGATAGTACCTGAATTTGCTTACTATTTTAGTGAAATAGATTCTTGAAAGATTTCTTTTATTCCTTCCAAATTGTTTTTATATTTGGTGGTTACCTTTCTCCAAGAGGTAGATACACATGCAAGAAGAGATTAGCCTTTAAGATGAACTAACAGACATGAAGGAGCCATGTGTACTAACCAGTCCATCTGCAACTCCAAAAGAATGTTGAAAAGTCAGCATCCTTGAGATTGTCATTTCAGAGGAACAGGGTAGTTCAGAAATTTCCTACATGAAAATTGAGTCTAGTTTTTACACTTTCTAGGACTAAAAAACATTGTTTCTCCAGTCACTTTCCAAATATATGGTCTTTATAACACTAGGAGTGTTAAAAACTGTTAACCAAAGGCTCAGTGCAGTAATTTTGCAAGGAAATGTAAATCAGATTTCTTTTTATAAGACTTCTCAGGATGTTTTCTGTGTTTGTGTGTTGTGACTCAAGAGGACAGAATTTTTTTCTAATTTTCTTTTCCCTTAACCTCTTTCTCTAATAGGATAGATAATGCTTTTGCTCTCTCTCCTCTAGAGAAATATAGAAAGTTATCAAATTATATTGTCATTCTAGAATTACTTTTGTTTTGGAATGCCATTGCTGATATGTAGGATTTAGTTTTCAATTAAAAGTGAAGCTTTGTGGGGACAGTTCTTGTTTTAAGTAAGCAGTCTGTAACTTTACTATGTACATGGAACATACTATGATAATTGTAGTAGGGGGGTTAATTTTTTGGTCATCTTTAACATAGTTGTAGTAAATTTAAGTTCAGCTACCAGACAGGTTTTGTTTTGTTTTTTTCTTTTTTTGGCCACTTCTGTTGGTTTTTCATTTATTTCTGTTTGTTCTTTGGCCTGTGTGGGCCTCCCATCACAGTGGTCTCTCGTCGCAGAGCACAGACTCCGGATGCATGCGCTCCAGAGCTCTGGCTCGGTAGTTGGACACATAGTCCAGCCGCTCCGCAGCACATGGGATCTTCCCGGGCCAGGGATCAAACTGGTGCCCCTTGCACTGCAAAATGGTGTCCTTACCCACTGGACCATCAGGGAAACCCTACCAAACAGTTTTGATAGTACCTGAATTTGCTTACTATTTTAGTGAAATAGATTCTTGAAAGATTTCTTTTATTCCTTCCAAATTGTTTTTATATTTGGTGGTTACCTTTCTCCAAGAGGTAGATACACATGCAAGAAGAGATTAGCCTTTAAGATGAACTAACAGACATGAAGGAGCCATGTGTACTAACCAGTCCATCTGCAACTCCAAAAGAATGTTGAAAAGTCAGCATCCTTGAGATTGTCATTTCAGAGGAACAGGGTAGTTCAGAAATTTCCTACATGAAAATTGAGTCTAGTTTTTACACTTTCTAGGACTAAAAAACATTGTTTCTCCAGTCACTTTCCAAATATATGGTCTTTATAACACTAGGAGTGTTAAAAACTGTTAACCAAAGGCTCAGTGCAGTAATTTTGCAAGGAAATGTAAATCAGATTTCTTTTTATAAGACTTCTCAGGATGTTTTCTGTGTTTGTGTGTTGTGACTCAAGAGGACAGAATTTTTTTCTAATTTTCTTTTCCCTTAACCTCTTTCTCTAATAGGATAGATAATGCTTTTGCTCTCTCTCCTCTAGAGAAATATAGAAAGTTATCAAATTATATTGTCATTCTAGAATTACTTTTGTTTTGGAATGCCATCGGTATTACCATTGTTTAGTGATTTGTAATTGTTAAATGAAAAAGTATTATAAGGATTGTTTTCAAAAGAGTATCTATTGAGTTTTCTTGGTTGGTAAAAACCCTGGCTTTCAGTGTTGTCATATATCTTTCCGTGTTCTAAAAAGAACTTACAGTGATGTATTGGGATACATAGAGTCTTAAATAATACATGATATAAATTAACTTGGAAAAGTATAAGATAGAAATAAATGTTTGATAGTCTTGCAGTAGAGTCTTACGCCAATTGGCATAACAATCATAGATTTTGAACAGGAGGAAACTTGAATTGCAAAAGTTGTAATTTCAAAGGAAAATAAATCTTAAACTTCTCAGGGAAATACAGTTTTTTTCCACGTTGGGTTTGAAAGTTATTACTGAAATATGTAGAGGGAACATGCTGTACTGCATTGGAGGAGATCTTCAGCTTTATACCTCATGTGTTTTAATCAGCCACAGGTATACATAAATCCCCTCCCTCGTGAGCCTCCCTCCAGTAGTTTCTTGACTGGATCTCAGTGTGACACGCTGAATGAGTCTCACCAGTCTCACTATACTATCTTCCTGACTGTGATTCTCTAACAGGTTTTATTTTTAATATAAACCTTTGGGGAGATTCCGTTCATGCTATTTTCTTTTTCTTCATTTCTTCTCACCTCGTCTCAGTTCTTTGCTGGTTCGGTCAACCCCAACAGGATTTCTTACCAGTTCAAGTACAGTCTCCTTGTTAGATTGTACGGTCCCTTCCCCGCCTTAGAAACTCGGAGTCCGTGTTAACATCAACTCTTTCATTTGGATCCTAACCCTTGGGTTCCTTTGCAGTTCTATCAGTTTTTGAACCCTTGCAGCTTTTGAGTACCAGTTTCATTACTAATAATATTTCATCTGAAACATACTAAAAAGTCACCTGAGACTATTTTTTGGCTGGGTTAGGGAAAGGGGGTGGATATGTGATCTTAGTTTCTCAACCGATGAATTGAACCTACACTCCCTGCAATAGAAACAGTCTTAACCATTGAACCACTAGGGAAGTACCTCTGACGATTTAGAGTAAACTCTAGAATAAACCTGGTGTTCATTAGTAAATGCTCCCATTCACTTCCCTTTAACCTACTTTCCCCTCCTCCACCACTAAATAACTATCAATTAATCTGTTTTCTGTTTCTATGTATTTGCCTGTTTAGATATTTCATATAAACAAAGTCATACTATATGTGGCATTCTATGACTGGCTTCTTTTATTTAGTCTGTTTTTGAGGTTCATTCATGTATTGCGGATCAACACTTTTCATTCCTTTTTATGGTTAAACAAATATTCCATTGTAGGGGATATGACATTTAGTTTGTCATCAGCTTTAATTGGGTATACTTTTTGACTATCAAAAATGCTGTGCAGGGGCTTCCCTGGTGGTCTAGTGGGTAAAGACTACAGTGCAAGGGGTGCCAGTTTGATCCCTGGCCTGGGAAGATAAATCTTAAACTTCTCAGGGAAATACAGTTTTTTTCCACGTTGGGTTTGAAAGTTATTACTGAAATATGTAGAGGGAACATGCTGTACTGCATTGGAGGAGATCTTCAGCTTTATACCTCATGTGTTTTAATCAGCCACAGGTATACATAAATCCCCTCCCTCGTGAGCCTCCCTCCAGTAGTTTCTTGACTGGATCTCAGTGTGACACGCTGAATGAGTCTCACCAGTCTCACTATACTATCTTCCTGACTGTGATTCTCTAACAGTTTTTATTTTTAATATAAACCTTTGGGAGATTCCGTTCATGCTATTTTCTTTTTCTTCATTTCTTCTCACCTCGTCTCAGTTCTTTGCTGGTTCGGTCAACCCCAACAGGATTTCTTACCAGTTCAAGTACAGTCTCCTTGTTAGATTGTACGGTCCCTTCCCCGCCTTAGAAACTCGGAGTCCGTGTTAACATCAACTCTTTCATTTGGATCCTAACCCTTGGGTTCCTTTGCAGTTCTATCAGTTTTTGAACCCTTGCAGCTTTTGAGTACCAGTTTCATTACTAATAATATTTCATCTGAAACATACTAAAAAGTCACCTGAGACTATTTTTTGGCTGGGTTAGGGAAAGGGGGTGGATATGTGATCTTAGTTTCTCAACCGATGAATTGAACCTACACTCCCTGCAATAGAAACAGTCTTAACCATTGAACCACTAGGGAAGTACCTCTGACGATTTAGAGTAAACTCTAGAATAAACCTGGTGTTCATTAGTAAATGCTCCCATTCACTTCCCTTTAACCTACTTTCCCCTCCTCCACCACTAAATAACTATCAATTAATCTGTTTTCTGTTTCTATGTATTTGCCTGTTTAGATATTTCATATAAACAAAGTCATACTATATGTGGCATTCTATGACTGGCTTCTTTTATTTAGTCTGTTTTTGAGGTTCATTCATGTATTGCGGATCAACACTTTTCATTCCTTTTTATGGTTAAACAAATATTCCATTGTAGGGGATATGACATTTAGTTTGTCATCAGCTTTAATTGGGTATACTTTTTGACTATCAAAAATGCTGTGCAGGGGCTTCCCTGGTGGTCTAGTGGGTAAAGACTACAGTGCAAGGGGTGCCAGTTTGATCCCTGGCCTGGGAAGATCCCACCTGCCACGGAGTGGCTGGACTGATGTGTCCCAACTACTGAGCCAGTGCTTTGGAATGCATGTTCCCAGAGCCGGTGCTCTGCAACAAGAGAGGCCACTGCAATGGGAGGCGCACACAGGCCAAAGAACAAAGATGGAAATAAATGAAAGATCAATAGAGATGGCCAAAGATAATAATAATAATAGTGCTATGCACATCTGCACTCAATTTTTATGTTTTTGATTGAAGAATAATAGCTTTACAGTTTGGTTATTCACTGCCAAACAGCAACACGAATCAGCCATAGGTATACATATGTTCCCTCCTCTTTTCATTCAAGTTTTTGTGTGGACCTAAATTTCCAGCTTTCTTTGCTTAGATATGTATCTAAGAATAGAATTGTTGGTTATATCGTAAGTTTTATGTTTAGCTTTTGAGAAACAGCCAAACTATGTTCCAAAGGGGCTTCGCCATTTTATGTTCCCATTAGCAGTGCTTTATAATCTTTTTTTTTTTTTTTGGCCACTTCTGTTGGTCTTTCATTTATCTGTTTTCATCCATCTTTGTTCTTTGGCCTGTGTGGGCCTCCCTCGCAGTGGCCTCTCTTGCTGCAGAGCACCGGCTCTGGGCACATGCGCTCCAGAGCTCCGGCTGGGTAATTGGACACATGGATCCAGCTGCTCCGCGGCATGTGGGATCTTCCCAGGCCAGGGATGGAACCGGCGCCCCTTGCACTGCAAGGTGGTGTCCTTACCCGTTGGACCACCAGGGAAGCCCCCATTAGCAGTGTTTTAGTGTTTTCTTTACATGTTTTTCAGCTCTTTTGCTGGTTTTCATGGGTATGGATTTGATACCTCATTAGAGTTTTGATTTGCATTTACTTAATTACTATTAATTTTGAGCAACTTTGTCTGTGCTTCTCACCCATTCACATGTTTTACTTGGAAAAATGTTTATTGAAATCCTTTACACAGTTTTTGGACTTTTGACTATCAAAAATGCTGTGCAGGGGCTTCCCTGGTGGTCTAGTGGGTAAAGACTACAGTGCAAGGGGTGCCAGTTTGATCCCTGGCCTGGGAAGATCCCACCTGCCACGGAGTGGCTGGACTGATGTGTCCCAACTACTGAGCCAGTGCTTTGGAATGCATGTTCCCAGAGCCGGTGCTCTGCAACAAGAGAGGCCACTGCAATGGGAGGCGCACACAGGCCAAAGAACAAAGATGGAAATAAATGAAAGATCAATAGAGATGGCCAAAGATAATAATAATAATAGTGCTATGCACATCTGCACTCAATTTTTATGTTTTTGATTGAAGAATAATAGCTTTACAGTTTGGTTATTCACTGCCAAACAGCAACACGAATCAGCCATAGGTATACATATGTTCCCTCCCTCTTTTCATTCAAGTTTTTGTGTGGACCTAAATTTCCAGCTTTCTTTGCTTAGATATGTATCTAAGAATAGAATTGTTGGTTATATCGTAAGTTTTATGTTTAGCTTTTGAGAAACAGCCAAACTATGTTCCAAAGGGGCTTCGCCATTTTATGTTCCCATTAGCAGTGCTTTATAATCTTTTTTTTTTTTTTTGGCCACTTCTGTTGGTCTTTCATTTATCTGTTTTCATCCATCTTTGTTCTTTGGCCTGTGTGGGCCTCCCTCGCAGTGGCCTCTCTTGCTGCAGAGCACCGGCTCTGGGCACATGCGCTCCAGAGCTCCGGCTGGGTAATTGGACACATGGATCCAGCTGCTCCGCGGCATGTGGGATCTTCCCAGGCCAGGGATGGAACCGGCGCCCCTTGCACTGCAAGGTGGTGTCCTTACCCGTTGGACCACCAGGGAAGCCCCCATTAGCAGTGTTTTAGTGTTTTCTTTACATGTTTTTCAGCTCTTTTGCTGGTTTTCATGGGTATGGATTTGATACCTCATTAGAGTTTTGATTTGCATTTACTTAATTACTATTAATTTTGAGCAACTTTGTCTGTGCTTCTCACCCATTCACATGTTTTACTTGGAAAAATGTTTATTGAAATCCTTTACACAGTTTTTGGTTTTTTTTGGTGGGGGAGCAGGTTGGGGAGGTGGGGGTGGGCGGGCCACTTCTATTGGTCTTTCATTTATCTGTTTTCATCCGTCTTTGTTCTTTGGCTCCTGTGGGCCTCCCATCGCGGTGGCCTCTGTTGTCGCAGAGCACCGGCTCTGGGCACATGTGCTCCAGAGGTTCGACTTGGTAATTGGACACATCAGTCCAGCCGCTCCATGGCATGTGGGATCTTCCCAGGCCAGGGTTCTAACCGGCACCCCTTGCACTGCAAGGCAGTGTCCTTACCCACTAGACCACCAGGGAAGCCCCTTTGCACAGTTTTTAATTGAACTATTTTTCTTAATGTATTTTAGTTGTAAACTTTGTGTATATATTCTAGGTAGAACATCTTAAATGACTTAACAATTATTTTCTCCCAGTCTGTGTGCTGTGTTTTCATTTTCTTGATGGCATCCTTTAAAACACAAAAGTTTTTAAGTTTTGGTGGATTTTGTTTTTGGATGTGTCACGTAGTAAAAACACGGAGTCCTGACCGTTGGATTACCAGGGAATTCCCCCAAAATTTTAAGTTTTGGTGCAGTCCAACTTATCTTATTTCTTCTCACTTACACTTTTGTCATATAGAATGCAAGATCATGAATATAGTATTGCTATGTTTTTTTGTAAGAGTTTTATAGTGTTAGCTCTTAGGTATATTATTCATCTTGAATTAACTTTTTTATACAGAGTATGGTAGAAGTCTAAATTCATCCTTTTGTATGTGGACATTTCATTGTTTAAGCACCATTTACTGAAACTTATTTCCTCATCAAATCATCTTGGAACCCTTGTCACAAATGAGTTGAGCAGGGAATTCCCTGAGTCATGTGGTTGGGACTCCGGCTTTCACTGCTGAGGGCTCGAGTTCAGTCCCTGCTCAGGAAAGTGGGATCCTGTAAACTGATCAACATGGCCGACAAACAAGTGAATTAATTGACCATAAGTGTAAGGGTATGTTTCTGGCCTCTCAGATTCTATTCCATTGATTTTTGCCTGCCTTTATGGAATTACTACACGATCTTGATACTGTAGTTTTATAGTAAGTTCTTAGGAAATTCAGAACACTTTGGTATTTTTTAAGAAAGTTTGACTGTTCTTGGTCATTTGTATTTCCATATATATTTTAGCTTCAGTTTTGTTTATGTAGGGGGAAAAAAAACCCAGAATTTGATTAGCTGTTTCATCAAATCTGTGTGATTTAGAGTATTGTCACTTTAGCAAAATTAAATCTTCTGTTTATGAACATGGGCTGTCTTTCCATTTGTTTTAGATGACTTATTTTTTAACAGTGTTTCATAGTTTTTAATGTATAAGTCTTGCTCTTCCTTTGTCAATTTTTTTATAAATATTTGTTCTTTTTAACGCTGTTGTGAATGATTGCTTTCTGAATTTCATTTTTGGATTGTTCATTGTAGTGTACAGAAATGTAACTGATAAATTTTGTACATTGATCTTATGTTTGTAACCTTGCTGCTTTAAATGAATGGTGCTTATATGGGAGAAGCATTGAACTAGAAGTTGAGAAATCTGGGTAGTCTTTGGTTTTATGAAGAGCTAACTGGTTGTGTGACCTTTGGAGAATTGTTTAACTCTTAGTTTCTGTTTCATTTCAATAAATAAGCTGTGGCTGAATGATAGCTCAAGTTGCCTTCAGCTCTAAAGTTCAGCATTCTCTCTCTGTTCTCACAGTTACATGTAGATTGACTTTTGGTCTCTAAACAGACTCTTCTCGGAGAAGGCCATAAAAATCTGTTCATGTAACATGATGTAGACAAGTTGAGAATTACTGTTTTAGAGACTTAAGTTATGGACAGCTTGATGTCAAGTAATATTTTCAGGCTTCCGTGTTTTAGAAATGATGAAATGGAAGAATGGTTATGAAAATAAGCAAGAGTGAGAATGATAACAAAACAACAAATTCCTGCATTTTATGGTTTGTGGAGTAATTTGATGTGTTAAGGCATTGATGTTGAAGAACAATTCTGTGAAGCGAAGAAATGTTATCATTCCCACTTAAGAAATAATAAAATTGGAGTTCAGAAAAATTAAATGACTTCAAGGTTACTATGCTAATAAAATGGAGGCTGGGATTGAAGATTTTTAGTCCCATGATTTCATGATGTCTGCCTGTCTCTCTCTCTTTTTTTTTTAATGTGTGCATAGGACACGGGTCCCTTTTCTTTTTTTTACTTTTGGCCTCTCTTTCTGATCTTTTGTTTATTTATTTTCATCCATTTTTATTCTTCAGCCTGTGTGGGCCTCCCATTGCAGTGGCATCTGCAGAGCACCAACTCTGGATGTCCCAGAGCACTGGCTCGTAATTGGACACACCAGTCCAGCCACCCATGGCATGTGGGATCTTCTGGCCGGAGATCGAACTGGTGCCCCTTGCTCTGCAAGGCAGACTCTTTACCCACTGGACCACCAGGGAAGCCCTACCTGTCTTTGAAATGGAATAATTACCTACTTAGAATGATCTCTAAGAGTTAATAATCTAAAGCTGTGGGTCTTTATTGCTCTTTTAAGCTAATGACTTCTTCAAAACAAAATCCCTATGCATATATATTTATAAGTATGGGTATTGAGCAACTGATTGTTGTGGAAAACAGATTGGGTATGGGACATGGTGAAACTAATTTCGTAATGTGGTAATCACCTGAGTTACTACATAAAGAATGATTAGTTATTAATGTGGCTTGTGTTTCTTGGAGGTAATTGCTGGTGATACACCAAAATGACCCAGCATCAATTTCCCCTCGTGCTTATGGTGGTTGATGTAATTTGTTATGCATTCCTTCCAATTTACTTGTCCCCTCCCTGACGCACAGACTTTTTTTCAGTTAGATTTGAAAAAATAGCTCATGGATGCTTTTGCTCTCTTATTATGCTGTAATTACTGTGTTGTGCATTTGCTTGTATGGGGGTAGAACAGTCTATTCTTTGGAGCAGTCATTTTGTATACTTTTCGGTCTCTGTGGCTATGGGGTTCTATTATTTCTTTGTGTTCATGACGTTTCATGTCTTAGTATTCCTGCTAACTAGCCAGTTAATCATCAATAAGCTGGGCTTTGGAAGTGGTGCTTTGTGGTTGAGTGGCTGCAAAAGTTTCCTTTTCTCCTTCCTTCATTTCGAAGCGAAGATGTTATCATTCCCATTAAGAAAAATTAAATGACTTCAAGGTTACTATGCTAATAAAATGGAGGCTGGGATTGAAGATTTTTAGTCCCATGATTTCATGATGTCTGCCTGTCTCTCTCTCTTTTTTTTTTAATGTGTGCATAGGACACGGGTCCCTTTTCTTTTTTTTACTTTTGGCCTCTCTTTCTGATCTTTTGTTTATTTATTTTCATCCATTTTTATTCTTCAGCCTGTGTGGGCCTCCCATTGCAGTGGCATCTGCAGAGCACCAACTCTGGATGTCCCAGAGCACTGGCTCGTAATTGGACACACCAGTCCAGCCACCCATGGCATGTGGGATCTTCTGGCCGGAGATCGAACTGGTGCCCCTTGCTCTGCAAGGCAGACTCTTACCCACTGGACCACCAGGGAAGCCCTACCTGTCTTTGAAATGGAATAATTACCTACTTAGAATGATCTCTAAGAGTTAATAATCTAAAGCTGTGGGTCTTTATTGCTCTTTTAAGCTAATGACTTCTTCAAAACAAAATCCCTATGCATATATATTTATAAGTATGGGTATTGAGCAACTGATTGTTGTGGAAAACAGATTGGGTATGGGACATGGTGAAACTAATTTCGTAATGTGGTAATCACCTGAGTTACTACATAAAGAATGATTAGTTATTAATGTGGCTTGTGTTTCTTGGAGGTAATTGCTGGTGATACACCAAAATGACCCAGCATCAATTTCCCCTCGTGCTTATGGTGGTTGATGTAATTTGTTATGCATTCCTTCCAATTTACTTGTCCCCTCCCTGACGCACAGACTTTTTTTCAGTTAGATTTGAAAAAATAGCTCATGGATGCTTTTGCTCTCTTATTATGCTGTAATTACTGTGTTGTGCATTTGCTTGTATGGGGGTAGAACAGTCTATTCTTTGGAGCAGTCATTTTGTATACTTTTCGGTCTCTGTGGCTATGGGGTTCTATTATTTCTTTGTGTTCATGACGTTTCATGTCTTAGTATTCCTGCTAACTAGCCAGTTAATCATCAATAAGCTGGGCTTTGGAAGTGGTGCTTTGTGGTTGAGTGGCTGCAAAAGTTTCCTTTTCTCCTTCCTTCATTTAAGAATCTTGGACAGAACCAGATCTTTGGGGAAGTCCTGCATTTAACTCTTCCTTAACCCTTCTGTTTTTCCAGCTTTTGGCTTTTGTAGACACATGGGGAAGAAAAGCTATGGTTTACTTACCTGTCTTGGGAGAGAGAACTGAGAATTCCAAGAAAGGTCACCTGGAGAAAGTGTTTAAGTAACTAATGTTTTTAGAGCACATATTAGACATTGTCTGTTTCTATTGGTTCATTGTGCTTTCTCTCCCTTTAGCCCCCCAGGTTCGCCCAATAGTCTTGGCTACTTTCCTACAGCTGCTAATCTTAGCGGTGTCCCTCCACAGCCTGGCACGGTGGTCAGAATGCAGGGCCTGGCCTACAATACTGGAGTTAAGGAAATTCTTAACTTTTTCCAAGGTTACCAGGTCAGTACCTTGAAGAAGAAAAATACTCAGTGCCCTTATTACTTAAGTTGATGTGCCTAAAGAATGCAGTCAGAAGAATTCTCTAAAACTCGTGTGTATAAGTGCTTTTGAGTAGGTTTGCCTTAAGAAGAACCAGACTCAAAGTCATGGGGGACTAGTTGTCTTGAGTGCTAACTTCAAACCCATCCCTTTGGCAGAATTAGGGCTTTTCCATGTTGTCTTAATTAATTCCACTTAATCTATTGGTGCTTTTTTTTTCTCTCTTTCCATTGGGCTACTTTGAGAAACCTCTTGAGCACACACAGTGGTGTGGGTCTTTCCATTGAAAGTAAGATTGGATAAGAAGGAATTTCCTTCAAAATTCTTGACTAACAAGAAAATGGAGAGTTTGAGCATTTAAAATAAATAAATAAATAAAAATTAAAAGTAGTGCAAATCATCTTTGCCTAATACCCTAAAAAACAAGGGTAACTCAATGCATCTTTAGATGGCAATTCCTTAGAATGAGCTGTGAGAAGTGAGTCTTTTATGATAACTTTTATGAAACTGATATTTACTTTTGTCAGTTTTCCTGCCACTGCCTGTGTCCATCTGTCATTCTTTGATTTTTGATAAGAGCTCTTAACAGCAAGCAAAATCTCATTCTCATCTCACCTGAGTGGACACATTTCCTTGCTTAAATCACAGGGTTACATCCCAAATGTCTTCTTCCCTGCAATGTCTAAAAATAAGTATCTTGCAGCCTTTTACTTGCATGCAAAGCAAAAATGGTCTTTCCTCTTGGAGCTGAGCCTTGCTTGAGTCTTGAGAGTTGAGCAGCACTTGTAGGCATAATCATCAAATCCTAAAATAGTCCATTTACATTTACAGTAGAGCACAGAAAGGGTTTAGCCTGCAGGTGCTGTTGCACTCTTAGAATAGGTTTACAAGCTTGATCCGTGATCCTTGGCATCGCAAAGAGTTGGGCACGACTTAGTGACTGAATAACAACCACAAATCCATGAATCATGAAGGATTGGGGAGCTTAGCTAAAGTGCTTTCAGTGGGGATACCCCATACCTACCAAGTTTCCATCATGGAATGTTTTTTGATATATGAAGAAAATCTAGATCTGATAGTGAAAGAGTTAATAAAGGTAGACAGAAGTTATCTTTCATTACTTTTTGGCTTTGCATTCTTTCCAGAAGTATGCTGTTTTTCAGAGATCAGTAGATTCTTTACGTCTTCCTTGAACAGTATGCTGCCTGTTGGAAGCCCTTTTAGTGGTTAAAAAAAAAAAAGTTACTTCCCAAACTTGCTATCTGACTCACTACATTGAGAAGAGAGTAGAGAATTTTAACAGAGGCTACTGAAAAGATTGCATAATCACGTGGAGAATTCGTTTAAGTTTTGTGTTTTCTTCCTTGGTTTTCCAGTTCTAGAAAGCATAAGCAAAGTTTCAGATTTTAGTGGTCAGTTGGATTAATTTCTTTTGTTTTGACTGACTTCCATTCACACTAAATAGAATGTGATGATATGCATAAACTGGTTATGAGAGTAAGCAAAATTGCTATTATGATTATGATTATTTATCTTCTAGTAGCTTCTATTGAATTAGTCAATGTTAGAGCAGACCTAGTATGACCAGAAGCGCAAAGATTCTGCAAAATTGTTTTGTTCCATTTTTACTAGGGTGCAATAAATTGGATTCATAACTTTTATGAAACTGATATTTACTTTTGTCAGTTTTCCTGCCACTGCCTGTGTCCATCTGTCATTCTTTGATTTTTGATAAGAGCTCTTAACAGCAAGCAAAATCTCATTCTCATCTCACCTGAGTGGACACATTTCCTTGCTTAAATCACAGGGTTACATCCCAAATGTCTTCTTCCCTGCAATGTCTAAAAATAAGTATCTTGCAGCCTTTACTTGAATGCAAAGCAAAAATGGTCTTTCCTCTTGGAGCTGAGCCTTGCTTGAGTCTTGAGAGTTGAGCAGCACTTGTAGGCATAATCATCAAATCCTAAAATAGTCCATTTACATTTACAGTAGAGCACAGAAAGGGTTTAGCCTGCAGGTGCTGTTGCACTCTTAGAATAGGTTTACAAGCTTGATCCGTGATCCTTGGCATCGCAAAGAGTTGGGCACGACTTAGTGACTGAATAACAACCACAAATCCATGAATCATGAAGGATTGGGGAGCTTAGCTAAAGTGCTTTCAGTGGGGATACCCCATACCTACCAAGTTTCCATCATGGAATGTTTTTTGATATATGAAGAAAATCTAGATCTGATAGTGAAAGAGTTAATAAAGGTAGACAGAAGTTATCTTTCATTACTTTTTGGCTTTGCGCATTCTTTCCAGAAGTATGCTGTTTTTCAGAGATCAGTAGATTCTTTACGTCTTCCTTGAACAGTATGCTGCCTGTTGGAAGCCCTTTTAGTGGTTAAAAAAAAAAAAGTTACTTCCCAAACTTGCTATCTGACTCACTACATTGAGAAGAGAGTAGAGAATTTTAACAGAGGCTACTGAAAAGATTGCATAATCACGTGGAGAATTCGTTTAAGTTTTGTGTTTTCTTCCTTGGTTTTCCAGTTCTAGAAAGCATAAGCAAAGTTTCAGATTTTAGTGGTCAGTTGGATTAATTTCTTTTGTTTTGACTGACTTCCATTCACACTAAATAGAATGTGATGATATGCATAAACTGGTTATGAGAGTAAGCAAAATTGCTATTATGATTATGATTATTTATCTTCTAGTAGCTTCTATTGAATTAGTCAATGTTAGAGCAGACCTAGTATGACCAGAAGCGCAAAGATTCTGCAAAATTGTTTTGTCTCAGCATTTGCCTTCATTTCTGAGGTGCTTGGAATTTATAAAGCTGCATCAATAAATTAGGATTACATACCAGCCTCAGTTATCTAATTCAGCATATCAAAGCTTTCTTCAGTAGTTTGAGTTTTAAGGTAGTTACAATGCATACATTCCAATTCTTTTTAAATGAGCTAATTTCGTATCACTCTTACATAAAAGCTTATATTTTCTACTGTATTTTTGAGAGTCCTTGCCTTATTTAATTTTGGCTATTCTCAGTTATTTTAGTAATAGCCACTAGCCATGAGATTCTAGATTTCTTTTAGATACGGATTTGTCACAAGACAGAAATCAATGGATGACTTTTTAAAAAATTGTTTTCAAGTATAATCTGTGTGTCTCTCTTTACATATGGTACATTTATTGCTTTGCTTATTTAATGGGAAGTTTTCATTTGATTTCTGGTTACTTATAATTTATCCTACATAATTACATAATTTATATAATTAAGCAAATCCTTTGTAATGGTTGAATGAATGAATGAAATCTCTTCATGGTTTCTGTCTTTTATTCGGATGCACGTTTCCCCTATCCTCAGCAAAATTCTTGCTATAAAATTACTCCAACTTAAAAATTACTCCAACTTATTTCCATTCTTGATTCGGGGTTGTGGGGGCTGAAAATCTGGAAAGGGCAAGAATTTACAAAAAGGGGAGAATTATGATACTAAAGCAAGATACAGGATATCGGCTCTGCTGTCAATCTACATTTTGTAAAGGAACCTGAGATAGGCCCATCTTGATGAATAAAATTAACAGAATTAGAATTGAATTTATGAAGGCAAACTACTATAAAAATATTTAGTGATGAGGATGTCGTTCTGGCTGTGGAAATAAATCTGTATCATTATTTTAGTTGATAGCCCTCTTACTCTGAAATACGGCCTCAGATATCCTTATTAGTCCTGTAAGTTTTTCATTTGCTTTGACATTAACTTTTTCTGTCAATGGCTTTGCATTTTCGATAGTGCTGATTTTTGTTTCTCTTCAGAATACTGATTTTAATCATTATCTCTTTGGGGCTCTGGCTGCTTTTTATTTGCTGCACTGCTGAGAGAACTAGATTGATACTACAGATATCTTTACTGCTATTTAAAGTTCACTGAGTAGTACTGAGATACTGGGATTATTGTATAATACCTTAAAAGTATTTGGTGCTCAAATATTTGATACCACGTCACGCTTGTGGTGTCATAGAAACTACTGTTAACAAGATCTGAAGTGTTTTGTGGTAGTGTGGTACAGTGTTCTTTTTCAATCTGCTCTGTGAAGGGATTTTTATGGTATTTAAACATGTTAAGTAAGAAATGATAATTTGGGATTAGCCGTTACATATATGGCTTGTATCAGTGTTAACTTGTTTCCTATGGTTTAAGTATCCTATAATTCAGTTGGTAGAACTATTCAGTTGAAAATTAAACCGTCCATAGTGACAGTTTGTCCATCTGTTGATCCTGTTTGTTTTAACTTGCATTTTAGTATGCAACCGAGGATGGACTTGTACACACAAGTGACCAGGCCAGGACTCTATCCAAAGAATGGGTTTGTATTTAAGGGCCCCAGCAGTTAGCTCATCCTCAGAAGAGAAGGTAAGGCTGTATGATGTGGAAGTTAAATTATAAAGGGCCTAAAAAATAGAGGTCAAGAATCTCAGTGTATTTTAGAAGTCAGGTGGGAAGCGCCCTCTTCCCTTTATGTGATACATGACATGGCAGAAATCTTGAAATGTATGGAGATTCAAATTAAAGTTGTCATCTTAGTATTCAAGCAACATATATGGAAACAATTGTGTGTTAAGGTTTATCCGTGTTGTAGTGTGTATCAGTACTTTATTCCTTTTTTATGACTGATTAATATTCCATTGTGTGGCTATACTACTTGTTTTTTTTTTTCCCCATGTATCTATTGATGGGCATATACACTAATTCCACCTTCTGGATATTGTAAATAATGTTGATATGAATAATTATGTACAGTATTTGAGTATTTAAATGATTTTGGGTATATTTTTACTTTTATATTTTAAATGATTTGGGTATATATTTGCACTGAGTCACATGATAATTCTAAGTTGGTTATAGTTTTTTCCTAGTTTCTTTTTTCTAATGTTATAGTAAGATAATATGTAACAGTACCATTTTAAATGAAGGAACACAATATTTGTTCTTTCGTGACTGACTTATTTCACTGAGCCTAATGTTTTTTAAGGCTCATCTGGGTATACTTTTAAATGTGCTTCATTCCAAAATGATCATAAGGTTTTTGTTGCATGTCTTGTCTTCTCTTCTGAAGCTAAATCTACAGGAAAGGGATTCTGATAGGTTTTTTTACCCTGCTAATTCATAACCTTCCCTTAAGGTTATGGCATTGTGTGTCTCTCCTCAAAAGAAATAGAGTTACAAAGGTATGGTCAGAGACTGATGTGGTTTATATCTTCTTTTTTTTAATTAATTTTCTGGAATTGATTTGTTGACATGTCCCTTTCAATTTGGAACTGTTTTCATGCCCAAGGACTGGTGGGTGGGCTTCAACCACACAGATTAGAAAAGCGGTGGCCAGTGCAGTGCTGTCTTTGATAAGTAACAGTTGGGAGTCTTAGTCTCTTACTCTGAAGTTGTAGAAGCCCCAGTCCTGTGTTGGAAGTGTTGATTCTCTGCCATTTTCAGTCAGGTTTCAAGATACCTCCTTCCTACCAAAGAACATCATACCCACATACATAGTAATGTGAATGGAGTGTTTTCTAGTCCACAGCGACGAGAGCACTTCAGATGTTCTTTATTCAACCTCTTGGTGTTGTCTATGAATGTGACAAGCATATTGTTCATATTGTAAAATGAGCACTTTGAATAAGAAATGACTGGAATTAGAGAATTCCCTAGTAGTCTAGTGTTTAGGACTTGGAACTTTCACTGTTAGGACCTGGGTTCAATCCCTGGTCAGGGAGCTAAGATCTCAGAAGCCTTATAACTTAAAAAAAAAAAAAAAAAAAAAAATTAAAACCCTTTGTAAAATAACTGTTTACTGATATTGAACTCCCCCCTTACCAGAATCCTTAAATATTGATCTTCCTCCTGCTGCCTCTTTGGAGCAGTCTCTCAGAGCTACCTGAAGTGCTGTCTCCTGGGCTACAGTCCTAATTATGCCCCAAATAAAACTTAACCCTCTCCCCCCGAAAAAGAAGTGGAACCTTTTGAAATGTCCTAAATTGACTATGAGCATTAATCAGTGCCTCCAATTCTATGTTGTGTTTGAATATTTGGGGTCATGATAGGAGAGCAAAGCAGGTCCTTTGTTAAAATCCAGACTTTTTCATTTTCTTATAACAGATTAATCTGCCTTTATACTGAGGATTTTTAAAAATTCACATGGAGTCCTATACTTGGCATAAGTTATCTCATTTAAGTATATCAACAACCCTGGGAAGTAAGGATCATAAATATATTGTGTGCTCATTGTAAAGAATTTGAAACATATGGACAGATACAAGGAAATCACTAATGATCCTACCATCCAGAAATAACTACAGTGAATAGTTCTTTTCAGCTTCTTTTTAAAAATGCCCTCAAGGAATTTTGAACCCATTTCTTTCCCCTTAACCTTTTTTTTTTTTTTTTCCTTCTAAGTCATTTATTTTCATCTATCTTTATTCTTTAGTTTGTGTGGGCCTCCCACTGCAGTGGCCTCTCATTGCAGAGCACCGGCCCTGGGTGCATGTGCTCCAGAATGCTGACTCATAACTGGACACACCAGTCCAGCTACTCTGCGGCATGTGGAGTCTTTCTGGGCCAGGGATTGAACCAGTGCCCCTTGCACTGCAAGGCAGACTCTTCACCCACTGGACCAACCACCAGGGAAGCCCTCCCCTTAACCTTTGACTGTGGCTATACATTAACATTTTTTTTTTCTCTTCATCCACATGCATACTAAATTCATCTTCGTTAGTCATCTTTGAGACCAATAGCATGGCTTGTGCTCTGAGAGCACTTTTACCTCTGCGGTCTCATTTGAGTTTCACCACAGCCCATCTGAGTCATCGGAGCACATGCCTTGGCTCCATTGGACAGAGGAGAGAGGCTAGACAATTTCCAGAGTCATACAGCTCACAACCAAGCTAAATAAAACGCCAATAAATTCCAGCTTCAGTCTTGGTGGTCTTTCCCTTAAGCAAATAAGACAACAGCAGTTAGTGCTTGCATTGAACTGAAAACAACCCCAAATGTCTGCATACTAATCCCTGGAACCTGTGACTTTTGCCTTACCTGCCAAAAGATGTAAATTGAGGATCTCGAGAAGAGGAGTTTATTTTGGATTACTTGGGTGGGCCCTAGAGAGTGCAATTATAAGATATAAGAAGGAGGCAGAAAGAGATCAGGCAGACACATGAGAGGAGGTGGAACTACAGAGAGATTGGAATGATGTGGATGCAGACCAAAGAGTACTTGCCACCACCAGAACCTAGAAGAGGCTGAAAGTAGATTATTCCCAACAGGCTACCCTCTAGAGGGAGTGCAGCCTGCTGACACCCTCAGTTCTGACTCTGGCGTACAGAGTTGTAAGAATAAATGTCTGTTGTTTTATACAACCAGTTTCTAATAACTTGTTACAGCAGCCACAGGAAACTAATACAGTGCTTTCAAAATTTACTGAAAGAACGATGTCACTGCTGGTTATAGAATCAGAGAAAGGTAGCCAAAGCCCATAGTGGAGTCTGGTAAAGAAGTCACACCAGGGTTTCCCTGGTAGTCCAGTGGGTAAGGAGTCCACCTTGCAGTGCAAGGAGCACCGTGTTTGATCCCTGGCGCAGGAGGAGCCCATGATGTGCTGTGGAGCAGCTGAACCGGTGTGTCCCATTACGAGCCAGCGCTCTGGAAAGCATGTGCCCAGAGCCAGTCCTCTGCAAAGAGAAAGGTCACTGCAATGGAAGGCCCACACAGGCTAAAGAATGAAGATGGATGAAAAATAAAGTAAATAGAAAATCAATTTTAAAAAGAGGCAAAAAAATCAAAAAAAAAAAAGCCACAGTGTTTTTCCATGTAGCTTTGTCCCCTCAGACGAGCCAGTATTTGTTGACTGCCCAAGAACTACTGTAGGTATGTCTCTTTTTTTGGTCATAAAAGACCCCAAAGGATGGGGACCTCCAGGGAAGGAGATTGTGATGACTGGCGGGGAAAATGCCTCACATGGCCAGAGTTCTTGTCCTTCATGCATTCACAGTGAGCTCCAGGTCTCATTTTCCTAGGAGCCCAAAGGGGTAGGGGCAGCTCATAAATTTAAATTTGCCACCAAGTACTTCTGAACTGTGTTTACAACTGTATTTTGCGTAGGTATGGAGATGATAATTCTCTGTTAACAATTGGGGAAAAAGTAACTTCTACATATGTAACATATTTGGCTATAATTGGTGGATTGATGAGTATAAAGTTAACAGAAACTAAAGTTTATTTCTGTGTACAAATAGCTATTTTGTTGCTATGATTACACTCATTGCAGGACAGTGTTTGTGGCTGCTGTCTACATTCCAGACTCTCTCGGGTCTCACCAGTATTTTGGTTACTTTTTCTATTCTTTTATTTTCTGTTCTTTTTCTTTTCCAGGATCCACTCTAGGATTTCACAGTTGGCCTCTTTTCTTAGTGTCCTCTGACTTGCGTTTGTTTTGTTTCTCAGTCTTTGTGTTTTTGTGACCTTGACAATTCTGAGTTATACTGCTTTTGAAGTCTTGTGCTTCAGTTTGGGTTTCTTTAATTTTTTTCTTGTGGTTGGACTGGGGTAGTAGGTGTTCAGAAAGAGTACATAGAGGTGAAGAGCCCCTCTCAGGAAGTCTCGTGATAGATAGTATCTGTTGTGCTGTACCCACATGACCTCCCTGGTGGTATCAATTTTGATCTCTTGGTAAATAGCTTCTTTCATTCAGGCTGTCTTACTCCAATTCTATGGACTTTGGTGGCTTATGAACAGCAAATATTTACTCTCTCATGGTTTCGAAAGCTGGAAAGTCCAAGAGAAGGTGCTTATAGTTTACTTTTTGTGTGTGTGAAAAGTTTTGTCTGTATACCAGTTATTTTTGGAAGCTCTTGTAATAGCTCTTGCCTAGTATTGCCACACAAGCTAAGTTGTATGCAAAACAAAACAAAAAACCTGCATGTACCTCATTTGAAGAGGGTTTTTTTTGCCTGCACTGGGTCTCCATTGCTGTACTGGGTGTTCTCTAGATGAGTGATCAGTGGCCACTCTCTGGTTGCAGGGCACGTGATTCTCATTGCGGTGGCTTCTCTTGTACTGAGCACAGACACTGTGCACTTGGGCCTCAGTTTTTTGGTAGGTGAACTTAGTAGTTGGCAGCTGGACGGCTCTAGAGCATAGACTCAGTAGTTGTGGCACACAGGCTTAGTTGCCCCACATCATGCAGAATCTTCCTTCAGGAATCGAACCCATGTCCCCGACTTTGGCAAGCAAATTCTTAACCACTGGGCCACTAGGGAAGTCCTGAAGTATATATTTATATACTTGATCTCTTACATGTACAGTTTGGATTACTTTGTGAACTGAAAGATCTTATTTGGGGAGGGAATCAATACAGTGATTGATATTTTAGTTTCTAGCCCCAAAATTCAAGATATCTTTTGAATAAAAAGAAGAAAAGGCAGCTTTCAAAAGTAGACAAAACTTCTCTCTTCCTTCTCCAACTAGTATTATAAAAATGGACAAGAATAACCGATGTTGAGTCTGTTGATTTAAATGACATTCTTACTTTTATTAAAGAATCTGAGTAATGGGGTTTATTTTATCTTTAAATAAGAAGAAACTGTTCTTCTGTCCTAACCCAAGATGTCACCTATGAATGATACTTTTCAGAAAAGAGATGTCAAAATTACTGGAAGAAATAAAATATTATAACTATTTGAAGTCACCTACATACGAACAAATTTTGTTCCAAGAGTATTTTATTATTTTTTATGTTTTAAAGTTTGGCCTCTGTTATTGGTTTTCTGTTCATTTATTCTCACTTGTCTTTATTCTTTAGCCTGCATGGGCCTCCCATTGCAGTGGCCTCTCTCATTGCAGAGCACCAGCTCTGGGCGCACGTGTTTCAGAGCGCTGGCTTATAATTGGACACACCGGTCCAGCCCCTCCCCAGCATATGGGATCTTCCCAGGCCAGAGATCGAACCGGTGCCCCTTGCACTGCAAGGCAGACTTTTTACCCACTGGATCACCACGGAAGCCCCGAGAGTACTTTCTGAGTCCAATTTGTTAGTAATCCCAACAAAGTTAGCCTAGATACCCAACTAACCCAATTAGCTATATATAGTAAGGTTTATAATGCTTTCCTCCTATAAAGTTTATAATACTTTTCATATAAATCATACTTAAAAAGCAAACATGAGAAATAAAACATTTTAAATCTTACCATACAGTACCTTGAAAAGTGTATGCAGTAGAATAGTACAGCAGCGGGGGACAGGGGCCGGCGCTGAGTGACCAGGCAAGACAAGTTCCTGAGAAGAGGAGGGAGAGAGGTGGTAGAGCTGGAGGATTGTTGGCAGTTGGAGGCAACAGAACAGGCTGCAGTGTCACTCGTACCTGACCTCGTTGGCGCAGGTTCTTGTTCCTTGCTGGATTTGCTTCTGTGTACCTTCTTGGAAAAACAATCCAGCCACGTCTGAGTAGTAACTCTGGTTCACTCATCAGATGACACAGGAGCGCTGGATTGCATCCTGAATGGCTGCTGCAGCGTTCATGAACCGTTGCGTCGTGTACCGTTATACATTCCAGTGCTGTGCCTCAAACACCAATGGTACCTCCTCAAATTAAATCCCCTTGCTGGGCTTCCCCTGGTGGCCCAGTGGGTAAGGACACCGCCTTGCAGTGCAAGGGGCGCCGGTTTGATCCCTGGCCTGGGAAGATCCCACATGCTGCGGAGCGGCTGGACCGATGTCCAATTACCGAGCCGGAGCTATGGGGCGCTCTGCGACGACAAAGGCCACCGCGATGGGAGGCCCACAGGAGCCAAAGAACAAAGGCGGATGAAAATAGAGAAATGAAAGACCAATAGAAGTGGCCCACCCATCCCCCTCCCTCCCCAACCCACCCCCCAAAAGATTTTAAAAAAAAAGAAAACAAACAAAAAAAATCCCCTTGCCATTTCCTGAGTTGTGAATCTCTTCAGTTCTCCATTTGCTTCTTCCTCTTGTCTCTCTGTGTCCTTTCTCTGGGCCTCCAATTCCGTCAAGTCTTTAACACACATTTGCAGTGCATGTAAAAAAAAGTTGTTTGAAACTTTGTAACTTGAAGTTTGCAACTTGAAGGTTTGTATGTGGGGCACTTACTGTAATCAGAATTACAGCAGGCTTTTTTTTTTAAGGAGTTTACGCTCATTCCATAGGACATGGCACCAGTTGGTGAAATCCAGATATCTTAAAAGAATTCTTTGCATGTACATAGTACTTTTAATGACAGCTCCGCGTAAAATACAGTATTACATGTTTTGGCACAGATCTTCCTAGAAAGGAAAGACAAATTGGTGGGTATTTGCAATCGTAGCTTTAAAATTGTCTTTGCATAATAGTGTTTGCTTTTCTTCAGCTAAGGGGGATATGAGAAATTTTTTCCTTATCTGCCTGAGATTTTCTTTTTTGTTGGCATCTAGGAACCTACAGTTTCATTGCTAAATGCTAGAATTTCATGGGCTACCACAGGGCCTAAGAGGCAGGTCTAAGAAGGTGACACTTCTAATTTTTCAGAACTTTTTCACAAAACATGAAGTCATAACTTTCAGCATCTAGAGTGGTTTCCTACTGGAATACTGGTAGTCTGGACTGAGAATGAGGAAGGTGAAGCTCATGGATTCTGATAACAGGTCCAGAGTTGACCAACTTGGCTGGATACATGGGCTCACTGTCAACCCCAGTTGTCTTCGTGACATGCCCCTAGAAACTCCTGGATCACCACCCGTCTGTTGCAAGACCAGAGAGTCAGGGCTTCAGTGTCATTGGCCTGACTTCAAGCCTTTCTCTGAAACCATTGTGGCCAAGGACACGCCGGAGGCTATCTTGTTGGGATTAGTGTAAAGATACCTCTTTATGACCTTGAGATTGGGGACAGACCAGTCATTTAAGGAACATCAGATGCTATTGACAAAAGATGGACAAAATAGATATTGGACAATAATAATGTTGGGTCATTGATAGAGATGTTCTTATCTGAATTTAATACCCACAAGGAGCAGATTTCATTGCATGGTGTTTTAAACCTAAGTGCTAAACCAATGTTTTTCTGTTCTTTTTTTTTTAATTATTATTATTAAACATTTGTTTATTTATTTATTTTGGCGGGGTGGGGTGGGGAGGGAGGGGGTGGGCGGGCCACTTCCACTGGTCTTTCATTTGTCTAGTTTCATCCATCTTTGTTCTTTGGCCCGTGTGGGCCTCCCATCATGGTGGCCTCTGTTGTTGCAGAGCACCGGCTCTGGGCGCATGCGCTCCAGAGCTCCGGCTCAGCAGTTGGACACATCGGTCCAGCCACTCCGCGGCACATGGGATCTTCCCAGGCCAGGAATCGAACCGGCGCCCCTTGCAGTGCAAGGCGGTGTCCTTACCCACTGGACCACCAGGGAAGCCCTGTTTTTCTGTTCTTAAGGTACCTGAATCTAAGTCTGTATTCCAGTTTTAGATATTTTTTGAAAAAAGTTTTTGGCGATGCTGAGTCTTAATTGTGGCACAAGATTTTGATCTTCATTGCAGCATGCAAACTCTCTAGTTGTGACTTGCGGGATCTAGTTCCCTGACGAGGCAGTCTTAGCCATCGGACCACCATGGAAGTCCCAGAATCTGTTTTTAAAGCAAATCTACTCTTAACCACAATTACAGATTGGTCATATCAATAGGACTAAACTCTGAAGAGCTATCCTTATTTCTGTCTTCCTTTCTGTTTCTCATTTACATGTGAAAATACACACATGCCTAGTTAGTTTTCATTTTAAAGGTTGCATATGGTATATAAGTAAATAACAGAGTAGAACCACTTTGCATTCAAATTCCAGATCTTCCAGTTACTGGCTTAATTGTTTTGTGGCTCAGTTTTCCCATCTGTAAAATGGGGGAGGCATGGTACTCTAATAGGGTGGTTGTAAGGATGGAATAGTCACCTAAAGGTGGCTCTTACGGCACTCAGAGCTCTTGTTTGCTGCAGTGTCATTACTCAGTACTTATCTTTTTTGGCCATGCCACATGGCATGTGAGATTAATTCCCCAACCGGTGATCAAACTCATGCCCTCAGCACTGGAAGCATGGAGTCCTAACCATTGGACCACCAGGGAAGTCCCCTCTTGGTACTTCTTGCTGATACAGATATTCTTGTTTGCTTTTTTAAAAAATTTCTGATAATAAAATTTCATTTCAAATTTTTGTTTTAATGGTTTAATGTTTAGGGTATTGTGGAAAACCTGTAAAAATAGGTTGATTTTAAGGGTATTGTGGAAATGCCAGTTATCCCATAAACTTCACTTGTCAGCAGTGCATTCCCTGCGAATTTGCTGTGTAAATGCCAGTTATGTTTGTGTAAAGTAAAAATTTGAAATCCTTCAAGACTTTCTAAGATTTTTTTAGAATGCAGAATCTTTTTTTACAGCTACTAAGAACTATAAAATTTAGAGACTATAATTTTTTCTTTTGTACTTTTTTTTTTTTTTCAGTGTTTGAAAGATGTATGGAGATTCTGAAACCTTCAAACATAAGACAACTTTCAGCAACTTCGGAGAAGTTTGTCTACACTCAGGCTGCAGTATTTTCAGCAAACGTGATTGGACGGTGGGCCTGTGCCCTGTCTTTTGGTGGAGTGACAAATGGGAGCTGGTGAAGTCAAATTCTTATTGCAGGCAGCATGCTTGGCTCCTTGCTGATTGCAAACAGGCATTTAAAATGTGAATTTGAAATTGGGTGTCTCAGTCTTTTGGCCATCAAAATACCTTACAGTTAAAAGCCACCAAAAACTATTTTTTAAACATGTTGGAATAAATGAGAAGAAATGCCACACCCATCACAAAACATACATAGTTAAAGAGTTGTATTTTTTTTTTTCTCAGTGGGTATCCATTGTAAATAAGAATCAACTAGGGGCCAAAACGTAAAGCCAAAAATGAAGCAGCTACGTGTAGTTAATTTCTAGTTTGAATGGTAACAGAATATTACGGCTTCATGTGTTATTTTATACTGTGCTTTTCCCATTCTTTGGACTTTAATGAGAAATGCCATCGTTTTTAATGTCACAAATGAGAATGTTTGAACAGTGTATTCTAGAAAGCAATATACTAACTAAAGTGAATGCCTGTATATATTAAGATAGCCTTAATCCTTTTTCTGTAATGCCTTAACTGTCAAAGAATTAAACCTTTTAGAAAGCCTAGGTTGTAGTCAGCATGCTAGACTGAGAGGTAAACACTGGCCTGGTGGGAGCAGGCACTGAGGCTCTCGGTGTTCAGCACTGTGTGTTCAGCTCTGTTTATGCTCCAGAAGTGCAATATTAGACACTGGCTAGAGTACTACTGCCTCCGGTAGCTCCAAAGAGGAGAACAGGATTTGATTCACCAAGTGCACATGTTTCTTTAAGTTACTCTTGATGTCCTTAGCTTGGATGCAATGCCATGCAGATTTATTTGGCTGCTATTTTTATTTACTTTGCATTACTTTGATTCATACCTTGAATGGAAAGCCAACAATCCCCTCTTCACTGACCAGCAATGGCCCTTAAACTGCAGTAGGAAAAATAAGAAAGAAAAACCATGTCGTGTGAAAATCAGTAATAACTGGCACTTAAGATCGTAAGAATAGTTCTTTATACTTGGCTGCCTTAAGATGCTGTCTCTCCAGAGTTCTGAAAGACTTTGAAAAAGGCAGTAATACTACAATACTACTGAGTTTTTGTAGAATTGTTACATTTGATAATAAAACTTGCCTGTTTAATCTCAATGTTTGCATTCCGTTTTGTTACTCGAAGTGGAAGAGTGTGGTGTGTGAAGCCGTCTTTTCCTGAGGTGGTAGAATATTTCCTTAAGTTACTGTAAGTATTTGGAAAAACTATCAGATGATACAGATACAGATCTAACTAGGCAGCCTTAGAATATAAATCGTTGAGACTTTGATTTTGAAATTAAGTTACTGTAGTTACAGATTAATATGTGGTCCTTGCATCTTTTTTTAGAGAATCATTATTTTTTTATTATTATTTTTTTATTTTTTATTTATTTTTGCCTCTAAGTCATCATTTGTTTTCATCTGTCTTTATTCTTTGGCATGTGTGGGCTTCCCATTGCATGGCCTCGTTGCAGAGCACTGGCTCTGGGCACATGCACTCCAGAACACTGGCTCGTAATTGGACACACCAGCCCAGCCACTCCATGGGATCTTCTCGGGCTAGGGATCGAACTGGTGCCTCTTGCACTGGAAGGTGGACTCTTTATCCACTGGACCACCAGGGAGTCTTTATTTTTATTTTTAATTTATTTATTTTTGGCTATTCTGGGATTTGCTACTGCAGGCTCTTCTCTAGTTGTGGCGGGTAAGAGCTACTCTCTAGTTGAGGTGAACGGGCTTCTTTTTGCAGTGACTTGTGGAACTTGGGCTCTAGGGCACACAGGTTTCAGTAGTTGCAGCCCATGGTCTCAATAGTTGCAGCTCCGGGGCTCTAGAGCACAGGCTCCAAAGTTGTGGCTCACAGGTTTAGTTGCTCCGCAGCATGTGGGATCTTCCTGGATCAGGGATCCAACCTGTGTCCTCCTGCATTGGTAAGTGAACTCTTTACCACTGAGCTACCAGGGAAGCCCCGTCCTTGCATGTTATTATTAGAGCTGTTTGCTTGACAATTTGAAAACCTGTTCAAGTCCCAAAAGACATTTCTTAAAAGCCATATAATAAGAACTAGAACCAGTGTTTCTGAACCCTACATACTCCTACTTTATTCCAATTCCTCTCTTTGCTCATTCTTGAGTTCTTCAGTGTTCTCTCTAATTCAAATTTTATCCATTCTTTAGGGCCCAGGTTAAGGCTTGCCTGACTTCCATCATTTTGGAAATAATATATGTTGTCAGTATCATTACTTGGTGTATATCCTCTTTATAGAGTTCAATTCTGCATTTAGGCTATGTATTTCCCTCAATGTACATTTTTACATACATGATCTTGTTAAGCACTCACCAAGTGAAGTTTAGTTCACCTGGGACAGTTTTTCCATCTCTGTTCTTGCCAGTGTCATTTATAATATGAAGCAATTGCTTTCAGTTTTGTGCTTCAACTTTGGGTTTGTGAGGAGACAGCAGAGTCTAGGCAAGCTGAAGATCTGCCCCATGTTCTGATATTTCTGGTAGGCATTTAATGTCTAGGCTATTCCTTGCCTAAAAATCAGGTTGCCTGGGCTGAAGATTTTCTGCTTAGCTCCTCGAAATAGTACCTCATGTAACTGCTCCCAAGGGAGAAAAAGAACACAGGCAGTCAAGACAGTATGGGATTGAGAAAGACCTGTGGGGAAAGAAGAAAATGAGAAGAGATGACCAGAGTGTATAAAAAAAAAAACCAACAAAACAAAACAGAAGTTCATGTCTTAGGCTTATAGTTGATTATATAATTTCTCTTCCACTCTGCTTTTCCCAGCTCCTACAGGAAAAAATTTTTTTTTTAACTTTTATTTAACTTTTAACTTTTACAGTTTTGTTGTTTACAGATATGCATGTTTCCAGATTATTCATATGTATCCTCCCGACCATCACACAGCACCCCTGAAGGATCTCCTTTTCTCACAGAGCGAAAAATTTTCACATAAACAAAAATATAGAATAATGACACCAACCCTGTATCCAGCTTCAACAATTATGAACTCAAAACCAATCTTCCCTAGAGGTTGGTTGTATAATTAATTGTAAAATCTATTACATGTAAGATTACATGTAAAATTGTATAGATTATCCATATTCCTTTCCATTTTCCCCACTGTTATATTATTTTGGAGCAAATTCTTTGGGTCAAGATCAAAATGGAGCTCCATGTTTACAACTGGGCCACAGTAGGAAGTGCTCTTTATTGGGGGTGGGGGTGTGTGCGCTTGTGTACGTGCACACTCTCAGTCGTGTCCAACTCTGATTCCATGGATGGTAGCCTGCCACCCGCCTGACTTCCATCATTTTGGAAATAATATATGTTGTCAGTATCATTACTTGGTGTATATCCTCTTTATAGAGTTCAATTCTGCATTTAGGCTATGTATTTCCCTCAATGTACATTTTTACATACATGATCTTGTTAAGCACTCACCAAGTGAAGTTTAGTTCACCTGGGACAGTTTTTCCATCTCTGTTCTTGCCAGTGTCATTTATAATATGAAGCAATTGCTTTCAGTTTTGTGCTTCAACTTTGGGTTTGTGAGGAGACAGCAGAGTCTAGGCAAGCTGAAGATCTGCCCCATGTTCTGATATTTCTGGTAGGCATTTAATGTCTAGGCTATTCCTTGCCTAAAAATCAGGTTGCCTGGGCTGAAGATTTTCTGCTTAGCTCCTCGAAATAGTACCTCATGTAACTGCTCCCAAGGGAGAAAAAGAACACAGGCAGTCAAGACAGTATGGGATTGAGAAAGACCTGTGGGGAAAGAAGAAAATGAGAAGAGATGACCAGAGTGTATAAAAAAAAAAACCAACAAAACAAAACAGAAGTTCATGTCTTAGGCTTATAGTTGATTATATAATTTCTCTTCCACTCTGCTTTTCCCAGCTCCTACAGGAAAAAATTTTTTTTTTAACTTTTATTTAACTTTTAACTTTTACAGTTTTGTTGTTTACAGATATGCATGTTTCCAGATTATTCATATGTATCCTCCCGACCATCACACAGCACCCCTGAAGGATCTCCTTTTCTCACAGAGCGAAAAATTTTCACATAAACAAAAATATAGAATAATGACACCAACCCTGTATCCAGCTTCAACAATTATGAACTCAAAACCAATCTTCCCTAGAGGTTGGTTGTATAATTAATTGTAAAATCTATTACATGTAAGATTACATGTAAAATTGTATAGATTATCCATATTCCTTTCCATTTTCCCCACTGTTATATTATTTTGGAGCAAATTCTTTGGGTCAAGATCAAAATGGAGCTCCATGTTTACAACTGGGCCACAGTAGGAAGTGCTCTTTATTGGGGGTGGGGGTGTGTGCGCTTGTGTACGTGCACACTCTCAGTCGTGTCCAACTCTGATTCCATGGATGGTAGCCTGCCACGCTTCTCTGCTCATGGCATTTTCCTTCTCCAGGGATCTTCCCAACCCAGGAATTGAACTCACGTCTCCTGCACTGACAGTGGATTCTTTACCACCGCACCACCTGCCAGGTCTCTTAATGAGAAGAGGCAAATGTTAAGTAGGACTGAACTGTCTGAATCTCTGCAGTTCTGCTTTGTAATTCATTCCCTAGCCCATGTGCTAATATGAGTCAGATGGGACGGGAGATGATGTACGCTGAGGACTGGAAGGCCACCAGCGTGGAGATCAGGAATCAGAGAGCCGTGAGTGGATGCCATAGGGAGACACTATTTTTCCACATTTTTGCTGCCTGCTTTAAGTGAGGTCTAAGACCAGGATACCAAGGTGTGGTCCACGGAATCAAAGGTTCAAGAACCAACGACGTGCTCCTAGCTTAGACTTAAGTAAAGGACAAATGTCCATATTTTAATGTACTTCTCAGTTCCTTTATGTGGGAAAGCGGGGGGGGGATATTTTGAGTCAAACCCAGGCTGGTAATCATTACCTTGGAAGAGTATACAAGCAAGAAATCACTGAGATGTATGACCCACAGTAAAAAAGCATAGATTACATGAATCTTCACAACGACCATTAAGGGCACTAGTGGTAAAGAGCTTCCCCGGTGGCTCAGGCAGTGAAGAATCCACCTGCAATGGAGGAGACTAGGATTCATCTCTGGGTCAGAAAGATCCCCTGGAGAAGAGAATGGCAAATCACTCCAGTATTCCTGTCTGGAGAATCACATGGACAGAGCAGCCTGGGCTTGCTGCAGTCCGTGGGTTTGCAGAGAGTTGGACTCGACGGAGTGACTAACACTTTCGCTTCTCACCTTGAGTGCTAAAGAACCCACCTGCCAATGCAAGAGACATAAGAGATGCAGGTTTGATCCCTGGGTCAGGAAGATACCCTGGAGTAGGGCAATGACAACCCACTCCCCTATTCTTGGCCTAGACAATCCCTTGGACAGAGGAGCCTGGTGAGCTACAGTTCATGGGGCTGCAGAGAGTAGAACAGGACTGAAGCAACTTAGCATGCACACACCACTATTATTTTTACAGACCAGGTTAAGTAACATCTGTCATGGTTGCACAGAAAGTACAGGAAAGGATCTAGAAAATAAAAATGTGGACACTGGTTTAATGTGATTAGTGCCTCATAATTGTTTCTTAGCTACCCTGGCTCTTTTTTCCAGCATTGCACAAATACAAACCATCATTACAAAGTCACAGAGCAGGGCTTCAGTGTTCTTTTGTCTGCCTTTTTACGTTATTACTAGTATGCCATCAATTCAGCAGCTCATGTTGTTACTGTCCTAAAAATGAATGTTGATAATGGAGTAACAAAGCCCAGGATTGCACACTTAAATTTGAGCCAGTGTTTGATAAAACCAATACAACAGTGGAGTTAAATACCAGGAACGTATTTTTAAAAATCAATGTGGAATTCTCAGCTTGTTCTGGATGGTTCTCAGCCTTGTGTGCGTGAATGTGAAAGAGAATTGTCCTTCGTTCCCTGATGGTGTTTCTCATGGTTTTGTACCTCAGCCACCTCTGTTTTCTGGGCAAACTCACTAATTTACTTCCACACTCTTTTTCAGAGCTACTGCCGGTCCAGCCTGCAGTTGAACAGATCCTGAAGAGAGTGGCAGATAGGCTAAGAAAAGAAAGAAGGACAGAAAAGATGGGGTTGAGAGGGACAGCAAGAGGCAGACAACTCTACAGGTTGCTGACAAGTTGCTGACAAGTTTATTGAATTTGCTCACACTTTTTGTACTTTCAAAATCAGATAACACACAGCAAACAATAGTGTGTATATGCTTCAGGCCAGGTTTCCTAGCATCTTGTCAGTCCTCCTCAAGCAGGTCATTAATTAGGTATTACCTCTTGGTATGTCATTAGCATATTCAAAGTTCTTTAGATTACAATGGTTCCGGGCATAAAGCCCCTCAAGCCTTTTCATCTGTTGACCTAGGCTCCAGGTGTCCTTTACCATAGCTCAGGAATGTGGGACAGAGAGCTATGCTGTTATCAGCCCCTGTTTCCAGGGCAGCTCCCAGAGCTTTGTTTCCTTAAAAGAAACCCCTTGAAACAGGGCAGCTCCCGCAAGCTACTAGCTTCTAAACCCAACAATTCAGTTGATATTTCCATTTAGACATCTCAAATGCAACAACAAAAAAAGAACAGGTCTATATTAGCAGGTCCAAAAACTTGCTACTCCTTGTATTTACTGCAGAAACCAGCACCACATAGCACCAGATATGAAAGTTAAGAAAGTCATTCTTTAAGAAAGCCATTCTTTTCTCTTTTTTTGGCCTCATTTATTGATTTTTTATTTACTTATTTTCATCCATCTTTATTCTTTGGTATGTGTGCGCCTCCCATTACAGTGGCCTTTCTTGCATGAGCTCCAGAGCACTGGCTCGTATGGACACGTGGGTCCAGCGTATATAACAAAGCCCAGGATTGCACACTTAAATTTGAGCCAGGGGAAAAAAAGTTAAATACCAGGAACGTATTTTTAAAAATCAATGTGGAATTCTCAGCTTGTTCTGGATGGTTCTCAGCCTTGTGTGCGTGAATGTGAAAGAGAATTGTCCTTCGTTCCCTGATGGTGTTTCTCATGGTTTTGTACCTCAGCCACCTCTGTTTTCTGGGCAAACTCACTAATTTACTTCCACACTCTTTTTCAGAGCTACTGCCGGTCCAGCCTGCAGTTGAACAGATCCTGAAGAGAGTGGCAGATAGGCTAAGAAAAGAAAGAAGGACAGAAAAGATGGGGTTGAGAGGGACAGCAAGAGGCAGACAACTCTACAGGTTGCTGACAAGTTGCTGACAAGTTTATTGAATTTGCTCACACTTTTTGTACTTTCAAAATCAGATAACACACAGCAAACAATAGTGTGTATATGCTTCAGGCCAGGTTTCCTAGCATCTTGTCAGTCCTCCTCAAGCAGGTCATTAATTAGGTATTACCTCTTGGTATGTCATTAGCATATTCAAAGTTCTTTAGATTACAATGGTTCCGGGCATAAAGCCCCTCAAGCCTTTTTCATCTGTTGACCTAGGCTCCAGGTGTCCTTTACCATAGCTCAGGAATGTGGGACAGAGAGCTATGCTGTTATCAGCCCCTGTTTCCAGGGCAGCTCCCAGAGCTTTGTTTCCTTAAAAGAAACCCCTTGAAACAGGGCAGCTCCCCGCAAGCTACTAGCTTCTAAACCCAACAATTCAGTTGATATTTCCATTTAGACATCTCAAATGCAACAACAAAAAAAGAACAGGTCTATATTAGCAGGTCCAAAAACTTGCTACTCCTTGTATTTACTGCAGAAACCAGCACCACATAGCACCAGATATGAAAGTTAAGAAAGTCATTCTTTAAGAAAGCCATTCTTTTCTCTTTTTTTGGCCTCATTTATTGATTTTTTATTTACTTATTTTCATCCATCTTTATTCTTTGGTATGTGTGCGCCTCCCATTACAGTGGCCTTTCTTGCATGAGCTCCAGAGCACTGGCTCGTAATTGGACACGTGGGTCCAGCTGCTCCGCGGCACATGGGATCTTCTCGAGCCAGGGATCGAACTGGTGCCCGTTGCACTGCAAGGCAGACTCTTTACCCACTGGACCACCAGGGAAGCCCCAAGAAAGCCATTCTTAACTTCCTCTCCTCACCATCCTAGTCATCAGTGTCTCTCACCAGTTCTTTGCTTCATTATTGAGCTCTGTGCACCAAATTCTGCTTTCCACCATTGCCGGAATGCTTTGTTTAAGGAATCATGTTTTAAATTATTACATTTTGTAATGTTTATTTTTTTATTTGGCTGCACCTGTCTTAGCTGCAGCACTCAGGCTCTTTAGCTGCAACATGCGGGATCCTTAGCTGCAACATGCGGCATCCTTAGCTGCAATATGCGGGATCCTTAGCTGCAATATGCGGGATCCTTAGCTTCAGCATGTGAACTCTTACTTGTAGGATCTATTTCCCTAGCCAGGGTTCAAAGCCAGGCCCCAGGCATTGGGAGCACAGACCACCAGGGAAGTTCCTGATTACCTGTTTTTAAACCACTTTTTTGAGGTATTATTGAGATATAAAAAGCTGTACTAAGCATATACAGCTTGGTGCCTTTGGAGGTAAGTATATTAATGAAACCATCACCACAATCAATACCATAAATATCACCTCCAAAAATTTCCTTCCACCCTCTTTTGGTGTGTGTGTGTGTGTGTGTGTGAGAGAGAGATAAGAACACAACAAAATGATTCTGTGTTCTTAAATCTTTTTTACCAAAGATTTCCACTTGCTGTTTAGAGTACCCAAATGTGTGTGCTGTGCTGTTCTGTGCTTAGTGGCTCAGCTGTGTCTGACCCTTTGCGACCCCTTGGCCTGTAGCCCTCCAGGCTCCACTCCATGTTGTTGCAGGAGCTGACCCCTGCCTACCTCTTGAACTTTGTTCAAGGTGCACTTCCCCTGATGCTCTACACTTTGCTGTACTTTTTCCAGTGCTTTGCGGGCATCATGCACTTTTTATTTGCTCTGCCTGAAACACTTTTTTTTCTGTTATTTTTCTCTTCACTGACCAACTGCTTGCAAACATCTTACTTTTCTAAGGAAATTCTTTCCTGACTGACTAGACTCTATAAAATCTCCATAAAATCTCCTCTCCATTTTGTAACTTCAATCAAGATAAAATGTATCTTATACCCACTGTGTCTTTAGTGACTAGTCAGCACTTGGGATATGTGTTGAATGAATAAGGGTGTGTTCATTCCTGCAGGTGAAAATGAATGTGCTCTATACAGGTTTATTTTAATGTCTATATATTTAAATGTTGTTAAAAATAAGAACTGTGTTCCTTTAGCACCATTTAAAAGGCTTAAAATGTTCATATTCATTTAGTTATTAATAGATTGCTTCTTATACTGGAGTATAAATTCAAAGTCACCTTTCACATTGATGTACACATCCAAAGAGAGCTTGGTATTAAATCTGCCTAAACATGATTTTAACTGTTTTTGCCCTCTCCCAAGACTCATACTAGATTTTCAGAGTCCTATTCTGAACCAGAGTGCTTATTCAGAATTGTAAAAAGATTTTTAAAATTTTATCTATATTTAAATCCTGTCATATTTGGTGAACAGGTTTTTGTCTTTGTCTTTGCTTTTCTTTCTTTATTTTTTTTACTGTAATAAGAAAAAAAAGCCACCGTGATAATTGTCCTGTTACACTTAAATTGTTATGATGATACAATTAATAATTGTGGTGGGAAAATCCCTCCCCACAGTCACTGTATGATTTTGGTTATATGATAGCTATACTTTGAAATTGTGATTAGTCCTCCACACAGCAGATCTAGATATACCTGCTCAGTCATCTGCATTGGCTGACTGACTGACAGGTACATCACTGGGAACTCCAGGATGCCCTAGGCCCATCCAAGGTCACCTGTGTGCAGGGTGGGAAGACAGCATCAGCAAGGGCTTGCAGAATGGCAGATTGTTTTCTGAATTAATAATTGAGGTCCTCAGAATCCACCTGCTCTCTAACTGCCTTCCCTCTATCATGTGAAAGAATTTAATCCGTTATTTACATGGATCCAGAAGGCCTGAGAACAATCAATGCTAGGGACCTCCATGGGCGATCTCAATCCATAAAGAGGGTTGAAAAAGGAACAAAAAGTCAAACCAAACCCAAAGCAGGATACTTAATTAAATGGAAGTTTCAAATAAACAAGAAATAATTTTTAGCTAATGTCTGTCCCAAATATTGCATGGAAAATGAATGTGCTCTATACAGGTTTATTTTAATGTCTATATATTTAAATGTTGTTAAAAATAAGAACTGTGTTCCTTTAGCACCATTTAAAAGGCTTAAAATGTTCATATTCATTTAGTTATTAATAGATTGCTTCTTATACTGGAGTATAAATTCAAAGTCACCTTTCACATTGATGTACACATCCAAAGAGAGCTTGGTATTAAATCTGCCTAAACATGATTTTAACTGTTTTTGCCCTCTCCCAAGACTCATACTAGATTTTCAGAGTCCTATTCTGAACCAGAGTGCTTATTCAGAATTGTAAAAAGATTTTTAAAATTTTATCTATATTTAAATCCTGTCATATTTGGTGAACAGGTTTTTGTCTTTGTCTTTGCTTTTCTTTCTTTATTTTTTTTACTGTAATAAGAAAAAAAAGCCACCGTGATAATTGTCCTGTTACACTTAAATTGTTATGATGATACAATTAATAATTGTGGTGGGAAAATCCCTCCCCACAGTCACTGTATGATTTTGGTTATATGATAGCTATACTTTGAAATTGTGATTAGTCCTCCACACAGCAGATCTAGATATACCTGCTCAGTCATCTGCATTGGCTGACTGACTGACAGGTACATCACTGGGAACTCCAGGATGCCCTAGGCCCATCCAAGGTCACCTGTGTGCAGGGTGGGAAGACAGCATCAGCAAGGGCTTGCAGAATGGCAGATTGTTTTCTGAATTAATAATTGAGGTCCTCAGAATCCACCTGCTCTCTAACTGCCTTCCCTCTATCATGTGAAAGAATTTAATCCGTTATTTACATGGATCCAGAAGGCCTGAGAACAATCAATGCTAGGGACCTCCATGGGGCGATCTCAATCCATAAAGAGGGTTGAAAAAGGAACAAAAAGTCAAACCAAACCCAAAGCAGGATACTTAATTAAATGGAAGTTTCAAATAAACAAGAAATAATTTTTAGCTAATGTCTGTCCCAAATATTGCATGGAAAACAAAGTGTCCTGTATTATCTTGCAATTCTAATATTCAGTTCAACTCAGTTTAACAAATATATGGAAGGCTTACTTACCTGAAAGAAGAGAGGATAGAGTCTTGGCCTACTAAAGTACTTTGCCTGGGAAAAATCTTAATAATAGGCCACTTAGTACCAATAATTTTTTTCTTTATAATGAATGAATGTTTTTAATTAATGATTTCATATGACCAATTTGTTAAAAAAAAAAAGTCTCTTCCTGGAGGAGTTTTAACTTTAGAAAAAAACATACTTCAGAAAATGTCCTAGGGTGCTTAATGGGTTCAATTCAAAAATATGTAGATAGAATACACATTGTTTGATATTTTCCCACTGGGGTGGATTATACAGTTCCTAATTCAACTCTGTTGGTTTGTATGACTGTAGTTCTCTCAGTGGAAAAGAAGACAGCTGATCCTTGTGAATGGTAATAGAGCAAATATATTCAGGAGGCAATGAAGCAAAGCTTCAAATAAAGAGGAACAAGTGAGGGGTACTTGAGAAATAACCACAGGAGCAACTGACAATATAGCCCTTTCTATCAAAAGGCGTAAAGAAAATTTAATCCATAATCAAAAGTAGAACTAATGACAAGTGAAGATAAAACAGCTTCAAATCATAGTTCTCATGGATAGCATGAAATATACAACTTATCATATTGGTCTTCTAAAACACCCACAGCTAATATTATTATCAGCAACTTTTAAATTAATTACCAAAATATTTGTCTATAATGTGTTTCAAAGAGATGAAACAACAAGATAAAACATGACCAAAGTATAAGTCAGAATATAATGCTGGTAAGAGTGTTACATGTTTTCAAGGACTAATTGATCATATCTGGTTTAGACTTCAAAGCAGATGGTGTTGAAAATAATGTAAATATGTTAATTTACATAATTACAAATTTAAGACATAATAAAGATGAAACAGAGTTCCATATCTTTAATAGAAGAAAAGCTGAACTAACGCAAAGATTTCACACTAATTTCTCTATACACTAAGATGAATCATTGGATACAGGAATGTTTTTTAAAATAGCCTTTGTCGGGGCTTCCCCTGGTGGTCCAGTGGGTAAGGACACCACCTTGCAGTGCAAGGGGCGCCAGTTCGATCCCTGGCCTGGGAAGATCCCACGTGCCGCGGAGCGGCTGGACTGATGTGTCCAATGACCGAGCCCGGAGCTCTGGAGCGCATGCGCCCAGCGCCGGTGCTCTGCAACAACAGACGCCACCGGGATGGGAGGCTCACAGGAGCCAAAGAACGAAGACGAATGAAAATAGAGAAATAAAAAAGACCAATAGAAGTGGCCCGCCCACTCCCCTGCCTCCCCAAGCCGACCCCCCGCCCAAAGTAAATACATAAATAAATCTTTAAAAAAAAAAAAAAAAGCCTTTGTCTGTGTTTTTTTGTTTTCAAGTAAGTAGGTCTTCAGGGGCTTTTGTCTCAAATCTTGGTAACACATAGTACTTAGCAAACAAAAGGCACATAATCCATTTTTTTTCATTTATTTTTCTGATTTTGGCCTCTTTTACTGATTTTTTATTTATTTATTTTCTTTGTTCTTTGGCCTGTGTGGGCCTCCCATTGCAGTGGCCTCTCTTGGTTTAGAGCACTGGCTCTGGGTGCATGCACTCCAGAGCACTGGCTGATAATTGGACACACTGATCCAGTCGCTCCATGGCGACTTCCCGGGCCAGGGATCAAACCGGTGACCCTTGCATTGCAAGGCAGACTCTTTGCCCACTGGACCACCAAGGATGCCCCACATAATCAATTTTAAGATGGAAACTTTAAGATTCATTTTCAACTCATCATTTATCACATCCAATTTGTTCATAGGCCTTGTAGATTTTACCTCCAGTGTCTTTTGAATCCATTCTCTTTGAATGTTTTTATTTCCATTGCCTTATTTCAAGCTTATATTTTTTAACCCAGTTACTACAGTAGCTTTCTAATCTACATTTTCTTAAAAGACTTAACTTCTTAAAACATCAATCCCTGAAAATATCTGTTGCATACTATAAGGGTCCTCAAACTTCGAGGTAGTAGTTTAGTCACTAAGTTGTATCTGACTCTTGTGACCCCCTGAACTGTAGCCCGCCAGGATCCTCTGTCCATGGAATTGCCCAGGTATGAATACTGAAGTGGGTTGCCACTTCCTTCTCTGGCGGATCTTCCCAACCCAGGGATGAAATCCAGGTCTCCTGCACTGCAGGCAGATTCTTTATCCACTGAGTCACCAAGGAAGCCAAACTTCTAGAGAGGCAACAAATCATGTTTTTGAGAGTAGACTGTAAATAAAAGAGCATTTGAGAACATCAGAAGTGTTTAGGTTTGGTCAAAATGAGGCAAAGACTAATGAAATGATTCTTCAGATTCTGTATGGAAACTAGCAGCCCATGGTTTGTAGTCACAAAATGATCGATCAAGTTCTGCTTGGAAGTTATCACTCTGATTATCAGCACTAGTTGTCCGTAGAAGCCGCTGGTGTTAATGAGTTGTGCAATGACCTACTGAAAGCTCACCTATATTGCCAGCCACAAGGCAACTTTTCTTTTTTTTTTTTTTAATTTTTTATTTATTTATCTATCTTTTGGAGGGTGGGTTGGGGAGGGAGGGGGATGGGCGGGCCACTTCTGTTGGTCTTTCATTTCTCCATTTTCATCCGTCTTTGTTCTTTGGCTCCTGTGGGCCTCCCATCACAGTGGCGTCTGTCGTTGCAGAGCACCGGCTCTGGGCGCATGCGCACCAGAGCTCCTGCTCGGTAATTGGACACATCAGTCCAGCCACTCCGCAGCACGTGGGATCTTCCCAGGCCAGGGATGGAACCGGCGCCCCTTGCACTGCAAGGTGGTGTCTTTACCCACTGCAAGGTGGTGTCTACCCACTGGACCACCAGGGGAGGCCCGCAAGGCAACTTCTTGAGTAGTTAAGGATAGTCTTTCTGGATAAAGTTCTTATTTTGCATAAAAAAAAAGGTAGCATGGAAACTTATATTACCATGTGTAAAAGAGACAATCAATGTGAATGTGCTATAAGACTAAGGGAACTTACACAGGGGCTCTGCAACAACCTGGAGGGGTGAGAGGGGGAAGGAAATGGGAGGGAAGTTCAAGTGGGAGGGATCAAATGACTATGTCTGATTCGAGTTTGAGTATAGCAATAAACAACAAAACTGTAAAAGTAAAATAAAAATAAAAATTTTAAAAAGTCTTATTTTTCTCAGGAAAATCACACTGGTTTAGGAGTGAAATGATTCATTCTCAGTCTTATATGAAGGTTTAGGGTTCAAGGGAAGAAGGTTTCTGCTAGGGAAAACCACAATTCCACTGATTTGTAACTAAAGATTGAATAATTATCTCTCCTTTTATATTCCCGTGTGATTTCTGTTTTATAATTATATTTATGCTTCTCTGTGCTGGGTATTTGTTGCTGGAGGGGGGCGCTCTTCTCTACTTGTGGCTGGCAGGGGCTACCCTCTATTATGATGCCTCTGCTTTTTCATTGTGGTAGTTTCTCTTGTTACAGAGCACAGGCTCTCGAGCATGGGCCCATTAGCTGTGGCACACAGGCTTAATCGCTCTGCAGCATGTGGGATCTTCCCCAGTCAGGGTCTGAACCTGTGTCTCCTGCCCTGGCAAGTGGATTCTTTCCCACTGAGCCACCAGGGAAACTCCTAATTTGAATTTGAGACAGCCGCTGGTGTTAATGAGTTGTGCAATGACCTACTGAAAGCTCACCTATATTGCCAGCCACAAGGCAACTTTTCTTTTTTTTTTTTTTAATTTTTTATTTATTTATCTATCTTTTGGAGGGTGGGTTGGGGAGGGAGGGGGATGGGCGGGCCACTTCTGTTGGTCTTTCATTTCTCCATTTTCATCCGTCTTTGTTCTTTGGCTCCTGTGGGCCTCCCATCACAGTGGCGTCTGTCGTTGCAGAGCACCGGCTCTGGGCGCATGCGCACCAGAGCTCCTGCTCGGTAATTGGACACATCAGTCCAGCCACTCCGCAGCACGTGGGATCTTCCCAGGCCAGGGATGGAACCGGCGCCCCTTGCACTGCAAGGTGGTGTCTTTACCCACTGCAAGGTGGTGTCTACCCACTGGACCACCAGGGGAGGCCCGCAAGGCAACTTCTTGAGTAGTTAAGGATAGTCTTTCTGGATAAAGTTCTTATTTTGCATAAAAAAAAAGGTAGCATGGAAACTTATATTACCATGTGTAAAAGAGACAATCAATGTGAATGTGCTATAAGACTAAGGGAACTTACACAGGGGCTCTGCAACAACCTGGAGGGGTGAGAGGGGGAAGGAAATGGGAGGGAAGTTCAAGTGGGAGGGATCAAATGACTATGTCTGATTCGAGTTTGAGTATAGCAATAAACAACAAAACTGTAAAAGTAAAATAAAAATAAAAATTTTAAAAAGTCTTATTTTTCTCAGGAAAATCACACTGGTTTAGGAGTGAAATGATTCATTCTCAGTCTTATATGAAGGTTTAGGGTTCAAGGGAAGAAGGTTTCTGCTAGGGAAAACCACAATTCCACTGATTTGTAACTAAAGATTGAATAATTATCTCTCCTTTTATATTCCCGTGTGATTTCTGTTTTATAATTATATTTATGCTTCTCTGTGCTGGGTATTTGTTGCTGGAGGGGGGCGCTCTTCTCTACTTGTGGCTGGCAGGGGCTACCCTCTATTATGATGCCTCTGCTTTTTCATTGTGGTAGTTTCTCTTGTTACAGAGCACAGGCTCTCGAGCATGGGCCCATTAGCTGTGGCACACAGGCTTAATCGCTCTGCAGCATGTGGGATCTTCCCCAGTCAGGGTCTGAACCTGTGTCTCCTGCCCTGGCAAGTGGATTCTTTCCCACTGAGCCACCAGGGAAACTCCTAATTTGAATTTGAGACATTGCTTTTTTTCTATCTTTCCACTCCTGTACAGAACATGTAGTATAATTTAAATTTACTTAAATTTACAGTTAAGTCCTTGAGGCGATCATGAAGGAATTGAGAAATGGTTGTCACCTCAAGATCCTCAAGAGGTGAAGCTCTGCCTGCTTCTCCTGATAAGTGGGCACTGAAATCTGCTGCTAGTGTACATGCGCTCTTGTGGTTTTAAACGATCAACAGTTTTATTCTCTCTTTGTTTTGACTCAGGCCTTTCCTGGGCAACTGGTATCTTCTATACATGTTTCTAACCCTTGGTCCAGTGTTCTTTGACAGGCAAAAAATATTTATAGGGCTTCCCTGGTAGCTCAGTGGTAGAGTTTGCCTGCCAATGCAGGAGACACGGGTTCGATTCCTGATCTGGGAAGATCCCACATGCTGCGGAGCAGCTAAGCTCATGAGCCACAGCTATGGAACCTGTGATCTAGAGACTTCGAGCCACAATTATGGAGCCATGTGCCGCAACTACTGAAGCCCGTGTGCCCTAGAGCCGGGAGTTCCGCAACAAGAGAAGTCACAACAAGAAGCCTGCTCACCTCAACTAGAGAGTAGCCCCCACTCCCTGCAACTAGAGAAGAGCCTGTAGCAGCAGTGAAAACCCAGAATAACCAAGCATAAATAAATAAATAACTGGTCCAATTAAAAACAAACAAACAAAAATCCATCCTTTAAAAAAAAAAATTTAAAAGTGGCATATAAAGAGTCCTTGGAACTGTATTTGCACAGCATAGAAAACTGATAGTCTGTCCCCAAATATCCTAACTTGATAAAGCTGCTATTAGGAAGCTGCTTGCTAAAAAATGGAACAATCATCGTTACTACATGACTTCAGTGAGTTCTTGTGCTTCTTTCCTCTGGTTCTATAATGGGTATTTTATCTGTTCCTAAATTTACTCTTACTATTATTGAAATGCAAGAATGCAAAGTGTTTGTCTGAGGCGGCTTACAAATAGTTGAGGAAAGAAGAGAAAGGCAAGAGAGGGTGACAAAAAAGAAAGGTAAGAGAAAAAGGGAAAGATAGACCCAACTGAATGCAGAGTTCCAGAGAACAGCAAGGAAAGATAAGAATGCCTTTAAAATGAACAATGAAAGAAACAAAAGAAAACAATAGAACAGAAATGATTAGAGATATCTTTGAGAAAATTAGAGATAACAAGGGAATATTTAATGCAAGAAGTGACACAATAAAGGACAGAAATGGTAAGGACTTAACAGAAGCAGAAGAGATTAAGAGGTGGCAAGAATACACAGAACTACATGATAAAGGTCTTAAAGACTCAGATAACCAAACTGGAATCCAGATTGCCAGGAGAAATTTCAAAGCTATGGTTTTTCCAGTTGTCATATATGAATGTGAGAGCTGGACCATAAAGAAGGCTGAGCACTAAAGAACTGATGCCTTTGAATTAAAACTCAAACTGGGAATAAAGAATCCAAGGGAATCAACCTTGTTCATTGAAAGGACGTGCTCAGTTTGGTTAGAGTTTGCCTGCCAATGCAGGAGACACGGGTTCGATTCCTGATCTGGGAAGATCCCACATGCTGCGGAGCAGCTAAGCTCATGAGCCACAGCTATGGAACCTGTGATCTAGAGACTTCGAGCCACAATTATGGAGCCATGTGCCGCAACTACTGAAGCCCGTGTGCCCTAGAGCCGGGAGTTCCGCAACAAGAGAAGTCACAACAAGAAGCCTGCTCACCTCAACTAGAGAGTAGCCCCCACTCCCTGCAACTAGAGAAGAGCCTGTAGCAGCAGTGAAAACCCAGAATAACCAAGCATAAATAAATAAATAACTGGTCCAATTAAAAACAAACAAACAAAAATCCATCCTTTAAAAAAAAAAATTTAAAAGTGGCATATAAAGAGTCCTTGGAACTGTATTTGCACAGCATAGAAAACTGATAGTCTGTCCCCAAATATCCTAACTTGATAAAGCTGCTATTAGGAAGCTGCTTGCTAAAAAATGGAACAATCATCGTTACTACATGACTTCAGTGAGTTCTTGTGCTTCTTTCCTCTGGTTCTATAATGGGTATTTTATCTGTTCCTAAATTTACTCTTACTATTATTGAAATGCAAGAATGCAAAGTGTTTGTCTGAGGCGGCTTACAAATAGTTGAGGAAAGAAGAGAAAGGCAAGAGAGGGTGACAAAAAAGAAAGGTAAGAAAAAGGGAAAGATAGACCCAACTGAATGCAGAGTTCCAGAGAACAGCAAGGAAAGATAAGAATGCCTTTAAAATGAACAATGAAAGAAACAAAAGAAAACAATAGAACAGAAATGATTAGAGATATCTTTGAGAAAATTAGAGATAACAAGGGAATATTTAATGCAAGAAGTGACACAATAAAGGACAGAAATGGTAAGGACTTAACAGAAGCAGAAGAGATTAAGAGGTGGCAAGAATACACAGAACTACATGATAAAGGTCTTAAAGACTCAGATAACCAAACTGGAATCCAGATTGCCAGGAGAAATTTCAAAGCTATGGTTTTTCCAGTTGTCATATATGAATGTGAGAGCTGGACCATAAAGAAGGCTGAGCACTAAAGAACTGATGCCTTTGAACTATGGTGCTGGAGAAGACTCTTGAGAGTCCCTTGAACTGCAAGGAAATAAAATCAGTCAATCCGAAAGGAAATCAACCTTGACTGTTCATTGAAAGGACTGATGCTGAAGCTCCAATACTTTGCAAAGATTTGCAAAGAGCTGACTCACTGCAAGAGACCTGATGTTGAGAAAGACTGAAGGCAGGAGAAAGGGACAACAGAGGCTGAGATTAGGGTTAGGTAGCATCACTGAGCCTGAGGACATGATTTGAGCAAACTCTGGGAGATGCTGAAAGACAGGGAAGCCTAGTGTACTGCAGTCCATGGGGTCACAGTCAGATTCAACTGAGAGACTGATCAACAACAGACGTGCAGATGATACCACTGCAATGGCAAAAAGTGAAGAGGAACTAAAGGGCCTCTTTGATGAGAGTGAAAAAGGAGAGTGGAAAAGCTGACTTAAAATTCAACATTGAAGAAACTAAGATCATGGCACCCAGTTCCATCACTCCATGGCAAATAGAAAGGAAAAAAGTGGAAGCAATGACAGGTTTTATTTTCTTGGTTTCCAAAAATCACTCAGACAGTGACTGCAGCCATGAAATTAAAAGATACTTGCCCCTTTGAAGAAAAGACATGACAGACCTAGGCAGCATATTAAAAATCAGGGACATCATCTTGCTGACAAAGATCCATATAGTCAAAGCTACGGTTTTTCCAGTTGTCATATATGGATGAGATAGTTGAACTATAAAGAACGATGAGTGCAAATAACTGATGCATTTCGATGGTGGTCCTGGTAAAGACTCTTGAGAGTCCCTTGGATAGCAAGATCAAACCAGTCAATTGTAAAGGAAATCAACCCTGAATATTCATTGGAAGTACTGATGCTGAAACTGAAGCTCTAATACTTTGGCCACCTGATGTGAAGAGCTGACTCATTGGAAAAGTCCCTGATAGGGGAAAGACTTGAGGGCTGGAGGAGATGGGGTAACTGACTCAATGGACATTAATCTGAGAAAACCCCATGAGACAGTGAAGGAAGGACAAAGGAGTGTGGTGAGCTGCAGTCCGTGGGGTCAGAAAAAGTCTGACAAAATTTAGTCACTGAACAGCTGTTGAGGGAGAAAGATCCTGGTGCATTTGCAGAATGCCAGATATAATGAAAGCGAAAACAGTAGAAAAAGTTAAAAGTATATTGCATTGCTGTGGAATATCTAAATGCATCCCCTCCTGTGCACTGATCATAGTATTAATGTTTGTAAAATAACATCATGAAAATGCAAACGTATTTGTTTAACCACTTTGGGTCGTTACAGACACTACGTTCCTAGAAGAAGAGACTTTCTTGTAAATGTCTAGAGGCTTACTAAATTAATATGCCAACCCACAGGGTTTTGCCGCGCTCGAAAGCACTCTGAAGACGCAGGAGCCCTGGGTTTCATTTCTGGCTCAGACTCGCTTAACCTCAGTTTCCTCTCTGTAAAACGGGGCAGGTACGGGGGCTGGATCTGGATATTCTCTGACTACCTGAGTGCAATCAGAAAGCCCGCTAGGGCGCCCACCTTTACAGTGAGGGCTGAAAGATCATGGCACCCAGTTCCATCACTCCATGGCAAATAGAAAGGAAAAAAGTGGAAGCAATGACAGGTTTTATTTTCTTGGTTTCCAAAAATCACTCAGACAGTGACTGCAGCCATGAAATTAAAAGATACTTGCCCCTTTGAAGAAAAGACATGACAGACCTAGGCAGCATATTAAAAATCAGGGACATCATCTTGCTGACAAAGATCCATATAGTCAAAGCTACGGTTTTTCCAGTTGTCATATATGGATGAGATAGTTGAACTATAAAGAACGATGAGTGCAAATAACTGATGCATTTCGATGGTGGTCCTGGTAAAGACTCTTGAGAGTCCCTTGGATAGCAAGATCAAACCAGTCAATTGTAAAGGAAATCAACCCTGAATATTCATTGGAAGTACTGATGCTGAAACTGAAGCTCTAATACTTTGGCCACCTGATGTGAAGAGCTGACTCATTGGAAAAGTCCCTGATAGGGGAAAGACTTGAGGGCTGGAGGAGATGGGGTAACTGACTCAATGGACATTAATCTGAGAAAACCCCATGAGACAGTGAAGGAAGGACAAAGGAGTGTGGTGAGCTGCAGTCCGTGGGGTCAGAAAAAGTCTGACAAAATTTAGTCACTGAACAGCTGTTGAGGGAGAAAGATCCTGGTGCATTTGCAGAATGCCAGATATAATGAAAGCGAAAACAGTAGAAAAAGTTAAAAGTATATTGCATTGCTGTGGAATATCTAAATGCATCCCCTCCTGTGCACTGATCATAGTATTAATGTTTGTAAAATAACATCATGAAAATGCAAACGTATTTGTTTAACCACTTTGGGTCGTTACAGACACTACGTTCCTAGAAGAAGAGACTTTCTTGTAAATGTCTAGAGGCTTACTAAATTAATATGCCAACCCAAAGGGTTTTGCCGCGCTCCGAAAGCACTCTGAAGACGCAGGAGCCCTGGGTTTCATTTCTGGCTCAGACTCGCTTAACCTCAGTTTCCTCTCTGTAAAACGGGGCAGGTACGGGGGCTGGATCTGGATATTCTCTGACTACCTGAGTGCAATCAGAAAGCCCGCTAGGGCGCCCACCTTTAACAGTGAGGGTGAGAGGGAAGGGGCTGCAGCGGGACCCCTGGACTTGCTTCCTAGGGGCGTGGGGCAGGGGCCTGGAGCGCCAGCCGTGGGCGGCGCCACCTGCGTCGAGCCGCCTTCCTGCTCGCGCAGGCCCAGGCGCGCTCGCCAAACAGTCCGGCAGCCCTCCGCTCTCAGCACTCCGGTTCCAGGGCGGCCCGGGGGGACACGGTTGGCGGCGACACCGGAGGGGGGGCGGGTCAGGAAGTGGGGGCGCCGCGGCCCGGAGCGGGCCTGGGGCGAGCGAAGTGGTCAGCAACGCGGAGGCGGGAGAGTCCGGGCGGCGCGGGAGCCTCCGCGGGGACGATGGCGGAGGAAGAAGGTGACTGCCCCGGGGTCCAGCGCCGCCAGAGGTTTCGGGAAAGAGGGCCGGGGGCACTCGGGGCCGGCAGGCCGGGGCTGCGGGCGGCCGCGGCTATCCGGCGGGAGGAAGCGGGACGGCAGTGGGGAGGCGTGCGGAGAAATTCAGAAGCAGTTGAGTGAATGATCCGAAGTCGTCTCGGCTCTGGGGGGAAGCCAAGGGGAGCCTGCAGTTGGGAATCGGGTCGGAAGAGAGAAAGTCGCGGTGGGAGCGGGGGAGAGGAAGGGCTGAGAGCAGACTTTGGTTTAGAAAATGTAGGTTTAAATACTGAGTACGTCTTGGGGAGTGAAAGGGGTTTCACCATTGCCCCTCCGTCTGAATGCGCTCTTGAGGGGTCTGTGGACTCTGACGAAGTCCCCACCGGGAAGAGGAGCCGCACGCCAGGGGGACAAAAAGAGGCAGGGGACAGGAGTGGTGAATGAGGTGGATTGGGAGGAGATGGACAAGCAGAAACTGAAGAACGAAGAAGGCCCATCTCACTTACAGGTTATGGGACGATGGCAAAGGGAGGAGAGGGGATGTGAGCGGTTTTAGGGGGGATCCGGAAGCCAGGAGTGCTTTGAGGGTGAAGGTAGGTGGGCTGGAGAAAGCTGCTCGTGTCTTCAGGGCCAGCGCCAGGACAGTTCACTCAGTTTTTATTCACAGAAATTGATAGGTGTGAGACAAACGTGGGGAGCTGGGAGGAGCTTAGCTGGTGAGAGATGTTGCAAGAAACATTTGTGTCGTGATATGTCCATGTAATAGGTATGCTGCCTTCAAGGTATAGTTATAAATGGGATCGCATTGAGCAGTTAGAGTTGCTATTTCCGCCTTCCTGCTCGCGCAGGCCCAGGCGCGCTCGCCAAACAGTCCGGCAGCCCTCCGCTCTCAGCACTCCGGTTCCAGGGCGGCCCGGGGGGACACGGTTGGCGGCGACACCGGAGGGGGGGCGGGTCAGGAAGTGGGGGCGCCGCGGCCCGGAGCGGGCCTGGGGCGAGCGAAGTGGTCAGCAACGCGGAGGCGGGAGAGTCCGGGCGGCGCGGGAGCCTCCGCGGGGACGATGGCGGAGGAAGAAGGTGACTGCCCCGGGGTCCAGCGCCGCCAGAGGTTTCGGGAAAGAGGGCCGGGGGCACTCGGGGCCGGCAGGCCGGGGCTGCGGGCGGCCGCGGCTATCCGGCGGGAGGAAGCGGGACGGCAGTGGGGAGGCGTGCGGAGAAATTCAGAAGCAGTTGAGTGAATGATCCGAAGTCGTCTCGGCTCTGGGGGGAAGCCAAGGGGAGCCTGCAGTTGGGAATCGGGTCGGAAGAGAGAAAGTCGCGGTGGGAGCGGGGGAGAGGAAGGGCTGAGAGCAGACTTTGGTTTAGAAAATGTAGGTTTAAATACTGAGTACGTCTTGGGGAGTGAAAGGGGTTTCACCATTGCCCCTCCGTCTGAATGCGCTCTTGAGGGGTCTGTGGACTCTGACGAAGTCCCCACCGGGAAGAGGAGCCGCACGCCAGGGGGACAAAAAGAGGCAGGGGACAGGAGTGGTGAATGAGGTGGATTGGGAGGAGATGGACAAGCAGAAACTGAAGAACGAAGAAGGCCCATCTCACTTACAGGTTATGGGACGATGGCAAAGGGAGGAGAGGGGATGTGAGCGGTTTTAGGGGGGATCCGGAAGCCAGGAGTGCTTTGAGGGTGAAGGTAGGTGGGCTGGAGAAAGCTGCTCGTGTCTTCAGGGCCAGCGCCAGGACAGTTCACTCAGTTTTTATTCACAGAAATTGATAGGTGTGAGACAAACGTGGGGAGCTGGGAGGAGCTTAGCTGGTGAGAGATGTTGCAAGAAACATTTGTGTCGTGATATGTCCATGTAATAGGTATGCTGCCTTCAAGGTATAGTTATAAATGGGATCGCTTGATTGAGCAGTTAGAGTTTTCGTCTTCTGAAAAACATGACTTTTGATCTTGTTGAGGAGAGTTGTGAATGTGATCTATTTAGATTGAAGCCTTACTGAACCAAGAGTGCAAGAAGGGAATGTCAAGAATTCAGTGAAAAGTCGTTTTTTTAAAAAAATTAATTGTAAGAATTGTTTGCACTGCCTTGCAGCTCTGTCCTTTCGCTTACTCTTGCATATTTGTCTCCTCTTAAGTTTTCTGGGTTAAAACGGATCTGAATTTAAGACTCTTTACGTAAAAACAGCTTCAAAACTCTTTGTAGTTGGTAAGGAAGAATGTAATTCTATTTGTTGCCTTGGTTTTATCTTTGTCTGTGGTATATGCAATACATTTTTTGATGTTTTTTTACTTTGCTGATAGCTGCAAATCTCTGTGGGCGGGTTGATATGCTAGTTTATGTTTCCATGATCACTTGAGTTAAAGCATAAACAGAATAAATACTGTGGTACTATGTCTTTAATATTTATATCATGCAAATGAGAAATTGTTTTAAGAGGTTAAAGTTACACCTAACTAAATAGGTATGTGGAACCCGTTATGGTTTCATAAGCCATACAATGTGAAATCTGCTTCTGTAATATAAAATGAGAAACAATTTTTTTTTTTTAAGATTTATTTATTTATTTATTTTGGGCGGGGGTCTGGTTGGGGAGGGAGGGGAGCGGGCGGGCCACTTCTATTGGTCTTTCATTTCTCTATTTTCATCCGCCTTTGTTCTTTGGCTCATGTGGGCCTCCCATCGCGGTGGCCTCTGTCGTCGCAGAGCGCCGGCTCTGGGCGCATGCGCCCCAGAGCTCCGGCTTGATAATTGGACACATCAGTCCAGCCGCTCTGCGGCACGTGGAATCTTCCCAGGCCAGGGCTTGAACTGGCGTCCCTTGCACTGCAAGGCTGTGTCCTTACCCACTGGACCACCAGGGGAAACCCCCATACTGTCTTGATGACTCTTGCTTTGTAGTAGAGTCTGAAGTTGGAGAGGCTGATCCCTCCAGCTCCATTCTTCTTCCTCAGGATTGCTTTGGCTATTCGAGGTCTTTTGTGTTTCCATATGAACTGTGTTATTCTTTGGTTTAGTTCTGTGAAGCATGTCCTTAGTAGTTTGGTAGGGATCGCGTTGAATCTACCGATGACATTTGGTAGTATGGTCATTTTCACAATATTGATTCTTCTGATCCAGGAACACGGAATATCTCTCCATCTGTTTAAGTCTTGTTTAATTTCTTTCATTAGTGTCTTGTAATTTTCAGTGTACAGTTCTTTTGTTTCTTTGGGTAGGTTTATTCTGTATTCTTTTTTGATAAAACTTAAAATGATAACTTGTGCCTGAAGACTTTGTTTGGCTTTACATAAATTTTCATTCTTGTTGACTGCTTCTAATTTTTGCTTTACCTCATAGCAGGGAGAAATTAAAAGGAAATCTAAAAGACCAGATATAATAGTCTTTATTAGTTGTCCCAGATTTGTATGCATTAATACTAGGTATCCATGGTATGGCTTTTCTAATGTCATTTTCTAATGTATTCACTGACTTTGTTACTTAACAGGATAATAAAATAAATAATAAAGGGGATAGAAATGGTTAAAAATTAGACTAGTCAGACAGAATCCACTAAGTATACATTATTTTTTCCCTCAGTATGTCAGTGTTTAAGGACATTTTAGCTAACATATGAATTTTCTTTAAAGCTATTTTAAAGTATAGTTTATTCATTTTCCACAGTAAAGTTAGGGAATTAGCCATCTGATCACCAGCAATAGTAGCTGATTCATTTCTTCTTTTTTGACTCCTCATTAGACCCATTTTTCTAGCCTTAAGCCATTATGAAGAGAAAAGAAAAAGCTCTGCTTCTATAGGAAGGTGATAAATTCTTTTTTTTTTTTTTTTAATTTTGGCCTCTTTTATTGGTCTTTCATTTATTTATTTTCGTCCATCTTTGTTCTTTGGCCTGTGTGGGCCTCCCATTGCAGTGATCTCTCTTGTTGCAGAGTACCAGCTCTGGGCGCATGTGCTCCAGAGTGCTGGCTCGTAAATGGACACACCAGTCCAGCTGCTTCGTGGCACGTGAAATCTTCCCAAGTCAGGGATCGAACTGGCGCCCTTTGCATTGCAAAGCGGACTCTCTACCCCCTGGATCACCAGGGAAGCCCAAAATAAATCCTTATACCTCCGTAAAAGTTGACAGCCCATGGTAGTGTCCTATTTCTACATGACATAGTCTACCTCATAATTAACTGGGGAGGTAGAATAATTAAGGTGAATATAGTAAGTTTCTGTTTAATTTGGAGTTTAGTTTACTGGTATGGAGGTACCTTTTTTTTTTTTTAACTAATACTTTCCATTTTATTTTTTTACCAAACTGGAGGTACTTTTTGTATTATATTTTTTAAATCAAGTGTAGAAAGAGTAGATAGTGTAATATTGGGAAAATTTTTGAGAGTTTCCCAAATATAGAGGATTTTTATAGGTTCAGCCTATTTTCTGGTAGCTAAATCTCTAAGACTTGAATGATAATGATACCACAGCACTGTGAAGTTCTGAAGAACCTTCAGGATGTTAAAAAATGATGTATAGTTTTATGATCAGTGCATTTTATTGTATTTTTATTTAAAAAGGTGTTAATTCATGAATAATGCATGTGATACTCTCAGGTAACTAGAAAAATAAGCTTGTTTAAATAACACTTTGTTCTCCAATCATTCTGAAAGAGAGTTTATCTGTTTTAGGATGTTTTGAAAATAGCGTCATCTCAGGAGAAGAGCTCAGTTTATCAACAGAGCTCTGAAAGTAAACATTGAAGGCAGAACTTATATTACCTTTTGGTTTGTCAGAAAGTATGTTTTGTGGGAAGTGCTAAAATAATGATGAATAAATTATGAGTTATCTTTGGTACTGATATTCTTCATGGGACTTTCCCCTTAGTATAATAAAGGTAAATCAATTTAAGATATAGACAGTAGTTTGTTACACACATTGAAATAAATTCTCAAATATTTCAAGGACCACCTATAGAACTGCGCCAAAGAAAAACAGCAAAGTCTTCAGAAAATAAAGAATCCTGTGTCCCCCATTGCAGTGATCTCTCTTGTTGCAGAGTACCAGCTCTGGGCGCATGTGCTCCAGAGTGCTGGCTCGTAAATGGACACACCAGTCCAGCTGCTTCGTGGCACGTGAAATCTTCCCAAGTCAGGGATCGAACTGGCGCCCTTTGCATTGCAAAGCGGACTCTCTACCCCCTGGATCACCAGGGAAGCCCAAAATAAATCCTTATACCTCCGTAAAAGTTGACAGCCCATGGTAGTGTCCTATTTCTACATGACATAGTCTACCTCATAATTAACTGGGGAGGTAGAATAATTAAGGTGAATATAGTAAGTTTCTGTTTAATTTGGAGTTTAGTTTACTGGTATGGAGGTACCTTTTTTTTTTTTTAACTAATACTTTCCATTTTATTTTTATACCAAACTGGAGGTACTTTTTGTATTATATTTTTTAAATCAAGTGTAGAAAGAGTAGATAGTGTAATATTGGGAAAATTTTTGAGAGTTTCCCAAATATAGAGGATTTTTATAGGTTCAGCCTATTTTCTGGTAGCTAAATCTCTAAGACTTGAATGATAATGATACCACAGCACTGTGAAGTTCTGAAGAACCTTCAGGATGTTAAAAAATGATGTATAGTTTTATGATCAGTGCATTTTATTGTATTTTTATTTAAAAAGGTGTTAATTCATGAATAATGCATGTGATACTCTCAGGTAACTAGAAAAATAAGCTTGTTTAAATAACACTTTGTTCTCCAATCATTCTGAAAGAGAGTTTATCTGTTTTAGGATGTTTTGAAAATAGCGTCATCTCAGGAGAAGAGCTCAGTTTATCAACAGAGCTCTGAAAGTAAACATTGAAGGCAGAACTTATATTACCTTTTGGTTTGTCAGAAAGTATGTTTTGTGGGAAGTGCTAAAATAATGATGAATAAATTATGAGTTATCTTTGGTACTGATATTCTTCATGGGACTTTCCCCTTAGTATAATAAAGGTAAATCAATTTAAGATATAGACAGTAGTTTGTTACACACATTGAAATAAATTCTCAAATATTTCAAGGACCACCTATAGAACTGCGCCAAAGAAAAACAGCAAAGTCTTCAGAAAATAAAGAATCTGCCAAAGAAGATAAAATCAACGACACTCCAGTTCCTGAAAGAACTCCAAAGCGTAAGTTACAGAGATTTGGAGTTTTTTGGCTATTATAAAAACAGTTATGTTAGGTAGTATATTTTACACTAATATTTTAAATGTATAAATATATTTGGTGTTATGTGGTGATTTCAGTCAGTTTTCATTAGGTTTTGTTGTAGAACAATTCGTAGGTCTCACTGGCTTACAGAAAAATATTTATTTTTGATTAACATTGCATCTGGTCTTCTCAGATAGTGCTAGTGGTAAAGAACCTGCTGGCTAGTACGGGAGACATAGGAGATGTGGGTTCGATCCCTGGGTGGGGAAGATCCCCTGGAGAAGGGCATGGCAGTTCACTCCACTATTCTTGCTTGGTGAGTCCCATGTCAGAGGAGCCTGGCAGGCTACAGTCTATGGGGTCGCAAATGAGTTGGTTGCTAAGCACAGCAATGTTATGTGTTGTGGCTATAGGTTGGCTGATGTAGCTTCAGATGTCACGGAACAGCCCCTGTTTGGGATATGTTCTTCTTATGGCAGAGAAAGAGAGCAGGGCAACAGGCCGAGTCATTCAGTACCTCTTAAAGTTGTTGCTGCAGTGGCACACTGTCACTTGTACTTGGATTCTGTTGACCCAAAGAAATCATATAATCATTCTACACATTAGGGATGGAAAAGTTTAGTCTGACAACAGGAAAGCATGGCAAGTCACATGTTAATGGGCAGGGATGAAAGACCTTTATAGGAAAGGACAAAATAGTTGCAAATAATAATAACATTCTAACACATTCAGGTCTTTGGTCATAAATAATTTCTTCTTTCCCTCAGACAAAACACACTTGGGACCTCCCTGACCTCAAGGAAGACAGTCTTATCCAAGCAGGGCATCAGTCTTAAAGCCTGAGGTCAGGATCTTATCTTTGTCAGGATCAGCTAAGACTCATTCTGATCCAGAGTCTGATGAACTAAAAGGACAAGTTACTGACTGTGTGTCTGGGGTCCCCAAGACCACTCCCATGTTCAGGGATTAGAAGGAGTCACAGGTCTCAGACCAGTACAGAACAATATTTATTTCTCTTAGGTAAATACCTAGGAGAATTTCTGGCTAAGCTTAGAGATACACCATCAGAAGCACTGCTAGCTTAGGTTAAAGCCACAACTATTCATGTCTGGAATTGATGTTTGAGTCCCTAACTTTCTACATTCAGGAAGCAGACTGAGTAAGCTGCTCTTAGGGGATCTTGACTAGTGAGTGATTTTGCCTTTAAGAGGAAAGTAGATATTTGTGACGAACAGAGCAAACCCTGGTAGATTCTTCAGTTGTTCCCAAGTATTTTCTCCCTTGCCTGAAAGTACGTTACACATTCTTTCCCGTGACCCTGTGATTTGGAGTTCCTCTCTGAAGCAGAATGTACTTCTCTACCTCATGGTCAGGTTTATGTATGTGACTTGTCTGGGCCGATGGAATGTGAATGAAAGTAGCAGTGTACTAGTTCTAATCAGAAACTGCAGGAGACATTGCATGTTTTTGCCTGTTCTGCTTTTTGTCTCTGTGATAAGATTAGCGTGTCCCAAATAGGAACTGATCCCATTCTGGAACTCTGAAGATACAAGAAAAGCCACAGCTAATCTAAAATCTGGAATTGAATGGAAAGTGACTGCTGATCCAAAATGCACAGTAGCATAAGTGAGAAATAAATACTTGTTTTGTAAGCCATTGGTAGTTTTGGGGTCAGTTTTTTTTGTCCCTTTTCTCTCCATCATGCCTGTTTTTATTTATATTTATTTTCATCTATCCTTTTTTTATTCTTTGGCATGTGTGGGCCTCCCATTGCAATGGCCGCCCTCGCTGCAGAGCACCAGCTTTGGGCGCATGTGCTCCAGAGCGCTGGCTCGTGGACACAGTTGTTCTGTGGCACGTGTGATCTTCCTGGACCAGAGATCGAACCCGTGCCCCTTGCACTGCAAGGTGATCTCTTTACCCGATCCCTTTTTAGTCTTAAAGCCTGAGGTCAGGATCTTATCTTTGTCAGGATCAGCTAAGACTCATTCTGATCCAGAGTCTGATGAACTAAAAGGACAAGTTACTGACTGTGTGTCTGGGGTCCCCAAGACCACTCCCATGTTCAGGGATTAGAAGGAGTCACAGGTCTCAGACCAGTACAGAACAATATTTATTTCTCTTAGGTAAATACCTAGGAGAATTTCTGGCTAAGCTTAGAGATACACCATCAGAAGCACTGCTAGCTTAGGTTAAAGCCACAACTATTCATGTCTGGAATTGATGTTTGAGTCCCTAACTTTCTACATTCAGGAAGCAGACTGAGTAAGCTGCTCTTAGGGATCTTGACTAGTGAGTGATTTTGCCTTTAAGAGGAAAGTAGATATTTGTGACGAACAGAGCAAACCCTGGTAGATTCTTCAGTTGTTCCCAAGTATTTTCTCCCTTGCCTGAAAGTACGTTACACATTCTTTCCCGTGACCCTGTGATTTGGAGTTCCTCTCTGAAGCAGAATGTACTTCTCTACCTCATGGTCAGGTTTATGTATGTGACTTGTCTGGGCCGATGGAATGTGAATGAAAGTAGCAGTGTACTAGTTCTAATCAGAAACTGCAGGAGACATTGCATGTTTTTGCCTGTTCTGCTTTTTGTCTCTGTGATAAGATTAGCGTGTCCCAAATAGGAACTGATCCCATTCTGGAACTCTGAAGATACAAGAAAAGCCACAGCTAATCTAAAATCTGGAATTGAATGGAAAGTGACTGCTGATCCAAAATGCACAGTAGCATAAGTGAGAAATAAATACTTGTTTTGTAAGCCATTGGTAGTTTTGGGGTCAGTTTTTTTTGTCCCTTTTCTCTCCATCATGCCTGTTTTTATTTATATTTATTTTCATCTATCCTTTTTTTATTCTTTGGCATGTGTGGGCCTCCCATTGCAATGGCCGCCCTCGCTGCAGAGCACCAGCTTTGGGCGCATGTGCTCCAGAGCGCTGGCTCGTGGACACAGTTGTTCTGTGGCACGTGTGATCTTCCTGGACCAGAGATCGAACCCGTGCCCCTTGCACTGCAAGGTGATCTCTTTACCCACTGGATCACCGGGGAAGCCCAGAATATCTTGTTTGATTTATGTCAGTGAGTACTTTGCCTATTGTTTCCTCTAAGAGTTTTATAGTTTCTGGTCTTAACATTTAGGTCTTTAATCCTAAATGCTATTTTTTTTTTTTCCTTTGGCTATGCCACATGGTTTGCAAGGTCTCAGTTCCTTAACCAGGGATTGAATCCTGGTTGGGCCACGGCATGAAAGCCCGGAATTCTAACCACTAGACCACTAGGGAACTCCCATAATTTTTTTTTTTTTTAATTTTGGCCTCTTTTATTGGTCTTTCATTTATTTATTTTCATCCATCTTAATTCTTTGGTCTGTGTAGGCCTCCCATTGCAGTGGCCTCTCCTGTTACAGAGCACCAGCTCTGGGCGCATGTGCCTCAGAGCGTCGGCTTCTAATTGAACACACTGGCCCAGCCTCTCCATGGCATGTGGGATCTTCCCATGCCAGGGATCGAACTGATGCCCCTTGCACTGCAAGGCGGACTCTTTACCCACAAGACCACCAGGGAAGCCCCCATAGTAATTTTTTAATAAATAATTTCCAGGCCTCTGAGTTCTTTATTTTCTCTAAAATATATACACTTATCACTGAACACTGATATCTTGATTACAGCTTTGATTCTTTACAAAATCTTCAAAAACAAAATAGTACCAAGGTAAGGCATTTTTATATAGGATTTGGTTGAATATATTTTTTGTAATAACCCTTGATAATCAGGATTAATTTGTCATTGTCCAAGATTTAATTTAAAAATACAGGAAGAGGGCTTTCCCGGTGGTCCAGTGGGTAAGGATGTCGCCTTGCAGTGCAAGGGGCTCCGGTGGGATCCCTGGCCTGGGGGCATCCCACCTGCTGCGGAGCTGCTTGACCGATGTGTCGAACTACTGAGCCGGAGCACTGGAGCACATGCGCCCAGAGCTTGTGCTCTGCAGCGAGAGAGGCCACTGCGATGGGAGGCCCCCACGGGCCAAAGAACAGCGATAGATGAAAATAGATAAATGAAAGACCAATAGAAGTGGCCAAAAAAAAATGCAGGAAGATACATTTTTAGAAACTTTATAGCATTTTTACCAAACTGCCATATTACGTAAGTTTTCCTGTAGTCTCTTTTTAGTTTACATTGTGTCAACATTGCTTTAATTAAATTATCTTGTATATTTTTGCAAGTATGCTTTTGTAGCCCAATAATAATAGCTAGTATTTACTGATCTCTTACTTTATGCCAGGCCAAATGCTTTACATGTGCAATTGGCAAGAATATTTTTAAAATAGTTACGTCATGCTGTTTCTTTATAAATTTTATTTATTTTTATTTTAGGCCATGTCAGATGACTTGTGGGATCTTAGTTTCTCAACCAGGGATTGTACCTCATGTTTTGAAAATAGCTACCATTTTAGTTTAGCTAAACTAGTAAGTCGTACTGTTTTTACAGACCTGTCAGTCATACAAGTAATAACACTGGGCTTTGGGCTTAATTTACTGAATCCTTTTTTTCCCCCTATAGTTTTATTGAGATGTATTTGACATACAGCACTGTACAAGCATACTGATTTGAGTTGCATACATTATGAAATGATTATTGCAAGAGTTTAGTGAACACCTCATATAGGTACAGAATTAAAGAAATAGAAAAAATGTTTGCCTCGAGATGAGAGATCTTTTTTTTTTTAATTTTGGCCTCTTTTATTAGTTTTTCATTTATTTATTCTCATCCATCTTTATTCTTCTACCTGTGTGAGCCTTCCATTGCAGTGACCTCTATTGTTGCAGAGCATCGGCTCTGGGCGCACGCGCTCCAGAGCACTTGCTCCTAATCGGACACACCGGCCCATGCTCCGTGGCAGGTGGGATCTTCTCGGGCCAGGGATTGAACTGATGTCCTATGCACAGCAAGGCTGAATCTTTGCCCACTGGACCACCAGGGAAACCTGAGATGAGAAATCTTAAGCTTTGTTTTCTTAAGAACTTTCGTATACAACATAACAGTATTAATTATATTGTACATTATCTCCATAGTCCTTATTGATCTTATCACTCTAACTTTGTACATTTTGACTGCCTTCATTCATTTTCCTTTTTCCCATTCCTCATCTCTGGTAACTACACATCTGATCTGTATCTGTATGAGTTTCTTTGTTTTTGAAGTATAATTAACCTACAACACTATGTTAGTTCTTGTTGCACAACATAGCGAGTTGACATTTTTTTAGATTTTAAAATTATTACCACTGTAAGTCAAGTTGCCATCTGTCACAAAGATGTATTCTGGTTCCCATAGGGGATAGCATGGGACAGGGAAGGGGGCCCCATTCCCTGCAACTAGAAAAGAGCCTGCAGCAGCAGTAAAAACCCAGAATAGCCAAAAATAAATAAAAATTTTTAAAAATCTATTTCAATTTATAGAAGAGTTGAGTAGAGAGTATAGTACAGAGTTCCCTTCTTACACACACTCCAAGAATTTTCTCTGTTACTAACATTTTATATTAGTATGGTTTATTTGTTATAATTAATGAACCAACATATATTATATAAAATTTTTAATAATATATATATTAGTTTTAATGACGTATAGTGTCACTTTAGATACATTTTTTCTTAAGTGGTTGTTAGTATTTTCCATATACTGTCATGTGTGCTCAGTTGTCCAGTCATATCTGACTCTTTGCAAACCCATGGACTGTAGCCCACCAGGCTCCTCTGTTCATGGGATTTCCCAGGCAGGCATACTGGAGTGGGTTGCCATTCCCTCCTCCAAAGGATATTCCCAGCCCAGGAATCAAACCCGTGTCGATAGGTGGATTCTTTACTGCTGCACCACTGGGAGCCCTAGATACATTATTATTCAATGAAGTCTGTAGTTTATTTAATAGATTTTCTTAGTGTTCATCTAATCACACCGCCCATGCCCGTGGCAGGTGGGATCTTCTCGGGACAGGGATTGAACTGATGTCCTATGCACAGCAAGGCTGAATCTTTGCCCACTGGACCACCAGGGAAACCTGAGATGAGAAATCTTAAGCTTTGTTTTCTTAAGAACTTTCGTATACAACATAACAGTATTAATTATATTGTACATTATCTCCATAGTCCTTATTGATCTTATCACTCTAACTTTGTACATTTTGACTGCCTTCATTCATTTTCCTTTTTCCCATTCCTCATCTCTGGTAACTACACATCTGATCTGTATCTGTATGAGTTTCTTTGTTTTTGAAGTATAATTAACCTACAACACTATGTTAGTTCTTGTTGCACAACATAGCGAGTTGACATTTTTTTAGATTTTAAAATTATTACCACTGTAAGTCAAGTTGCCATCTGTCACAAAGATGTATTCTGGTTCCCATAGGGGATAGCATGGGACAGGGAAGGGAGCCCCCACTCCCTGCAACTAGAAAAGAGCCTGCAGCAGCAGTAAAAACCCAGAATAGCCAAAAATAAATAAAAATTTTTAAAAATCTATTTCAATTTATAGAAGAGTTGAGTAGAGAGTATAGTACAGAGTTCCCTTCTTACACACACTCCAAGAATTTTCTCTGTTACTAACATTTTATATTAGTATGGTTTATTTGTTATAATTAATGAACCAACATATATTATATAAAATTTTTAATAATATATATATTAGTTTTAATGACGTATAGTGTCACTTTAGATACATTTTTTCTTAAGTGGTTGTTAGTATTTTCCATATACTGTCATGTGTGCTCAGTTGTCCAGTCATATCTGACTCTTTGCAAACCCATGGACTGTAGCCCACCAGGCTCCTCTGTTCATGGGATTTCCCAGGCAGGCATACTGGAGTGGGTTGCCATTCCCTCCTCCAAAGGATATTCCCAGCCCAGGAATCAAACCCGTGTCGATAGGTGGATTCTTTACTGCTGCACCACGTGGGAGCCCTAGATACATTATTATTCAATGAAGTCTGTAGTTTATTTAATAGATTTTCTTAGTGTTCATCTAATGTCCATTTCTATTCCAGAATCGCATCCAGAATATCACATTACATCTAGTTGTTATAGACCTGTAGGCTTCTCTTGTCTGTGACAGTTTCTCAGACTTCCTTTATTTCTGATGACCTTGACAGTTTTGAGGAGTATTGTCAGGTATATTGTAGGATGCCTCTCCACCGGAATTTGTCTGCTGGTTTTCTAATGATTAGATTTGGATTATGGGTACTGGGAAGGAAGACCACACAGTTAGAATGCCATTTTTTGTCACATTAAATCAAGGGTACATACTACCTTGATAAAATTTTTTTTAAAAATAGAATTGCATAAATATTAATGTCATCCATCACTGATTAATATGCTTTTACTGTGCCTTTTCAGATATATTATTTCAGCGTTTTGCAAAGATATTCATTGGCTGTCTTGCTGCAATTACCAGTGGCATGATGTATGCTCTTTATTTATCGGCATATCATGAACGGAAATTCTGGTTTTCCAACAGGCAGGTAAGAAGAAAGAATTTTGAGCATACTAACATTTACTTCAATATTTAATATATATATTTTATAAATCTGCTTATTTATTTATTTATTATTTTGGGGGGAGGAGTGGGGAGGGAGGGGGGCGGGCGGGCCACTTCTATTGGTCTTTCATTTGTCTATTTTCATCCATGTTTGTTCTTTGGCCTGTGGGGGCCTCTCATCGAGGTGGCCTCTGTTGTCGCAGGGCACCAGCTCTGGATGCATGCGCTCCAGAGCTCCAGCTCGGCAATTGGACACATCGGTCCAGCCTCTCTGCAGCACGTGGGATCTTCCCAGGCCAGGGATCGAACCAATGCCCCTTGCAGTGCAAGGCGGTGTCCTTACCCACTGTACCACCAGGGAAGCCCTCAATATTTAATATTAATCTAAATAATGTGTCTTCAGGGAACCAGAACATAAAAATGCATGATAAATATGGCAAGTGTTTTCTTATGTTATGGCTCTAAGCCATTAGGGATAAAATAGTGTAGAAGCTGTTTTGAGTCTTGGTGTTAGCCTTGAAAGATTTCATAGAATGTATTTCAAGTCATTAAATAGGAACTATGAGGGTGCTTTCCTTCATGCAGTTGATTTATCAGGGACTTTTTTTGGGGGGGGGGCACTTCTATTGATCTTTCGTTTATCTGTTTTCATCCATCTTTGTTCTTTGGCCCATGTGGGCCTCCCATCACAGTGGCCTGTTGCTGCAGAGCACCGGCTCTGGGCGCATGCGCTCCAGAGCTCCGGCTCGGTAATTGGACACATTGGTCCAGCCGCTCCGTGGCACATGGGATCTTCCCAGGCCAGAGATCGAACTGGCACCCCTTGCAGTGCAAGGCGGTGTCCTTACCCACTGGACCACCAGGGAAGCCCTCAATATTTAATATTAATCTAAATAATGTGTCTTCAGGGAACCAGAACATAAAAATGCATGATAAATATGGCAAGTGTTTTCTTATGTTATGGCTCTAAGCCATTAGGGATAAAATAGTGTAGAAGCTGTTTTGAGTCTTGGTGTTAGCCTTGAAAGATTTCATAGAATGTATTTCAAGTCATTAAATAGGAACTATGAGGGTGCTTTCCTTCATGCAGTTGATTTATCAGGGACTTTTTTTGGGGGGGGGGCACTTCTATTGATCTTTCGTTTATCTGTTTTCATCCATCTTTGTTCTTTGGCCCATGTGGGCCTCCCATCACAGTGGCCTGTTGCTGCAGAGCACCGGCTCTGGGCGCATGCGCTCCAGAGCTCCGGCTCGGTAATTGGACACATTGGTCCAGCCGCTCCGTGGCACATGGGATCTTCCCAGGCCAGAGATCGAACTGGCACCCCTTGCAGTGCAAGGCGGTGTCCTTACCCACTGGACCACCAGGGAAGCCCCAGGGACTTTTTTTTTTAAACCTTTTTTTTTTTAACTTTTATTTATTTTTTTTTGGCTGTGCTGGGTCTTTGTTGATGTGTGCGTTTAGCTGCTCTGCGGTATGTGGGATCTTCCCGTGGCAGGGATCGAACCTGTAGCTCCTGCATTGGCAGACAGGCTCTTATCCACTGAGCCACAAGGGAAGCCCCCCAGGGACTTTTGATGACAGTGAAATGTTATGAAGTCTAGTCAGCTTTTTAGTAGTTTTGGTAGTTTACATTTATGAAACATTCTGTGGAAGTTTCAGCATCAAAGTATTTTAATTTTTAGATTACATGATTAGAATGTTTTGAGGTGCTGAAAATGATTAGCAGACATAACAATATTTATTAAAATGTCACTTCATGTTAGTATGATTCATGTTCGGTTTTAAATCATGTGTAACATAGACTCTTACTCTGGTCGTATTTTTTTTTTTCTTTCCCCCCTGTGGCTGTATTTGTAATTCATTTGGCCTTTGAATAAGTTTGTTCTCAGACTTACCCTTGCAGTCAGATATATTAGTAATAAGTATTGGCAAAGTTCACAGTGTTACTACTTGGCTTGAAGGAATTTTTGTTTTTGTTTTTGCTGAAACTCTTTTGTTGCTGATCTTATTTTTGAGTGAGTAATCAAGCTGACTTTATATTTTTCAGCCATTGATTTATCTAACACTTAAACATTTAGCTGAGTATTTCCTCACCTGTATTGATTTGACCAAGAGTCTTGCATAACCTATATCCTAGAAAATTTTATGAAAATTAACTACTAGTTCTCAGCACTGGATATGTGATAGAATCATCTGGGATGATTTAAAAAATAACTCACAGATTCTTAGGCGGAGTGGAAGGAGAGGCTGGGGTCAGTATTGCACAGAATCTTTCCATGTGATTCTGTTATATAGACAGAATAGAGAACAACAAAGGTTTGGAAATCTGGAAGACGTTCATCAAGAACCTTGTTTTCCAGAGCACGGGGATGAGTCAGGAGTGTCGGCATCCTCTGGGAGCCTTTTCAGAAATGCAGATTCTCAGGCCACGCTGTAGAGTCAGAATGTGTGTTTAAGTAAGATCTTTTGGAATTTATATGCATGTTTAATTTGAGGAGCACGGATTAAGAGTTTACTTCTTTGAAATTTTAGAAAGAAAAATTCATATCCATTCATAAAAGGTCATTTTGAGGAAATTTATTTAGACTAATAAACTCTAAATGAGAACAGAAAGGACTCACTGTCAAATAGATCTAGAAAAGACTTTATAGAAATTCACAGTGCATAATGAATAGCTAAACTCTAAAAAGAAATTTATTTCACTTTCTTTAATCCAGCCTTTACACAACTAACTTAACTACTGAACTCTTCTTTAGGTTACACCCCATTTATCTTAAGCTCTATTGATCAAACATTGGGGAAACTGCTCTGATATCTTTTGTATTAATTGATAAGATAATGTGTGAAAATTAACAAGTTTCATTTTAAAAGATTATGGATATTTGAAAGTTTGATTCAGTATGAAAAGCACAGGTTTGGGCTTCCCTGGTGGTCCAGTGGGTCAAGAGTCCGCCTTGCAGTGCAAGGGGCACCGGTTTGATCCCTGGCCTGGGAAGATCCCATGGGCTGAGGAGCTGTTGGGCCAGTATGTCCATTGCGAGCCAGCGCTTTGGAGCACATGCACCCAGGGCTGGTGCTCTGCAACAATAGAGGCTACTGCAATGGGAGGCCCACACATGCCAAAGAATAAAGATGGATGAAAAACAAATGATGACTTTAGAGGCAAAAAAAAAAAAAAGAAAAGCACAGATTTCAGTGTTTTTGACTACCAGTATTCTTGGTTTGGTATATCCTACTTTAAGATTTTTAAGGTTTATTTACTTTTTTGAAAGTTCTTTTGAAAAGCGCAGATTAATTACCTGCTGCTCTTCAAAGGCCCTAATTATGGGATTGCTATTCTGGATATATAGGGAAGTGAGTGGAACAGCAATAGAAAAATAATAGTTTCTTCTTAAGCTTGTATTTTTTTTAAAAAATTTTGGCCTCTTTTTTATTGTTTTAATTTTTTCACTTATTTTTATTTCTCATCCATCTTTATTCTTTGGCCTGTGTGGGCCTCCCATTGCAGTGGTCTACCTTGTTGCAAAGCACCAGCTCTGGACACACATGCTCCAGAGCTCTGGCTCGTAATTCGATACACCAGTTCAGTCGCTCCGTGCCATGTGGAATCTTCCCAGGCCAGGGATCAAACCCATGCCCCTTGCACTGCAAGACGGACTCTCTACCCACTTGACCACCATGGAAGCCCTTAAACTTATATTTTTATTATGCACTTCTCATGTCTCAGCTTTCATCTTTTATTACCTGCCATATTAGTCTTGTTCTCCTATGGTATGATTTTGGGATTTTTCTTATATATAACAGGCAAATAACTTATGAGTTACAATCCAGATTAAGCCTTAGATGTTTCATTAAAGTGATTGCCAGATTATTGAAAAGTTTAGCTTTATTGATATGGCCACTAGGGATTAAAGGAAAATTCAAATATGTCTTTGAATAAAAGGATAAATAAATAGCATTCATTTGGAATGTGAGGAGGGAAAAAGATTGCCGTTGAAATTTTAAGTCACTGGTATTTAAATAATCATTTAATTTTCTTTTAGGAGCTTGAACGGGAAATCACATTTCAGGGTGATAGTGCCATTTATTACTCTTATTATAAAGATATGTTAAAGGCACCTTCATTTGAAAGAGGTATGATAATGACATTTGTATATTTAGTAACAATATTTGCCTAAAATAAAACATTGTTCTTCTATGTGGAAGCCCTTGATTGTGGAGATTTATCTCAGAATATAGGTCTTTCTTATAGTTAATTTAAAAGTTGGAAAAAGGAGGCACAGAGTATTATATTGTGAGATCCTTCTTGATAGAGTTTAAAGTATTTAATGACCTCTGAATAACATGTCCTGTGTTTGTGAAAGCACAATAAATAATCTGGAGAAACATTTTTCTGACCTTAGGTGTATACGAACTGACACATAATAACAAAACTGTATCTCTGAAGACTATGAATGCAGTGCAGCAAATGTCTCTGTATCCAGAACTTATTGCCAGCATTTTATATCAAGCAACGGGTAGCAATGTATGTGTCTCTTTTGAGTTTAATATTTATTTTCTCACATATTTATGAATACTCAAAATTATATACTATCATTCTCTTATCTCCTTCTCTTTTTTTTCCCAACTAGGAGATTATTGAGCCAGTATATTTCTATATTGGCATTGTTTTTGGATTGCAAGGAATATATGTGACTGCTTTATTTGTTACAAGCTGGCTTATGAGTGGAACTTGGCTAGCAGGAATGCTGACTGTTGCATGGTTCATTATTAACAGGTAAGAAAGATATTTTTTATTAAGTTTTACAGGTTTTTGCTGACTGCAGTTGTCAGAGTTCTAACAATGGCACCCCCCTCCAAACTTTCCATGTCCCGATTCCTACCTGTGACTATGATGAGATATCATTCCTGTGGTTAATGTTATGTTATACAGCAGAGTTGATCTTAAGGTAGGACAATTACCTGGTTGGCCTGATCTAATCATGTGAGTCCTTAAAAGTGAGCAGCTTTCCGCAGCTGCTACAGAAGGGAAATCAGAGATATTTGAAATGTGGGAAGAATTTGGTGCCTTGTTGTTGGATTGAAGTTAGGAGGAAATGAATTCTGCCATCAACCAGTGAAGCCTGTAGAAAGACTACAAGCCCTGGATGAGAACTACAGTTCAATCGTTGCTTTGATTTCGGCCTTAGAATGCAGTGAACCAGGGCTTCCCTGGTGGTCCAGTGGGTAAAGAGTCCGCTTTGCAGTGTAAGGGGCAGCAGTTCGATCCCTGGCCTGGGAAGATCCCACATGTGGTGGAGTGGCTTTTGGACTGGTGTGTCCAATTGCTAGCCAGTGCTCTGGAGTGCATGTGCTCAGAGCTGGTGCCCTGCAATGAGAGAGGCCACTGTGATGGGAGGCCCACACATGCCAAAAGAATAAAGATGGATGCAAATAAGTAAGTAAATAAAACAATAAAAGAGGCCAAAAATTAAAATAAAGAATTGTATTTAATGACCTCTGAATAACATGTCCTGTGTTTGTGAAAGCACAATAAATAATCTGGAGAAACATTTTTCTGACCTTAGGTGTATACGAACTGACACATAATAACAAAACTGTATCTCTGAAGACTATGAATGCAGTGCAGCAAATGTCTCTGTATCCAGAACTTATTGCCAGCATTTTATATCAAGCAACGGGTAGCAATGTATGTGTCTCTTTTGAGTTTAATATTTATTTTCTCACATATTTATGAATACTCAAAATTATATACTATCATTCTCTTATCTCCTTCTCTTTTTTTTCCCAACTAGGAGATTATTGAGCCAGTATATTTCTATATTGGCATTGTTTTTGGATTGCAAGGAATATATGTGACTGCTTTATTTGTTACAAGCTGGCTTATGAGTGGAACTTGGCTAGCAGGAATGCTGACTGTTGCATGGTTCATTATTAACAGGTAAGAAAGATATTTTTTATTAAGTTTTACAGGTTTTTGCTGACTGCAGTTGTCAGAGTTCTAACAATGGCACCCCCCTCCAAACTTTCCATGTCCCGATTCCTACCTGTGACTATGATGAGATATCATTCCTGTGGTTAATGTTATGTTATACAGCAGAGTTGATCTTAAGGTAGGACAATTACCTGGTTGGCCTGATCTAATCATGTGAGTCCTTAAAAGTGAGCAGCTTTCCGCAGCTGCTACAGAAGGGAAATCAGAGATATTTGAAATGTGGGAAGAATTTGGTGCCTTGTTGTTGGATTGAAGTTAGGAGGAAATGAATTCTGCCATCAACCAGTGAAGCCTGTAGAAAGACTACAAGCCCTGGATGAGAACTACAGTTCAATCGTTGCTTTGATTTCGGCCTTAGAATGCAGTGAACCAGGGCTTCCCTGGTGGTCCAGTGGGTAAAGAGTCCGCTTTGCAGTGTAAGGGGCAGCAGTTCGATCCCTGGCCTGGGAAGATCCCACATGTGGTGGAGTGGCTTTTGGACTGGTGTGTCCAATTGCTAGCCAGTGCTCTGGAGTGCATGTGCTCAGAGCTGGTGCCCTGCAATGAGAGAGGCCACTGTGATGGGAGGCCCACACATGCCAAAAGAATAAAGATGGATGCAAATAAGTAAGTAAATAAAACAATAAAAGAGGCCAAAATTAAAAATAAAAAAAGAAGGCGGTGAACCAGAGAATCCAGCCATACTGTGTTGGGTTGATGAGTTAATAATTTTGTGTTCTTTTAAGTCGCTACATTTGCGGTCATTTGTTATGCAACAGTTGAAACAGTTACACCCACCTCTCTCCTTTTTTCAAACAGCAGCATTTGGCACACATGGATACACCTCCTCATTCCTTATTTATTTAAAATTGATGGTATAGCATCATGAAAAGAAGGAAGAGGCATCAGATGTGTCTATTTTAATACTGTATTAATTTATGAATTACTCATTTAGATTAATGTGTGCTTTGAATTGATAAATCCATTCCTTTTGGTGACCAGAGAAGTAGCACTTCATTAATAGTGAGCACAAAGAGGGTAGGGTATGAGGCTTCTTTGAAATGGAGGGCTAAAGTTTTCTTGGCATTGGTCAGAGTGAGAAATTTATTTTTTGAATATTCCTTGTTTTTTGCTTTTGAAAATGCTTCCTTTCCCCAGCACTTTCTTCCTTTAATGTGATTAAATTTTGGAAAATGAGACATTTCTTCTGTTATGTGTATATATATATATATATATATATATATATATATATATATATATATGGCAGCTGCCAAATGAAAAATATGATGCTTCCAAGTTATGGAGATTCGTATTTAGGGCTGTTTCTCTTACTGGGCTTTGTCTAGGGTCTTATGTTGGCAACAGTTTGATGTGTGGGATTTAAAAAAATCTTCCTTAGGTCCTTTCCTGGTGGCACAATGGTAAAGAATCCACCTGCCAATGCAGGAGACCCAGGTTTGATCCCTGATCCAGGAAGATCCCACATGCTGCCAGGTGACTTAGCCTCTGAACTACAACTATTGAGTTGGTGCTCTGGAGACTGGGAGCTGAAACTGCTGAGCCCACATACCCTGGAGCCCATGCTCCACCACAAGAGAAGCTACCACAGTGAAAAGCTTGCGCCCTGCAACTAGAGAGTTGCCCCTGCTCACCACAACTAGAGAAAGCCCACGTGCAGCAATGAAAACCCAGCACAGCCAACAACAAAAAAATTGCTTAGATGTTTTCAGGTATAGCTGGCCAGGATTTATGAGTTAGGTTTTAGGAAAAGTTAGGTACTTTTCTTAAAAGTACTGAGATAGGGGACTTCCAAGTGACTCAGTGGTAAGAAGTTGGAGATTTGATCCCTGAGTCAGGAGGATCCCTTGGAGAAGGAAATGGCAACCCACTCCAGTATTCTTGCCTGGGAAATCCCATGGACAGAGGAATCTGGTAGGCTGTATATAGTCCATGGCATTGGAAGAGTTAGCGATGAAACAACAGTTATTTAAACAGAGACCTTCTGAAAGGATTGCTTTCTAGACTATCTGATGTGTAACAGATCAGCCCTAAATTTAACAGCTTGCCTCCTCATTTAAAAAAGAAAGGAAGAGGCATCAGATGTGTCTATTTTAATACTGTATTAATTTATGAATTACTCATTTAGATTAATGTGTGCTTTGAATTGATAAATCCATTCCTTTTGGTGACCAGAGAAGTAGCACTTCATTAATAGTGAGCACAAAGAGGGTAGGGTATGAGGCTTCTTTGAAATGGAGGGCTAAAGTTTTCTTGGCATTGGTCAGAGTGAGAAATTTATTTTTTGAATATTCCTTGTTTTTTGCTTTTGAAAATGCTTCCTTTCCCCAGCACTTTCTTCCTTTAATGTGATTAAATTTTGGAAAATGAGACATTTCTTCTGTTATGTGTATATATATATATATATATATATATATATATATATATATATATATGGCAGCTGCCAAATGAAAAATATGATGCTTCCAAGTTATGGAGATTCGTATTTAGGGCTGTTTCTCTTACTGGGCTTTGTCTAGGGTCTTATGTTGGCAACAGTTTGATGTGTGGGATTTAAAAAAATCTTCCTTAGGTCCTTTCCTGGTGGCACAATGGTAAAGAATCCACCTGCCAATGCAGGAGACCCAGGTTTGATCCCTGATCCAGGAAGATCCCACATGCTGCCAGGTGACTTAGCCTCTGAACTACAACTATTGAGTTGGTGCTCTGGAGACTGGGAGCTGAAACTGCTGAGCCCACATACCCTGGAGCCCATGCTCCACCACAAGAGAAGCTACCACAGTGAAAAGCTTGCGCCTGCAACTAGAGAGTTGCCCCTGCTCACCATAACTAGAGAAAGCCCACGTGCAGCAATGAAAACCCAGCACAGCCAACAACAAAAAAATTGCTTAGATGTTTTCAGGTATAGCTGGCCAGGATTTATGAGTTAGGTTTTAGGAAAAGTTAGGTACTTTTCTTAAAAGTACTGAGATAGGGGACTTCCAAGTGACTCAGTGGTAAGAAGTTGGAGATTTGATCCCTGAGTCAGGAGGATCCCTTGGAGAAGGAAATGGCAACCCACTCCAGTATTCTTGCCTGGGAAATCCCATGGACAGAGGAATCTGGTAGGCTGTATATAGTCCATGGCATTGGAAAAGAGTTAGCGATGAAACAACAGTTATTTAAACAGAGACCTTCTGAAAGGATTGCTTTCTAGACTATCTGATGTGTAACAGATCAGCCCTAAATTTAACAGCTTGGAACAACAGACATTGTCTTGCATGATTTCTGAGGATCAGGAACCCAGAGTGGCTTATCTGGATGGTTCTAGCTTGACGTTTCATGTGAGATTGAGTCAGTAATTGGTTGGGGCTGTGATCATCTGAGGACTTGACTGACCTGGGCCATTTTTACTTAGTTCACTCATGTGGCTTTTGTAGGAAGCCTCAGTTCCTCATTGGCTGTTGGTTTGGAAGGTCTTAGTTTCTCATGTGGACCTCTGCAGAGGGCTGATCACAGCTTAGTTAACTGGCTTCCTTTAAAGTGAATGATCCAGGAGAGATGGGAGTGAATGTGTCATAGTGGAAGCCAGATGTCTTCTATACCTTAATCTCAGAAGTAATAGAACATCATTCTGCAATATTCTGTTGGTCATATAGACTAACCATGGCGCAACATGGGAAGTAGTTGTGTGGGGTATTAATACCAGGCTGCTGCGGTTCCTTTGCTATGTATGACCTGTCTGACTCTTGCAACCCCATGGACTGTGGCCTGCCCAGCTCACTCTGTCCTTGGGACGTCCCAGGCAAGAATACTGAAGTGGATTGTCATTTGCTTCTGCAGGGGATCTTCTTGACCCAGGAGGGAGGGACTATTGTGAAACATCTTGCAGGCTGGCTAGCATCTACAAAGAACTTTAATATTCATTTCATTTAATTCCTAAATCTTTCTTTATGAGAAATTCAGAGAGAAAGACCTGGCAACTTTTCCATGTAAAAGTAGCAGCAATTAAAGACTAATAAGGCTCCCTGTCAAATAAAATATTTTAAAGATCTTAGAATTGTAAGGAAATTGCCTTATTATAATTCAGTTTCCTTATTAAGTTGCCTTGTTTAATGGTACAATATATCCTGGGTAAGTGGAACAGAAGTTAGGTGAAACGTGAATCTGATATATTCAGTTAAAATGTATCTTTTAGCAATTGAGACATTCTTAGCACATAGTTTTGCTTTATATGTTTGTTTTGCATTGTTTATTTTTCAGTTTATATTTTTCTTTTTTTTTTTTGGTCACTCATTGTGTGACTTTGGGACTTTACTTCTCTGACCAGGGGGTGAACCCACACCCCCTGCAGTGGAAGCACAATCTTAACCACTGGACCACTAGGGAAGTCCCATGTTGGTATATATTTTATATGGCAAAATATGTTTTAATGCTCTGAAAGAATATGCTATCATTTTTATTCATCAGCTTTTGTTTATATATAATTGCCTAGAAAAGTATAAAAGATATTGATCATTTCATTATCATTATCAGTTGTTTCTTAACATTTTGTGTTACTTGTTCCTTACTAGTAGAAGTAGAAAGCAGGGTCGTTAAAACAGCTCCTGTTTATTCAAATCAAAGGAGGTAGGCATACTAGAAAATTTAAGAAAATTTCAGAAAATAGCACGGTGTATACAGTAGTGGGGGAAATCAGATGATTCCCTTTGAACAGGGTTAACCTGAGTCCAGTCTTAATGAAAACAATATACACATTTTTCTTGGGCCTCACTGGTTTCCTTATCTATAGATATATACTAGAAAATCACTTTCAGTGGACACATTTTTATGTCTGAAGAGCCAAAACATTATATCTGATTAAAAGTCTTTCCTAAGTTTAATCTTTGGCCCCAAAAGGTTTCTATTCACATTGGTAATTAATAAAAGGTAAGATACAAGGAATGCAAATGTTGTGGAGTTAACAGAAAATAATGGTAACACATGGTGCTGGGTATGTATCTGGATGCTTGTGGAAGTATAAGGTTTTTCAGCTTTAGATTCCAGTTTTTTTCCAGAAATTTCATTTTATTCCGGAGAAGTAATTTTACAAAGAAGGAAAGATTTCACTGCTTCAGTAGTATCATTTGTGAGAATACAAAAAATTAGGAAACAAATAGAAGGGAACTGTTGGGTAAATTGTAGTATGTCAATGCAGGGGAGCATCTGCCCATTAGAAGTTATACTAATATTGCATAGGTGTTTTTCAACTTTTCACATTATTCGTTGACATGCCAAGCTGTTTTTCACATCTAATCTAAATCAATGTTTTGGGGCTTCCGTGGTGGCTCAGTGTAAAGAAACCATTTACCAATGTAAGAGACATGAGTTCCAGCCCTGATCCAGGAATATCCCATATGCTGCGGAGCAGCGCAGCCTGTACACTACAGCTACGGAGCCTGTGCTCCAGAGCCTGAGAGCCAAAGCGCGTGAGCCCGTGTGCCACAGCTCCTGAAGCCCGTGCACCCTGGACCTGGTGCTTCACAACAAGAGAAGGCACTGCAATAAACCCAACATCACAGCTAGAGAGTAGCCCTCACAACCAAAGAAAAGCCCGTGTAGACAAAAACCCAGCACAGCCAAAAACAAATAAATTGGTGTTTCTCAAGTTTCATGAATGTATATTAAAAGCTTAATAATGCTGGATTTCATGTGTTGACTTAAATAATCTGAATGATGCATGGTTGCAAGCTCTGTCGCTTCAGTCGTGTCCACCTCAGCGACCCTGTGAACTGAAGCCCACCAGGCTCCCCTGACCATGGAATTCTCCAGGCAAGAATACTGGAGTAAAGAAAAATAAAAAAAAGAATACTGGAATAGGTCGCCATGCTCTCCTCTAAGGGATCTTCTCAACTCAGGGATCAAGTCCATGTCTCCTGCATTGGCAGGTGGATTCTTTACCACTAGTACACCTCGGAAGCCCAATTTGAATAGTGCTACTGAAAAATAAAACATAAAAGTATATTTTTAAGTTCCTCATGCTTAAAACACTTAGGCAACTATTGAAACTAGTTTACTGATGAAGTAAAAACCCAGTGAGATGTTAACTAAAAACTTTAATGTGAAGCTTTATATTTTGCTAAAGCCAAATTTCTTCTCTGTGTATGTAGTACTGGGGCTTCCCAGGTGGCTCAGTGGCAAAGAATCCACCTGCCAATGCAGGAGACATGGATTCGATTCGTGGGTCAGGAAGATCCACTGGAGAAAGAAAGGACAACACATTCCAGTATTCTTGCCTGGGAGTTCCAATGGACACAGGAGCCAGGTGGGCGGGGTCCTTGGGGTTGCAAAAGTATCAGACACGACTTAGCGACTGAATAATGTACATTGCACCAGACCAGAAGGTTCTTCTGAGTCTGACAGACCTACACAGCTGGGTACTGAGAGATGACTCACATTTCATGTTGCTTTTTTCAGTCCATTTTGAAATCTGTACGTTTTGTTTTTATTTGTCAATATATCACTTAGTACTAAGAAAAACCATCTCTCTTTTTTTCGGATTAGCCCAGGGCTGTTGAAGTAGTACTGTGTTAGCAACTGGATTATTAACACAAACAAACAAGTGAGTCCTGAAATCTTCTGGCAGTAATGAGTTAACCAGCAATTCAGTTGATTCAGATTATGCTTGTACTCTGGTGGTTTTTTTTTTTAAGCTTTTATTTTACTTTTAACTTGTACATGTGTTTCTCAAGTTTCATGAATGTATATTAAAAGCTTAATAATGCTGGATTTCATGTGTTGACTTAAATAATCTGAATGATGCATGGTTGCAAGCTCTGTCGGTTCAGTCGTGTCACCTCAGCGACCCTGTGAACTGAAGCCCACCAGGCTCCCCTGACCATGGAATTCTCCAGGCAAGAATACTGGAGTAAAGAAAAATAAAAAAAAGAATACTGGAATAGGTCGCCATGCTCTCCTCTAAGGGATCTTCTCAACTCAGGGATCAAGTCCATGTCTCCTGCATTGGCAGGTGGATTCTTTACCACTAGTACACCTCGGAAGCCCAATTTGAATAGTGCTACTGAAAAATAAAACATAAAAGTATATTTTTAAGTTCCTCATGCTTAAAACACTTAGGCAACTATTGAAACTAGTTTACTGATGAAGTAAAAACCCAGTGAGATGTTAACTAAAAACTTTAATGTGAAGCTTTATATTTTGCTAAAGCCAAATTTCTTCTCTGTGTATGTAGTACTGGGGCTTCCCAGGTGGCTCAGTGGCAAAGAATCCACCTGCCAATGCAGGAGACATGGATTCGATTCGTGGGTCAGGAAGATCCACTGGAGAAAGAAAGGACAACACATTCCAGTATTCTTGCCTGGGAATTCCCATGGACACAGGAGCCAGGTGGGCTGGGTCCTTGGGGTTGCAAAAAGTATCAGACACGACTTAGCGACTGAATAATGTACATTGCACCAGACCAGAAGGTTCTTCTGAGTCTGACAGACCTACACAGCTGGGTACTGAGAGATGACTCACATTTCATGTTGCTTTTTTCAGTCCATTTTGAAATCTGTACGTTTTGTTTTTATTTGTCAATATATCACTTAGTACTAAGAAAAACCATCTCTCTTTTTTTCGGATTAGCCCAGGGCTGTTGAAGTAGTACTGTGTTAGCAACTGGATTATTAACACAAACAAACAAGTGAGTCCTGAAATCTTCTGGCAGTAATGAGTTAACCAGCAATTCAGTTGATTCAGATTATGCTTGTACTCTGGTGGTTTTTTTTTTTTTTTTTAAGCTTTTATTTTACTTTTAACTTGTACAGAGTTCTGTTGTTTACAGATATGTATGTTCCCAGATTAGTCATATGTATATCCCCCCCATCACACCCCTCCAGACTGTCACACAGCACCCCTGCAGGATCCCCTTTTCTCACAGAGCAATGACTATAGCTATTTTCTTCACGTATGATAGTACAGGCCTTCATGCTACTTCCTTTACGCCTCCCACCCACTGTTACTTGCCCACAATGTCCATATGTCCACTGTCCATGTTGTACTCTGGTGGTTTTGAAATGAATACACAAACACTCAAAGTTGGCTGATCTCTGGGAATATATCCTTAGGCCCAGTTGATGAAAGTAGTTGTTATTTGAACTGCTAGTTTGTGCTGCCATCTGCTAGACTCTGCCTCTCGGGAGAAAAAGTAAGTCTCACTGGATTTTTGTCACATCCCACCATTATCCATCTGGTTCTTACTACCACCAGGGATGGTGTGGGGAGAGCACTGAGTAGTGCAGCTGTTCAGCACTATGACTGTGAGGAGGCTTGTTTGTGCAGAGAACACCTGGCAGAGCTACTCAGTTTTTGCTGCAGTGACTAGAGAAGATTCCCTCTTCCCTTCTCCGTTAGTGTTTATGGTCCAGTTTCGTAGGTTTCAGTGTACTGATCTGTGCAGCCATGAAATTAAAAGACGCTTGCTCCTTCAAAGAAAAGCTGTGACAAACCTAGACAGAGTATTCAAGAGCAGAGACGTCACTTTGCCAAGAAAAGTTCGTATAGTTAAATCTTTGGTTTTCCTAGTATTCATGTACGGATGTGAGAGTTGGACCATAAAGAAGGCTGAGCGCTGAAGAATTGATGCTTTTGAACTGTGGTGCTGGAGAAGACTCTTGAGAGTCTCTTGGACTGCAAGGAGGTCCAACCAGTCAATCCTAAAGGAGATCAGCCCTGAGTATTCATTGGAAAGACTGATGTTGAAGCTGAAGCACTGATACTTTGGCCACTGGATGCGAAGAGACGACTCACTGGAAAAGAACCTGATGTTGGGAAAGATGAAAAGCAGAAGGAAAAGGGGACGACAGAGGACAAGATGGTTGGACGGCATCACTGAGTCAATGGACATGAGTTTGGGCAAGCTCCAGAAGATGGTGAAGGCCAGGGAAGCCTGGTGTGCTGCAGTCCACGGGGTCGCAGAAAGAGTCAGACATGACTGAGTGACCAAACTGTACTGAACTGAAGGGAGTGAGTCTTTGGAATGAGGATTACAGGTTCGGCTTCCCAGTTGTGGGCTGGTAAGAGTGGTGGGCAGAGTCCGGACTTGAGAATAGACTTTCTCTCCTGTCTATTTCCTGACTCATGACATGAGAGTATCTTGTTTTGTCTTGTAGAAAGCTAACTTTCACACTTTTTCAGATGTAATGTTGTGTGAAAATAGGTGGTCTTTAGAATATGCAATGTTTACAAAATGGTATTGCAGCAATAAGATCTGGAGAAGAAATATTTATTGCACACATAGTAGAATCAATTCCAATTGGGTTAAAGAATTAAAAGTAAACAATGGAACCAATGATCACTATACAAAAACATTGGTGCCTGTTTCTAAAAACTTGTAATAGGTAAAGTCAGAAACAAGGTAAGTGTATAACAATAGGAAGGAACAATGGGAAGATTTAGATTGTGATAAACCTATACACTTACGTGCCATTCATTGTTCTTGAAGTTTATTGACATGTGTATTTTAGAAAACTGCTCATAATCTATTATTAAGTCAAAATAGTTCACAGAGAGTTATAAAAGAAGAAATATCTAATACTGTTTACTAGGTTCTAGACACTTTTTTCAACTTGTATTTCATTTGATTTAATATGTGTGTATATATATGTATATTCAGTTACATATACATTCATAGAACATAGTTTATTTTCTAATCCTTTTTAGCAGTTTATTGAGGTATTAAAATAGAATAAATTGTACATATTTAACATATATCAGTTCATAATTTTAGATGTTTAGATATAATTGTGAAGTCATCAATAAAATCAATATAATGTGATTGTCCCCCCACAGTTTTGTTGTGCTCCCTGGTAATCTCTCCCTTGTTCCTCTTCTTACCCCACCTCTACTGCTGTTCCACTATTTTCAGGAAACCAGTGATTTGCTTTCTGTCACTATAAATGAGTTTGCATTTTCTAGAATTCTATATAAATGGAGTCATACAGCATGTAATTTTATTTTTCTTCCACTCAGCATAACTATTTTGAGAATCACGTATGTTAAGTATATCAATAGTTCATTTCTTTTTATTGTAGTATCCTATTGTATGGCTCTGCCATATATGTTCCCAAACCAAGGATTGAACCCTTGCCCTTGGCAGTAGTGCGGAATCCTAACCACTGGACAGGCAGTACCATGATTTCAAAAACATAGTTTTGCTGATTTATGTATGGCTGCGCTAGGTCTTCATTGCTTTGTGTGGGTATTCTCTAGTTGTGCCGAGAGGGGGCTACTCTTCATTGCAGTGCCCTGGTGGCTCCTCTCAGTGGCTTCTCTGGCTGTGGGGCACAGGCTGTAGGTGCACGGGCTTCAGGAGTTACTCGCAACACATAGGCTCAGTGGTTGCTTGGGGGCCCCTGGAGCTCTTGGGCTCGGTAGTTGAGGCACACAGGCTCAGTAGCTGTGCTGCACAGCTTTAGTTGCTCTACAGCATGGGTGATCTTCCCAAACCAGGGTTTGAACCCCTGTCCCCTGCACTGGCAGGTGGATTCTTTATTTATTTATTAATTTTTGGGCAGGGGTCGGGTTGGGGAGGGAGGAGAGTGGGGGGCCTTTACTTTCATTTATTAAGTCAAAATAGTTCACAGAGAGTTATAAAAGAAGAAATATCTAATACTGTTTACTAGGTTCTAGACACTTTTTTCAACTTGTATTTCATTTGATTTAATATGTGTGTATATATATGTATATTCAGTTACATATACATTCATAGAACATAGTTTATTTTCTAATCCTTTTTAGCAGTTTATTGAGGTATTAAAATAGAATAAATTGTACATATTTAACATATATCAGTTCATAATTTTAGATGTTTAGATATAATTGTGAAGTCATCAATAAAATCAATATAATGTGATTGTCCCCCCACAGTTTTGTTGTGCTCCCTGGTAATCTCTCCCTTGTTCCTCTTCTTACCCCACCTCTACTGCTGTTCCACTATTTTCAGGAAACCAGTGATTTGCTTTCTGTCACTATAAATGAGTTTGCATTTTCTAGAATTCTATATAAATGGAGTCATACAGCATGTAATTTTATTTTTCTTCCACTCAGCATAACTATTTTGAGAATCACGTATGTTAAGTATATCAATAGTTCATTTCTTTTTATTGTAGTATCCTATTGTATGGCTCTGCCATATATGTTCCCAAACCAAGGATTGAACCCTTGCCCTTGGCAGTAGTGCGGAATCCTAACCACTGGACAGGCAGTACCATGATTTCAAAAACATAGTTTTGCTGATTTATGTATGGCTGCGCTAGGTCTTCATTGCTTTGTGTGGGTATTCTCTAGTTGTGCCGAGAGGGGGCTACTCTTCATTGCAGTGCCCTGGTGGCTCCTCTCAGTGGCTTCTCTGGCTGTGGGGCACAGGCTGTAGGTGCACGGGCTTCAGGAGTTACTCGCAACACATAGGCTCAGTGGTTGCTTGGGGGCCCCTGGAGCTCTTGGGCTCGGTAGTTGAGGCACACAGGCTCAGTAGCTGTGCTGCACAGCTTTAGTTGCTCTACAGCATGGGTGATCTTCCCAAACCAGGGTTTGAACCCCTGTCCCCTGCACTGGCAGGTGGATTCTTTATTTATTTATTAATTTTTGGGCAGGGGTCGGGTTGGGGAGGGAGGAGAGTGGGCGGGCCACTTCTATTGGTCTTTCATTTATCTATTTTCATCCGTCTTCGTTCTTTGGCTCCTGTGGGCCTCCCATCTCAGTGGCATCTGTCGCTATAGAGCTCCGGCTCTGGGCGCATGCGCTCCAGAGCTCCGGCTCGGTGATTGGACACATCAGTCCAGCCGCTCCGCGGCACGTGGGATCTTCCCAGGCCAGGGATGGAACCGGCGCCCCTTGCACTGCAAGGCAGTGTCCTTACCCACTGGACCACCAGGGGAAGCCCTGGCACGTGGATTCTTAACCACTTTGTCACCAGTGGACTCACTGTACCACGGTGATTGAACTAAATTAAACGCAAACATGGACGGTCTCCATTAGGAGTATTATGCAACAATTTTCATGAAGTGTTTTAAGCAATAGCATCTTTGTTTTTTGTGAGGGAAATAGCCATTGAATTTATGGAAATCAAAATTTAATTGTTGGGAAGGGAGTCCACTGAGGTGAAGGAGAAACACTGGAGACAACAGACTCTCAATGAAGATCGATAGAGGTGAAACTTAGGAGGAACCTCCAAAGACTTCTGTGTGTGACTCTGGAGATCTTCAGAACTCTCTATTATCTATCACATAGAAAGCTAATGTTAATTCTGGGTAACCTGCTGATTGGAAAGAGTATTTAACTAGATAATCAGAAGATATACATTGAAATCCTCGTTGTAGCATCTTCAAGCTATCTAACTTGATTAAGTCATTCATCTCTCTGAGCTTCCTGTTCCTTTTATATAAGGAGTAGTATAAGAACTGCTAACTCTGGCCACTGGATTTGCTCTGCGATGGCCCATGCTCTGTCTGTGGAGTGTGCTTTCTCTGAGTCTGAATAAATCTATTTCTTATACCTAAGGGAAAAAAAAAAAAACTGCTAACTCCACAGTGCCTGCTGTGCTCTAGAGAGAGCTGGCTCTCTTCTAAGGGAAGGGGGTGTGGGGGTTGAACTCCAGTGTACTCTGCAACAAGCTGTGTGTTGGAGCATGAGGCTGGATCTGCCCAGTGCAGAGATGCCTTCTTCAGTTTCTCACAAAGGCCCGCCTGTTCATCAAGCAGCTACAGCAGCACCAAGTCTTCCTGGGTGGGAGGTAAGGTAGGAGTGAAACACTACTATTTGTTCTCAGATGTTGTGTGGGTAACGGTGGCTTTGTTCATGCCTACCTCACAGGATATGGAGAACAATATGTGTGTGATGGTGCCTTGAAAAGTATAGTGTTACACAAATATAATGTCTTGCTATTCTGCTGTTCATCTGTGGTTTATTTTAGGGTAGATACAACAAGAATTGAATACTCCATTCCTTTAAGAGAAAACTGGGCACTACCATATTTTGCATGCCAAGTTGCTGCACTTACAGGCTATTTAAAAGCAACTTAAATTCTTATGGAGGTAAGATGCAAATTTATTTGTCACAATTCTGATGTCTTGCAAATGTGGTACATACCTTTAAAGCTGTTCATCTAAGAGTTAAGTAGTATTCAGTGAAACCTAGTTACTACGATAAAGGATATAGTTAGGTAATTGTGGTGACTTAATATTCTTTATGGAGAGGAGATGAAATTTTTTGTACATTAGGAGGACAAAAACACTGGAGACAACAGACTCTCAATGAAGATCGATAGAGGTGAAACTTAGGAGGAACCTCCAAAGACTTCTGTGTGTGACTCTGGAGATCTTCAGAACTCTCTATTATCTATCACATAGAAAGCTAATGTTAATTCTGGGTAACCTGCTGATTGGAAAGAGTATTTAACTAGATAATCAGAAGATATACATTGAAATCCTCGTTGTAGCATCTTCAAGCTATCTAACTTGATTAAGTCATTCATCTCTCTGAGCTTCCTGTTCCTTTTATATAAGGAGTAGTATAAGAACTGCTAACTCTGGCCACTGGATTTGCTCTGCGATGGCCCATGCTCTGTCTGTGGAGTGTGCTTTCTCTGAGTCTGAATAAATCTATTTCTTATACCTAAGGGAAAAAAAAAACAAAAAACTGCTAACTCCACAGTGCCTGCTGTGCTCTAGAGAGAGAGCTGGCTCTCTTCTAAGGGAAGGGGGTGTGGGGGTTGAACTCCAGTGTACTCTGCAACAAGCTGTGTGTTGGAGCATGAGGCTGGATCTGCCCAGTGCAGAGATGCCTTCTTCAGTTTCTCACAAAGGCCCGCCTGTTCATCAAGCAGCTACAGCAGCACCAAGTCTTCCTGGGTGGGAGGTAAGGTAGGAGTGAAACACTACTATTTGTTCTCAGATGTTGTGTGGGTAACGGTGGCTTTGTTCATGCCTACCTCACAGGATATGGAGAACAATATGTGTGTGATGGTGCCTTGAAAAGTATAGTGTTACACAAATATAATGTCTTGCTATTCTGCTGTTCATCTGTGGTTTATTTTAGGGTAGATACAACAAGAATTGAATACTCCATTCCTTTAAGAGAAAACTGGGCACTACCATATTTTGCATGCCAAGTTGCTGCACTTACAGGCTATTTAAAAAGCAACTTAAATTCTTATGGAGAGGTAAGATGCAAATTTATTTGTCACAATTCTGATGTCTTGCAAATGTGGTACATACCTTTAAAGCTGTTCATCTAAGAGTTAAGTAGTATTCAGTGAAACCTAGTTACTACACGATAAAGGATATAGTTAGGTAATTGTGGTGACTTTTTCTGTTAACTGATTGACAGTAAATTTTATCTAGGAGAAAGGAGATGATATATTGTTTTAGTACAGTTACTTGAGAAATATGAAGAATATCTTATGAAAATGAATGTCCCATTATTTTACCGTTTCACTTCTGGAGCATTGATGGCCTTTAATCCTCACGAGTTGAAGACTGTTAATGAGGCTATAAAGAGTCACTGCCGTGACGGCCGCGGTAGCCCTGCGTGTTTTCTCTGCCCATGTGTTTTCTGTGACTGAGGTAGAGGCAGACTAGTGAGCGGCAGGGGACTGTCCTGCATAGTTTAGATTCTTAACTTTTGTTGTGGTTGCTGTTGTTGCCATAAAGCCTTTCAGGAGTCAGATGAAGTTTAGAGATGCCACCTCAGAATAATGATTTTAAATACACAAAATAAATAATGCTAATAAAAGGCAACCCATTCCACTGAAATTGACTTCAGTGTAGTAATCTTCTGACAGTCTGTCTGCCTGTCTTAGATGAAGAATTCTTGGCCTGAGAAAAGGGACCACGGGGACCTGGTTGGCTAGGAAGTAGGATTCACTTATGGCTCCTTTATTGAAATTTCTGAAAAATGTTTTCTTCTTCTTTCAGGGATATCAGATATCCTGAGCATAGCAAACTTTATTTTAGTTTTTAATAGTAGTAGGATTTCCTTTTTTATCTAAGTAATAAGAACACATTTCAGATTTGTAATTTTCCTTTTGTTGGGTTTGTATAAAGAGACCTTTTGTTGAGTTTGTATAAATATTCTGAGAAAGAATATTTTCTATAATAGGGAGTCTTTAATTGAGTGTTTTCCCAGCCTTCTCCTAGGGAGGAAGAATAGTTCATCAGTTTTTATATAAAAGTGTATTACATCAAAATGAACTGCCTAAGCTTCTTTGTCTTTACCATTTATTTTTAATTAAAGTGAAAATTTTGTTGTCACAAAAAGGGTTGTTATTTTTATTTTTTGGCCACTCCTCTAGGCATCTTAGTTCCCAACAAGGGATCAAGCCCAAGCCCTCTTTAGTGGAAGTGGAATTCTAACCCCTGGACTGTCAGGGAATTCCCTGTCAAATATAAAATTATTTTAAATAAAATTGTTATTTAGGGATTACCTGGTAGTTCAGTGGTTAAGACTTTGCCTTCCAGTGCAGGGTGTATTGATTTGATCCCTGGTGCAGAAGCTAAGATCTCACATACTTTGCAGCCAAAAAACCAAAATATAAAACAGAGGCAGTATCACAACAAATTCAAGAAATGACTTTAAAAATAGTCCACATTAGAGCTTCCTTGGTAATTTAGTGCTTAAAAATCTGCCTGCCAAGGCAAGGGACATGGGTTCAATCCATGTTCCAGAAAAATCCCATGTGTCCTGGAGTAACCAGTCTGTGAACCCTAGAGCCTGAATGCTGCAACAAGAGAAGTCACCTTAACGAGAAACCCATGCTCCACAAGGAGGAGTAGCCTCCATTCATCGAAGCTAGAGGAAGCCCGCACACAGCAACAAAGACCCAGCACAGCCAGAGATAAATAAATAAAAAGAAATCATAAAAGATATTACTTACAACAAAATAAAAGTTTTAAGAAATAGTCCACATCAAAGAATTTTCTTTAAAAAATAAATAAAATTATTATTTCTGTTTATTTTAAAAGGAGTTTTAAGAGAGGTAGAATCAAGTGTAAACTTATTTTTTCCCTTCTATACCATATTTTGTATTTTTCTGAATGTCTTTTTCTATTGCCATGTTATATATTCTTTCTTGTACTTTTTATATTTTATTTTTGGTTTTCACTGCTGCTGCAGGCTCTTCTCTAGTTGCAGGGAGTGGGGGGGCTACTCTCTAGTTGAGGTGAGCAGGCTTCTTGTTGCTGTGCCTTCTCCCGTTTTGGAACTCCAGGGCACCAGGCTTCAAAAGTTGTGGCACATGGGCTCAATAGTTGTAGCTCTGAGGCTCTAGAGCACAGGCTCCATAGTTGTGGCTCATGGGCTTAGTTGCTCCACAGCACGTGGGATCTTCCTGGCTCAGGGATCAAACCTGTGTCTCCTGCATTGGCAGGTGAGCTCTTTACCACAGAGCTACCAGGGAAGCCCCTCTAGTACTTTTTTTAGTACTCCAGAGCTCCAGCTCGGTAATTGGACACATCGATCCAGCCGCTCCGCGGCACGTGGGATCTTCCCAGGCCAGGGATTGAACTGGTGCCCCTTGCACTGCAAGGCGATGTCCTTACCCACTGGACCACCAGGGGAAGCCCCGACCCAGTATTTTTTGAAGGGATCCAAGAATTGCTTATAAAGCACTCCTGTTTTTGTTTACATTTTTTCTCCTTTTTAATTTAAGCACAATTATTTTTCTGTATTTTGAAAGTATTCTGTGAGATTCTCCCTGCGCCCCTTCCATCCTCTTTCCTTTTTCTTCTTTAAAAATAGTCCACATTAGAGCTTCCTTGGTAATTTAGTGCTTAAAAATCTGCCTGCCAAGGCAAGGGACATGGGTTCAATCCATGTTCCAGAAAAATCCCATGTGTCCTGGAGTAACCAGTCTGTGAACCCTAGAGCCTGAATGCTGCAACAAGAGAAGTCACCTTAACGAGAAACCCATGCTCCACAAGGAGGAGTAGCCTCCATTCATCGAAGCTAGAGGAAGCCCGCACACAGCAACAAAGACCCAGCACAGCCAGAGATAAATAAATAAAAAGAAATCATAAAAGATATTACTTACAACAAAATAAAAGTTTTAAGAAATAGTCCACATCAAAGAATTTTCTTTAAAAAATAAATAAAATTATTATTTCTGTTTATTTTAAAAGGAGTTTTAAGAGAGGTAGAATCAAGTGTAAACTTATTTTTTCCCTTCTATACCATATTTTGTATTTTTCTGAATGTCTTTTTCTATTGCCATGTTATATATTCTTTCTTGTACTTTTTATATTTTATTTTTGGTTTTCACTGCTGCTGCAGGCTCTTCTCTAGTTGCAGGGAGTGGGGGGGCTACTCTCTAGTTGAGGTGAGCAGGCTTCTTGTTGCTGTGCCTTCTCCCGTTTTGGAACTCCAGGGCACCAGGCTTCAAAAGTTGTGGCACATGGGCTCAATAGTTGTAGCTCTGAGGCTCTAGAGCACAGGCTCCATAGTTGTGGCTCATGGGCTTAGTTGCTCCACAGCACGTGGGATCTTCCTGGCTCAGGGATCAAACCTGTGTCTCCTGCATTGGCAGGTGAGCTCTTTACCACAGAGCTACCAGGGAAGCCCCTCTAGTACTTTTTTTAGTACTCCAGAGCTCCAGCTCGGTAATTGGACACATCGATCCAGCCGCTCCACTGCACGTGGGATCTTCCCAGGCTAAGGATCAAACCGGTGCCCCTTGCACTGTAAGGCGGTGTCCTTACCCACTGGACCACCAGGGGAAGCCCCGACCCAGTATTTTTTGAAGGGATCCAAGAATTGCTTATAAAGCACTCCTGTTTTTGTTTACATTTTTTCTCCTTTTTAATTTAAGCACAATTATTTTTCTGTATTTTGAAAGTATTCTGTGAGATTCTCCCTGCGCCCCTTCCATCCTCTTTCATTTTTTTTTCTTCTTTTAAAAAACATTAAGGTAAAGGAGGTAAATTATATTTATCATTTATTTGATTACTTACAATCATTCATCTGGTACTGGGCTTCCCTGGTGGGTCAGATGGTAAATAGTTCACCTGCAATGCAGGAGACCTGGTTTCAATCCCTGGGTTGGGATGATCCACTGGAGAAGGGAATGAGAACCCACTCCAGTATTCTTGCCTAGAGAAATCCATGGACAGAGTAGCCTGGTGGGCTACAGTTCATAGGGATCACAAAGAGTGAGACACAACAAAGTGACTGACACATACACACATCTGCTGCTCAAAAGTACACAGCAAGAGCAAAACAGCTGTGCAAATGTTAAAGCGGTAGCATTGTTAAGGATTCTGTAAAAACATGACAGTAAAAAAAAGATCAAGTTTATACTGTGGTGTGTTCTTAACCCTTCAGCTTACAACTCAACTTTTTAAGTAAACAGAGTGCTTTCTGCTTCTCTTGCCACGGTGCCCATGAAAAAGCATGTGGCACGGGGTGGGAGCAAACAAAGAGAAGCAGGTCCTGAAGTTTACTCTTGTCTATACCCAGCTCATAGAAGGTGAAATCATTGATGCTGCCAATTTTGAGCAGTTTCTTCAGGAGAGCATTAAAGTCAATGAAAAATCTGGGAATCTTGGTGGGGTATTGTAACAATTGAAAGAAGCAAAAGCAAGATAAACTTCTGAGGTGCCTTTTGCTAAAAAGTATTTGCAATATCTCCCCAAAAAGTTTTTGAAAAAGAATAACCTATGTAATTGCTAAGAGCCAAGAGAGTTACAATTGTGTTACATCCAGGTTCATCATGATGAAGAAGAGGAGGAAGATAAGAATGGAATAAATGGATAAGATGGAATTATCTGGAATATTTTTTGTTGTTGTTGTTTTGGGGGAGGGCGGCGCAGGTTGGGGAGGGATAGGGGCGGGCAGGCCACTTCTATTGGTCTTTCCCTATTTTCATCCATCTTTGTTCTTGTGGCCCATGTGGGCCTCCCATTGTGGTGGCCTCTGTTTTCGCAGAGCACCGGCTCTTGAGCGTGTGCGCTCCAGAGCTCCGGCTCAGTAATTGGACACATCGGTTCAGCCACTCCGCGGAACATGGGATCTTCCCAGGCCAGGGATTGAACTGGCGCCCCTTGCCCTGCAAGGCGATGTCCTTACCCACTGGACCACCAGGGAAGCCCCTGGAATAATTTTGTATGTTGTTTAGTTGCTAGGTCAAGTCCGATTCTTCATGGCTGCATGAACTGTAGCTCGCTAGGCTCCTCTGTCCATGGGATTCTCCAGGCAGGAATACTGGAGTAGGTTGCCATTTCCTTCTTTAGAGGATCTTCCCAATCTAGAGACAGAACCCACATCTTCTGCCTTGGCAGGTGGGTTCTTTACCATTGAGCCATCTGGGAAGCCCAATTTTGTATGACTACTTGACTAAAACTTAGGAATCAAATATATATATATATAACTATTTTTCCAGTATGATTGGTTATCCTTGCATTCAGCCTGTATAGCCACATCTTTGTGTATTTTGTAATCTAAAGAAATTTGTACCTGAATCGATAATGTTGTATCAGTGTCAGTTTCTTGGTTTTGACAATGTATCATGGTCATGGAAGATACTGTTGTTGAGGGAAACTGAGTGAGGGAGTCCATAGGATTCTTTATACAACGTCACGAGGACTAATTTTTGCAATTTCTTGAGAACTAATTCAAACTAAATATATGTATTTATGTTATAAACTTTTTTACATGCATTTCTTTTCTGGGCAGAAGAGTGTATTAGTAGTATGAATTTTTATCATGTGGTTTCAAGTAACCATCACCATAATCAAGACATATACACAGAACTCTCTCTCTCTCTCTCTCTCTCTCTCTCACTCTCTCTCTCTCTCTCTCTCTCTATGGCTTCTCTGGTGCTCAGAGGTAAAGAATTTGCCTGCATGGTAGGTGACACAGGAGACGTGGGTTCAATCCCTGGGTCAGGAAGATCCCTTGGAGGAGGGCGTGGCAACCCACTCCAGCATTCTTGCCTGAAGAATTCCATGGACAGAGGAGCCGGGCTGACTACAGTTCATAGGGTTGCAAAGAGACAGACATGACTGACGCACCTGAGCATGTGTGCATATATGTAAGTTCTGGCAAACACGGATTTGTTCTCTTTCACTAAAATTTTGAAAGGTTATATAAATGAAATTCTGTAGTATATTATCCTTTGAGATTTACTTTTTTCGTTCAGTTTAATGCTGTAAACATCTGTCCAAGTTCAAATGTACTAGTACTGGCTCCACTGTCCATGGACCACCAGGAGCCCCTGGAATAATTTTGTATGTTGTTTAGTTGCTAGGTCAAGTCCGATTCTTCATGGCTGCATGAACTGTAGCTCGCTAGGCTCCTCTGTCCATGGGATTCTCCAGGCAGGAATACTGGAGTAGGTTGCCATTTCCTTCTTTAGAGGATCTTCCCAATCTAGAGACAGAACCCACATCTTCTGCCTTGGCAGGTGGGTTCTTTACCATTGAGCCATCTGGGAAGCCCAATTTTGTATGACTACTTGACTAAAACTTAGGAATCAAATATATATATATATAACTATTTTTCCAGTATGATTGGTTATCCTTGCATTCAGCCTGTATAGCCACATCTTTGTGTATTTTGTAATCTAAAGAAATTTGTACCTGAATCGATAATGTTGTATCAGTGTCAGTTTCTTGGTTTTGACAATGTATCATGGTCATGGAAGATACTGTTGTTGAGGGAAACTGAGTGAGGGAGTCCATAGGATTCTTTATACAACGTCACGAGGACTAATTTTTGCAATTTCTTGAGAACTAATTCAAACTAAATATATGTATTTATGTTATAAACTTTTTTACATGCATTTCTTTTCTGGGCAGAAGAGTGTATTAGTAGTATGAATTTTTATCATGTGGTTTCAAGTAACCATCACCATAATCAAGACATATACACAGAACTCTCTCTCTCTCTTTCTCTCTCTCTCTCTCTCACTCTCTCTCTCTCTCTCTCTCTCTCTATGGCTTCTCTGGTGCTCAGAGGTAAAGAATCTGCCTGCATGGTAGGTGACACAGGAGACGTGGGTTCAATCCCTGGGTCAGGAAGATCCCTTGGAGGAGGGCGTGGCAACCCACTCCAGTAGTCTTGCCTGAAGAATTTCATGGACAGTGGAGCCGGGCTGACTACAGTTCATAGGGTTGCAAAGAGACAGACATGACTGACGCACCTGAGCATGTGTGCATATATGTAAGTTCTGGCAAACACGGATTTGTTCTCTTTCACTAAAATTTTGAAAGGTTATATAAATGAAATTCTGTAGTATATTATCCTTTGAGATTTACTTTTTTCGTTCAGTTTAATGCTGTAAACATCTGTCCAAGTTCACATGTACTAGTAGTTTGTTCCTTGTCATTACTGAGTAGTATTACAACAAGATGAATATTTTAATCATGTATTTTGTAGCTTGCTTTTCACTCTTGAGGCTAGATCTCATGTTCCCAGTTGCATTAGGATACCCAAGCTCAGATCTTCTGTGCAGTTCTCTGGAGCCAACTAGAGATAATCTGTGATTGGTTACTGAAGCCCAATTAATGTTGCTTAAGTAATATGTATAAAAAAGCTGACAATAAAGGCATAGTTGAAAACAAAGTTAGATCCTGCTGGGTGCTGTGTGACGGTCTGGAGGGGTAGGATGGGGGGGATATACCTATGACTAATCTGGGAACATACATATCTGTAAACAACAGAACTCTGTAAAAGTTAAAAGTAAAATGAAAGTTTTTTTTTTTTTTTTTAAAGTGAGAAAGATGAAGGAGAGACAACAGTGTGTAGAATTTTGAAAATGTCTAGAGAAAGGAGAAACTTAGGTCATTTTCCAGATTGTTTGGCATATGTTTCTATCATTTAAAAAAAATTGGGGGCTTCCCCTGGTGGTCCAGTGGGTAAGGACACCGCCTTGCAGTGCAAGGGACGCCGGTTCGATCCCTGGCCCGGGAAGATCCCACGTGCCGAGGAGCTGCTGGACCAATGTGTCCAATTACCGAGCCGGAGCTCTGGAGCGCAATGCGCCCTGAGCCAGTGCTCTGCGACAACAGACGCCACCACGATTGGAAGCCCACAGGAGCCAGAGAACAAAGACGGATGAAAATAGAGAGAAATGAAAGACCAACAGAAGTGGCCCTCCTGCTCCCCTCCCTCCCCAACCCGACCCTCGCCCAAAATAAATAAATAAATCTTTAAAAAAAAATTTGGCTGTACCACATGGCATGCGGGATCTTAGTTCCCTAACCAGGGATCAAACCCAGGCCCTTGTAGTAAAAGCATCAAGTCCTAACCACTGGACCACCAGGGAATCCCTTCTATCATATTTTCACTGCATATTCTTAGCATAGTTGGAGAATAAACCTTTAGAATTGTCGATTTGTTTCATTATGCTGTAGTTTTTCCCTAGCATCCCCAGAACAATTTCTAAGTCGCCAGTAGGTTAATTAGGTTGGATCTAGATTTGACCTTTCATTGATTTCTGGAGCTGATTTTTCTTGAGTATAATCGGATTTTAAGACTGTTATTATAGTTCTGTTGTTCCACATTAAAAGATTTCTAGAGCACTTTCTCTTATAGCTAAGGTGATAGAGCAGAAGCTTATGTATCCCTGTAGCGCTGAGCCCTTCTGAGGCTGGCACTTGGTGTTTGATCAGCTGGTAGATTTTTTCCATCTCTCACATTTTGTTGTGTACTCTTAATCTTATTCACGGTACTGGAAAATTCTTATTATCTGCTGATGGTCTGAGTTGTTTCTGACTCTGGAATTTATCACTGAGTATATTCAGGTGAGTCTGAAAGATTTAGTTTAGAAGAACACAGTTTTTTTTTGTTTTTTTTTTTTGACAATGCCTCTCGGCCTGTGGAATCTTAGTTTTTCCAACTAGGGAACGAACCTGCAACGTCAGCAGTGGAAGCGTGGAGTCCTAACCACTGGAATACCAGGGAAGTCCTCAAGAAAAGAGTGCTTAGGTTTCTTGACTTGATCCTAATTGTCTTTTTCCTGTTTTTATCAGAACAAAGTCTTTTGACATTATGGCTGATGGGGGTGTTGGGAATACAAAATAGATCACTAGAAGAAGTTGGGACTGTTTCTAGAACCTATGCTAAGGAATCACTTGGGAGACGACATTTGGAAGGACAGAATCAGTTTTAGCCAGACAGTGAAATCACTGTGTGTAGTATTTTAGTAGGGGAAAGTAGCTGAGAGTTTTATATAATTGACAGCCAGGGCTTGGGGAAAGGTAAGGCCGCACTCTGCTGAGAGGAAGTGAAAAAGCAATGGACTTTTCTCCATGGGGTGTGAAATGGGCTGAGACATATCCTATTAAATGTAAACTCTTAGGAAAATAAGAAGTGAAAGTGAAATGAAAATATAATCTAGAGTGAAGGGAGTTACTGCCACTGTAACTAAAGCCCAGCAATCAAGTCTAGTAAAAGCCACCATTTGAAAGTATTTATTACTTTATCTCTTTTGAAATGAAAGAAAATTGAACTGAATTGTCTTCCTTTCATTTTTTTTGGCCTTCTTGAGGTTCTCAGTATGATGTTGAATTTCTCTATAGAATGTTTGATCTTATTGTTTATGTAAGAGTTTAATAATCATATGATTTTCATTTATTAGGTTATTTATAATTATGTATAGTCTTACAGTGGAACCAGTAACAGGGCTGAAAAATTTCAGGCAACTTTATAGGTTCTTATAGTAATAAAGCTGTTAATATTTAGCTTCTTTCTTTTGTTTCCCTAGAGGTTTTGCTACTTGTTGATGAGTGCTTCAACTTACACCTTTATGATGATGTGGGAGTACAGCCACTATCTCTTGTTTCTTCAAGCAATATCTCTCTTCTTGCTAGATAGTTTTTCACTGGAGCAAAGTGACAAGGTATTATGGCATTTCAAAATTATGATTTTACATCTAGAGAATTTTAAATCTGGTGTTTATGGGGTTGTATAAAACCATTTAGCTTTTAAGCTTATTTTAAAGTGTTTTAATAGGCTCTGATTTATACTTCTACTGCACCAGTTGTTAAATTCTTTCTTCTCTAGCCTTTTAGAAGCATTTTGAAATTCCCGTAAACCTAGGCTGTTTAATCAGTCGCCTCTGTGCTTCCTCTCTGTTTCTTGCCATTTCTCCATCTTCCCTTTGTGTTTCTTAAAAAAAAAAAAAATAGTGACATGTGTGAATACAGGACATGTGCAGAAAAGTATATGTATGCTATATATACAATGTATAGGAAAAATAGTATTTAAATACCCAGGTCAAGAATTGGAGCATGTCAGTGCCCTGGAAGCCTGTTTTTCCCAGTCTGCTCCCTCCCCAACAGAGGCTAATTGTCTTGAATTTTGTTAATCCTTACCTTCTTTTTCTTTCCTTTTTTTTTTTTTTTTTACCATCTATTTATATATTTCTAAAAGATATGTTATTAAATAATATTCTGCTTATTTTTGCCTGATTTGCTTTTGAGATTCATCCATGGTGATGTACAGAGCTGTATTTCATTCATTTTTCTTTATTGATGTATTCTACTAATGATGAACATTTCAGTTTTTTTCTAGTTTATTGTTTATATGACCAGTGTTGCTTGAGGCATTATTTTTTTTTTCTTAATTTTGGCCTCTTTTATTGGTCCTTCATTTATTTATTTTCTGGCCTGTGTGGGCCTCCCATCGCAGTGGCCTCTCTCGCTGCAGAGCACGAGCTCTGGCTCATGCGCTCCAGAGCGCTGGCTTGTAATTTGACACACCAGTCCAGCTGCTCCATAGCACGTGGGATCTTCCCGTGCCAGGGGTTGAACCAGTGCCCCTTGCACTGCAAGGTGGACTCTTTACCTACTAGACCACCAGAGAAGCCCCTCTAAGCATTCTTTTTTATTATTATTATTATTCTAAGCATTCTAATATGTCTCACCTGGCCCAGAAGATTTTTCTAGAATATCTATGTTATAGTGGAATTAGAGGAGTCAAAGCATATGTGCATATTCAATCTAACTATTGATTTGAAGCCTTTCCCAGTATAGTTATATCAGTTACTGCTCTCAGCGGTAGTTTTCATAAACATTCACTTCCTTTCTTTATCTTTTTTTTTGGGGAGGGGGGCTCTGTTCTCTTTCTTTTCTTTATAAACATTTATTGAGTATTTAATATGTTGGGTAAGTCAGAAATTTGAGAATCTTCGTGCTCATACTTTTCTTCAGCTGGTCCAGAGTCCTGTTACTTGGTTATTTTAATAGACAGCATTTAATATAAACAATTATTGACCAAGTATAGAGTTGTTAACTTGTTAATTGAAAGAGTAATAAGTACCTGAAAGTATTATAGAGGTAACAGCTTCAGGAAGCAGTGAGCACCCCTAGAGCTGAGGAAGAATTTGGAATTATTAAAACTTAGAACTTTAGAAGGACCCCCAGGGAGCTGAAAGAAACTTCTGATGAGAGACCACTGCTCAACTTTGCTGGTGTCTCTGAACTGGAAAGAAGAGCCCTGTGGAAATGGGAGCCAGCCTTCTGAGAATAGAACTCTTCCCAGCTGTTCTAACAGGAAGGAATTACTCTGTGGGAGTGAGGAGCCTCGCTGAGGTGATCCTCCCAGGAACTGCAGGCTGCACAAAGGAATGTGTCCCTGCTCCGCCCACCAACCCTATGTCTCAGGAGCACAGATTCTCAGTGCTTAATAGGGAGTCTAATGGAAAAGCAGAAATATAGATTACAGAGGTTGGCCCTAGGATTGCGAGGCCGGGATGGAGGCATATGTTTGGAGCTAAGAAAACCAGCAGCCAAAATGAAAAAAAAAAAACAGAATATTGCCAGCACCCAGCAGATCCCATAGTGTCCTCTCCTGGCCATTGTATCAGCCCCCAACAGTGAGGTGTCTTTTTGAAAATGACTCTAGCCTTTTAGGAATGTTTTTTGTTTCTGTTTTATGTTTTTTGTTTAACTTTTAACACTCTGCCTTTTGATTTCTCTCCCTTCTCCCAACTAATGTCTAGTTAGGAGTCTTAGTTTTCTCCTCTCTATTCAATAAAAATTTTATTTATGGTAGATTAAGCTATACTATTGAATTTTAGAAAAGAAATCTAGTAAGATAACTTTCCTGGGAGATCTTCTATTAGGAAATTGAATTAGCTTTCTTATTGTCGCTGTTAAATGGACTAGGTGCAAAAATTCTTTTCTCTGGTGCTGCATTTCATGGCAGTCTGTTTTCATTGGGTAGATTTTGGGGAACTGCTGTTAAGATTATGATTTTTTATTTATGTAGCTTGATGTTACATAGATGCACCAGACAAACCACGTGAAATTAAGTCAGAGCTTGGGATTAATCTAGGTTCTTCCAGTGTGATTTAGACATCCATGGTTTCAAGAATTTTTACTTTGTTTCCAGAGAGTGCTTTCTAAATAAAAAGTAATAAATTACTTACATTCTATGATATTAAAAATATGAATTGAATGGTTGTACAGCTCTGTACAAAATTATAGTAGAGCATTTACTTTATAATTGTGGTCAAATTCACCTAATGAAAAAATGTACAATAAAATTAATTTTATTCTCATTTTATTTCTGTCCCAACAGGTTCATGAAGTTTATAAAATCTATATATTTTCTCTCTTTCTGGGATATTTGCTGCAGTTTGAGAATTCAGCTTTATTGGTGTCACCTTTATTAAGTTTAGTAGTAGCCTTAATGCTTGCTAGGTGCCTGCAGGTAATTAGAATTGCCTCTTTTTTTTTTATCATTCTTGGGGTAAATTTTTAAATTAATTTTTTAAACCTCATTTCTTTTTTCATATTGTTCCTCCTCCCCATAGCTGAATGTGAAGAAAGGAACTTTTGTAGCTAAAATAATGAAAGTGATTAGCTTTTACTTGGTGTGTACTCTGACCGTGACACTGAATATTCTCATGAAGGTAAGTAACTGTGCTTGAGAGTCATGTAGTAGAACAATTTGAATAATTTAATATTGAGCTAAAATTTGTATCAGCCCCCACTGAGTTCTTTTAAAATGTCTAGTTAGGAATGTTTTTGTTTCTGTTTTATGTTTTTTGTTTAACTTTTAACACTCTGCCTTTTGATTTCTCTCCTTCTCCCAACTAATGTCTAGTTAGGAGTCTTAGTTTTCTCCTCTCTATTCAATAAAAATTTTATTTATGGTAGATTAAGCTATACTATTGAATTTTAGAAAAGAAATCTAGTAAGATAACTTTCCTGGGAGATCTTCTATTAGGAAATTGAATTAGCTTTCTTATTGTCGCTGTTAAATGGACTAGGTGCAAAAATTCTTTTCTCTGGTGCTGCATTTCATGGCAGTCTGTTTTCATTGGGTAGATTTTGGGGAACTGCTGTTAAGATTATGATTTTTTATTTATGTAGCTTGATGTTACATAGATGCACCAGACAAACCACGTGAAATTAAGTCAGAGCTTGGGATTAATCTAGGTTCTTCCAGTGTGATTTAGACATCCATGGTTTCAAGAATTTTTACTTTGTTTCCAGAGAGTGCTTTCTAAATAAAAAGTAATAAATTACTTACATTCTATGATATTAAAAATATGAATTGAATGGTTGTACAGCTCTGTACAAAATTATAGTAGAGCATTTACTTTATAATTGTGGTCAAATTCACCTAATGAAAAAATGTACAATAAAATTAATTTTATTCTCATTTTATTTCTGTCCCAACAGGTTCATGAAGTTTATAAAATCTATATATTTTCTCTCTTTCTGGGATATTTGCTGCAGTTTGAGAATTCAGCTTTATTGGTGTCACCTTTATTAAGTTTAGTAGTAGCCTTAATGCTTGCTAGGTGCCTGCAGGTAATTAGAATTGCCTCTTTTTTTTTTATCATTCTTGGGGTAAATTTTTAAATTAATTTTTTAAACCTCATTTCTTTTTTCATATTGTTCCTCCTCCCCATAGCTGAATGTGAAGAAAGGAACTTTTGTAGCTAAAATAATGAAAGTGATTAGCTTTTACTTGGTGTGTACTCTGACCGTGACACTGAATATTCTCATGAAGGTAAGTAACTGTGCTTGAGAGTCATGTAGTAGAACAATTTGAATAATTTAATATTGAGCTAAATTTTAATGAGAATAATGGGATACCAAAGTAATAGAGTTTATACAGTACTATTTTTAGTTGAACAATAATTGTACCTATTATACTAGGTGAGAAAATAGGATTCTGAATTTTTTCTAGATATATATATATATATATTTTTTTTAATTAATTAATTTATTTATTCTGGGCGGGTGTCGGGTTGGGGAGGGAGGGGCCACTTCTTTTGGCCTTTCATTTCTCTATGTTCTTTGTTCTTTGGCTCCTGTGGGCCTCGCATCGCGGTGGCATCCATTGTTGCAGAGCGCCTGCTCTGGGCGCATGCACTCCAGAGCTCCGGCTCAGTAGTTGGACACATCAGTCCAGCCGCTCCGCGGCACATGGGATCTTCCCAGGCCAGGGGTCGAACCGGCGCCCCTTGCACTGCAAGGCGGTGTCCTTACCCACTGGACCACCAGGGGAAGCCCCTTTTCTAGATATATTTGTAAAAATTATACTTTAATTTTCCTTTAAAATGTCATCTTTACCCAAATTAACATTAAATAATATGTAGAATAAATTTAGATGTGTAAAAGACATTCAAAAGAGTGGGTAAGTTATTTATGCTAGCTGGGAAAAGGTTAAAATTTCCTTCCTAACTCATTATAGTTTTATGCTAAGCTATAGGGTAATATAATTGACTTTTGCCAATAAATCTCCATGCTTCATAGTTATACCATGCATTTTTTTTTTAAAGATTTATTTATTTATTTTGGTGGATGGGGGGTGGGGAGGGAGGGGAGCAGGCGGGCCACTTCTATTGGTCTTTCATTTTTATTTATTTTTCATCCATCTTTGTTCTTCGGCCCGTGTGGGCCTCCCATCGCGGTGGCCTCTGTTGTCGCAGAGCACTGGCTCAGGGCACATGCGCTCCAGAGCCCTGGCTCGGCAATTAGACACATCGGTCCAGCCACTCCGCGGCACGTGGGATCTTCCCAGGCCAGGGATCGAACCAGCGCCCCTTGCACTGCAAGGCGGTGTCCTTACCCACTGGACCACCAGGGAAGCCCCTACCATGCATTTTTAATTCATAGTTTTTATTTTCTAGTCTTCCTGTGTTTTCTAGTTCTGGTATTGGACAAAAGCATTCTGGTGTAAGCATAACTGATAGTTATAACTAGTGTTTTTATCTTCTAGATGTTTGTCCCACACAAAGAAAATGGACATATGCTGAAATTCCTTGAAGTAAAATTTGGACTAAATATGACTAAGTAAGTTTTAGATTATGTAAGTTTACCTACAACATAGAAGATAAAGAGCAAAAGTAATCATGGGAGGTAGTATGAGCCTAATTATATACCACTTAGAAAATAATCTGGGGTGTTGTAATATCTCCTGGAGAAGGAAATGGCAACTCACTCCGGTATTCTTGCTTGGAAAATACCATGGACAGAGGAACCTGGCAGGCGACAGTCCATGGGGATGCAGAGTCAGCCATGACTGAATGACTGAGCACTTTCTAATATCTAGCAGAATACTTTTATACATGAATACTTTTCTCATTTAAAAAATATCTCATTTACGTCTCTTTTTTTTTTTTAAGAAATACATTTTATTTATTTATTTATTTTTGGCTATTCTGGATTTTCACTGCTGCCATAGTTTCTTTAGCTGCAGGGAGTGGGGGCTACTCTCTAGTTGAGGTGAGCAGGCTTCTTCTTGCGGTGACTTCTGTTGTTGTGGAACTTGGGTTCTTGGGCACACAGGCTTTAGTAGCTGTGGCACATGGGCTCAATAGTTGTGGCTCTGAGACTCTAGAGCACAGGCTCATCAGTTGTGGCTCATGGGCTTTTAGTTGCTCTGCAGCATGTGGGATTTTCCTGGAGAAGTGATTGAACTCTTGTCTCCTATATTGACAGGCAAACTCTTTGCCACTGAGCCACCAGGGAAACCCCATTTAGGTCTTTTTAAAACTGGATATGCTTAAACCTCACTGGCATCACAGCATGTTTAGGCAACTTTCTCCCTTAATGAGGAATGATGATATAATCTAAGGTCAGAATAAATTAAAGATTCAAAATGAATAAAGAACCAAGGAAATTTTAAACACTAACCAGCAAAATGCTTATATTTAAAAGAATATGGGGACTTCCCTGGTGATGCAGTAGATAGGAATTCGCTTGCCAATTCAGGGGACATGAGTTTGATTCCTGCTCAGGAAGATCCTACATGCCATGGAGCAACTAAGCCTGTGGCCACAACTACTGAGCCTGCACTCTAGAATCTGTGAGCTGCAACTACTGAGCCTGTATGCTGCATCTATTGAAGCCCACGTACCTAGAGCCTGTGCTTCACAATAAGAGAAGCCACTACAATGAGAAGCCTGCACACTGCAACAGAGTAGCCCCCACTCACCTCAGCTAGAGAAAGCCCACACAAAGCAACAAAGACCCAGCACAGCCAGAAAAAAAAAAAAAAGGAAGAAGTTAACTGTATTTCAGTTTTAAAAAGCTCATGATACTGTACAAATCTATACTTTAATACAATAGGGATATTGGCATTAAAATGAGGTGGTAAGAAATTTATTTCGTAGTAATGAATCTCATCTTTGGTCATAATAGTGGCTTGGGGCAGTAGCTGACTTTTTAAATTCAAAAATAGTGTACTTTCATTTGTTACTTAAGTGCTTTTTTTTTTTTTTTGGCCACTTCTATTGGTCTTTCATTTAGTTCCATCTTTGTCCTTTGGCACGTGTGGGCCTCCCATCACAGTGGCCTCCGTCCCTGCAGAGCACCGGCTCTGGGCGCATGCACTCCAGAGCTGCGGCTTGGTAGTTGGACACATTGGTCCAGCCGTTCCGTGGCACATGGAATCTTCCCAGGCCAGGGATCGAACTGGCACCCCTTGCAACTTAAGTGCATTTTTAAAATCTAAAATGAAATAAATGATTTTATGTACTGATCAAGCCCATTTGCTTAACAGAAAATCTATATTCCATATTTCTCTAGTTCATAAGTAGACCCTAGAACCTTATGTTTGCTGTGATTACATGGGATTTTAGATACTGTGCTTGAAGGGTCATGTTGTGACGTATCAGTTGACCAAGGGTTTGGCATGGCTTAAACACTAGAGAAGTCTTCTGAAGTGTAAATCATATCTATCTACTAAAATGAAAGAATCCTTTAAGAGGCTGTGTACCTCTTAGGTAAAGGTAGGGACTGTGTCTTTTTAAGGTGTATTTGTAGACCTGAAACTCAGCAAGCAACTAGTAAAAGTCCGTTGTAGACTTCCGTAATTGACTGGCCTTTTCACTGACTTTCTCTATAACCTTGGAAGACTTCAGAATGAACCTGGCATTAAGGGCTGCTTTTGTCTAGTGTTTCTTAATTGATCTTAAATAGTTTTCCTTTGGGGCTTCCCGGGTGGTCCAGTGGGTAAGGACACCGCTTTGCAGTGCAAGGGGAGCTGTTTCCAGCCCTGGCCTGAAAAGATCCCATGTGCCGCGGAGCGGCTGGACTGATGTGTCCAATTACGTAACGAGCCGGAGCTCTGGAGCGCATGCGCCCAGAGCTGGTGCTCTGCGTCAACGGAGGCCATCGCGATGGGAGGCCCACATGGGCCAAAGAACAAAGATGAATGAAAAATAGTTAAATGAAAGACCAATAGAAGTGACCCGTCCGCCCGCCTCCCTCCCCATCCCCCCCCCCAAAAATTAAAAAAAACAATAGTTTTCCTTTGTTCCACATGGCAGGTACTAGATTTACTTCACAGGGTAATATGCTAAGTATTTTAAGATTAAAACTTGATTCTTGTCCTTAAGAGTATTGCCAGCTCATTAGATAATTTTTATACAATTAATGACATATAGGTGATACAAATAGTAAGCACCTTATACATAGATGTGCCAGTTGGATATCAGGATTTGTAATGTTCATCAGAATTTCAGGAAACATTTCTGTTGAGACAGACGTCCAAGAATTACTAAAGAAGTGTTAATAAATATTTGTTTAATTTTAATGTGCAAGATACTGGGCCAGGTACTCTGGGGATTATAAAAATGTCTACATTCTGACACATAGCAGATTGTATTAACAGAAAATCTATATTCCATATTTCTCTAGTCAAAAACCTAAATATGTTTGCTGTGATTACAGATTTTAGATACTGTGCTTATCAAAGTTGACCAAGGGTTTGGCATGGCTTAAACACTAGAGAAGTCTTCTGAAGTGTAAATCATATCTATCTACTAAAATGAAAGAATCCTTTAAGAGGCTGTGTACCTCTTAGGTAAAGGTAGGGACTGTGTCTTTTTAAGGTGTATTTGTAGACCTGAAACTCAGCAAGCAACTAGTAAAAGTCCGTTGTAGACTTCCGTAATTGACTGGCCTTTTCACTGACTTTCTCTATAACCTTGGAAGACTTCAGAATGAACCTGGCATTAAGGGCTGCTTTTGTCTAGTGTTTCTTAATTGATCTTAAATAGTTTTCCTTTGGGGCTTCCCGGGTGGTCCAGTGGGTAAGGACACCGCCTTGCAGTGCAAGGGACGCCGGTTCGATCCCTGGCCTGAAAAGATCCCATGTGCCGCGGAGCGGCTGGACTGATGTGTCCAATTACGTAACGAGCCGGAGCTCTGGAGCGCATGCGCCCAGAGCTGGTGCTCTGCGTCAACGGAGGCCATCGCGATGGGAGGCCCACATGGGCCAAAGAACAAAGATGAATGAAAAATAGTTAAATGAAAGACCAATAGAAGTGACCCGTCCGCCCGCCTCCCTCCCCATCCCCCAAAAATTAAAAAAAACAATAGTTTTCCTTTGTTCCACATGGCAGGTACTAGATTTACTTCACAGGGTAATATGCTAAGTATTTTAAGATTAAAACTTGATTCTTGTCCTTAAGAGTATTGCCAGCTCATTAGATAATTTTTATACAATTAATGACATATAGGTGATACAAATAGTAAGCACCTTATACATAGATGTGCCAGTTGGATATCAGGATTTGTAATGTTCATCAGAATTTCAGGAAACATTTCTGTTGAGACAGACGTCCAAGAATTACTAAAGAAGTGTTAATAAATATTTGTTTAATTTTAATGTGCAAGATACTGGGCCAGGTACTCTGGGGATTATAAAAATGTCTACATTCTGACACATAGCAGATTGTATTAAGCATAAAGCAATAATTAAAGTGCCATGGGAATATGGGGAAGGAAAGACTGAGATTGGGATTATGGAAAAAATGTCATTAAATTGAGAATTTGAATTAGATCATATTGGTTAGTAACTGTAATAGGCATATTTAAAGAGAATGGATACATGTATATGTATGGCTGAACCCCTTCACTGTTTATCCTGAAACTATCACAAAATTGTTAACTGGCTATACACCAATAAAAATGTTTTTTGGGGTGAAAAATAAATAAATACAAAATCCTTAACAAAAGAATAAAAAGAAGAAGTGCATTTGTCCTTGGTACAAAATATTTTGATGATAGCCTCTTTGAAACAGTATTATTGCTGTTTGGGGCATTGTGAAACTTTAACCTTAAATTACAGTTTAAACTCTGTAATTTGTGAAGCATTCTCAGTTCATCCATGAACACTCCTGAGCGTCACTTCAGCAATTACCTCCTTACCCAGGGCTAGGAATTCGAGGATTAAATTGAAGTTAAAGATGCTTTGGGAGTGAGAATGCAGATCTACTTATAACTAGGAGTCTTGGTTGTATTTAGTGTGGGTTAAAAAAAAGTTTATCCTGATTCTTGGAAGCCGGAAAGGCTTATATTTCAAATTTTATGATTTTCTGTCGTAATAATTAGTTACCTCTTTTTGACATGGGTCCTAGTTGAGTTAATATAAATATAAAATACTTCTTTTTTGTTTATTTTATTTATTTATTTTCATCCATCTTTATTTTTTGGCCCCTGTGGGCCTCGTGTTGCAGTGGTCTCTCACTGCAGAGCACTAGCTCTGGGCGCAGGTACTAGATTTACTTCACAGGGTAATTCTAGTTTTTAATTTGATTCTTGTCCTTAAGAGTATTGCCAGCTCATTAGATAATTTTATACAATTAATGACATATAGGTGATACAAATAGTAAGCACCTTATACATAGATGTGCCAGTTGGATATCAGGATTTGTAATGTTCATCAGAATTTCAGGAAACATTTCTGTTGAGACAGACGTCCAAGAATTACTAAAGAAGTGTTAATAAATATTTGTTTAATTTTAATGTGCAAGATACTGGGCCAGGTACTCTGGGGATTATAAAAATGTCTACATTCTGACACATAGCAGATTGTATTAAGCATAAAGCAATAATTAAAGTGCCATGGGAATATGGGGAAGGAAAGACTGAGATTGGGATTATGGAAAAAATGTCATTAAATTGAGAATTTGAATTAGATCATATTGGTTAGTAACTGTAATAGGCATATTTAAAGAGAATGGATACATGTATATGTATGGCTGAACCCCTTCACTGTTTACCTGAAACTATCACAAAATTGTTAACTGGCTATACACCAATAAAAATGTTTTTGGTGTGAAAAATAAATAAATACAAAATCCTTAACAAAAGAATAAAAAGAAGAAGTGCATTTGTCCTTGGTACAAAATATTTTGATGATAGCCTCTTTGAAACAGTATTATTGCTGTTTGGGGCATTGTGAAACTTTAACCTTAAATTACAGTTTAAACTCTGTAATTTGTGAAGCATTCTCAGTTCATCCATGAACACTCCTGAGCGTCACTTCAGCAATTACCTCCTTACCCAGGGCTAGGAATTCGAGGATTAAATTGAAGTTAAAGATGCTTTGGGAGTGAGAATGCAGATCTACTTATAACTAGGAGTCTTGGTTGTATTTAGTGTGGGTTAAAAAAAAGTTTATCCTGATTCTTGGAAGCCGGAAAGGCTTATATTTCAAATTTTATGATTTTCTGTCGTAATAATTAGTTACCTCTTTTTGACATGGGTCCTAGTTGAGTTAATATAAATATAAAATACTTCTTTTTTGTTTATTTTATTTATTTATTTTCATCCATCTTTATTTTTTGGCCCCTGTGGGCCTCGTGTTGCAGTGGTCTCTCACTGCAGAGCACTAGCTCTGGGCGCATCCGCCCCAGAGCGCCGGCTTGTAATTGGACACACCAGCCTAGCCACTCCATGGCACTTGGGACCTTCCTGGGCCAGGGATCGAACCAGTGCCCCTTGCACTGCAAGGTGGACTCTTTACTGACTGGACAACCACATAAGCCCTTAAATACTTCTTTTATATAAGGTATAAAATAGGACTGTCCAATATAAAACAGGGCTGTCCAATAACAATGTAACATTAGTTGCACATGTAATTTTGTAGTAGTCAAATTTAGAAAAAAGTAAAATGAATTTATTTTAATGTGTAAGCAATATAAAATTACTGAGATATATTTTGTATTTTTTAAATTCCTTTTTTCAGCTTTTTTTTTAATCTTTGAAGTCCAGTGTATGTTTTGTGCCTAAAGAATGTCTCTGGGGGCTTCCCTTGTGGCTCAGTGGGTAAGAACCCGTCTGCCAATGCAAGAGACACAGGTTCGATCCCTGATCTGGGAAGATCCCACATACCGCAGGTTTAGCTAAACCCACACATCCACAAAGACCCAGCACAGCCAGAAATAAATAAATAAAAGTTTAAAAAAAAAAAAAAAAAGAATGTCTCCGTTGCACTGCTCACATTGTATGTCCTAATAGCTACATGGCACTAGCGACTGTCAAGCTGGATGGTGCTGCTGGAGGCTAGACAGCTGAATTTTTTTGTCTTCCAGACAACAGAAAGCAAAAAAAAACAGAAAGCAAAACTCCCGTAAAACTATATTGAGGGGCTTCCCTGGTGGTCCAGTAGGTAAAGAGTCCGCCCTGCAGTGCAAGGAGCACCAGTTCAATCCCTGGCCCAGGAAGACCCCACGTGCTGCATAACAGCTGGACCAGTGGATCTAATTACGAGCCATTGCTCACGAGCGCATGTGCCCAGAACTGGTGTTCTGCTGCAAGAGAGAGGGCACTGCAATGGGAAGCCCACACAGGCCAAAGAATAAAGATGGATGAAATAAACAAAGAACCAATAAAAGAGGCCAAAATTAAAAAAAAAACAAACTATATTGGGTTCTAGGGACTTCCCTGGTAGCTCAGTGGTGAAGAGTTCGCCTGTCAATGCAGTAGACATGGGTTCGATCCGTGATCCAGGAAAATTCCACATGCTGCAGAGCAACTAGACCCGTGAGCCGCAACTGCTGAGCCTGTGCTCTGGAGTCTCAGAGCCACAACTGTTGAGCCCATGTGCCGCAACTACTGAAGCCCGTGTACCCTAGAGCCCAAGTTTCACAAAAGAAGTCACCGCAAGAAGAAGCCTGCTCACCTCAACTAGAGGGTAGCCCCCACTTCTTGCAACTAGAGAAGAAACTATGGCAGCAGTGAAAACCCAGAATAGCCAAAAATAAATAAATAAATAAAAATTTTAAAAAGTTCTAGAGATGGTCACATTGCTGGATCATAAAGCAGTAGTTTTAAATTTATGAGGGCAGTTTGTTGAAGAGGGTTACTAATGTTATTATTTTCATTTATATTGGGTATGACCTTGCTGGTGTTAAGTTAATGGATTAAAGAAATGTATTTTGTCTTGGTTTTCACTGATATAAAAAAAATGCTTTTATGTTCTGTATTTAAAACATCTGTGATTTTAATATTATGTTTTCTGTTTTCTGTAGGAATTTTACAGTGAATTGGCTCCTATGTCAAGAATCCCTTCAGGCACCATCTCAAGATTTTTTTTTGCGACTGACACAGTCGTCTTTACTACCTTTCTATATTTTAGTGTTAATTGTTTGTTTTCTTTCTATGATTCAAGTTATTTTTAGGAGAATTAAGTAAGTACTTAAGAAAACCAGTCATATTACTAATAAATTATGGAAGTATATAAAACTTATTTTTAATATCCTTCTAATACTTATGTATTTGTTTTAGAGCTTCTAATTTAATTCTTTTTTTCAGTATGTAAAGTATCTTTATATATTGATCATATAAAATGTAAGTTTAAGCTTATATATCTAAATATGTAATGTCCATTTTTAATGTAGAATAATATTTAAATATAAATAATCATATATTTTTAAATAATAATAACTTTTAAAGACTCATTCACTAATTTACTCAGGTTGTTTGGTTATTGTAAGAATAGTGTTTTCTATTTTAAATGAAATTAGTAGTATAAGTGATTTTAAATTATAAAGTTTGACTATTAAAAATATCTTTATCATGTTTGAAAGGAAGCTGTATGTAATATTTTAATTTTGCTAACTTAGTTACTCTAATAATGATTTAACTATATTGATTTAGTAATCACTAGTTCAGTGATAATTGATATTGGACAAGGAACCTAGGTATCTTTTTTATTATAGTTCTTAGACTTCTATGTCGAGTCTTCATTGAGTCAGTTGTCTTCAAATTTGAAAAGTGTGTTTCAAAGATTTGGAGATATATAAGTTAGGTATTTGACCAGCAGAAAGCACTTTCAAAATTTAAAAACTACCTATATATTTTTTATGAGGATATTAAAGATCTTTGATTTTTCAAATAAATATTTTCAAAGTAGTATAAACCACATTTCTTTCAGTAGTGATAAGTCCCTGAAAGAAACAGTCACACTAAAGCAGTAGTTTTAAATTTATGAGGGCAGTTTGTTGAAGAGGGTTACTAATGTTATTATTTTCATTTATATTGGGTATGACCTTGCTGGTGTTAAGTTAATGGATTAAAGAAATGTATTTTGTCTTGGTTTTCACTGATATAAAAAAAATGCTTTTATGTTCTGTATTTAAAACATCTGTGATTTTAATATTATGTTTTCTGTTTTCTGTAGGAATTTTACAGTGAATTGGCTCCTATGTCAAGAATCCCTTCAGGCACCATCTCAAGATTTTTTTTTGCGACTGACACAGTCGTCTTTACTACCTTTCTATATTTTAGTGTTAATTGTTTGTTTTCTTTCTATGATTCAAGTTATTTTTAGGAGAATTAAGTAAGTACTTAAGAAAACCAGTCATATTACTAATAAATTATGGAAGTATATAAAACTTATTTTTAATATCCTTCTAATACTTATGTATTTGTTTTAGAGCTTCTAATTTAATTCTTTTTTTCAGTATGTAAAGTATCTTTATATATTGATCATATAAAATGTAAGTTTAAGCTTATATATCTAAATATGTAATGTCCATTTTTAATGTAGAATAATATTTAAATATAAATAATCATATATTTTTAAATAATAATAACTTTTAAAGACTCATTCACTAATTTACTCAGGTTGTTTGGTTATTGTAAGAATAGTGTTTTCTATTTTAAATGAAATTAGTAGTATAAGTGATTTTAAATTATAAAGTTTGACTATTAAAAATATCTTTATCATGTTTGAAAGGAAGCTGTATGTAATATTTTAATTTTGCTAACTTAGTTACTCTAATAATGATTTAACTATATTGATTTAGTAATCACTAGTTCAGTGATAATTGATATTGGACAAGGAACCTAGGTATCTTTTTTATTATAGTTCTTAGACTTCTATGTCGAGTCTTCATTGAGTCAGTTGTCTTCAAATTTGAAAAGTGTGTTTCAAAGATTTGGAGATATATAAGTTAGGTATTTGACCAGCAGAAAGCACTTTCAAAATTTAAAAACTACCTATATATTTTTTATGAGGATATTAAAGATCTTTGATTTTTCAAATAAATATTTTCAAAGTAGTATAAAAACCACATTTCTTTCAGTAGTGATAAGTCCCTGAAAGAAACAGTCACACTTGAAGATGGACGAATTGGAGAAAGGCCAGAAATAATTTATCACGTGATTCACTCTATTTTATTGGGTTCTCTTGCAATGATAATAGAAGGGTAAGTGTATATTTGATCCCTTTGTTTTAGCAAAGGATTGTCCTTTGTAATGGTGGTCAGTGTGTACTTTCAAGAATACTTTTGTAAAATCTATAAAAACTCAAAAAACTTTAATACAACTGGGATTTAGAAAGGTGTTTATAGTAGAGTGAACCAGTATTTACTTACTCATTTATTTGTTCAAAAACTATTGAATGTGTTCAAAGGGCGAGGCATTGTGCTCAGTGCTGAGGGTACAATGGTAAACAAAAGTGGGCAACAGAAATCTCTTATCTTATGTTATTTATAGCCTAATAATGGGGACAGATGCTAACTACACAAAAATGACAGCTTTAATAAATGAAGGAGAGGTTCAATAAATGATACCCTTTTCTTTGCAGTTTGACTCAGATAAGAAGTTAGACCTAGGAGTATAAAATGGTTCTGAGCACCCAGTTTCAATACAGGCAGATTTCTTCTTTCCCACAGTTCTCTGGGCACCAGCGGGGTGTCCTGTAGTTCCACTCAGTTTTGACACTGTCTGCCAGAGGTACCATCTGAATACATAGGCTTAGGGTTCAGTCCTGTAAGTTTGACTATTAAAAATATCTTTATCATGTTTGAAAGGAAGCTGTATGTAATATTTTAATTTTGCTAACTTAGTTACTCTAATAATGATTTAACTATATTGATTTAGTAATCACTAGTTCAGTGATAATTGATATTGGACAAGGAACCTAGGTATCTTTTTTATTATAGTTCTTAGACTTCTATGTCGAGTCTTCATTGAGTCAGTTGTCTTCAAATTTGAAAAGTGTGTTTCAAAGATTTGGAGATATATAAGTTAGGTATTTGACCAGCAGAAAGCACTTTCAAAATTTAAAAACTACCTATATATTTTTTATGAGGATATTAAAGATCTTTGATTTTTCAAATAAATATTTTCAAAGTAGTATAAAAACCACATTTCTTTCAGTAGTGATAAGTCCCTGAAAGAAACAGTCACACTTGAAGATGGACGAATTGGAGAAAGGCCAGAAATAATTTATCACGTGATTCACTCTATTTTATTGGGTTCTCTTGCAATGATAATAGAAGGGTAAGTGTATATTTGATCCCTTTGTTTTAGCAAAGGATTGTCCTTTGTAATGGTGGTCAGTGTGTACTTTCAAGAATACTTTTGTAAAATCTATAAAAACTCAAAAAACTTTAATACAACTGGGATTTAGAAAGGTGTTTATAGTAGAGTGAACCAGTATTTACTTACTCATTTATTTGTTCAAAAACTATTGAATGTGTTCAAAGGGCGAGGCATTGTGCTCAGTGCTGAGGGTACAATGGTAAACAAAAGTGGGCAACAGAAATCTCTTATCTTATGTTATTTATAGCCTAATAATGGGGACAGATGCTAACTACACAAAAATGACAGCTTTAATAAATGAAGGAGAGGTAAATGGTATTTTGAGGGTGAAGGTTCAATAAATGATACCCTTTTCTTTGCAGTTTGACTCAGATAAGAAGTTAGACCTAGGAGTATAAAATGGTTCTGAGCACCCAGTTTCAATACAGGCAGATTTCTTCTTTCCCACAGTTCTCTGGGCACCAGCGGGGTGTCCTGTAGTTCCACTCAGTTTTGACACTGTCTGCCAGAGGTACCATCTGAATACATAGGCTTAGGGTTCAGTCCTGTAAGACTCCTTTGTCAGTTCTTCAGGCACCAAATGCAAGTCCAGGGTGTCTGGTGAACTGGCCAGAGCTTCCCAAACTCTGGCTGGGACACCTGTCATTTCGAGAATGAGTAGGAGAAAAAACTGAAGAGGTATGTTGGGGCCATATCTCAGAGGGCCCTGAAACTTATTTAGATGAGTTTCCATTTATTTCTCTAGGTATTGGGAAACTAAAGATTTTGAAACAGAACATATCTTCTTGTAGCTGTGTTTGAAAAGGGTTCATCTGGGGTTTGTTTGAATTGGAAGAGAATTTAAAGGTCAAAATATTAATTAGCTAGCTCTTGAAATAAAATGGTAAGGAAGGGTTGGACCCTAAGAGATCAGCGGATTGATGTAATGGTCCAGTGTCTCCAGCACAGAGTTTGTGTTCCAAGGGATGTCATGCAATTCATGTGAATGGTGTCTCCTAGAGTTATACATGATACTTCAGTGTTGATTTTGGCTGACTGAAAAAATACATTTGGTATTCTGAAATAGGGAAGATAGGAGGAGGTGTTGGTTAACCGTGGAAACTAATGGAATTTCTCTGTCTTAACAACATGTACTCTATATACATCCACTATTTCTCTCAGAGCCTGATTCAGTCATCATTTTTTTAAACCATAAGTACAATACAGTCTCAAATTGGTCATTTTTCTTTCTCATAACCCTAGACCTTATGTAATTTTTTTTAAGACTTATTTTCTAATGGTTTCCCATGTTTTCATGTGCCAAATTAGCTACTTCCCAGGTGGCACAGTGGAAAAGAGTCCACCTCCCAATGCAAGAGATGCAACAGATGTGGGTTTGATTCCTGGGCTTGGAATATCCCCTGGAGTAGGAAATGGCAACCCACTCCAGTATTCCTGCCTAGAGAATTCCATGGACAGAGGAGCCTGGTGGACTAAAATCCATGGCATCGCAGAGTCGAACACAACTGAGGATGCATGCAAAAATGCATGTGATCAGTTTTATTCCATCTTGATGAACGCCTCCTTGAGAACTCTAGCCATGTCTTATCTTTTCTCCTTTCTAGTACTTTGATCACCCTGAAGTGTATGATCAATAATTTATTAGATGAATGAATGTTACTGTTTTCCCAACTTCATATCTTTGCTATTTTATAAAGCCAGAATATTTCACATTTATAATCTTGCCTCATATTCTTCTAATCTCTTTTGGATCATCAAAATATACTGATCTGGGACACCTGTCATTTCGAGAATGAGTAGGAGAAAAAACTGAAGAGGTATGTTGGGGCCATATCTCAGAGGGCCCTGAAACTTATTTAGATGAGTTTCCATTTATTTCTCTAGGTATTGGGAAACTAAAGATTTTGAAACAGAACATATCTTCTTGTAGCTGTGTTTGAAAAGGGTTCATCTGGGGTTTGTTTGAATTGGAAGAGAATTTAAAGGTCAAAATATTAATTAGCTAGCTCTTGAAATAAAATGGTAAGGAAGGGTTGGACCCTAAGAGATCAGCGGATTGATGTAATGGTCCAGTGTCTCCAGCACAGAGTTTGTGTTCCAAGGGATGTCATGCAATTCATGTGAATGGTGTCTCCTAGAGTTATACATGATACTTCAGTGTTGATTTTGGCTGACTGAAAAAATACATTTGGTATTCTGAAATAGGGAAGATAGGAGGAGGTGTTGGTTAACCGTGGAAACTAATGGAATTTCTCTGTCTTAACAACATGTACTCTATATACATCCACTATTTCTCTCAGAGCCTGATTCAGTCATCATTTTTTTAAACCATAAGTACAATACAGTCTCAAATTGGTCATTTTTCTTTCTCATAACCCTAGACCTTATGTAATTTTTTTTAAGACTTATTTTCTAATGGTTTCCCATGTTTTCATGTGCCAAATTAGCTACTTCCCAGGTGGCACAGTGGAAAAGAGTCCACCTCCCAATGCAAGAGATGCAACAGATGTGGGTTTGATTCCTGGGCTTGGAATATCCCCTGGAGTAGGAAATGGCAACCCACTCCAGTATTCCTGCCTAGAGAATTCCATGGACAGAGGAGCCTGGTGGACTAAAATCCATGGCATCGCAGAGTCGAACACAACTGAGGATGCATGCAAAAATGCATGTGATCAGTTTTATTCCATCTTGATGAACGCCTCCTTGAGAACTCTAGCCATGTCTTATCTTTTCTCCTTTCTAGTACTTTGATCACCCTGAAGTGTATGATCAATAATTTATTAGATGAATGAATGTTACTGTTTTCCCAACTTCATATCTTTGCTATTTTATAAAGCCAGAATATTTCACATTTATAATCTTGCCTCATATTCTTCTAATCTCTTTTGGGTCATCAAAAAATATATCTTGGAAAGGTCTTTTTGTCTGCTTAATATTAACTGCAAAAGTTGTCTGCTGAGATGTTAATGTTCCTTGATATTCTTTGTGAAACAATAACATCCATAAATTTTTCTAAACTCTTCCTCTTCTGGCGTTAACTTTTACCATCACCTCAGTACAACCAGAAGTTACAGCTTACAGTAATCTACTGTCTTTGATTTGCACAAATTGATTTTTCTGTATACCTGGAATTCTAATATTTTTAAGTTGAGAGCCCTGGTTTTTCAATCCTGTTTTTAAAAAGTGAATCTCAAAAGGAATACTGCAGATCACATAATAAACCCAAATAATATAGAAATATATGAAGTAAAAAATTAAAATCCTTCCATCTTACTCCTCAAAGGTCACAACTGTCAGCAGTATCTTTCCAGATGTTACTTTTTGACTGAACTGTATATATGTACATAAGGGGATATAAAGTCACCCAGAAACTAGGGTTCACACTATGCATAAAATTTTCCAATTCACTTTTTTGTTTTTCATAAGGAGTACCCATTAAAGCGTAGTTAGGTTTCTATCTTTTTTGCAATTAAAACATACTTTTAACGTTAATGCTAATAAATCTGTAAGCTAGCTTACTAGAAATGGCACTGTCTTCGGCTATTTAAAATTTTTATAGGCCCTGGTAAGTTGCCTTCTGAGAAAGTGTAACAGTTTATCTTCTCTCCAAGAGTACAGTTTTACTACACCTCATCTATATTAATGTCTAATCCTTATTTTAGTAACCTGCTTGTCTCTTGGTTATTTAAGATGTAACATTTTGCTGAAAATTAGAGGGTAAGCTTTTTCATTCTCTCTTAACATTGTGGTGTTTTCATGAGTATTAGGAAAGAACTCATAATAGAGAAATCATATAATAATGACGTTCATAAGATAGCTCATGTATTTTTTTTGCTTTATTTTATTTTAGCTCGACTTTGATCACCCTGAAGTGTGTGATCATTAATTTATTAGATGAATGAATGTTACTGTCTTCCCAACTTCATATCTTTGCTATTTTATAAGCCAGAATATTTCACATTTATAATCTTGCCTCATATTCTTCTAATCTCTTTTGGTCATCAAAAAATATATCTTGGAAAGGTCTTTTTGTCTGCTTAATATTAACTGCAAAAGTTGTCTGCTGAGATGTTAATGTTCCTTGATATTCTTTGTGAAACAATAACATCCATAAATTTTTCTAAACTCTTCCTCTTCTGGCGTTAACTTTTACCATCACCTCAGTACAACCAGAAGTTACAGCTTACAGTAATCTACTGTCTTTGATTTGCACAAATTGATTTTTCTGTATACCTGGAATTCTAATATTTTTAAGTTGAGAGCCCTGGTTTTTCAATCCTGTTTTTAAAAAGTGAATCTCAAAAGGAATACTGCAGATCACATAATAAACCCAAATAATATAGAAATATATGAAGTAAAAAATTAAAATCCTTCCATCTTACTCCTCAAAGGTCACAACTGTCAGCAGTATCTTTCCAGATGTTACTTTTTGACTGAACTGTATATATGTACATAAGGGGATATAAAGTCACCCAGAAACTAGGGTTCACACTATGCATAAAATTTTCCAATTCACTTTTTTGTTTTTCATAAGGAGTACCCATTAAAGCGTAGTTAGGTTTCTATCTTTTTTGCAATTAAAACATACTTTTAACGTTAATGCTAATAAATCTGTAAGCTAGCTTACTAGAAATGGCACTGTCTTCGGCTATTTAAAATTTTTATAGGCCCTGGTAAGTTGCCTTCTGAGAAAGTGTAACAGTTTATCTTCTCTCCAAGAGTACAGTTTTACTACACCTCATCTATATTAATGTCTAATCCTTATTTTAGTAACCTGCTTGTCTCTTGGTTATTTAAGATGTAACATTTTGCTGAAAATTAGAGGGTAAGCTTTTTCATTCTCTCTTAACATTGTGGTGTTTTCATGAGTATTAGGAAAGAACTCATAATAGAGAAATCATATAATAATGACGTTCATAAGATAGCTCATGTATGGCTCTTTCTTGTCTTTTCCAGCTTGAAATACCTCTGGACTCCTTATGTGTGCATGTTAGCAGCGTTTGGTGTATGCTCTCCCGAACTTTGGATGACACTTTTCAAGTGGCTTCGATTACGCACTGTACACCCAGTATTGTTGGTGAGTCAGTATTTTGTGTTAAGTTCTTGTTTCTCTTTCAATTATATGAATGGAAATCAGGTTGAATACAATTAAAACAACATGAGTGAATCACATTTTGATTTACAGATAGAGAAAAAGAGAGATTCTGTGGAAAATATTTTTTATAATTTCTGATTGTAAAAGTAGTATGTTTCAATGCAAACTACTTAAAAATAGAAGGTAAAAATACAAGTGAATCAACAATTTGAGAGGCTTTCAAAACTTAATTTTGATATTTTTCTTGGTTTGACTTAGAACTATGGGATGTTTTCAGTGTGAATGGAACATTTACACTGTACCTGCTGTATGAAATGTGCTTGGAATAAAAAGATTAATAAAACATGAATAGGGGGCTTCCCTGGCAGTTTTTTTTTTTTTTTTTTTTAAAGATTTATTTTATTTATTTATCTTTTGGGGGGGGGGGGGGGGGGGGGGAGATGGGCGGGCCACTTCTATTAGTCTTTCATTTCTCTATTTTCATCCATCTTTGTTCTTTGGCTCCTGTGGGCCTCCCATTGCAGTGACCTCTGTAGTCACAGAGTGCCGGCTCTGGGTGCATGCACTCCAGAGCTCCGGCTCGGTAATTGGACATATCAGTTCAGCCACTCCACGGCACATGGGATCTTCCCAGGCCAGGGATCGAACCGGCGCCCCTTGCACTGCAAGGCGGTGTCCTTACCCACTGGACCACCAGGGGAAGCCCTTCCCTGGCAGTTTAGTATTAGGACCCTAAGCCTCCACTGCCAGGGGCAAGGAGTTTAATTGCTGGTGGGTGAACAAAAATTTTGTATAGTGTATAGTATAATTAAAAAAAAAAGATTAATTTCATCAAGTGGATTATCATAAAAACAGATAATAAGAAGTATTGATAAGGTGCTATTGGAATAGAGAAGGGCTGCTTAATTCAATTTTTAGGGATTCAAAGACTTTAATTCTGAGATTTGAAAGATGAGGTATTAGTCAAATAAAGAGAAATAAAAGGGTATTCATGGTAGAGAGAAAAAACAGATTAGAGAGAGCATAATGTATTCAAAGGGAGTAAAATCAGAGGCAAAGAAAAAGCATGATATATTTAGTTTTGTTGGCACATAAAATATGAGGTAAGAGTGGCCAAGTAGTGAGACTGGAGGAGTCAAGAAGGGTAAAGTCATTGAGGACTTTGAGTTTCCTGCCGAGCTTGGTCTTATCCCACAGGCAGGAGGAAGATACTGACATGTTTATGCAGGGGCAGGAATCAGCCTGGCCTTTTCTCTCAGCTCACCTTTGCAGTTCCATGAAGGATAGGCTTAAGGGTGATAGACTTGAACCAAGAGGGAGGCTGGCACCCAGGTAGAGGCCATGGAGGACGGAAGCAGTGAGAGCTTACTATGTGTCAGGTACTGTTTGAAGCATTTCACATGCAACTCAAAGCTTACAAAGACCCTGTTAGCTAAGTTTTATTATCTGTATTTTAAAGACAAAGAAATGGAGGCTTAAAGTGGTTAAATAACTTGCCCAGTATCATATAACTTGTAAATGTAAAATCATGATTCACACTCACTTTGAGTTCTTCTAGCTCCAAAGCCTGTTTAATTAATATTGTACTATACTGCACCTCAGGGATCCCCTTGTAGCTCAGCTACTAAAGATTCTGCCTGCAATGCAGGAGACCCTACCTAGTTCAATTCCTGAGTCGTGAGAAGATCCCTTGAATAAGGGATAAGCTATTCACTTCAGTATTCTTGGGTTTCCCTTTGTGGATCAGACAGTAAAGACTCCACCTGCCATGCAGGAGACCTGAGTTTGATCCCTGGGCTGGGAAGATCCCCTGGAGAAGGGAAAGGCTACCCACTCCAGTATTCTTGCCTGGAGAATCCTATGGCTCGTCCATGATCATGGAGTCGGACACAGCTGAGCAACTTCATTTTCACTTTCACATACTGAAGTGAAAAGAATAGAAGATTTGGTGCCTCAGTAAGTATGGTTGATGAAGAAGAGGGAGAAATCATAGATGCTTCCTGGGTTTGGAGTTTGCATGACTAGATTGTGGGATCGCCAATAGCCACGGGACAGTATGAAGAACAGGTTTTGGCAAGATGATAAATTATTGTCTCTAGTAATAGTCATGTTGTATTTTGCTAATCTTTTCCCAGAGGAATTTATATATTCTTACCTTGGCGTAGTAGTGTACTAGTATATATTGAGTATTTTTCCTGTGTTAATGATTGTCTTTTTGTAGTAGTTGTTAACTGTTAGCACAGCTGTTTAGCTGCTTACAGTTCAGTATGTTGTGCAAGCTCTTCCTAAGTTACAGTCCTGAAAAACTTGTCCAGTATTAACTGGCTATTTGTAATATTGCGATGAACATAATTTTATCTCCCATAAATTTATATAGTAAATATGGGTGTCTCACTTTGCTTCCAGCTTGTGATGTCTTAAATTCATTAGTTTTCACTATCTCACTCTGTGAACTAGGTTCCATGCTGACTCCAGTTTCTTTGAAATTGTTGTAACTGTAAGAATATTCAATTGGTCATAGAATCGATGTCTAGTACCTCTAAAGCACATTCTGAAATGTATTTATCCATGATTCTTTTTGCTTTAACATTTTAGGCTCTTATACTGAGCATGGCTGTGCCCACTATAATAGGTCTCAGCTTATGGAAAGAGGTAAGAAAATTAGATTTTTTCATAAGGTTAAAATACATGTTGTTTATACGGTATGATAAATTTTTATGTGTGTGTAGGATACTTATTTTGGGACAATATTTTTACAAAATAAAGTGATATACTTAATAATACTTGATTCTACCAATAGGAACATAAGAGCTAAAACATTTTTAGAATGCCGTCTGATGCAATTTTCTGCAGTCTAATATTGTTAGACTGTTATAATTGATGCAGGAAATGGCTGCATAAATAGTATTTACTAGTAAAGAGGAAAATTTGTTTTGGCAATGCCCACATTTAAATGTTTACAAAGTAACATAACTTCTTTGGCTTACCATAATGTAACATGAAATTAATTGCCAGTAAACCTGTGAATTATTTGACTTGAACTGACATTTATTTGTTTGCTGGTTTTTTTCAGTGTGCATGTGCATCAACTAATGATTAATTGTTTGGTAATGCTAAAGTTATGTATGGAGTGTAGGTAGTAGATTATTTGAACTGTGACTCATGAGCAAGAAACTAAAAGAAAGTAAAGCAATCCATACTATTTTTCCTGTGAGAACAGTGTTGTAATATTGTTTGTAAGGAGGCCTCTTAGTCTTTGGAAGTACTCTAAGACAGCTTTAAACTTTCTAAGTACTTACACATGGGTTTTGGGGATTTTGTTTTGTGTTTTAGTTTTTTCCAAGATTAATGACAGAATTGATGGAACTACAAGAATTTTATGACCCAGATACAGTGGAACTTATGACCTGGATAAAGTAAGAACTGATTGCCCAAGACTGTTTTTAAACTATCAAGTAATCATTGCATGCTATTTAATGGACTTGGGGAAAATAAAAAATTAATCCTTTTCCCATAAAACCCAGGAATTTTACCCTGTATTTTTAGGGACAGGTGTTTTTTTTAAGCATTTATTTATTTGACTGTGCCAAGTCTAAAGATTTTTTTTTTTTTAATTTCCTCATCATGCCTCTTTTATTTTATATTTATTTTCATACATCTTTTTGTTCTTTGGCGTGTGTGGGCATCTCATTGCAGTGGCCTCTCTCACTGCAGAGCCCCAACTCTGGGTGCATGTGCTCCAGAGCTCTGACTTGTAATTGGACACACCCGTCCAGCCACTCCGCAGCATGTTGGATCTTCCTGGGCCAGGGATAGAACTGATGCCCTTTACACTGCAAGGCAGACTTTTTACCCAGTGGACCACCAGGGAAGCCCCTGGGACAACTTTTGATTATACATATAATTCTATAATAATTCTAATAAGTTCTAATTGAACTTATTTCCATTGAAAATACAGTATTGATTAATTTGAAATGTGAAACTCCAGCTATTAAGCATCTAGAAATGTGGCATAAAAGGGAACCAATATCCTTTTATTTAGTTAGTCGGGAAATCTTTCATTTAACCAGAGCTGGAGGTGTATGAGTGGTGGATTTCTAATGTTGATGACCAAGGTTAACAAGATTTTTAATTTTTTAATACTCATGCAGATTTTAATGTGACTAGAGATGTGCTCTTGGGGCTAAGAAAGCCAGGACTTGTATTTGAAACACCCTATTCCCCTAAGGGCAATACTCATACAGTGAAAGGATGAATGAGCAAAATATCTATCAAGTGGTAGAGAAAGACGACAAGAAAGCAAGTCTTCCTTGGCCTCAGCTCTTGCTCAAAAAATAAAGTGTTTCCTCTGAATTTGTAGCAGTGCGTCTGAATTCACTTTTGAAATTGTACTTGTGTAATCCAGAACTGTGTATCAATAAAAAGTGGTTCTGAGATGGTCTGGAGTGCCTGATAATAATCCTCAATCCAGGCTACCCGGGCTTTCACAAAAAAAACCTTCATGAAGATAAGCTCTAAAGTTACAAAACACAGGAAGAAACGGTTCAGCCCAGTAAGAATCACCTGCCGCTTATGATAAGCAATAGAATTAGACATCTAGCAATGTCTGATAATAACAATTTGTGTCAGTTTTCGCTGCAGAGTGGACTACCACAAAACTCAGTGTCTTCCAAACAATAGACATTTGTTACTTCGCACCATTTCAGTATGATCAGCTGAGTGGAAGCAGTGGTTGGGATTCTTCTGCTCTGCGCCAGCTCATGTGGGACTGGAGGGTCTGGCCTGACCTTTCCCAAATGTCTGAGGCTGGATAGCAGTGTCAGCTGAGGGCATGAGATGCTTCTTGTCATCCAGCCAGGTTGAGACTGGGCTCATTCACAAGGTGGTGATTATAGAGCTCCCGGGAGTAGCGTGAGAGGACAGGCCTCCATTGTAAGCATGTTTTAAGTCTGCTCAATTTATGTTTGCTATTGGCCAAATCAAGTCACATGATGAAAACCAGTTTCCTCTAGAAGCATGACTACAGGGAAAAGAATCATTGCAACCAGTTTTTTCAACCAGTCTCCCCCATGGATAGAGACTAATAAATAATATGAAAATTGTAAACACATACAGAAAGAAACTCCAGCTATTAAGCATCTAGAAATGTGGCATAAAGGAACCAATATCCTTTTATTTAGTTAGTCGGAAATCTTTCATTTAACCAGAGCTGGAGGTGTATGAGTGGTGGATTTCTAATGTTGATGACCAAGGTTAACAAGATTTTTAATTTTTTAATACTCATGCAGATTTTAATGTGACTAGAGATGTGCTCTTGGGGCTAAGAAAGCCAGGACTTGTATTTGAAACACCCTATTCCCTAAGGGCAATACTCATACAGTGAAAGGATGAATGAGCAAAATATCTATCAAGTGGTAGAGAAAGACGACAAGAAAGCAAGTCTTCCTTGGCCTCAGCTCTTGCTCAAAAAATAAAGTGTTTCCTCTGAATTTGTAGCAGTGCGTCTGAATTCACTTTTGAAATTGTACTTGTGTAATCCAGAACTGTGTATCAATAAAAAGTGGTTCTGAGATGGTCTGGAGTGCCTGATAATAATCCTCAATCCAGGCTACCCGGGCTTTCACAAAAAAAACCTTCATGAAGATAAGCTCTAAAGTTACAAAACACAGGAAGAAACGGTTCAGCCCAGTAAGAATCACCTGCCGCTTATGATAAGCAATAGAATTAGACATCTAGCAATGTCTGATAATAACAATTTGTGTCAGTTTTCGCTGCAGAGTGGACTACCACAAAACTCAGTGTCTTCCAAACAATAGACATTTGTTACTTCGCACCATTTCAGTATGATCAGCTGAGTGGAAGCAGTGGTTGGGATTCTTCTGCTCTGCGCCAGCTCATGTGGGACTGGAGGGTCTGGCCTGACCTTTCCCAAATGTCTGAGGCTGGATAGCAGTGTCAGCTGAGGGCATGAGATGCTTCTTGTCATCCAGCCAGGTTGAGACTGGGCTCATTCACAAGGTGGTGATTATAGAGCTCCCGGGAGTAGCGTGAGAGGACAGGCCTCCATTGTAAGCATGTTTTAAGTCTGCTCAATTTATGTTTGCTATTGGCCAAATCAAGTCACATGATGAAAACCAGTTTCCTCTAGAAGCATGACTACAGGGAAAAGAATCATTGCAACCAGTTTTTTCAACCAGTCTCCCCCATGGATAGAGACTAATAAATAATATGAAAAATTGTAAACACATACAGAAAGAAATAATTACTTGAAAAAGGAATGAAATACTATCAGAAAAGACCAGGATAAAAGGGAAAAAAGACTAAAAATGTTGAAATGAGGAATAGGTTTATAGGATAATTCTATAGAAATGAGAATAAGTCTTATTATAAGCTTGCATTTTGGTGACTCCTCTTGGATGCATACAAATGAGTATTTTCAGATCACCCTGAACTACTGATCATGAATATTTTGGTATGAATTGTATTGACCTTTGTGGAACACTGACTGTATAACCTTCTCTTATTAACAGAAGAGGAGGTCACATCTATGTGTATGATTTACCACAGTATTTTCAAAACCAGCAAAGGCCTGAACATTGGACCGATCACATGATTGGACATTTATGTTACTGTGGTGTGATTTTTCTGTTCATTTTTATTTCACCATTACCAGATACTCCTTGAGGAAAGGGACTGTAGTATACTCTTTTACTTTCAGAGTTTGACACAGTAGGTAGATGCTGATTGTTGAATACAGGGAGGGAATAAGTAAGTGAGGACATTAGAGCTGCCTTTGAGGGGCATATATCCAGAGAAAAACATGTCCTGAAGAGACACATGCTCCCTAGTGTTCATTGTATCACTGTTTACAATAGCTAAAACATGGAAACAACCTAAATGTCCATTGACAGAGGAAATGATAAAGATGATGTGGTGTGTGTGTGCACGTGCGCGTGCATATACATATATATGAGAATATTACTCGGCCATAAAAAAGAATGAAATAAAGCCATTTGCAGCAATATGAACTTAGAGAGTGTCTACTGAGTGAAGTAAGTCAAACAGAGAAGAAGAAATACTGTATGACATCCCTTTTATGTTGGATTCTAAAAAGAAATGATACAAATGAACTTATTTACAAAACAGAAAGAGACTCACAGACTTAGAAAATGAACTTATGGTTGCAGGGGAGAAGGGATGGTGGGGACTTTGGGAAAGACATGTACACACTGCCATGTTTGAAATAGATAACCAGCAAAGGTCTACCATACAGCACATGGACCTCTGCTCAATGGTATGTACCAGCCTGGATGGGAGAGAGGTTGGAAGGGAGAATGGATACAGGTACATGTATGGCAGAGTACCTTCACTGTTCACCTAAAACAATCACAAAATTGTTAATTGGCTCTACCCCAATAAAAATGATTTTGGTAAAACAAAACAAAAAGAACAGTCCTTTGGGACCTGTGAGTGGCCTGTGTCTGAAACTTTGGATTATGATTTCAAGTGAAGTCCTTCATGTCTTAACTGGAGACAGACATGTAAGTAAAGGTAGCGAAGGAGCAAGAGGATAGGTGAATCTGGAAGGAGCTGGGTTATGGCGGTTAATATTTGCCAAAGATGAGTTTGAAAATTCACAACGTCCCCACTAAACTGTCACTGCCTTGTTCGCCTGCGTCGTTACCACCTGACCTGCATGTTTCTCCTCCCGCCCTGTTCCCTTCTGACGGAGGAGTCTTGTTCTCCCACCTGTCTTTCTAAAATATTTATCTTTAGCACTCTAAACACTTTCTGGTGCATAATAGATATGTATTGTTTCTGTGGGTTTTTTTTTTAAGTATTGCTTTATTTATCTTAATTTGGCTGCACTGGGTCTCAGTTCTGGCATATGGGACCTAGATCCCTGGCCAGTGATCGAACCCAGGCCCCCTGTATTAGGAGCACAGAGTCTTACCCACTGGACCACCAGGGAAATCCTGGTGTGTATTGTTTTTCCTTTTTTTACATTTTTTAATGAATCCAAAAATGAAATTAAATGCAAACTGACACTGGAACTTAAGTATACAATCCATTTTAAGTTGCCTGGTATTTCAGAATTGATACAAATCAGTGAGCTAAGTGGTCTTATTACCTCTGTGTGAATCTTTCTGGTTCTTTGGGAGAGTGCAGCTGAGTGAAGTAATGCAGGGGACGAAATGAACTTATTTACAAAACAGAAAGAGACTCACAGACTTAGAAAATGAACTTATGGTTGCAGGGGAGAAGGGATGGTGGGGACTTTGGGAAAGACATGTACACACTGCCATGTTTGAAATAGATAACCAGCAAAGGTCTACCATACAGCACATGGACCTCTGCTCAATGGTATGTACCAGCCTGGATGGGAGAGAGGTTGGAAGGGAGAATGGATACAGGTACATGTATGGCAGAGTACCTTCACTGTTCACCTAAAACAATCACAAAATTGTTAATTGGCTCTACCCCAATAAAAATGATTTTGGTAAAACAAAACAAAAAGAACAGTCCTTTGGGACCTGTGAGTGGCCTGTGTCTGAAACTTTGGATTATGATTTCAAGTGAAGTCCTTCATGTCTTAACTGGAGACAGACATGTAAGTAAAGGTAGCGAAGGAGCAAGAGGATAGGTGAATCTGGAAGGAGCTGGGTTATGGCGGTTAATATTTGCCAAAGATGAGTTTGAAAATTCACAACGTCCCCACTAAACTGTCACTGCCTTGTTCGCCTGCGTCGTTACCACCTGACCTGCATGTTTCTCCTCCCGCCCTGTTCCCTTCTGACGGAGGAGTCTTGTTCTCCCACCTGTCTTTCTAAAATATTTATCTTTAGCACTCTAAACACTTTCTGGTGCATAATAGATATGTATTGTTTCTGTGGGTTTTTTTTTTAAGTATTGCTTTATTTATCTTAATTTGGCTGCACTGGGTCTCAGTTCTGGCATATGGGACCTAGATCCCTGGCCAGTGATCGAACCCAGGCCCCCTGTATTAGGAGCACAGAGTCTTACCCACTGGACCACCAGGGAAATCCTGGTGTGTATTGTTTTTCCTTTTTTTACATTTTTTAATGAATCCAAAAATGAAATTAAATGCAAACTGACACTGGAACTTAAGTATACAATCCATTTTAAGTTGCCTGGTATTTCAGAATTGATACAAATCAGTGAGCTAAGTGGTATTATTACCTCTCTGTGTGTGAATCTTTCTGGTTCTTTGCAGAAGGCAAGCCCCAGTTGCAGCTGTGTTTGCAGGAAGTCCACAGCTAATGGGTGTGATTAAATTATGCACTGGATGGATGGTGACAAGCTTGCCTCTTTACAATGATGATGATCTTCTCAAGAGAAATGAAAATGTAAGGCATTTTATATTCTACATTTGCATCTTTTTTGTATAACTTTTTAGGATATTTCTGTAAAGATGTATATGTTCCTGATTAGCTAGGAAAATCCAGACAATTTCAAAAGAGTTAATTAGCTTTAGTTTTTTAAAAACTATGTAGTACATTTAACCAAGTGGGACCAACATAGATTATAAAGTTGTTTTCTGAAAAGTATTAATGTGTTTCTAGGAGAAACACTTCATTTCCCACAATGTTTCAAGGGTAATATTTTACAAAGGGAAACATTCTTTTGAGAATATCATTGTTCTCCATCAAATTATTGAAGGAAGACTTTCAGTTAATGTCTTTATGCACTTTGCATTTCCAAGCCAGAACTCTGTTATTGTTTATAAAACTCTGATTTGTTTTTCAGTATGACCTGTTATTAATAGCTTAGTATAATATTAGTATGGTATCTAATTGCTTCTCTTTCAGAGACTATATTGTTTTGAATGTTTGATTTGAATTTAAATATAACTTCGTATCTGAAAGTCATGACTAGCTGAACCTGAGTTCTGAATATTCTGTTTGTCAATTGGAGAGAATCTGCTACTGTGTTTTTTTTTTTTTTTTTTTTTTAAAGATTTATTTATTTATTTATTTTGGGCGGAGGTCAGGCTGGGAAGGGAGGGGAGCGGGCGGGCCACTTCTATTGGTCTTTCATTTATCTATTTTCATCCGTCTTTGTTCTTTGGCTCCTGTGGGCCTCCCATTGCGGTGGCCTCTGTCGTCGCAGAGCCCCGGCTCTGGGCGCATGCGCTCCAGAGCTCCGGCTCTGTAATTGGACACATCGGTCCAGCCGCTCCGCGGCACGTGGGATCTTCCCAGGCCAGGGCACGAACCGGCGCCCCTTGCACTGCAAGGCGGTGTCTTTACCCACTGGACCACTAGGGGAAGCCCTCTGTTACTGTTTTTAAGAATAGTCTAAACTAATGAGGAAATACAGCAGTACAGAAGTTAGACTCTAATACAGAGGCTAGACTCTTAAGAATCCAGACTCTGAGGCTTCCCTGGTGGTCCAGTGGGTAAGGAAATCGCCTTGCAGTGCAAGGGGCGCCAGTTCCATCCCTGGCCTGGGAAGATCCCACGTGCCACCACGGAGCGGCTGAACCAATGTGTCCAACTACTGAGCCGGAGCTCTGGAGCGCATGCGCCCAGAGCCAGTGCTCTGCAATGAGAGAGGCCGCTGTAATGGGAGGCCCACACAGGTCATGGAACAAAGATGGATGGAAATAGATAAATGAAAGATCAATAGAAGTGGCCAAAAAAAAAAAAAAGAGAAAGAGAGAAAAAAGATTAAAAGAAAAAAGAATCCAGACTCTGGAATTAGAGTATCTTGACTCAAATGGTACCTCTGCCATGTACTAGCTTTGTGACTGTGAACAAGATTGTAAACCTGGAAATGATAATAGTTCTCACTTCCCGTTGGGAGAATTAAATAAGATAATGCAGTATGCCTGAAACAGTAAAATTTAAATGTTAGTCATTAATATTAGGTACTATTAAATTATAATTGTATGTGCACACACACATTCACATATAACCATGGAAAGTGCAGAGAGGAGTTCAAAAGCAGGAGCAAGTCAGTTCTGCCTGCAAAAATCCAAGTCTTTATAAAGGGCATTCCTTTGATCTTGAATTTGAAGGACAACTAGAAACTTGTTTGGAAAAAGAATATGGTGATTCCAGGTTGAAAAAGTCACATGAGCCATGAAACTAGAAAATAAAATGAGGCCAAATTTCTGAAGGACCTGGAAGGTCATGCTCAAGAATTTACTTACCCTTAAGGCATTTGGGAGTCATCAAAGACCTTTCATAAGCCTAGGAGTGGAATGCTTAGATCTCTTTTAGAGTTCTTAAGGTCATAGAACAGTTGAAGCAAGCAAGAGGTCAGAGATGGGCAAATCTACCTGGGAGGTGATTTATCTGAGGCAACAGCCAGCTCTGATAAATATTTGCTGTACTTGAATGGTAGTGCTGCATGACATGCTGATAAACTTTACTTTTTGTGAATTTAAACCAACAGACTCTGACATGGATTTGTTTTCTTTGTTGTTGTTGTTTTTTTAAGATTTATTTATTTTATTATTTATTTTTGGGCGGGGGTCGGGTTGGGGAGGAAGGGGAGCGAGCAGGCCACTTCTATTGGTCTTTCATTTATCTATTTTCATCCGTCTTTGTTCCTTGGCTCCTGTGGGCCTCCCATCGTGGTGGCATGGTGGCGTCTGTCGCTGCTGAGCGCCGGCTCTGGGCGCATGTGCTCCAGAGTTCCGGCTTGGTAATTGGACACATCAGTCCAGCCACTCCGCGGCACGTGGGATCTTCCCAGGCCAGGGATCGAACCGGCGTCCCTTGCACTGCAAGGCGGTGTCCTTACCCACTGGACCACCAGGGGAAGCCCTCTTTGTTGTTTTTTGATTGGTCTTTTTCCTAATACAGAATTTTAGAATCACTTATAATTAGATTCTTTTTTTTTTTTTTTAACTTTTATTTATTTATTTTTGGCTGCACTGGGTCTTTGTTGATGTGTGGGTTTAGCTGTTCTGTGGTATATGGGATCTTCCTGGTTCAGGGATTGAACCTGTGTCTCCTACGTTGGCAGACGGGTTCTTATCCACTGAGCCACAAGGGAAGCCCTATAATTAGGTTCTAATTAAATTTAAACATTTCAGAGTTTTCAGTTTTTTGTGCAGAGCAACCATTTTTTCCCCCTGAATTTTTGTCTTTCCCTGTAGTGTGTAGTACATAGCAAGTACTGAATAAATTTGTGGTTTAATATAACATTCAAATTGAACTCCATAAATGAGATCATATCATTTGAATTAGACACCACTATCGATAATTCATAACATGTATAATCTCCTAGGCCTGTGATTCTCAAACCTGGAATGATGGTGCCCCCAGAGGGTATTTGGGGCAATGTATGGACACATTTTTGGTTTTCATAACTGGAGGAGGGGTTTAATAGGCACCTAACGAGTAGAGACCAGGGTACTCCTAAACATCCTTTAATGTACAGAACAGCCTTGGTCCCGACAGAGAGTTATGCAGCCCAAAATGTCAAAAGTGCCAAGATTGAGAAGTTTCACCCTGGTCTTAACAGTGATGTTATTGCCATTGCACAGAAGTTTTTTTTTTTTTTTTTTTTTTTAATATGCCCCAATAGTACTTTACAGTTTCCTCATACTTAAAAATAAAATAGGGCTTCCCTTGTGGCTCAGTGGATAAGAACCTGTCTGTCAGTGCAGGAGACACAGGTTCGAGCCCTGATCCGGGAAGATCCCACATACTGCAGAGCAGCTAAACCCACACATCAACAAAGACCCAGCACAGCCAAAAATAAATAAATAAAAGTTTAAAAAAATAATAAATAAAGTAAAATGTATGTTAAAATATGTAAATAAGCATAAACTGATAGGATAGAACCATTCACATGAACTTACGTAGCAAGTGAAATGAGTGAGAAACTTCCTTTTGATGTATTGACATTCTGTTTCCCACAGAATGAGTAGCACATCAGTGAACATTGGACCTGAAGCTGCTGGATAGACAGCAACCATAACATGTCATCAGCAGCTTCTGAATATCCAGGAAATAGACTGGAATCCTATCCAATCTAGATTACAAACATCAGTATTTTTGAGACAAACAAATACCTTTGGCTTGACTTTTGTGTTTTTTCCAAGGTTAACATTTCAGAAAAACTGAAAAAAAAAGATATTATCTTTTATAATAAGATCAAGAGCTTATTATCTAATAAGGTTAACAAAATTATACTGAAAAACACCATGAAATCAAGGCATGGGTTTTAAGCATGCCTATTCTTTCAGCATTTGTGACAAGGGTCAAATTATTTTTAGCCTCACTGATTTTATCTCATGTATAAAATGAATATAAAATACTTTGACACATGGTAATAAGAAAATTAAAGGAACTATTACAACTCAGTAATAAAGACAAGCCAATTAAATGGACCAAGGCCATTTGCAACAACATGGGTGAACACTGAGGGCATTATGCTAATAAGTGAAGTAAATCAGATAGAAAAAGACAAATACTGTTTGATATCACTTATTTATGGAATCTGAAAAAGCTGAGCTTATAGAAATAGAGGAGTTGTGGTTGCCAGGGATTGAGAACGCTGGAGAAATGAGATCATTGGTCAAAGAACACAAACTTCTGGCTATAAAGTGAATAAATTCTGGGAATCTAAACTATAGCATGGTGATTATAGTTAATAATACTGTATTGTATACCTGAAAGTTGTTGAGAATAGATCTTAAATGTTTTCCCCACAAAAAAAGGAAATGATGATAATGTAACATGATGCAAGTGTTAGCTAAAGCCATGGTGTTAAATTATTTTGCAACATATGAGCTTATCAAATAAACATGTTGTATACCTTAAACTCATAAAATGTTACATGTCAAGTATATCTCACTAACATTAGGAGAAAATAGGCAAAGGACGTGAATGGATATTTCTCTAAAGAAGATAACACAAGTGGCCAGTAGCAGATGAACATAAGCTTCTTGAGGACAGGAATCAAGTCTTAGTGAATCTTTATTTTCCATAGATAGTACTAAGAACATAGTAGATGTTCAGTGTATAATTTTGATAAACAGAAGTCTAAGTTGTTTAATTATTTTTTTTCAGATCTATCAAATCTATTCAAAGCGATCTGCTGAGGATATTTATAAAATACTGACATCCTACAAGGCGAATTACCTCATTGTAGAAGAAGCAATCTGCAATGAAGTGGGAACCATGAGAGGCTGTAGGGTTAAAGATTTATTAGATATTGCAAATGGCCACGTAAGTAACCATTTGGAAAGTTAATTTTTTTTGAGAAAAATGACTTTATTTAAACTTGTATAAGTGCCTTCAGACTCTATTTTTGAAACTTAACTAAGAATATAATTAAAATTTTTGTAATATGTTAAAAGTAGTTTAAAGTGGTTTTGCAGTGTACAAAGAAAAGTTGGGTAGTTTTGCATAAAATTTACAAATACTTGGATTCATATTTGCCTCTACTTGTGCATGTTCAACATTTATAAACAAAAGACAATTTGTTTTGAATAATGGTTTTATTTTAACATTTTATAATATAAAGAGCAGGGCTTCCCTGGTAGCTCAGTGGTAAAGCATTTGCCTGCCAATGCAGGGAGCATTGAGTTCGATCCCTGACCTGGGAAGATCCCACATGCTGTGGAGCACCTAAGCCCATGAGCCACAACTATGGAGCCTGTGCTCTAGAGCCTCGGAGCCGCAACTATTGAGCCCAAGTGCCCCAACTACTGAAGCCCATGTGCCCTAGAGCCCGAGTTCACAGCAACAAAAGTCGCGACAAGAAGCTGTGAGACACTAAGCTCCATATCGGGTCTCAAAGGGAAGATAATTAACGAAGTGTTGAGCTTAAATGTTTTCCCCACACAAAAAGGAAATGATGATAATGTAACATGATGCAAGTGTTAGCTAAAGCCATGGTGTTAAATTATTTTGCAACATATGAGCTTATCAAATAAACATGTTGTATACCTTAAACTCATAAAATGTTACATGTCAAGTATATCTCACTAACATTAGGAGAAAATAGGCAAAGGACGTGAATGGATATTTCTCTAAAGAAGATAACACAAGTGGCCAGTAGCAGATGAACATAAGCTTCTTGAGGACAGGAATCAAGTCTTAGTGAATCTTTATTTTCCATAGATAGTACTAAGAACATAGTAGATGTTCAGTGTATAATTTTGATAAACAGAAGTCTAAGTTGTTTAATTATTTTTTTTCAGATCTATCAAATCTATTCAAAGCGATCTGCTGAGGATATTTATAAAATACTGACATCCTACAAGGCGAATTACCTCATTGTAGAAGAAGCAATCTGCAATGAAGTGGGAACCATGAGAGGCTGTAGGGTTAAAGATTTATTAGATATTGCAAATGGCCACGTAAGTAACCATTTGGAAAGTTAATTTTTGAGAAAAATGACTTTATTTAAACTTGTATAAGTGCCTTCAGACTCTATTTTTGAAACTTAACTAAGAATATAATTAAAATTTTTGTAATATGTTAAAAGTAGTTTAAAGTGGTTTTGCAGTGTACAAAGAAAAGTTGGGTAGTTTTGCATAAAATTTACAAATACTTGGATTCATATTTGCCTCTACTTGTGCATGTTCAACATTTATAAACAAAAGACAATTTGTTTTGAATAATGGTTTTATTTTAACATTTTATAATATAAAGAGCAGGGCTTCCCTGGTAGCTCAGTGGTAAAGCATTTGCCTGCCAATGCAGGGAGCATTGAGTTCGATCCCTGACCTGGGAAGATCCCACATGCTGTGGAGCACCTAAGCCCATGAGCCACAACTATGGAGCCTGTGCTCTAGAGCCTCGGAGCCGCAACTATTGAGCCCAAGTGCCCCAACTACTGAAGCCCGTGTGTCCTAGAGCCCGAGTTCCACAGCAACAAAAGTCGCCGCGACAAGAAGCCTGCTCACCTCAACTAGAGAGTAGCCCCTACTCCCTGCAACTAGAGAAGAACCTGTAGCGGCAGTGGGCGGTGGGGGGGGATATATATATATAAAGAACAGCTGTTTGTTTTGTTATATTCTTTTTGTTTTTTTAAGTCTTTATTGAATTTGTTACAGTGTTGCTTCTGCTGTTTATACTCTGGTTTGTTGGCCCCGCGGATATGGGGTCCTAGAGTCCTAGCTCCCTCACCAGGGATCGAGTCTGCGCCTCCTGCATTGTGAGGCGAAGTCTTAACCACTGTATCACCAAGGGCATCCCTGTTATATTCTCATGTTGGAACATTTCTTATAATCTGATTCATGTCTAGAAAAATTACTTATTAAATTAATACAGTTCTGTACACTGAGTCCCTATTATTCACAAAATTAGTGTATTCAGAACTGCTTTAGTTGTTAGGATAACTGTATCGTAAGTTTTCATTGATTCTGCTATTTTACCAAGTTTCTTAATTCTAAGCCTGCAGCGTATATACTGTATACCTGGCAACTAAGACTGACACGGGAGTTTGTTAATATTCAGTAATTAGTGTTAGTATATCTGGTTATTAGGCACTAGAAAGGGTGCCTTCACTGCTGGGGAAAATGGGGGTGGAGGATCTTAAAGTTTAGTGGGTCATTCTCTTTTTTTTAAAGATTTATTTATTTATTTATTTTTGGGTGGGGGTCGGGTTGGGGAGGGAGGGGAGCGGGCGGGCCACTTCTATTGGTCTTTCATTTCTCTATTTTCATCCGTCTTTGTTCTTTGGCTCCTGTGGGCCTCCCATCGCGGTGGCGTCTGTCGTCGCAGAGCGCCGGCTCGTTGATTGGACACATGGGTCCAGCCGCTCCGCGGCACGTGGGATCTTCCCAGGCCAGGGATCCGACTGGTGCCCCTTGCACTGCACGGCGGTGTCCTTACCCACGGGACCACCAGGGAAGCCCTAGTGGGTCATTCTTACTTAGACTGCATATTCTGTTCAGGTTGCAGCCAAGACTTTTCAGTCTCTTCCTAATCAATTAGCTCTTTCTCATAATCATCCCAAACCAGTTTGGAGGTGATAAATTAGTTTGTTGTTTGGGCGGAGGGGTTGTCCGTGCTGCAAGGCGTGTGGGATCTTAGTTCCCCACATGCCAAACCTGCCCCCCTGCCAGGGAGGCTCCAAGAAATTAGTTCTTGTGAGTTCCACCTTTCCCTCACTTCATGATCTCTTAATATTATAAATTTACTCTGTTTTCTGCTGCGTATGTTTTGAATTTTCTCTCTTGGTACTTGATATCTGTAATCTTTGGCTTAACTGGTGACAAAACGGAATTTGATCAACTATCAGGTATTTGGTAATTAGAGCATGAGATGGCAAGTGACTCCAGTATTCTTGTCTGAAAAATCCCATGGACAGAGAAGCCTGATGGGCTACAGTCCATGGGGTGGCAAAGAGTCATACATGGGCTTCCCTGGTGGTCCAGTGGGTAAGGACACCGCCTTGCAGTGCAAGGGGCGCCGGTTCGATCCCTGGCCTGGGAAGATCCCTTGTGCCGCGGAGCGGCTGGACCGATGTGTCCAGTTACCGAGCCGGAACTCTGGAGCGCATGCGCCCAGAGCCGGTGCTCTGCGACAACAGAGGCCACCGCAATGGGAGGCCCACACGGGCCAAAGAACAAAGATGTTTGAAAATGGACAAATGAAAGACCAATAGAAGTGGCCCGCCTGCTCCCCTGCCTCCCCACCCCACCCCCCTCAAATAAATAAATAAATCTTTAAAAAAAAAAAAAAGTCAGACATGACCAAGCACGCCTGCCTTTGGTAATTACTGCTGTGTTGCTATCTGATGTCTAAAGCTTTGTTCTGCTCATGGCTACCTTCTTGGTCTGTTTTGAAGGTAGGTTACTTCTTTCATGTAATACCAGGCACAGACTTAAAGCTAATCCACTGTTTTATTCTTAAAAAGTTGACTCTGACATCTTTCCTAGATATTAGAATAATATTTGATGTTTTTATTATAGAAAACTCTTGAAGCTAGCTCAGCTATCTTAGTGGACCTCGTTAAAGGGAAAATATATAAGGTAGGACTGATTACAAAAGCTTGCTGTTGTGAGTCAGTCCAGTGCAAGGAGAAGAATATGGATATACGTTAGGAATACAAGGCTAGGGGTCTTCCCTGATAGTCCAGTGGTTAAGAATCCACCTGCCAATGTAGGGGACACAGGTTCAATCCCTGGTCTGGAAATACCCCACATGCTTAGTTGTGGGGCAGCCTAAGCCCATGCACCACAACTACTGAGTCCGTGTGCCCTAGAGCCCGTGCTCCCCAACAAGAGAAGCTGCTGCAGAGAGAAGCCTGAGCACTGAAACTAGAGAAAGCCTGCGTGAAGCAACTTAGATCCAACACAGCCACAAATAAAAAAAAAAAAGAATACGTGACTATTTCTCAGCCTTGGTAGGCTCCATGATAAGGTTCTTCAGAGAAATGATAGTAGACTATGGAGACACAGCCTTCTGGATTTTAGGATTAAATCTTTTAAAAATTGGAAAACACTTTATGCTTGTTTCTCAACCTCAGTGGGAAGTTCAAGAATTAAGTGGAGGGCTTCCCCGGTGGTCCAGTGGGTAAGGACACTGCATTGCAGTGCAGGGGGCGCCGGTTCGATCCCTGGCCTGGAAAGATCCCACGTGCCGCAGAGCGGCTGGACTGATGTGTCCAGTTACTGAGCAGGAGCTCTGGGGCACGTGCACCCAGAGTCAGTGCTCTGCGACAGCAGAGGCCACCACGATGGGAGGCCCACTTGGGCCAAAACAAAGATGGATGAAAATAGAGAAATCAAAGACCAATAGAAGTGGCCCGCCCGCCCTTCTCCTTCCCCAACCCACACCCTCCCCCAAAAAAAGAATTAAGTGAACATGGTAACTCTTTATGAAGAGGCTTTTATTTTATTTTAGATTTATTTATACATTTATTTTGGGCGGGGGTCGGGTTGGGGAAGGAGGGGAGCGGGCGGGCCACTTCTATTGGTCTTTCATTTCTCTACGTTCATCCGTCTTTGTTCTTTGGCTCCTGTGGGCCTCCCATCGCGGTGGCGTCTGTCGTCGCAGAGCGCCGGCTCTGGGCACATGCGCTCCAGAGCTCGGCTCGGTGATTGGACACATCAGTCCAGCCGCTCCGCGGCACGTGGGATCTTCCTAGGCCAGGGATGGAACCGGCGCCCCTTGCACTGCAAGGCGGTGTCCTTACCCACTGGACTGCCAGGGGAAGCCCTGAAGAGGCTTTTATTTGCTGAAACAATGTGAGATGTTTGCTAACCAATGTGAGATAATCCATGTTTAATATATGTATTTATACATTTTAATACAAATATAGTCACTTATTCATTGATTGTATTTCTCCTGTAAGTTTTTTTTTTTTTATGCACCACAACTACTGAGTCCGTGTGCCCTAGAGCCCGTGCTCCCCAACAAGAGAAGCTGCTGCAGAGAGAAGCCTGAGCACTGAAACTAGAGAAAGCCTGCGTGAAGCAACTTAGATCCAACACAGCCACAAATAAAAAAAAAAAAGAATACGTGACTATTTCTCAGCCTTGGTAGGCTCCATGATAAGGTTCTTCAGAGAAATGATAGTAGACTATGGAGACACAGCCTTCTGGATTTTAGGATTAAATCTTTTAAAAATTGGAAAACACTTTATGCTTGTTTCTCAACCTCAGTGGGAAGTTCAAGAATTAAGTGGAGGGCTTCCCCGGTGGTCCAGTGGGTAAGGACACTGCATTGCAGTGCAGGGGGCGCCGGTTCGATCCCTGGCCTGGAAAGATCCCACGTGCCGCAGAGCGGCTGGACTGATGTGTCCAGTTACTGAGCAGGAGCTCTGGGGCACGTGCACCCAGAGTCAGTGCTCTGCGACAGCAGAGGCCACCACGATGGGAGGCCCACTTGGGCCAAAACAAAGATGGATGAAAATAGAGAAATCAAAGACCAATAGAAGTGGCCCGCCCGCCCTTGTCCTTCCCCAACCCACACCCTCCCCCAAAAAAAGAATTAAGTGAACATGGTAACTCTTTATGAAGAGGCTTTTATTTTATTTTAGATTTATTTATACATTTATTTTGGGCGGGGGTCGGGTTGGGGAAGGAGGGGAGCGGGCGGGCCACTTCTATTGGTCTTTCATTTCTACGTTCATCCGTCTTTGTTCTTTGGCTCCTGTGGGCCTCCCATAGCGGTGGCGTCTGTCGTGGCAGAGCGCCGGCTCTGGGCACATGCGCTCCAGAGCTCGGCTCGGTGATTGGACACATCAGTCCAGCCGCTCCGCGGCACGTGGGATCTTCCTAGGCCAGGGATGGAACCGGCGCCCCTTGCACTGCAAGGCGGTGTCCTTACCCACTGGACTGCCAGGGGAAGCCCTGAAGAGGCTTTTATTTGCTGAAACAATGTGAGATGTTTGCTAACCAATGTGAGATAATCCATGTTTAATATATGTATTTATACATTTTAATACAAATATAGTCACTTATTCATTGATTGTATTTCTCCTGTAAGTTTTTTTTTTTTTTTGCCTTCCAGTATTGAAATGGTTTAATTCAGTTTTTCTTTAATTTGAAAAGATTGATTTTGTTCCTATAAGTTTTTTAATATTATGTTTCATATCATTCGATAGGTGGTTTGTGAAGAAGGTGACAAGTTAACCTACTCAAAACATGGACGATTTTGTCATGAGGTCAAAATTAACTATTCTCCATATGTGAATTATTTTACAAGAGTATACTGGAACAGATCCTACTTTGTATATAAAATCAACACTGTGATATCCTTTCAGTCTTGAAAAATAGCATATCCTTCATTTCAAAGACTTATATCACCTGAAGTAAAATGCAGTTTTCTTCTACCTATATATGGTGTCCTTTGGAAATCAGAGTATGGACATTTGAATTGTTGCTGCTGATTTTCCCCTCCAGCTATTAACTGAATCTAGAGTTTTGTTGGGGAAAGAAGATCAAACATTACTGTCCTTCAGTAAAATGTCAAATCCTCCATTCTGCAGTATTCCAGCCAGATGTTTTCCTTATTGCTACGATTCTACCTTCTAAACTGTTGTAAAACTTTCCTCGTAAATCTTTCCATCATAACATTAGTTTTGAATTTGAGTATGTTCAAGGTCAGAATATGTCTCAAACATAACATTTAACAAATACTTAATGTGATATAATTATAGAATGGAAGGAAAGAATTATTCTTACCCTCGAGTCAGTTTCCGAAGGTATTTCATGATGTATAATAGAACTGAAATAAAAAACTAATTTAAATGTTCGCTGAGAATTTGCGGCATTTAAATTGAAGTGGAAATTATACAAAGGAAAGTGGTTTTTAAGGATATGCATAAAAATATATCCAAATTTCCATAATACAGCTCTCGTCATCTGTTGCTTATTTAAGTGAGCACTTTATTAATAGTATATAGTGCTTGATACTATATTTCACTACATTATGATTTAAGTGGTTAGTTTTTTACCGTATCCCCATAAATTTGATTCCAATTTAATTGTGATAAATGGTAAAATCTTGGTATGTATTTATTTTTTAAAAACATTTAAAAGAATGTTGCTCAAAATTAAAAAATAAAAGAATGTTGTTCAGGTTTTTGAAAAATATGGATATGGAGTGTATCATCGATTCATGTTTCCTATTGAAGTATTAAGTAAAATTAAATCTTTATCAGAATGAGACTGTGTACACTAAAGTGAGCAGCAGTTTCTGGAGGTGTGTGTAGATGCTGTTCAACAAGCTTCTACACAGAGAGGCATTTGTGATAAGACACAAGCGCTGCTGTTTGTGAAATGGTGATACAGTCTTCAACGTTTAGAACAAAATGACAGTTACAAAATTCACAGAATATTTCTACCATCTGTGTTCCTTTTCATATTTTAATTATATTTAAAAGAAATTCTAAAATGGTTAATTTGGCCTTATAGAGAGTAACAGGATGGGTGTACCATTTTAATAAGATGGGATGCACGTTTATGCACCTGTTCAGTGAACAGAGTTAAAATTTTTTCACTTGTTAAAGCGCTGTAAAAATTGCAGGATCATCATTCTAAGTTACTATATTAGAAAGGAGCATCTTTCCTTCTGTTTATGTCTGTAATATATGTTTTAAAAGTACACAGTCTCATGCATTCTTAGACTTACGCAGATGTTTTATTCTTTTGGAGTTTAAGAATTGTTTGATGGTGGTGTCATATGTCTGGTGCATTCGTTTTATTGGTTCTCATGTCACGCTTTTATGTAACTTTGAGCAGTTACATTAAGATAGCTACAGGCAGACTATTTCAGCTTCTCTGTCCATCTTAATAGTGAGTCACTAGTATTTAGCTTCAAGCCTTATGAAAATAATACCGTATTAGCTAAGTACATAGTGTACATAAGTACATGGTAGTACTTAGAATTAGAGGGAGCACATAGAACAACACAGTTTAAAAGTTGGCTTGCGAATTTTGAAAGGGAACTAGAACAGCCTGCTCTCTACATAGCATGAACTATTTACTTGAAATTTTACTGATTTTATAATCAAATATGCTGAATGAGTTTTGATTGTTGTGCTTTTTGTTTTTGACTTATTAGTGAGTTGTTTTTGCTTTTGTCAACAATAGGTTTGTAGCAGTTTTAATTGAATTTTTTAGATAATGAATTTTGCCTTAGCATCAGTTGAAAAGAAAAATGTGAGCTTTATTATATAAATAATAATACTGGGTATGAAAGATAAGCTTATTTGCTTTTAGTTTAGCTCTAGTTAAACAATAGTGCTAGAAAACTTTGAGGAGCATTTAATTAATTTCCTTACTTATTTGTAGAATAACAAATGATTTAGAATTCTGCAAGTAATTCCATTTGGGTTGGGTTTGATGATGAAGATGTACTGTGAAAGGGGCAGTTTATTTTAGTTTGTAAAGAAATTCCCTTTAAAGGTGATGTTCGTTAACTGCATTACAAAATTCACAGAATATTTCTACCATCTGTGTTCCTTTTCATATTTTAATTATATTTAAAAGAAATTCTAAAATGGTTAATTTGGCCTTATAGAGAGTAACAGGATGGGTGTACCATTTTAATAAGATGGGATGCACGTTTATGCACCTGTTCAGTGAACAGAGTTAAAATTTTTTCACTTGTTAAAGCGCTGTAAAAATTGCAGGATCATCATTCTAAGTTACTATATTAGAAAGGAGCATCTTTCCTTCTGTTTATGTCTGTAATATATGTTTTAAAAGTACACAGTCTCATGCATTCTTAGACTTACGCAGATGTTTTATTCTTTTGGAGTTTAAGAATTGTTTGATGGTGGTGTCATATGTCTGGTGCATTCGTTTTATTGGTTCTCATGTCACGCTTTTATGTAACTTTGAGCAGTTACATTAAGATAGCTACAGGCAGACTATTTCAGCTTCTCTGTCCATCTTAATAGTGAGTCACTAGTATTTAGCTTCAAGCCTTATGAAAATAATACCGTATTAGCTAAGTACATAGTGTACATAAGTACATGGTAGTACTTAGAATTAGAGGGAGCACATAGAACAACACAGTTTAAAAGTTGGCTTGCGAATTTTGAAAGGGAACTAGAACAGCCTGCTCTCTACATAGCATGAACTATTTACTTGAAATTTTACTGATTTTATAATCAAATATGCTGAATGAGTTTTGATTGTTGTGCTTTTTGTTTTTGACTTATTAGTGAGTTGTTTTTGCTTTTGTCAACAATAGGTTTGTAGCAGTTTTAATTGAATTTTTTAGATAATGAATTTTGCCTTAGCATCAGTTGAAAAGAAAAATGTGAGCTTTATTATATAAATAATAATACTGGGTATGAAAGATAAGCTTATTTGCTTTTAGTTTAGCTCTAGTTAAACAATAGTGCTAGAAAACTTTGAGGAGCATTTAATTAATTTCCTTACTTATTTGTAGAATAACAAATGATTTAGAATTCTGCAAGTAATTCCATTTGGGTTGGGTTTGATGATGAAGATGTACTGTGAAAGGGGCAGTTTATGAGTTTGGGGTAGAAGGAATTTCTCAAAGAAATACAAAACATACTTTGCCCTAGATGTTGCAAAACCACTGAAACAAGTGCCTTAACTTTCTTATTTCAAAGTTGTTTTTTTTTTTTAATTATCCATTTCTTTCATTTTCATAAGAAAATTTGGGTAATTTTTCCCCAACATTAAGCACAGGGAAAGAATCCTCACTCTGCTATTTTCACTGTTAATTTTAACTCATTAGAAGCAAATCTTTGTTAAAGATAGTGATGGGATTTCTACCCTGCTAAATTATTTAGCTTCCCAAATGTTCAATAGTCCAACAGATAAAACTTACTTGATAAGATGTGTGATAATGACTGTGCTGGTTTAAATTTTCTCTCATTTTGGCATCTGTGTTAGACTGGTAGGGTTTTACAACACAGGGAGTATGCATTACCCTTATAAGTTTTTCATTCACGTTCTGAGTATATAGACAGCATGTTTTTTCAGGCCATTAACTCAAATTGATAAAAGTACAATACTACAATACTCTTCCATACAGTCTAGATTGATTAAAGGAAAAGTAGAAATATAGGTCAAAGTTACACATTGGGGCTGAAAATAAAAGTAGACTGTTAATTTATTGAACAGTGAGTAGCCATTGTTTTAAACCTTGTTGTTTTAGGAAAAGCAATTGCTTATGTACCCTTCCTGTTTTGGGGCTGTTAAAACATTTTGATGCCTTTTGTGGGTAAAATTAGTGTCTATCTTTATAAAATTGTTGGAATTTTTTGAAGTTGTATGTAAATCGGTTTTATTTGTAAATTTATTTTAAAAGCGTGAATATTTAAAAGGCATATATTATGAACTATTCTGTGCATTTAAGAACCTATTGTAAAGCAAATGACTGTTTCCTGGTTTTCAGAATTCTCTCATTTGTCCAGTTTTTAAAATACACACTCTATTATTTATATTTGCTAATAGTTTTAGAACCCTATATAATAGTTTTTAAATTTAGCTCTAGTTAAACAATAGTGCTAGAAAACTTTGAGGAGCATTTAATTAATTTCCTTACTTATTTGTAGAATAACAAATGATTTAGAATTCTGCAAGTAATTCCATTTGGGTTGGGTTTGATGATGAAGATGTACTGTGAAAGGGGCAGTTTATGAGTTTGGGGTAGAAGGAATTTCTCAAAGAAATACAAAACATACTTTGCCCTAGATGTTGCAAAACCACTGAAACAAGTGCCTTAACTTTCTTATTTCAAAGTTGTTTTTTTTTTTTTAATTATCCATTTCTTTCATTTTCATAAGAAAATTTGGGTAATTTTTCCCCAACATTAAGCACAGGGAAAGAATCCTCACTCTGCTATTTTCACTGTTAATTTTAACTCATTAGAAGCAAATCTTTGTTAAAGATAGTGATGGGATTTCTACCCTGCTAAATTATTTAGCTTCCCAAATGTTCAATAGTCCAACAGATAAAACTTACTTGATAAGATGTGTGATAATGACTGTGCTGGTTTAAATTTTCTCTCATTTTGGCATCTGTGTTAGACTGGTAGGGTTTTACAACACAGGGAGTATGCATTACCCTTATAAGTTTTTCATTCACGTTCTGAGTATATAGACAGCATGTTTTTTCAGGCCATTAACTCAAATTGATAAAAGTACAATACTACAATACTCTTCCATACAGTCTAGATTGATTAAAGGAAAAGTAGAAATATAGGTCAAAGTTACACATTGGGGCTGAAAATAAAAGTAGACTGTTAATTTATTGAACAGTGAGTAGCCATTGTTTTAAACCTTGTTGTTTTAGGAAAAGCAATTGCTTATGTACCCTTCCTGTTTTGGGGCTGTTAAAACATTTTGATGCCTTTTGTGGGTAAAATTAGTGTCTATCTTTATAAAATTGTTGGAATTTTTTGAAGTTGTATGTAAATCGGTTTTATTTGTAAATTTATTTTAAAAGCGTGAATATTTAAAAGGCATATATTATGAACTATTCTGTGCATTTAAGAACCTATTGTAAAGCAAATGACTGTTTCCTGGTTTTCAGAATTCTCTCATTTGTCCAGTTTTTAAAATACACACTCTATTATTTATATTTGCTAATAGTTTTAGAACCCTATATATATTAAAATTACAGCTTTGAAAAGTTGCAAGTAAAATTGAACAGTTTCTTATTGAAATAATAGCTCATTGCTTAGTTTTTGAACGTGTAAAATTAATATTTTAAATAAAATTGGATGTGAAAATTACAAAGGAATATATTTGATTCAGCTATTTTCCATCCATTAAGATTTCTAAACATTGTATTTATTTTCCATAATTTAAAAAAAAGGACATATTAGAACCAGATTTGCTGAATTTAGCATAAAGGACTCTCTGAGTCATTTCTGTCTTATAAGTCTCTTAGAATTTGCCCATTCTAATTTTGGCATTTATAATTTTATGCACAGTTTTATAAGAGATACATTTAACATCTGACCAGTATATTTAGTGGAATAATAGTGTCAAAAAGAAATATGCATTCCATACTTAGAGTGTAAGATATCTCATAAACAACCCTTTCATATTTCAAGTTAATAGCTTTGTATAGCTATTTAATAAAGATGAATACAACTGAGTTTTTTTCTTTTTTTAAAAATTTATTTATTTTTAACATTTACAATATTGTGTTGATTTCTGCCATACGTCAACGTGTATCAGCCGTAAGTATCCATGTGTCCAATCCTCCTTAAACCACCCTCCCAACTCCCATTCATCCCACCTCGTGGGGGTGTCACAGAGCATTGGGTTAAGCTCTCTGCATCACACAGGAAATTCCCATTAACTATCTCTTTTGCATATGGTAATGTATATGTTTCAATGCTACTGTCTCAATATGTCGCATTTTCTCCTTCCCTCACTGTGTCCACACGTGTGTTCTCAGACATGTCTGAACCTCTGTTGTTGCCCTACAAATAAGTTAATCAGTACCATCTTTCTAGATTCCATAAATATGTGTGTTTAATATACCATGTTTGCTTTTCTCTTTGACTTAACTTCACTCTGTGTAACAGGCTCTAGGTTCATCCACCTCACTAGAACTAATTCAGAATTGTTCCTTTTTATGGCTGGGTAATATTCCATTGTATATATGTATCATGACTTTATCCATTCATCTGTTGATGGGCATCTAGGTTGCTTCCATGTCCTGGCTAATGTAAATAGTACTGCAATGAACATTGGGGTACAGGTGTCTTTTAGAATTGTGGTTTTTCTCAGGGTATATGCCCAGTAGTGGGATTTCTCAGTTATATGATAGTTTTTTTTCCTAGTTTTTTTAAGGAATCGCTATGTTGTTCTCCATAGTGGCTGTATCAATTTACATTCCTACCAACAGTGCAAGAGGGTTCCCTTTTCTCCACATCCTCTCCAGCACTTATTGTTTGTAGATTTTTTGATGATAGGCATTCTTAAAGTATGAGGTGATACCTTATTATAGTTTTGATTTGCATTTCTCTAATAGTTAACAACGTTGAGAATTTTTTCATGTGTTTATTAGCCATCTAATACAATTGACTTTATGTATGTTGACTTTTGAATGGCATCTGCAACAATGTATATTTAGATTGTGTTCTTCCTGTAACTAAGGAAGGATACATCTTTGCAAAAGAATAAAAGTTAATTTCAATAAACATATATCCTTTAAAAGAGTTGGGTTCTAAACTAGTTTACTTTGTAACATTAAATGTACTTTTATTAAGAATGAAATTATTCATGCTTAATTATACTTGTTTTGTTTCTGTAATAAAATTCTTAGAATTTTAAGTTACCTTTGTTTATGTGTGAATCTTTTTTAGTTACAGCTTTATTGAGATATAATTTATGTATCATAGAATTCACCCATTTAAATTGTACCATTGTACAATTTTAGTATAATTACAGTTGTACAACTGTCATCACAGTCAATTTTAGAATATTTTTGTCACTGCAGAAAGAAACCCAACACCTTTTGTCTGCCACCCTCAACCACTTTATCCTCAGGCAACTTATATTAATATACTTTCTGTCTCTGGACATAAAGCTCTACTTTTAACATTTCACATAAATGGAATCATATGATCCATGGTCATTTGTGACTGACTTCTTTGGTTTAGTATAGTATTTTCCAAGTTCTTTAATGTTGAAAAAGTTCATTATTTTTCATTGCCAATTATTCATCCACCTCACTAGAACTAATTCAGAATTGTTCCTTTTTATGGCTGGGTAATATTCCATTGTATATATGTATCATGACTTTATCCATTCATCTGTTGATGGGCATCTAGGTTGCTTCCATGTCCTGGCTAATGTAAATAGTACTGCAATGAACATTGGGGTACAGGTGTCTTTTAGAATTGTGGTTTTTCTCAGGGTATATGCCCAGTAGTGGGATTTCTCAGTTATATGATAGTTTTTTTTCCTAGTTTTTTTAAGGAATCGCTATGTTGTTCTCCATAGTGGCTGTATCAATTTACATTCCTACCAACAGTGCAAGAGGGTTCCCTTTTCTCCACATCCTCTCCAGCACTTATTGTTTGTAGATTTTTTGATGATAGGCATTCTTAAAGTATGAGGTGATACCTTATTATAGTTTTGATTTGCATTTCTCTAATAGTTAACAACGTTGAGAATTTTTTCATGTGTTTATTAGCCATCTAATACAATTGACTTTATGTATGTTGACTTTTGAATGGCATCTGCAACAATGTATATTTAGATTGTGTTCTTCCTGTAACTAAGGAAGGATACATCTTTGCAAAAGAATAAAAGTTAATTTCAATAAACATATATCCTTTAAAAGAGTTGGGTTCTAAACTAGTTTACTTTGTAACATTAAATGTACTTTTATTAAGAATGAAATTATTCATGCTTAATTATACTTGTTTTGTTTCTGTAATAAAATTCTTAGAATTTTAAGTTACCTTTGTTTATGTGTGAATCTTTTTTAGTTACAGCTTTATTGAGATATAATTTATGTATCATAGAATTCACCCATTTAAATTGTACCATTGTACAATTTTAGTATAATTACAGTTGTACAACTGTCATCACAGTCAATTTTAGAATATTTTTGTCACTGCAGAAAGAAACCCAACACCTTTTGTCTGCCACCCTCAACCACTTTATCCTCAGGCAACTTATATTAATATACTTTCTGTCTCTGGACATAAAGCTCTACTTTTAACATTTCACATAAATGGAATCATATGATCCATGGTCATTTGTGACTGACTTCTTTGGTTTAGTATAGTATTTTCCAAGTTCTTTAATGTTGAAAAAGTTCATTATTTTTCATTGCCAAATAATATTCCACTGTATAGGTATATCACATTTTGTGTATCCACCAGTTGATGGACACTTGGGTTGTTTCCACTTTTTTGACTATTATGAATTATGCTGCTATGAATATTCATGTACAAGTTTGAAAAATTTGTTTATTCTTGGCTATTCTGGGTTTTCACTGCTGCCACAGGCTCATCTCTAGTTGCAGGGAGTGGGGGCTACTCTCTAGTTGAGACGAGCAGGCTTCTTGTTGCGGTGACTTCTCTGCTTGTAGAACTTGGACTCTAAGGCACACCGCCTTCAGTAGTTGCGGCACATGGGCTCAATAGTTGCAGCTCTGAGGCTCTAGACCACAGGCTCCATAGTTGTGGCTCACAGGCTTAGGTGCTCTGCAGCATGTGGGATATTCCTGGATCAGTGTCTCCTGCATTGGCAGGTGAACTCTTTACTGAGCTACCAGGGAAGCCCTGTACAGGTTTTTTAGGTGGACACGTGTTTTCATTTTTTTGGATGTATATCTAGGAGTAAGAATTTCTGGGTCATAACTGTGGTAACTGTCAGATTTGTTATCAAAATGACTAATATTTTAAAAATTCTTTTAATAGTGTATGAGGTTTCCAATTTCTCTGTGTCCTCACCAACACTTGCTATTATCTTCTTGATTATCGGCATTCTAGTAAAGTGTGAAGTGGTGTATCATTGTAGTTTTAATCTGCATTTTCATCATGTCTAACGATTTTGAACATCTTCTGTTCACTGGCCATTTGTATATCTTCTTTGGTTCATTTAGAAATTGCCCATTTCTAGGTTGGGTTGTCTTTTTATTATTGAATTGTAAAGGTGTTTAAAATCCTAGGTTATAAATCCTTTATCAGATATGTAATTTGGAAATACAGTTGGCCCTTGGTATCCCTGAGGGTTTGGTGCTAGGATCCCAACTCTCCCCTCGTAGCCCATGTGTCTCTGAGTCTGTGGACACTCAAGACCCCTAGAGAGCCTCCTTATCCTCCAAGATTCTGCATCTATGGATTCAACCAACTGCAGAACATAAATACAGTACTATATTGAAAAGAAAATCTGCATGTTAGTGACCTGCATAGTTGAGACCCATGACTTAAGGCGTCAGCTGTATAGTTGCTCTTTGGTATCCAGTGGGAAAAGAGTCTGCCTTGCAGTGCAGGGGGCACCGGTTCGATCCCTGGCCCTGGAGGATCCCAGGTGCAGGGGAATGGTTGGACCGGTGTGTCCAATTACGAGCCAGCTCTCTGGAGTGCATGTGCCTGGAGCAGGTGCTCTGCAGTGAGAGAGACCACTGCAATGGGAGTTTCTGAGAGAGGGAATCTGGCCCAGCTTGAGTTTTTGGACTCAGTCATTGGTCATATCTAGTAACAATGAGTACTTACTGAGCATTTACTTGGACTAGTGACAGTACTATGTGCTTTGACATAATTCTTTTAATTAACAACTCTAGAATATTTAATAGTATGTCCATTTTACAGAAAATAGTCATACAGGGGCTTCCCCTGGTGGTCCAGTGGGTAAGGACACCGCCTTGCAGTGCAAGGGGCGCCGGTTCCATCCCTGGCCTGGGAAGATCCCACGTGCCGTGGAGCGGCTGGACCCATGTGTCCAATTACCGAGCCGGAGCTCTGGAGCGCATGCGCCCAGAGCCGGCGCTCTGCAATGACAGATGCCACTGCGATAGGAGGCCCACAGGAGCCAAAGAACAAGGACGGATGAACATAGAGAAATGAAAGACCAATAGAAGTGGCCCGCCCGCTCCCCTCCCTCCCCAACCCGACCCCCGCCCAAAATAAATAAATAAATAAAACTTTGAAAAAAAAAAAAGAAAGAAAATGGTCATACAGCAAATAATTATCATAACTGGGATTTAAAGCTAAATTTAAATGGTAGGCCCACACATGCTAGAGAATGAGATGGATAAAAATAAATAATAAATAAAATAAATTTTAAAAAAGTCAAGCTGTCTCAGTGCTGGATTAAAAAAATCCTGGCTCCTTTGAAGGGTAGTATTAGGGGACAATGCTTATGGTTTGTTCTTCTAATTTTATTTATTTTTATTTTTGACTATCCTGGGTTTTCACTGCTGCTGCTTGCTCTTCTCTAGTTGCAGGAAGTAGAGGCTAGTCTCTACTTGAAGTAAGTAATAATAGATCAAAGCAATTGAAAAATTTGAGTTGAAGCCAAAGTGATACCATGACTCAGATTTAGGAATGGGCCAAGCCAAAAGAAATGATAAAAAAGCAAGAAACCAGTAAGTAGAGGTAACTGTTACTATGCCAAATGTCCAGTGAGGCACTATGTAGCAAATGAGAGACACTGCTTACTTAAGAGGTGTTGGTTCCTGACCGTTTTTCTCTATAGTAAAACTCTCACCTTAACTTTTATTACGGTAAGTTAACTTTTGCTCTTTGCAAAGGGAAGCATTTAACTAGCAGGTTCTCCTGCTGTGGTTGGAAAAAAATGACATGACATCACTATGTTTCTCTGCTTTCATCTGGATTAAGTTAGCAGCTATAAAACTGGAGTTTCCAACTGGTTCTGTGCTCCAGAAAAGTAGGTAGTTTCCAAATTGGGAGAGGCATGTTAAAAAAAAACGAGACCATCCCCACCCAGAAGCCTGCTCCTAAAGTAACAATGTCACTGAGACAGTAACTCAGTTTCCACTCCCAGTTCCACAACTGTGGCTCAGTTGTGTTTGCCTAAGGACAGAACCAGGATATAAAACAGAGTTCCAAAGCTATCCCTAGAACTGGTTTTATTTGAAAGTGTAGGTAAATTCAAGGGTACTCAAAGAAACCAGTTGAAAGCAATTAAGCTGGTGGCTTTGTAAGAGATAGAAGTTAAACCATAAGTCCAACTAGCTTACCAGAGAGAATCAGGGAAAGAGACAGTTAAGAAGAGTTCCCTTACCTTTAAAACAAACCAGAGGACATCTTTGGGGGTCCAGTGGTAAGGAATCCACCTACCAATAAAGGGGACACGGGTTGTTTGTTGTCATTAACCTCATATTTATGGAAATAGGAAATCTAGGACATAGGGACCTGAGACCCTTTCCTGCATGCTGTAAAGCTTTTCCTAGAGAACGCTTGCGTGGAGCAATGAAGACCCAGAACAGTCAAACATAAATAAAGTAAAATAAATAAAAATTAAAAAGAAAATAGTAAGTTAGCTTGTTTCATTTTTAAGACTGATGGATTCTTGTCCTCATAACAAAACTCATGATGGTATTCGAATATACTTTTTTCATTGGTTGTAAAATATTTCTCTCAGGAGATCCTGGTCAGGCCTCCCTGGTGGTGCACTGCAACTACTGAAACGACAGAAGCCGAGGCTAGAGCCGGTGCCCCTCAACAAAAGAAGCCACCCCAATGGGAAGTCCTTACACCACAAGGAAGAGTAGCCCCTCACCACAACTGAAGAAAGCCCAGGGTGCAGGAACAAAGTCCCAGTGCAGCCAAAAATAAAAATAAATACATATCAAAAAAAAAATGCTGGTCCTAATACCTAATACCTAGCTAATGTCCACTCTATGGATCATGACAGTGGTAGCATATTACATAATACTATAGGAAGACTCAAAAGGGACTTTGTTCTGGAGAGTCAAAATGCTTGAGCAAAGGACTTAGGAGTGAGGGCAGGACACAGCCACGTCCATCATTTTATTTGAGCCTGATGACAAAAAACGAGACCATCCCCACCCAGAAGCCTGCTCCTAAAGTAACAATGTCACTGAGACAGTAACTCAGTTTCCACTCCCAGTTCCACAACTGTGGCTCAGTTGTGTTTGCCTAAGGACAGAACCAGGATATAAAACAGAGTTCCAAAGCTATCCCTAGAACTGGTTTTATTTGAAAGTGTAGGTAAATTCAAGGGTACTCAAAGAAACCAGTTGAAAGCAATTAAGCTGGTGGCTTTGTAAGAGATAGAAGTTAAACCATAAGTCCAACTAGCTTACCAGAGAGAATCAGGGAAAGAGACAGTTAAGAAGAGTTCCCTTACCTTTAAAACAAACCAGAGGACATCTTTGGGGGTCCAGTGGTAAGGAATCCACCTACCAATAAAGGGGACACGGGTTGTTTGTTGTCATTAACCTCATATTTATGGAAATAGGAAATCTAGGACATAGGGACCTGAGACCCTTTCCTGCATGCTGTAAAGCTTTTCCTAGAGAACGCTTGCGTGGAGCAATGAAGACCCAGAACAGTCAAACATAAATAAAGTAAAATAAATAAAAATTAAAAAGAAAATAGTAAGTTAGCTTGTTTCATTTTTAAGACTGATGGATTCTTGTCCTCATAACAAAACTCATGATGGTATTCGAATATACTTTTTTCATTGGTTGTAAAATATTTCTCTCAGGAGATCCTGGTCAGGCCTCCCTGGTGGTGCACTGCAACTACTGAAACGACAGAAGCCGAGGCTAGAGCCGGTGCCCCTCAACAAAAGAAGCCACCCCAATGGGAAGTCCTTACACCACAAGGAAGAGTAGCCCCTCACCACAACTGAAGAAAGCCCAGGGTGCAGGAACAAAGTCCCAGTGCAGCCAAAAATAAAAATAAATACATATCAAAAAAAAAATGCTGGTCCTAATACCTAATACCTAGCTAATGTCCACTCTATGGATCATGACAGTGGTAGCATATTACATAATACTATAGGAAGACTCAAAAGGGACTTTGTTCTGGAGAGTCAAAATGCTTGAGCAAAGGACTTAGGAGTGAGGGCAGGACACAGCCACGTCCATCATTTTATTTGAGCCTGATGACAACGCTATCAAAGTCACTGTTGTCATTTTAGAAGAGGCAAAACACATGCAGAAAGATTGAATTGCCCAAGTGCCCACAGCTGTGCCAGAACTGAGTGTCTGTCTTCTGTCTAGTTCAGTGTTCTCTGTACCATTCCCTATGGAAATCTCAGAACTTAGTGTGATCTAGACAAACGTTTCTCAATTTCTTCTCTTCTGCCTTCTAGGGAGCCTCTTCAGATATTTTTTTTTGCAATGGCTTCCCCTCTGAAAATTTGTTTTTTAATTTTGACCTCTTTTATTGGTTGTTTCTTTATTTATTTTCATCCATCTTTGTTCTTGGGCCTGTGTGGGCCTCCCACTGCAGTGACCTGTCTTGTTGCAGAGCACTGGCTCTGGGCACATGTGCTCCAGAGTGCTGACTAGTAATTGGACGCACCAGTCCAGCCGCACGTGGGATCTTCCTGGCCCAGGGATCGAACCAGTGCCACTCACACTACTTGGTGGACCCTTTACCCACTGGACCACCAGGGAAGCCCCCCCTGCCACCGAAAATCTAACTCCACAAATGTACTGTATATCTGTTTATGCACCTGAATGTTTGTTGTACTTTACATGTAAAAAGAGAACTTTCCACTCCTCCAAGAACCAGTTTTCTCCTCTTTGGATCTAATATCACTCTTAGAAAATTCATGGTCTAGAGAGCCAGTCTTTTCACTTTCTGTTGGTTGGTGGGGAACTACTGAAACGACAGAAGCCGAGGCTAGAGCCGGTGCCCCTCAACAAAAGAAGCCACCCCAATGGGAAGTCCTTACACCACAAGGAAGAGTAGCCCCTCACCACAACTGAAGAAAGCCCAGGGTGCAGGAACAAAGTCCCAGTGCAGCCAAAAATAAAAATAAATACATATCAAAAAAAAAATGCTGGTCCTAATACCTAATACCTAGCTAATGTCCACTCTATGGATCATGACAGTGGTAGCATATTACATAATACTATAGGAAGACTCAAAAGGGACTTTGTTCTGGAGAGTCAAAATGCTTGAGCAAAGGACTTAGGAGTGAGGGCAGGACACAGCCACGTCCATCATTTTATTTGAGCCTGATGACAACGCTATCAAAGTCACTGTTGTCATTTTAGAAGAGGCAAAACACATGCAGAAAGATTGAATTGCCCAAGTGCCCACAGCTGTGCCAGAACTGAGTGTCTGTCTTCTGTCTAGTTCAGTGTTCTCTGTACCATTCCCTATGGAAATCTCAGAACTTAGTGTGATCTAGACAAACGTTTCTCAATTTCTTCTCTTCTGCCTTCTAGGGAGCCTCTTCAGATATTTTTTTTTGCAATGGCTTCCCCTCTGAAAATTTGTTTTTTAATTTTGACCTCTTTTATTGGTTGTTTCTTTATTTATTTTCATCCATCTTTGTTCTTGGGCCTGTGTGGGCCTCCCACTGCAGTGACCTGTCTTGTTGCAGAGCACTGGCTCTGGGCACATGTGCTCCAGAGTGCTGACTAGTAATTGGACGCACCAGTCCAGCCGCACGTGGGATCTTCCTGGCCCAGGGATCGAACCAGTGCCACTCACACTACTTGGTGGACCCTTTACCCACTGGACCACCAGGGAAGCCCCCCCTGCCACCGAAAATCTAACTCCACAAATGTACTGTATATCTGTTTATGCACCTGAATGTTTGTTGTACTTTACATGTAAAAAGAGAACTTTCCACTCCTCCAAGAACCAGTTTTCTCCTCTTTGGATCTAATATCACTCTTAGAAAATTCATGGTCTAGAGAGCCAGTCTTTTTCACTCTGTTGGTTGGTGGGAGAAGGCGATTGCTGCTGGTCTGTTGGTGAGACTCAGGCACCCCAGGGGCAGCCCTGCTGGATCATACTCTACACCCTGGGTGGCACAGTTTCAAATCCCCTGATTTCTTTTGAGAGGCAGATTATGAGACCCAAATCATCCTTGTTCTTGGATGCCTTCACTAACCATCAAGGAAAAACTTTATGTTAGAATTGCAGATCGTATTATGAACTTTTCTTGGTCAAAGGTAAGCCCTCCAGTACCTTGTTCTAGAACATTTCTATGAGACTTTTTCATTGTTGGAGTGTTAACAACAGCTAATTGAAGTCATTTTATCAGCATTTACCTTCAGTAGGAAAGCTGACTCTCAGAAGTGAGTCCTTAGAGGTGATGCCGTTCTGTTGGCTGAGACACGTTGTCCAGGGGTGTGCTGTGGAATGCAGCATTGTGAAACACATCCCTCGTAGAAATAGATCACTGAGATATTGCAGGGACAAAGCGTTCCCCTGATGCTGTGTCCCACACTGGGAATTGGCAACGACGAGGTGTCCTGAGGTTTGGGGATTACAAAGAACAAACACCATCATGGGAATGGAAAGAAACAAAGCTCAAGGAATCTGAGGACAGGAAACTCAGGGAAGGTGCAACACTGCTTAAGTCTCTTTCTAGCCTGAAATGGATACTAAAAAACAGGCACTTAGCTACTCTCTCTCCTTGGAGTTAAAGCTGGTTTCACATCTCTTCTTCTCTTTGCATGTATGTTCCATTCTCATCTCTCTGTAGCCCTACTTCTCTTGCTCACAAAGGACTGCTTCCAACTCCCAAGTTATTGTGATCTTCCAGGTCCAGTGCACGCCATAGGCAGCTAGTCTCCGGGCCCTTTAGTTCATCCATCAAAGAACCGGGCAGAAGTCACAGACTGCTGACCAGCAGGGGGCTGCCTGCCCTTGGGTAAGTGACTGTCCCTGGCTCTCCTAAGAGCTTGTGGGAGGAGGCACCACCCCGACTGTCAGAGTGGAGTAGGGCAGGGTCCCGGAAATGACCTGCTTCTATTATCAGCACCAAAGAGGTCACCAAAAGGTGCCTTGCGCCTAGTTAAAGCAGAGAGCTGGGTTTCCTACACAAATGGAATGTGGCTCCTGGTGACAGTCAGTCCTGCTGGGCCAGGGTCATTGCTGCATCAAGGTTTCTCATCGCTCGCGACGCTCTTGTGGCTCTTCACCTTAAGTCCTGTGCTTCTCTCTCAATGTAGGTCGTGTCCTGCATGGTGTGCAGTGAGTGGAAGACCTTAACTTCTGGATAGTATGAGTGTGGAGTCTGGAGTCTGCTGTGGCCATGGGCAGATCGGGCATCCCCCTAGGTAGTGCTGCTCGGGCTGCCACACCAAGCCCTGGCAGTGCTTTTCGCTGTGTGGACGTGTGGGGAAAGCTTGAACACACATGTGCAGAACATTCTCTTTTCCTGCCTCGCTGCGGACTTTGCTCGGATGTGGCTCCTAGAGGAGCACCTGAAGGGATTGGGTCGGTTCTGGTTTGGCTGAAATGACAGACTGAATCAGAGGGTTTGTTATTGCTGTGTAGAGTAGACTTTGGGCTTGTGAAATGTGGCTGAGAATTCCTTTTGTGTATGTTCCAGAAAAGTGCTTCTCAAACCACCTGCAGTGAAGAACGAGTTTTACAGACTGATGCATAGTTTTCTGTTCACACTGCAGGTTGAGCTGCCGGGCAGGTCCCCAGTCCCCAGGCTCTGCTGAACGCGTTCACAGGCTGGGACGATGTCAGCTTACTGTGAACATTTCCAAACTCACACTATCAATCCCAGTACTTAGCTCAAGGCAGACCGGGAACAAGCAGTCTGCAGGCTGGCTCCAGCCTGTGGACCACACTTTCAACATCTCTGTTCTCTGATTTTGTGTGTGTTGGATCTGAAAACAAGTGACCTGAAGCAGTCACATCACTGGTTACCACATCCTCATCTGCCCTAATTCTGAGCTTGTCTGAGTAACACTTGAGAAACTCCTCTCATGCCATAAGACTAAATGAAGTCATGTGCTTGCTGAGAGCTGAGTCTCTGTCTTGGTCACTTAAGATTTTTCCAATCATGAGGCAAATGAGAGTAAATACAGCCTGAAGCGACCAGGTTGATAAGTTCCCGGAAATGACCTGCTTCTATTATCAGCACCAAAGAGGTCACCAAAAGGTGCCTTGCGCCTAGTTAAAGCAGAGAGCTGGGTTTCCTACACAAATGGAATGTGGCTCCTGGTGACAGTCAGTCCTGCTGGGCCAGGGTCATTGCTGCATCAAGGTTTCTCATCGCTCGCGACGCTCTTGTGGCTCTTCACCTTAAGTCCTGTGCTTCTCTCTCAATGTAGGTCGTGTCCTGCATGGTGTGCAGTGAGTGGAAGACCTTAACTTCTGGATAGTATGAGTGTGGAGTCTGGAGTCTGCTGTGGCCATGGGCAGATCGGGCATCCCCCTAGGTAGTGCTGCTCGGGCTGCCACACCAAGCCCTGGCAGTGCTTTTCGCTGTGTGGACGTGTGGGGAAAGCTTGAACACACATGTGCAGAACATTCTCTTTTCCTGCCTCGCTGCGGACTTTGCTCGGATGTGGCTCCTAGAGGAGCACCTGAAGGGATTGGGTCGGTTCTGGTTTGGCTGAAATGACAGACTGAATCAGAGGGTTTGTTATTGCTGTGTAGAGTAGACTTTGGGCTTGTGAAATGTGGCTGAGAATTCCTTTTGTGTATGTTCCAGAAAAGTGCTTCTCAAACCACCTGCAGTGAAGAACGAGTTTTACAGACTGATGCATAGTTTTCTGTTCACACTGCAGGTTGAGCTGCCGGGCAGGTCCCCAGTCCCCAGGCTCTGCTGAACGCGTTCACAGGCTGGGACGATGTCAGCTTACTGTGAACATTTCCAAACTCACACTATCAATCCCAGTACTTAGCTCAAGGCAGACCGGGAACAAGCAGTCTGCAGGCTGGCTCCAGCCTGTGGACCACACTTTCAACATCTCTGTTCTCTGATTTTGTGTGTGTTGGATCTGAAAACAAGTGACCTGAAGCAGTCACATCACTGGTTACCACATCCTCATCTGCCCTAATTCTGAGCTTGTCTGAGTAACACTTGAGAAACTCCTCTCATGCCATAAGACTAAATGAAGTCATGTGCTTGCTGAGAGCTGAGTCTCTGTCTTGGTCACTTAAGATTTTTCCAATCATGAGGCAAATGAGAGTAAATACAGCCTGAAGCGACCAGGTTGATAAGTTACTGTGACAAAATTCTTCTCGCTACTGAGAATGTCAGTAACGCTACAGGGTCCCATCCCGAAAGCACACCTTGAATTTTCATCCTGTCTGTCTCTATGCAGAGAAGTGTTTATGTTTTCAAGCCTTTAGTGCAGAAGTATTTAGCACTTGAAAGTAAAACAAAAGAGATTAAAATGAAAGTTCCTGTGACTCTTGTGCCAGCTGCCTGGCTGACAGACTGCAAGTGACAGGCCACCAGAGAGTCAGAAGGGCAGGGCCTTTTTCTGTGAAACCTGGAAATGCAGGAATAGAGGCACCTGTCTGTCCTACACCCTGACCAAGATTGTCTGCCGCTGTAATACTTTTTTTTTTTTAATTTTGACCTGTTTTATTGATTTTTAAAATTTATTTGTTTTCATCCATCTTTATTCTTTGGCCTGTGTGGGCCTTGCATTGCAGTGGCCTCTCTTTGTTGCAGAGCACTGGCTCTGGGTGCACGTGCTCCAGAGCACTGGCTTGTAATTGGACATACTGGTCCAGCCACTCCACGGCACGTGAGATCTTCCCAAGACAGGGATCGAACTGGTGCCCCTTACCCACTGGACCACGAAGGAAGCCCTTGTATGCCACTATAGACAGGGTTATACAGGAAGGTGGGCTGAGGCTGCCATGTAGAAGGACCTCAAGGACACAACTCTGGCTTTATCATGGCGATCAGTAGGCCTGTCCCTTGTCTTAGATAGAGAAGGCTCTTCATTACCCCTTCCTCTGGGCATTACAGGAAAAAATGTCGGAACAAGCTTCTTTTTTGGCTCCCCTGCAGGCTGGCTCCAGCCTGTGGACCACACTTTCAACATCTCTGTTCTCTGATTTTGTGTGTGTTGGATCTGAAAACAAGTGACCTGAAGCAGTCACATCACTGGTTACCACATCCTCATCTGCCCTAATTCTGAGCTTGTCTGAGTAACACTTGAGAAACTCCTCTCATGCCATAAGACTAAATGAAGTCATGTGCTTGCTGAGAGCTGAGTCTCTGTCTTGGTCACTTAAGATTTTTCCAATCATGAGGCAAATGAGAGTAAATACAGCCTGAAGCGACCAGGTTGATAAGTTACTGTGACAAAATTCTTCTCGCTACTGAGAATGTCAGTAACGCTACAGGGTCCCATCCCGAAAGCACACCTTGAATTTTCATCCTGTCTGTCTCTATGCAGAGAAGTGTTTATGTTTTCAAGCCTTTAGTGCAGAAGTATTTAGCACTTGAAAGTAAAACAAAAGAGATTAAAATGAAAGTTCCTGTGACTCTTGTGCCAGCTGCCTGGCTGACAGACTGCAAGTGACAGGCCACCAGAGAGTCAGAAGGGCAGGGCCTTTTTCTGTGAAACCTGGAAATGCAGGAATAGAGGCACCTGTCTGTCCTACACCCTGACCAAGATTGTCTGCCGCTGTAATACTTTTTTTTTTTTAATTTTGACCTGTTTTATTGATTTTTAAAATTTATTTGTTTTCATCCATCTTTATTCTTTGGCCTGTGTGGGCCTTGCATTGCAGTGGCCTCTCTTTGTTGCAGAGCACTGGCTCTGGGTGCACGTGCTCCAGAGCACTGGCTTGTAATTGGACATACTGGTCCAGCCACTCCACGGCACGTGAGATCTTCCCAAGACAGGGATCGAACTGGTGCCCCTTACCCACTGGACCACGAAGGAAGCCCTTGTATGCCACTATAGACAGGGTTATACAGGAAGGTGGGCTGAGGCTGCCATGTAGAAGGACCTCAAGGACACAACTCTGGCTTTATCATGGCGATCAGTAGGCCTGTCCCTTGTCTTAGATAGAGAAGGTCTTCATTCATTACCCCTTCCTCTGGGCATTACGTATGGGTAATACAAAGACAGATGTTTGCCATGTGAACACTGCTTTGTAACAGCTTTAAATTAGTTGCTTGGTTGTAAAACCTAGAAAATAGCATGAATCACAAGCCTAAGAAGCAGATTAGGAATGCTGAAGGTCAGAGAAAGGAGATAAAGTAAAAGTTTGTAGTTCTGGTTTATTGGGACGCATGTGCATATATGTGAAGTACAGGTACCATGTGTTCAATAAAACATCTTAGCAAATATGTATTGGGTGCATGTTATGTACAGGGGCTGTACTAGGTAAACAGTGTAACCACTATCTTGCTCCTTCCCACCTACCTCCGGAGAGTCTAGCAGGGAAGTTAGACTATTAAGTGACTTCAAGGAGCTGAGCTGAGTGCCAGGATGGGGAAGGCAGCGCTGTGGCAGCATGGAACAGGGCTCAGGGAAGGCCTGGGAGAAAGTCAGTGCGAGCATAAGGAATTTGTTTGGCAGCCATAGGACTCACTTGTATCTCTCCAAAGTTCTATTTTTGGAAGTCTCTGTAAATATGTAATTGTAGCAGGATAGCTTATATAAAGAATATATTACAAGAAAAAATAACCAAGAGTATATTACCTTCAATCACCAGCCTTGTGTTTTATGTCTTCTTCCACACTGCGAAGTTACCAGAAGGGGATCCAGCACGACTGGTAGAAATGCCACCCATGAATGGCCACAAGATGGCAGTGTAATCATTAGCAAAATACTGAATTGACTAAAACTATGCATTTATAGTTGAATCATATTGTTTTGGCTTTTTTAAAATTTTTCGAATAAATGAACTGAATTTAAATTTCTTTGTACTTTTATGCTTTTTCAGAAAACTTTTATGAAAAAATCTTTAGAGTGCATTGTATGCATGCTTAGTGGTGTCTGACTCTTTGGGACACCATGGACTGTAGCCCACCAGACTCCTCTGTCCATGGGATTTTCCAGTCAAGAATACTGGAGTGGGGCTTCCCTGGTGGTCCAGTGGGTAAAGAGTCCGCCTTGCAGTGCAAGGGGGACCGGTTCGATCCCTGGCCTGGGAAGATCCCACATGCCGCGGAGCGGCTGGACTGGTGTATCCAATTGTGAGTTAGCTCTCTGGAGCGCATGCCCCCGAAACCGGTGCTCTGCAGCGAGAGGGGCCGCTGCAATGGGAGGCCCACACAGGCCAAAGAATAAAGATGGGTGAAAAAAAAAAAGAATACTGGAGTGGGTTGCCATTTCCTCCTCCAGGTAATCTTTCCTACCCAAGGATTAGAATTCACCTCTCTTGGGTCTCCTGGATTGGAAGGCAGATTCTTTACCACTAGCGCCACCTTGGGTACATAATTGTAATAATATTTCTGCCTTTTTTTTTTTTTTTTTCCATTACGACTCTATGTTCCTAATGGGGAGACCTGATTTCAAAAAGGAAAAGTTAATGACTTACTGGAAAAACAAGAATGCCGGCAGGATATAAAAGAAAATATTTTAAGCTCACATGAAGCCTTCTTATTATCATGAAGACTTCATGGGAGATTATGACCAGCTATTGTTCTTTATTATCAGCATAACTGAGCTGGTGAAGGCAGCGCTGTGGCAGCATGGAACAGGGCTCAGGGAAGGCCTGGGAGAAAGTCAGTGCGAGCATAAGGAATTTGTTTGGCAGCCATAGGACTCACTTGTATCTCTCCAAAGTTCTATTTTTGGAAGTCTCTGTAAATATGTAATTGTAGCAGGATAGCTTATATAAAGAATATATTACAAGAAAAAATAACCAAGAGTATATTACCTTCAATCACCAGCCTTGTGTTTTATGTCTTCTTCCACACTGCGAAGTTACCAGAAGGGGATCCAGCACGACTGGTAGAAATGCCACCCATGAATGGCCACAAGATGGCAGTGTAATCATTAGCAAAATACTGAATTGACTAAAACTATGCATTTATAGTTGAATCATATTGTTTTGGCTTTTTTAAAATTTTTCGAATAAATGAACTGAATTTAAATTTCTTTGTACTTTTATGCTTTTTCAGAAAACTTTTATGAAAAAATCTTTAGAGTGCATTGTATGCATGCTTAGTGGTGTCTGACTCTTTGGGACACCATGGACTGTAGCCCACCAGACTCCTCTGTCCATGGGATTTTCCAGTCAAGAATACTGGAGTGGGGCTTCCCTGGTGGTCCAGTGGGTAAAGAGTCCGCCTTGCAGTGCAAGGGGCACCGGTTCGATCCCTGGCCTGGGAAGATCCCACATGCCGCGGAGCGGCTGGACTGGTGTATCCAATTGTGAGTTAGCTCTCTGGAGCGCATGCCCCCGAAACCGGTGCTCTGCAGCGAGAGGGGCCGCTGCAATGGGAGGCCCACACAGGCCAAAGAATAAAGATGGGTGAAAAAAAAAAAGAATACTGGAGTGGGTTGCCATTTCCTCCTCCAGGTAATCTTTCCTACCCAAGGATTAGAATTCACCTCTCTTGGGTCTCCTGGATTGGAAGGCAGATTCTTTACCACTAGCGCCACCTTGGGTACATAATTGTAATAATATTTCTGCCTTTGTTTTTTTTCCATTACGACTCTATGTTCCTAATGGGGAGACCTGATTTCAAAAAGGAAAAGTTAATGACTTACTGGAAAAACAAGAATGCCGGCAGGATATAAAAGAAAATATTTTAAGCTCACATGAAGCCTTCTTATTATCATGAAGACTTCATGGGGAGATTATGACCAGCTATTGTTCTTTATTATCAGCATAAAACAGAAACTCCTACTTGAATCACTGGTGAGTACATACAAAATAGGAACATTGCCAGATACTCTGTTACACATAACCATCTTTGTAAAAATGTTTTCTAGAATTCTACTTATTCTTATGATGTTACTAAATCTGGTACTGTGTCTTTTGTGAATTTTTTCTTGACTTAAGCACTCCAGTGCGTTTCAGGCTCTGGACATCCGATTAATAATCCAGCAAGACTCTGGACTTGACATGTGGACATTTGATTAGTAATCCAGCAAGAATCAAATCTGAACGAGAGCCTTCTGGATGTTTGACTAATAATTACTATAAGCTTCCCTTTTCATCTCCTGTCTCTAATGGGACATGTAAAACCCAACATCCAAGCAATTCAAGGTGTTCTACTACGCTTGCTAAAGGCTTGAGATAGAACATCAAAAAAAAAAAAGAAGATACAGGGCTTCCCTGGTGGTCCAGTGGGTAAAGAGGAGTCCACCTTGCAGTGCAAGGGGCACCGGTTCGATCCCTGGCCCAGGAAGATCCCATATGTCACGGAGTGGCTGGACTGGTGTGTCCCAATTATGAGCCAGCGCTCTGGAGCGCATGTGCCTGGAGCTGGTGCTTTGCAACGAGAGAGGCCACCGCGATGGGAGGCCCACACAGGCCAAAGAATTAAGATGGATGAAAATAAATAAATGAAGGACCAATTTAAAAAGGCCAAAATTAAAAAAGAAAAAATCCTGAACAACAAAAAAAGAAGATACAGAGAAATAAAGTAAATGAAATGGGAGCACTGAATATGAAATCGAAACAGTGAAACAAATGAATTAAAAGATCCTGGGACTTCTCTGGTGGCCCAGTGGCTGGGACTTCTGGCTTCCAATGCAGGAGGCCTGGGTTCGAGCCCTGGTCAGGGAGCTAGATCCCACGTACTGCAACTAAGACCCAGCAGAGTCAAATAAATAAATATTAAAAAAAAAAATAAGATCCTCATACAATCCAGTTGTTGTTAAATATGGGCTGCTCTCACAACGTAATTGTTTGGAAACATATCTGGAGCTCTGGAGAAAAACAGTAATATCTGGGCAATCGTATTTTTCGAAAAATTCCAATTTTTCAAAAAATTCCCTGATATCCATCTGGGTTTGAAAAAGTGATTCCAGGTTTTTCTATCAAATGGTGGTTTTGGTGATATAGTGTTAGTTTTCTGTTGATCAATCATGATATAATGATATTAAATGAGTAGTAGTTATATAATCACAATAGTAAAAGATATTTATCAGTTTTCACAGTCAGTAGCCAGACAAAAACTAAAAGGTAATTACAATTGCTAGCCATAATGGAAGCATGATTAATCTAACAATATAAAGTAATTACAGTTTGGGAGCGTCAAGCAGAGTCATGTGGTAAGTGGAAAGGCATCATACATGCACATGTTTTCTTTTTTTTTTTTTTAATTTAAATTTATTTATTTATTTATTTATTTATTTATTTTTGTACATGTATGTTCCCAGATCAAACAGATGCATGTTTTCATCTGCCCAACCAGCCTATGTCTTTTGGTTGGTGCATTTAATCCATTTACATGTAAGGTAATTATCAGTATGTAAGATCCTATTACCATTTTCTTAATTGTATTGGGTTTATTTTCTGTAGGTCTTTTCCTTGTCTTATCTTTCCTGCTTAGAGACGTTCCTTTAGCATTTGTTGTAAAGCTGGTTTGGTCATGCTGACTTCTCCTAAGTTTTGCTTGTCTGGAAAGCTTTTAATTTCTCTGTCAAATCTTAATGAGAGTGCTCGCTTCGGCAGCACATATACTAAAATTGGAACGATACAGAGAAGATTAGCATGGCCCCTGCGCAAGGATGACACGCAAATTCGTGAAGCGTTCCATATTTTTCAGACACCCCACAGAGTGGGAGAAAATCATAGCAAATGAAACAACAGACAAAGAATTAATCTCCAAAATCTACAAGCAACTCAGACAACTCAGCACAGGGAAAATGAGCAGCCCAATCAAAAAATGGGAAAAAGATCTAAAGAGACGCCTCTCCAAAGAGGACATACAAATGGTCCAAAAGCACATGAAACGATGCTCAACCTCGCTTATTATTAGAGAAATGCAAATTAAAACCACAATGAGATACCACCTCACACCTGTCAGAATGGCCATCATCAACAAATCGACAGACAACAAATGCTGGAGAGGGTGTGGAGAAAAGGGAACCCTCTTGCATTGCTGGTGGGAATGTAAATTAATACAACCTCTATGGAAGACAATATGGAGATTCCTTAAAAAACTAAAAATAGAAGCACCCTATGACCCAGCAATCCCACTATTAGGCCTATATCCTGATGAAATCAAAACTGAAAGAGGCACCTGTACCCCAATGTTCATTGCAGCTCTCTATACAATAGCCAGAACATGGAAGCAACCTAGATGTCCATCGACAAATGAATGGATCCAGAAGCTCTGGTACATATATACAATGGAATACTACTCAGCTGTTAAAAGAAATGCAGAAGACTCAGTCCTAATGAGGTGGCTGGCTTTAGAACCTATCATAAAAAGTGAAGTAAGTCAAAAAGAGAAAGACAAGTATAGTATACTAACTCATATATATGGGATCTAGTAAGATGGTCATGATAACACACACAGTGAACTCATGTAAAAAGAGAATAGACATAAAGACATTGTGGAGACCGAACAATGGGAGGGAGTAACATGGGAACCTATACTGTCATGTGTAGAAAAGATAGCTATTGTCATTGTGCTAGGGGAATAGGAGTACCTACAACCACTTGGAGCAATGGTCTGGAGGGATGAGGGGGGGAACCTGGGTGGGGGGAGGGCCAAGGGATATGCATCTGATTGATCTGGGAACATACATGTACAAAAATAAATAAATAAATAAATAAATAAAATAAAATAAAATAAAATAAAAAAAATCTTAATGAGAGTCTTGCTGGGTAGAGTGTTCTTAGTTGTAGGTTCTTCCTTTTCATCACTTGAAATACACGGAGCCATTCCTTTTCTGGCTTGTAGAGTTTCTGTTAAGCAGTCAGCTGATAACCGAATGGGAGTTCCCTTGTATGTTATTTTTCCCCCTTTCTTGCTTTTAATATTGTAACTTTGTCTTTAATTTTTGTCAGTTTGATTCCTATGTGTGTCAGTGTGCTCCTCCTTGAGTTTATCCTTCTTTGGGACTCTCTCTGCTTCCTGCACTTGGTTGACTATTTCCTTTCCCATGTTAGGGAAGTTTTCAGCCCCCAATTTTTCTCTCTTTTGGCTTGGAAAAAGGAGGGTGCGGAGAAAAGGGAACCCTCTTGCATTGCTGGTGGGAATGTAAATTAATACAACCTCTATGGAAGACAATATGGAGATTCCTTAAAAAACTAAAAATAGAAGCACCCTATGACCCAGCAATCCCACTATTAGGCCTATATCCTGATGAAATCAAAACTGAAAGAGGCACCTGTACCCCAATGTTCATTGCAGCTCTCTATACAATAGCCAGAACATGGAAGCAACCTAGATGTCCATCGACAAATGAATGGATCCAGAAGCTCTGGTACATATATACAATGGAATACTACTCAGCTGTTAAAAGAAATGCAGAAGACTCAGTCCTAATGAGGTGGCTGGCTTTAGAACCTATCATAAAAAGTGAAGTAAGTCAAAAAGAGAAAGACAAGTATAGTATACTAACTCATATATATGGGATCTAGTAAGATGGTCATGATAACACACACAGTGAACTCATAAAAAAACAGAGAATAGACATAAAGACATTGTGGAGACCGAACAATGGGAGGGAGTAACATGGGAACCTATACTGTCATGTGTAGAAAAGATAGCTATTGTCATTGTGCTAGGGGAATAGGAGTACCTACAACCACTTGGAGCAATGGTCTGGAGGGATGGGGGGGGAACCTGGGTGGGGGGAGGGCCAAGGGATATGCATCTGATTGATCTGGGAACATACATGTACAAAAATAAATAAATAAATAAATAAATAAAATAAAATAAAATAAAATAAAAAAAATCTTAATGAGAGTCTTGCTGGGTAGAGTGTTCTTAGTTGTAGGTTCTTCCTTTTCATCACTTGAAATACACGGAGCCATTCCTTTTCTGGCTTGTAGAGTTTCTGTTAAGCAGTCAGCTGATAACCGAATGGGAGTTCCCTTGTATGTTATTTTTCCCCCTTTCTTGCTTTTAATATTGTAACTTTGTCTTTAATTTTTGTCAGTTTGATTCCTATGTGTGTCAGTGTGCTCCTCCTTGAGTTTATCCTTCTTTGGGACTCTCTCTGCTTCCTGCACTTGGTTGACTATTTCCTTTCCCATGTTAGGGAAGTTTTCAGCTATTATCTCCTCAAATATTTTCTCAAGTCCTTTCTCTTTTCTCCTTTTGGGACCCCCTATAGTGTGAATGCTAGTGTGTTTGATGTTGTCCCAGAGGTCTCTTCATTTCTCTTCATTCTTTTTTCTATAATCTGTTCTGCAGGAGTGATTTCCACTATTCTATCCTCCAGGTCACTTATCCGTTCTTCTGCCCCAGTTATTCTGCTATGAATTCTTTCCAGTGTATTATTCATCTGTGTTTGTTTGTTCTTTAGTTCTTGTGTGATTTTGGTAAACATTTCTTGCATCTTCTCCATTGTTTTTTTTTTTTTTTTTTTTTTAAAAAAAACCACTTTTATATTTTAATTATTTATTTATTTGGCTGCACTGGGTCTTAGTTGTGGCATGTGGGATCTAGTTCCCTGACCAGGGATTGAACCCGGGCCCCCTGCATTGGGAGCACAAGAGTCTCAACCACTGGGCCACCAGGGAAGTCCCTTCTCCATTGTTTTCCCAAGAGCCTGGACCGTCTTCACTGTCATTATTCTGAATTCTTCTTTCTGGAAGTATGCCTATCTCCACTTCATTTAGTTATTTTGGGGCGGTTTTATCTTGTGTCTTCATCTGGGACAATGTGTTTCTTGTTCTAGCTGTGGGATTGTGGTTCTTTTTTGGGGTGGTGGTGGGGGAGATTGTGGTTCTTGTTTCTTCTGTCTGCCTTCTGATCAAGGAATCTAAGAGACTAAGCTTCCTGATGAGAGGGACTGGCAGTGGGAAAAACTGGGTCTTGTTCTGGTGGGCAGGGCCTTGCTCAGTAAAGCTTTAATCTAATTATCTGCTAATGGGTGGGGTTACCCTCCTTCCCTGGTTAGTTGTTTGACCTGAGGCGACCTGGTCCTGGGTCTATGGGATCTATGGTAGGGTTAATGGTGAATTCTAAGAGGGCTTAGGCCATGGAGACTTTCAGGACTGCTGCTGCCAGTGCCCCTGTCCCTGTGGTGAGCCCTTGCCGACCCAAGCCTTCACAGAGACCCTCCAACACTAGCGGGTAGTTTTGGTTCAGTCTCCTGTAGGATCACTGCTCCTTTCCTCTGGGTCTTGGTGTGTGCGAGACTTTGTTTGTGCCCTTTAAGACTGGAGTCTCTGTTTCCCTCAGTCTTGTGGAAGTCCTATAATCAAATACCACTGGCTTTCAAAGTCAGATTCCCTGGGGATTCTTAGTCCCTTTGTCAGATCCCCAGGCTGGGAAACCTGACATTGGATTCAGAACCTTCATAACAGTGGAGATCTTCTTTGGTATTATTGTTCTCCAGTTTGTGGGTCACCCACCCAGCATGTTTGGGATTTGATTTTTTTTGTGATGGTGTCCCTCATACCATCTTGCCGCGGCTTCTTCTTTCTCTTTCAATATGGGGTATCTCTTTTCGGGGAGTTTCCACATCCTCCTGCTGATGGTTGTTCAACAGCTAGTTGCAGTTTTGGTCCTCTGGCAGGAGAAGATGAGCACATGTCCTTATATTCCATCATCTTGAACAGGAAGCCGAAATAAGGTTCTAATGAAACAAACAACTCAGGACATAGAGACATCAAAAATGTTATCAGGCAGCAGGTCATGAAGAAAGAATGTGACTTTTTGGTACTTGCAGCAGATTTCTTTTCTTTCTGGATTTTTTTTTTTTCCTGTTTCTGTTGTTTAATGTGGTGAAGTACTTCCAGGAAAAGTTTCAGCTGGAAACTGAAACATTTGAATTAATTTAAGTACAGCATATGATCTAATCATTATTTAGAGTTACCAGGTAGAAGGTGGACTACTATACTGAAGGTGGTCTACTATACTGAAGCCCAAGTCAGGGCTCAAATCTTGGTTTCATCAGGAGTGGTTTGCTAGGAAACTTTGGGGAGTTACTTAAGTTCTGTAGTCCTCACTTTCTTCAGCTGGAAGATGGGGTCATAAGACCTGCTTTGTAGAGTGTTGTAAGGATTGAATGAGAAAAGGAGGGTAGAAGACCTGGTATGAGTCATGGTATATAACCAATGCTCCATAATTGTTTGTTTCCATAAGCGCATAACATTTTTCATGGGTTTTGAGAAGATATTGGAGACTGTAAAAGCATGAACACACTTTTATACTTCTTCAAATTTTTTCTTTAGTTTTATATTTTTTATTTTTGAAATATTTATTTATTTGGCTGCATCACATCTTAGTTGCAGCAGGCAGGATCTTTCCTTGCACGCCAGTTTCTCTGAAGCTGTGGCACAGGGACTGTAGAGCATGAGGGCTCAGTAGCTGAGGCATGCAGGATTAGTTGCCCCTCGCCATGTGGGATCTCAGTTCGCCAACCAGGGATTGAACCCATTTCCCCTGCATTGAAAGTGGATTCTTAACCAATGAATCACCAGGGAAGTCCCTACTTTTTTTTTTTTTTGGCCTCTAAGTCATTTATTTTCATTGATCTTTTTTCTTTGGCATATCTGGGACTCCCATTGTAGTGGCCTCTCTCGTTGCAGAGCTTGGCTCATAGTTGGACACACAGGCTCAGCCGCTTCTCGACATGTGGGATCTTCCTGGGCCAGGGATCGAACCAGTGCCCCTTGCACTGCAAGGTTGACTCTTTATCCACTGGACCACCAGGGAAGCCCCTAAATTTTTATTTCAAGAATTTAAGAATATTTGCATAAGTACATGAAAATGATATACTTAGACGTATGTTTTCACCATCCACCCAGGACTGATAGATGTTAACAACTTGCAGCAGATTTCTTTTCTTTCTGGATTTTTTTTTTTTCCTGTTTCTGTTGTTTAATGTGGTGAAGTACTTCCAGGAAAAGTTTCAGCTGGAAACTGAAACATTTGAATTAATTTAAGTACAGCATATGATCTAATCATTATTTAGAGTTACCAGGTAGAAGGTGGACTACTATACTGAAGGTGGTCTACTATACTGAAGCCCAAGTCAGGGCTCAAATCTTGGTTTCATCAGGAGTGGTTTGCTAGGAAACTTTGGGGAGTTACTTAAGTTCTGTAGTCCTCACTTTCTTCAGCTGGAAGATGGGGTCATAAGACCTGCTTTGTAGAGTGTTGTAAGGATTGAATGAGAAAAGGAGGGTAGAAGACCTGGTATGAGTCATGGTATATAACCAATGCTCCATAATTGTTTGTTTCCATAAGCGCATAACATTTTTCATGGGTTTTGAGAAGATATTGGAGACTGTAAAAGCATGAACACACTTTTATACTTCTTCAAATTTTTTCTTTAGTTTTATATTTTTTATTTTTGAAATATTTATTTATTTGGCTGCATCACATCTTAGTTGCAGCAGGCAGGATCTTTCCTTGCACGCCAGTTTCTCTGAAGCTGTGGCACAGGGACTGTAGAGCATGAGGGCTCAGTAGCTGAGGCATGCAGGATTAGTTGCCCCTCGCCATGTGGGATCTCAGTTCGCCAACCAGGGATTGAACCCATTTCCCCTGCATTGAAAGTGGATTCTTAACCAATGAATCACCAGGGAAGTCCCTACTTTTTTTTTTTTTGGCCTCTAAGTCATTTATTTTCATTGATCTTTTTTCTTTGGCATATCTGGGACTCCCATTGTAGTGGCCTCTCTCGTTGCAGAGCTTGGCTCATAGTTGGACACACAGGCTCAGCCGCTTCTCGACATGTGGGATCTTCCTGGGCCAGGGATCGAACCAGTGCCCCTTGCACTGCAAGGTTGACTCTTTATCCACTGGACCACCAGGGAAGCCCCTAAATTTTTATTTCAAGAATTTAAGAATATTTGCATAAGTACATGAAAATGATATACTTAGACGTATGTTTTCACCATCCACCCAGGACTGATAGATGTTAACAATTTGTCATATTCATGTTGTCTTTCATAAGTAACTATTCATAATCAATATTATAATTAATTACGAATTATGAAATATAAATATTTTAAATACACAAATACTGGAGACAAAGCTATAGTTCTTATGATCCCTGCCTCACCCCACCTGCCACTTCCTACTCTATCCCTGTCTGGTCCACATTCCCCCCTCTCTATCAAACCCAAACAGTACAAAGATTTTGCTCTGCAAACCTCAACAAAGCAATTTTTCAAAATTTTTAGCCTCCAGAGCCTATTATACTCTTAAAAATTATTAAGTACTCCCAAGAGCCTTTGTTCATGTCAGTTACGTCTATGGATGTTTATATGTTAAAAATTAAAACTGAGAAAATGTTAAGTATGTAATTCATTTAAAAATGAAAATAAGACCTATTATATGTAAACATATAATTTTATGGAAAAACCCTTGTTTTTTTTTATATAGATTTTATTTTTTTATTTAGATAAGCCAAGTCTTAGTTGTGGCATGTGGGATCTAGTTCCCTGACCAGGGATCGAACAGGGTCCCCTCTTAAGAGCAGAGTCTTCTCCACTGGACCACCAGGAAGCCCCTAAATTTTTATTTCAAGAATTTAAGAATATTTGCATAAGTACATGAAAATGATATACTTAGACGTATGTTTTCACCATCCACCCAGGACTGATAGATGTTAACAATTTGTCATATTCATGTTGTCTTTCATAAGTAACTATTCATAATCAATATTATAATTAATTACGAATTATGAAATATAAATATTTTAAATACACAAATACTGGAGACAAAGCTATAGTTCTTATGATCCCTGCCTCACCCCACCTGCCACTTCCTACTCTATCCCTGTCTGGTCCACATTCCCCCCTCTCTATCAAACCCAAACAGTACAAAGATTTTGCTCTGCAAACCTCAACAAAGCAATTTTTCAAAATTTTTAGCCTCCAGAGCCTATTATACTCTTAAAAATTATTAAGTACTCCCAAGAGCCTTTGTTCATGTCAGTTACGTCTATGGATGTTTATATGTTAAAAATTAAAACTGAGAAAATGTTAAGTATGTAATTCATTTAAAAATGAAAATAAGACCTATTATATGTAAACATATAATTTTATGGAAAAACCCTTGTTTTTTTTTATATAGATTTTATTTTTTTATTTAGATAAGCCAAGTCTTAGTTGTGGCATGTGGGATCTAGTTCCCTGACCAGGGATCGAACAGGGTCCCCTCTTAAGAGCAGAGTCTTATCCACTGGAACACCAGAGAAGTCCCGGGGAAAACCTTTATTTTCATTAAAATATTTAGTGAGAAGAATGGCATTGTTTTATATTTTGCAGATCTTTTTTATCTATGACTAATAGGACAATGGATTTTCATCTGCTTCTACATTCAAACTGCTACAATATATTTTTTTGATAGAAAATTCAACGTAGTTGAGAAAGGAGAATTTTTTGAGCCTTTTCAGATAGTTGTGGTTTTTGTCTTTGACATTATACCAAAAATTGAGCAAGTGTTGCTTTTTTTTTTAAAGAATAGTTACAATTTGGAATCTAAAATTGTATCAGTTAATTTTTTGGACTTTGTTTTATTAAAATCTATCGATCTGGGCTTCCCTAGTGGTCCAGTGGGTAAAGAGTCTGCCTTGCAGTGTAAGGGGCACCAGTTTGATCCCTGGCCTGGGAAGATCCCACATGCCGCAGAGTGGCTGGACCATTGCGTTCAATTATGAGCCAGTGCTCTGGAGCGCATGTGCCCAGAGCCAGTGCTCTGCAAAAAGAGAGGCCACTGCAGTGGTCGGCCCACATGGGCCAAAGAATTAAAAAAATGGATGAAAATAAATGAATGATGACTTAGAGGCCAAAAGAAAAAAAAAAATAGTCAAAAAATAAATCCATCGATCTGCCTTATAATTTGAATGGATCTTGTACCCATTACAAAAATATTTATTGGTTTGCTGAGTTATGATGATTACCCAAAAGCTGGCACAGATTATCATACAGTGTTAAATACTAATAATATCATCTATTTCATTAGAAAATTCTGTAAGCATTGAAAAGCTGTCAAGTTCATAGTCTAAAATTCTTTTTATTTGAAAACTCAAAATTTATCATTACCACAAATGCCGTCAGCTTTCCGTGAAGTGACAGACTCACTTTGTTCACTTTTGAGAAAATGTCTGCCAAATATCTAAGTCTGAATAACTGTAATTAGTCTGTCCTAATTCTTTCAAGTAAAAATAGCGTTTCAGGGCTTCCCTGGTGGTCCAGTGGGTAAGGACACCGCCTTGCAGTGCAAGGGGCGCCGGTTCCATCCCTGGCCTGGGAGGATCCCACGTGCCGCGGAGCGGCTGGACTGATGTGTCCAATCACCGAGCCAGAGCTCTGGAGCGCATGCGCTTAGAGCCGGCGCTCAGTGACAACAGAGGCCACCGCGATGGGAGGCCCGCAGGAGTCAAAGAACAAAGATGGATGAAAATAGAGAAATGAAAGACCAATAGAAGTGGCCCGCCCGCTCCCCTCCCTCCCCAACCCGACCCCCCCCAACAAATAGCGTTTCATGAAAAGTTGCCAGTTCAGATCACAGCTCAAACAGTTCAAGTTGAAACAATCATTGAACTTTGATATCAGCAGAGGTGCTTTATGTGTGCTTCTCATTTCATATAGAGAACTAAACAAAAAATATGATATGCATTCAAGGCTCAATAGTTAATAAAATTAATACTTAATTCTGTATTACCATGGACATGAGCAAAATTGCCGTTTTTTTTAATACTACCAGTAAACGATGTTGATGCAGACAATTGTTTAGTCAGTAAATCATGTTCAGCTCTTTGCAACCCCGTGGACTGTGGCCCACCAGTCTCTGTTGTCCATGAGCTTTCCCAGGCAATGATACTGGAGAGGGCTGCCATTTGCTTCTTCCGGGCCCTTCCGGGTGCATTAAAATAAATGAATGATGACTTAGAGGCCAAAAGAAAAAAATAGTAAAAAATAAATCCATCGATCTGCCTTATAATTTGAATGGATCTTGTACCCATTACAAAAATATTTATTGGTTTGCTGAGTTATGATGATTACCCAAAAGCTGGCACAGATTATCATACAGTGTTAAATACTAATAATATCATCTATTTCATTAGAAAATTCTGTAAGCATTGAAAAGCTGTCAAGTTCATAGTCTAAAATTCTTTTTATTTGAAAACTCAAAATTTATCATTACCACAAATGCCGTCAGCTTTCCGTGAAGTGACAGACTCACTTTGTTCACTTTTGAGAAAATGTCTGCCAAATATCTAAGTCTGAATAACTGTAATTAGTCTGTCCTAATTCTTTCAAGTAAAAATAGCGTTTCAGGGCTTCCCTGGTGGTCCAGTGGGTAAGGACACCGCCTTGCAGTGCAAGGGGCGCCGGTTCCATCCCTGGCCTGGGAGGATCCCACGTGCCGCGGAGCGGCTGGACTGATGTGTCCAATCACCGAGCCAGAGCTCTGGAGCGCATGCGCTTAGAGCCGGCGCTCAGTGACAACAGAGGCCACCGCGATGGGAGGCCCGCAGGAGTCAAAGAACAAAGATGGATGAAAATAGAGAAATGAAAGACCAATAGAAGTGGCCCGCCCGCTCCCCTCCCTCCCCAACCCGACCCCCCCCAACAAATAGCGTTTCATGAAAAGTTGCCAGTTCAGATCACAGCTCAAACAGTTCAAGTTGAAACAATCATTGAACTTTGATATCAGCAGAGGTGCTTTATGTGTGCTTCTCATTTCATATAGAGAACTAAACAAAAAATATGATATGCATTCAAGGCTCAATAGTTAATAAAATTAATACTTAATTCTGTATTACCATGGACATGAGCAAAATTGCCGTTTTTTTTAATACTACCAGTAAACGATGTTGATGCAGACAATTGTTTAGTCAGTAAATCATGTTCAGCTCTTTGCAACCCCGTGGACTGTGGCCCACCAGTCTCTGTTGTCCATGAGCTTTCCCAGGCAATGATACTGGAGAGGGCTGCCATTTGCTTCTTCCGGGGATCTCTCCATCCCGGGGATTGAACCTGCATCTCCTGCGTGGCAGGGAGATTTTTTACCACTTAGCCACCTGGGAAGCACTTTTCCACATGCTGTTACTGGTCAGTTGCTAAAACAAGTATGACTCTTGAGGGGTCATAGAGAGGGGTCCTCCACTATCTCTTGGAGTTTGCTCATATTCATGTCCTTTGAGTCAGTGATGCTATCTAGCCATCTCATCCTCTGCCATCCCCTTTTCCTTTTGCCTTCAGTCTTTCCCAGCACCAGGATCTTTTCCGAAGAACCGGCTCTTCACATCAGGTGGACAACACACTGGCACTTCAGCTTCAGCATTGGTCCTCCCTACATGTAGATCTAGTTTATTCCTTTTGAGTTGCTTGAATTCTCTAGGTATAAACTTGTACCCCTCCAAAATAAAATAAAAATAAAATTTAAAATAAATAAATAAATAAAATTTAAAAAATAAAAATAAACTTGCACTCAGAACTGCTGCCTTTGGAAGTATGTATATATATTTTTTCCACATGGAAGTATGGATACTTTTTGATTTATATAGATCCCGCTATGTTGTTCTCTAAAATATCTGTTCCAATTTATACTCCCACAAATTTGCATGACAGCTCCCATTTCCCTGTATTCCTGGGAATATTTAATTTTTCAACCTGAATTATGACACACGCTGTTCCACTGTTATTTTAATATGCATTTTATTGATCATTGATTAGTTTGAGTATTTTCTTCAATGTCTAACTAAATTTAAATCCTTTTTTTTAGATTGTATTTTCCTGATCTTAGCTCAATTTTCTGTTGGACTGGGCTTTTGTCTGTTCGTTTTCCTCTTATTAGAAAGGCATGATAATGCAGGGGACAGGATTTCAGAGCCTTAAGTTCACATTAAGCATCAAGGCTCTAACAACTGTGTGACTTTGAGAAAGATTTTAAAATCTGAACTTCAGCTCTTTGCAACCCCGTGGACTGTGGCCCACCAGTCTCTGTTGTCCATGAGCTTTCCCAGGCAATGATACTGGAGAGGGCTGCCATTTGCTTCTTCCGGGGATCTCTCCATCCCGGGGATTGAACCTGCATCTCCTGCGTGGCAGGGAGATTTTTTACCACTTAGCCACCTGGGAAGCACTTTTCCACATGCTGTTACTGGTCAGTTGCTAAAACAAGTATGACTCTTGAGGGGTCATAGAGAGGGGTCCTCCACTATCTCTTGGAGTTTGCTCATATTCATGTCCTTTGAGTCAGTGATGCTATCTAGCCATCTCATCCTCTGCCATCCCCTTTTCCTTTTGCCTTCAGTCTTTCCCAGCACCAGGATCTTTTCCGAAGAACCGGCTCTTCACATCAGGTGGACAACACACTGGCACTTCAGCTTCAGCATTGGTCCTCCCTACATGTAGATCTAGTTTATTCCTTTTGAGTTGCTTGAATTCTCTAGGTATAAACTTGTACCCCTCCAAAAAAATAAAATAAAAATAAAATTTAAAATAAATAAATAAATAAAATTTAAAAAATAAAAATAAACTTGCACTCAGAACTGCTGCCTTTGGAAGTATGTATATATATTTTTTCCACATGGAAGTATGGATACTTTTTGATTTATATAGATCCCGCTATGTTGTTCTCTAAAATATCTGTTCCAATTTATACTCCCACAAATTTGCATGACAGCTCCCATTTCCCTGTATTCCTGGGAATATTTAATTTTTCAACCTGAATTATGACACACGCTGTTCCACTGTTATTTTAATATGCATTTTATTGATCATTGATTAGTTTGAGTATTTTCTTCAATGTCTAACTAAATTTAAATCCTTTTTTTTAGATTGTATTTTCCTGATCTTAGCTCAATTTTCTGTTGGACTGGGCTTTTGTCTGTTCGTTTTTCCTCTTATTAGAAAGGCATGATAATGCAGGGGACAGGATTTCAGAGCCTTAAGTTCACATTAAGCATCAAGCCTCTAACAACTGTGTGACTTTGAGAAAGATTTTAAAATCTGAACTTAAGCATTTTTGAACAGCAAAAGAAACAACAAACCAGGTTAAAAGACGACCCTCAGAATGGGAGAAAGAAATTACAAATGAAACAACTGAAAAAGATTAATCTCCAAAATATATAAGCAACTCATAAAGCTCAATATTAGGACAACAAAAAGCTCAATAAAAAAAATGGGCAGAAGATCTAAACAGACATTTCTCCAAAGAAGACATACTAGATGACCAATAACACATGAAAAGATGGTCAACATCACTAATTATTAGAGAAATCCAAATCAAGACTACAATAAGGTTTCACCTCAGACCGGTCAGAATGACCTTCATCAAAAAATCTACAAACAATAAATACTGGAGAGGATATGGAGAAAAGGGGAAACCCTTTCCCACATTGTTGGTGGGAATGTAAACTTAGAACATCCATTATGAAGAACAGTATGGAGATTCCTTAAAAAACTAGGAATAAATTTACTGTGTGACCCAGCAACTCCACCACAGGACATATACTCTGAGAAACTCATAGATGAAATAGACACACGTATTGCAATGTTTATAGCAGCACTGTTTACAATAGCCAGGATATGAAGCAAACTGGATATCCATTGACTGATGAATGGATAAAGGAGATGTGGTACATGTATACAATGGAATATGACCTCTGTTATAAAAAGAATAAATTTGAGTCAGTTCTAAAGAGGTGGATAAACCTAAAGCCTGTTACACATAGTGAAATAAGTCGAGAAAAACAAATATATTAATGCAAAAGTATTTCCCTGTATTCCTGGGAATATTTAATTTTCAACCTGAATTATGACACACGCTGTTCCACTGTTATTTTAATATGCATTTTATTGATCATTGATTAGTTTGAGTATTTTCTTCAATGTCTAACTAAATTTAAATCCTTTTTTTTAGATTGTATTTTCCTGATCTTAGCTCAATTTTCTGTTGGACTGGGCTTTTGTCTGTTCGTTTTTCCTCTTATTAGAAAGGCATGATAATGCAGGGGACAGGATTTCAGAGCCTTAAGTTCACATTAAGCATCAAGCCTCTAACAACTGTGTGACTTTGAGAAAGATTTTAAAATCTGAACTTAAGCATTTTTGAACAGCAAAAGAAACAACAAACCAGGTTAAAAGACGACCCTCAGAATGGGAGAAAGAAATTACAAATGAAACAACTGAAAAAGATTAATCTCCAAAATATATAAGCAACTCATAAAGCTCAATATTAGGACAACAAAAAGCTCAATAAAAAAAATGGGCAGAAGATCTAAACAGACATTTCTCCAAAGAAGACATACTAGATGACCAATAACACATGAAAAGATGGTCAACATCACTAATTATTAGAGAAATCCAAATCAAGACTACAATAAGGTTTCACCTCAGACCGGTCAGAATGACCTTCATCAAAAAATCTACAAACAATAAATACTGGAGAGGATATGGAGAAAAGGGAACCTTCCTACATTGTTGGTGGGAATGTAAACTTAGAACATCCATTATGAAGAACAGTATGGAGATTCCTTAAAAAACTAGGAATAAATTTACTGTGTGACCCAGCAACTCCACCACAGGACATATACTCTGAGAAACTCATAGATGAAATAGACACACGTATTGCAATGTTTATAGCAGCACTGTTTACAATAGCCAGGATATGAAGCAAACTGGATATCCATTGACTGATGAATGGATAAAGGAGATGTGGTACATGTATACAATGGAATATGACCTCTGTTATAAAAAAGAATAAATTTGAGTCAGTTCTAAAGAGGTGGATAAACCTAAAGCCTGTTACACATAGTGAAATAAGTCGAGAAAAACAAATATATTAATGCATGTATATGGAATCTAGAGAAATGATATTTATGAACCTATTTGCAGGAGAAGTAAAGGAGACGCAGGGTAGATAATGGACTTGTGGACACAGTGGGGGAGGGAAAGAGGGGGCCTAGTTGGAGTCCCCCTTCCTGCAACACTTGGAAGAAAAGCTATGACAAATCTAGACGGTGTATTAAAAAGCAGAGACGTCACTTTGCCAACAAAGGTCCATCTAGTAAAAGCTATGTTTTTTCCAATAGTCGTGTATGGATGTGAGACTTGGACCATAAAGAAGGCTGACTGCCAAAGAACTGATGGTTGCAAATTGTGGTGAAGACTCTTTAAAGTGCCTTGGACAGCAAGGAGCTCAACCCAGTCAATCATAAAGGCAATCAACCCTGAATATTCAGTGGAAGGACCGATGCTGAAGCTGAAGCTCCAATACTTCAGCCACCTGATGTGAAGAGCTTACTCGCTGTAAAAGAGTCTGACGCTGGGTAAAGAACGAGGACAGGAGAAGAGGGTGACAGAGGATGAGATGGTTGAATGCACCACCGACTCAATGGACAGGAGTTTGAGCAAACTCTAGGCGATCGTGAAGGACAGGAAAGCCTAGTGTGCTGCAGTCCACGGGGTCGCAAAGAGTCCCACACGCCTTAGCCACTGAACAACAACATATATTGAGAGCTAGTCCTGACAAGTAGCAAAAAAGCTGCATCTCCTGTATGTAGCCCGTTAGCTGTCTAGGAAAGGGGGCGGGGACGCTAGTGCTCCAGATCGTGGAGTGCAGCTCCTAAAGGATTTAGGGAGGAACAAATCTCAGAAATGGCAGTCGGTAAACTGAATCACCTAAAACAAACTTTGCCTAGATAGATTACAGTCTGAATATGTAATGTTCACTAACTTTTACGAAGACTCTGAGGCCTGCTAATGAGGCTGTTTCATTTGCTCGCTAAGAATCTCTCAGGGAACACGGAAAAGCAACAGACCACCAAGCACCTCCGCAAGCCGAAACTTTTAAAAAAGAATAAATTTGAGTCAGTTCTAAAGAGGTGGATAAACCTAAAGCCTGTTACACATAGTGAAATAAGTCGAGAAAAACAAATATATTAATGCATGTATATGGAATCTAGAGAAATGATATTTATGAACCTATTTGCAGGAGAAGTAAAGGAGACGCAGGGTAGATAATGGACTTGTGGACACAGTGGGGGAGGGAAAGAGGGGTCCTAGTTGGAGTCCCCCTTCCTGCAACACTTGGAAGAAAAGCTATGACAAATCTAGACGGTGTATTAAAAAGCAGAGACGTCACTTTGCCAACAAAGGTCCATCTAGTAAAAGCTATGTTTTTTCCAATAGTCGTGTATGGATGTGAGACTTGGACCATAAAGAAGGCTGACTGCCAAAGAACTGATGGTTGCAAATTGTGGTGAAGACTCTTTAAAGTGCCTTGGACAGCAAGGAGCTCAACCCAGTCAATCATAAAGGCAATCAACCCTGAATATTCAGTGGAAGGACCGATGCTGAAGCTGAAGCTCCAATACTTCAGCCACCTGATGTGAAGAGCTTACTCGCTGTAAAAGAGTCTGACGCTGGGTAAAGAACGAGGACAGGAGAAGAGGGTGACAGAGGATGAGATGGTTGAATGCACCACCGACTCAATGGACAGGAGTTTGAGCAAACTCTAGGCGATCGTGAAGGACAGGAAAGCCTAGTGTGCTGCAGTCCACGGGGTCGCAAAGAGTCCCACACGCCTTAGCCACTGAACAACAACATATATTGAGAGCTAGTCCTGACAAGTAGCAAAAAAGCTGCATCTCCTGTATGTAGCCCGTTAGCTGTCTAGGAAAGGGGGCGGGGACGCTAGTGCTCCAGATCGTGGAGTGCAGCTCCTAAAGGATTTAGGGAGGAACAAATCTCAGAAATGGCAGTCGGTAAACTGAATCACCTAAAACAAACTTTGCCTAGATAGATTACAGTCTGAATATGTAATGTTCACTAACTTTTACGAAGACTCTGAGGCCTGCTAATGAGGCTGTTTCATTTGCTCGCTAAGAATCTCTCAGGGAACACGGAAAAGCAACAGACCACCAAGCACCTCCGCAAGCCCGTTTCCCTGGGCAACGGAAGGAGGCGTGGTCTGGGGCTAGATCCCGCCCCCTAATCTGCAATTCGAACAACGATTGGTTTAGAGGCGCCGCGGTGGGGCGGATCCAGGACCAGTGCCCAGCCGCCATTTTGGGTTGAGTGGGTTTCCGGGACGTTGCCAGCGCGTTTTTGCTCCCGGCAGTTCCGCAGCTCACACGGCCGGGGCCCGCGTCGGAGAGTCAGGTTGGAGCCTGGAAGCGTCCTTGCGGGTAGCGGCGGCGGGGGCAGGATGAGCGCGGAGGCGGCGGACCGGGAGGCGGCCACCTGCAGCCGCCCCTGCACCCCGCCGCAGACCTGCTGGTTCGAGTTCTTGCTGGAGGAGTCGCTGTTGGAGAAACATCTCCGTAAGCCATGCCCAGGTAAGCGCGGCGCCTGCAGCCCGAGGACTGCCCTCCCGGCTCCCACCATCCCCCGCCTTCTTGGCCGCGGACCCACCATCCCGCGCCTTCTTGGCTGCGGACCTGCGGTCCGGGAGGCGGGCGTCGGAGCCGAGCTCCGGCGCTACCCCATCTTTAAGCGTTAAGCATCCCTGTGCAGGGCACTGCTGTGGGAGGCCTCAGAAAAGGGCAAAACAAAGGCCCTTCCGCACCCATCCCCTTTTGCTGTTTGCAGTTTTATCGGCAGTGAGGTGGCCTTGTGACAGTGCTTGGACACCTCTTGACTGAACCCCGGACGTTTGGGGCATATGCGAAGAAATCAGCTGTTCAGAGACTGGTCCTGACCCTAATTAGTTAACTGTCTTAGGTTCCTTTGAAAGAGGGATTTTACCGACCCCAGTATATATTCCATAGTTGCTCCGTAAATCAAAATGAAGACACTTGAAAGCAGAAAATGCTATACATCGCAATGTGGTAGTCATTGCTCGCAAAGGGGGGAGATCTCTCAGGAGAAAAAACAAATCTCAGAAATGGCAGTCGGTAAACTGAATCACCTAAAACAAACTTTGCCTAGATAGATTACAGTCTGAATATGTAATGTTCACTAACTTTTACGAAGACTCTGAGGCCTGCTAATGAGGCTGTTTCATTTGCTCGCTAAGAATCTCTCAGGGAACACGGAAAAGCAACAGACCACCAAGCACCTCCGCAAGCCCGTTTCCCTGGGCAACGGAAGGAGGCGTGGTCTGGGGCTAGATCCCGCCCCCTAATCTGCAATTCGAACAACGATTGGTTTAGAGGCGCCGCGGTGGGGCGGATCCAGGACCAGTGCCCAGCCGCCATTTTGGGTTGAGTGGGTTTCCGGGACGTTGCCAGCGCGTTTTTGCTCCCGGCAGTTCCGCAGCTCACACGGCCGGGGCCCGCGTCGGAGAGTCAGGTTGGAGCCTGGAAGCGTCCTTGCGGGTAGCGGCGGCGGGGGCAGGATGAGCGCGGAGGCGGCGGACCGGGAGGCGGCCACCTGCAGCCGCCCCTGCACCCCGCCGCAGACCTGCTGGTTCGAGTTCTTGCTGGAGGAGTCGCTGTTGGAGAAACATCTCCGTAAGCCATGCCCAGGTAAGCGCGGCGCCTGCAGCCCGAGGACTGCCCTCCCGGCTCCCACCATCCCCCGCCTTCTTGGCCGCGGACCCACCATCCCGCGCCTTCTTGGCTGCGGACCTGCGGTCCGGGAGGCGGGCGTCGGAGCCGAGCTCCGGCGCTACCCCATCTTTAAGCGTTAAGCATCCCTGTGCAGGGCACTGCTGTGGGAGGCCTCAGAAAAGGGCAAAACAAAGGCCCTTCCGCACCCATCCCCTTTTGCTGTTTGCAGTTTTATCGGCAGTGAGGTGGCCTTGTGACAGTGCTTGGACACCTCTTGACTGAACCCCGGACGTTTGGGGCATATGCGAAGAAATCAGCTGTTCAGAGACTGGTCCTGACCCTAATTAGTTAACTGTCTTAGGTTCCTATTTAACTGTTTTATTTCTCAACGAGGGGATTTTACCGACCCCAGTATATATTCCATAGTTGCTCCGTAAATCAAAATGAAGACACTTGAAAGCAGAAAATGCTATACACTTGCAAGATGGTGATTGTATGATGATGATAATGATGAATATAGCAGTTAATGAGTGCTTCTGGGGAAGGTGAAAAACAACAGGTATTTCTGCAAAGAGGTAGTGGCACGGAAAGTTCCTTGGATGATATCTGGTTGGCAAAGTTTGAATCCAGATGTGGCTTGTTCGGTCTAATCAACTGGCCTTAACTGGTGGAGATTACTGTGGGAGGCGTTAGTGCACTTCCCGTGGGCAGTTGTATCGCCTGTATTGCATTAATGTTCTTTTCGTTCAGGGCTTTTGACTAACGTTTGTTGAGTGTTTCTGGATGCCCGGCTCTGTGCTTGATGTTTCGTCTCTGTCATTTCGTTTAATTCAGTTTTCATAATAATCCTGTGAGGTAGGTGGTATTACCTCTGTTTTGCATTGACAGCAGCTGGTGCAGAGCGATAAATTAAACATTAAAGTAGTAAATCTAAAGATGGTATTTCTTTTCTCTCATTGACAGTTGTTGTTTGCTGAACTGGAATCTATAACCATTACGTTCTGTGCTATAAAGTGCTTTATTCTGCAAAACTCTGTTATCCTTTCTTCCTTACATGCTTCCTGATCTTTCATTTTAGATCCCAGGCACACTTCATATGAATCATAATCCTTTGTCATTGTAGCTAAACAACTGTTTGGATCCTTTCCTTTCTCTTAACTTACAAAAAATTGAAGAATAGTTGATTTTCAATGCTTCAGGTGTACAGCAAAGTGAATTCAATTATATTCAACCTGTGCCATTTGAGATTCTTTTCCATTATATGTTATTATAATAATCTATATTGAGTATACTTGATAGAAGGGACAAAGGCCCTTCCGCACCCATCCCTTTGCTGTTTGCAGTTTTATCGGCAGTGAGGTGGCCTTGTGACAGTGCTTGGACACCTCTTGACTGAACCCCGGACGTTTGGGGCATATGCGAAGAAATCAGCTGTTCAGAGACTGGTCCTGACCCTAATTAGTTAACTGTCTTAGGTTCCTATTTAACTGTTTTATTTCTCAACGAGGGGATTTTACCGACCCCAGTATATATTCCATAGTTGCTCCGTAAATCAAAATGAAGACACTTGAAAGCAGAAAATGCTATACACTTGCAAGATGGTGATTGTATGATGATGATAATGATGAATATAGCAGTTAATGAGTGCTTCTGGGGAAGGTGAAAAACAACAGGTATTTCTGCAAAGAGGTAGTGGCACGGAAAGTTCCTTGGATGATATCTGGTTGGCAAAGTTTGAATCCAGATGTGGCTTGTTCGGTCTAATCAACTGGCCTTAACTGGTGGAGATTACTGTGGGAGGCGTTAGTGCACTTCCCGTGGGCAGTTGTATCGCCTGTATTGCATTAATGTTCTTTTCGTTCAGGGCTTTTGACTAACGTTTGTTGAGTGTTTCTGGATGCCCGGCTCTGTGCTTGATGTTTCGTCTCTGTCATTTCGTTTAATTCAGTTTTCATAATAATCCTGTGAGGTAGGTGGTATTACCTCTGTTTTGCATTGACAGCAGCTGGTGCAGAGCGATAAATTAAACATTAAAGTAGTAAATCTAAAGATGGTATTTCTTTTCTCTCATTGACAGTTGTTGTTTGCTGAACTGGAATCTATAACCATTACGTTCTGTGCTATAAAGTGCTTTATTCTGCAAAACTCTGTTATCCTTTCTTCCTTACATGCTTCCTGATCTTTCATTTTAGATCCCAGGCACACTTCATATGAATCATAATCCTTTGTCATTGTAGCTAAACAACTGTTTGGATCCTTTCCTTTCTCTTAACTTACAAAAAATTGAAGAATAGTTGATTTTCAATGCTTCAGGTGTACAGCAAAGTGAATTCAATTATATTCAACCTGTGCCATTTGAGATTCTTTTCCATTATATGTTATTATAATAATCTATATTGAGTATACTTCGATAATGAATATAGTTCCCTGTGCTGTATAGTATTGATACATTGATATTTAAGATAGTTCAATATATTGATATTGAATATAGTTTCCTGTGCTATATATGTATTAATAGGTCTTGTTTACTTTATATATAGTTTTGTGTATCTGTTAGTCCTAAGTTCCTAGTTTATTCCTATCCCTGTTCCCATTTGATAACCATAAACTTGTTTTCTTCCTGCCTCTGTTTTGTGAATAAGTTCATTTGTATTATTATTTTTTTATTCCACATAGACGTGATGTCATATGACATTTGTGTTACTCTGTCTGACTTACCTTACTTAGTATGATAATCTCTAGGTCCATCCTGTTGCTGCAAATGGTATAATTTCCTTTTTTATGGCCAAGTTATATTTCATTGTGTATGTGTATTACATCTGCTTTATCCATTTATCTGTCAGTGAACATTTAGGTTGCTTCTGTGTATTGGCTATTGTAAACAAGGCTGCTGTGAACACTGGGGTGCATGTATCTTTTCAAATTAGTTTACATCTTTTCATCTCATTGGGAGTGAGATTGCTGGATAATATAGTGCATCTGTTTTTAATGTTTTAATGAACCTCTATACTGTTCTCCATAGTGACTGCACCAGTTTACATTCCCACCAGCAGTGTAGGAGGGTTTCCTTTCTCCACACCCTCTCCAGCATTTAATATTTGTAGGCTTTTAGATTATAGCTCTTCTGAGCGGTGTGAGCTGATCAATTTCTCATGGTAGTATGATTTGCATTTCTCGAGTAGTGACATGGAGCATCTTTTCATGTGCCTACTGGCCTATTTGGGTTCATTTTGTGGCCAAAAACCAATACAGTGAATCCTCCTTTTGCATCTTCATAATTACATCTTAAGTTCAAGAATTCTTTTTTTTTTAATCCTAGATCCGGCACCAGTTCAACTTATAGTCCAGTTTTTGGAACAGGCTTCCAAACCTTCGGTTAATGAACAAAACCAAGTTCAGCCTCCACCTGATAACAAGAGAAATCGTATTTTAAAGCTGCTTGCTCTTAAAGTTGCTGCACATTTGAAGTGGGACTTAGACATATTAGAAAAAAGGTATATAAGATTTAAGTGAATTTTAAAAAAAGATTTAAATGAATTTATTTTGAGTACGATTCAGTATCTTGGTTTATTTCAGTGTGTGTTCTTATAATATGGATCTTTAAGGTGAAAATTATTTTTCTGTGTATTCTTGGTAAAATATGCAAGCATTTTTCAAAAGGTATAAGAAAATATTTGACTGTTAAATGAATTTAAATCACTTTAAAAGTGTAAACTTGATGTTACCAAGTTTGCACTTGATAACAAGTGAGCAGTTTATTATCATTCTTATTTTTTGATGTAATAGAGAAAAATCAATGCCTAAACAGTTTTAAATGTTTATTTTACTTCTGTACCTTTGAAGAAAATGAATAAAAATTAATGATGACTGGTACATAATATTATGCACTAGTCTGTATTGAATAATTCACTTAATTTTAATGGTCATAAATCAATCACTATCTGTTAAACTTTTATTAGAATCAGTGGTTATTTACTTATAAGTATTTTCAAAGGCATCATTATATAATGATTTGTTTTCACTCTCTTCTCAGTTTAAAGAGAAATACCTTGTAGAATATTTGGGAAAATTTAGAAAATAAGAAATTTTAATAAGAAATAATAAATAAATTTAAATAATAAAAATTTTAATAAGCGAGGGGAAAGAAGTGGTTTTAACATTTTTGTGTGGTTTTTGTTGTTTTTCTCCCTATAGTTTTTTTTTTTTTAAGCCTTTTATTTATTTATTTTTGGCTCTGCTGGGTATTTGTTGATGTATGAGTTTAGCTGCTCTGTGGTATGTGGGATCTTCCCGGGTCAGGGATCAAACCTGTGTCTCCTGCATTGGCAGACGGGTTCTTATCCACTGAGCCACAAGGGGAGCCCCCTCCCTATAGTTTTAAACAAAATTTTGAACATACCTTAACCTGTTTTGATTTTTGTTATATTTCGTATAGCAAGATATCAAAAATATTCCTCCCCCGCCTCCTTTTTTTGGAGATTATTTCACTGTATAGATAATCTATTAACTGTTCCTCTATTGATATTGATTTTCTTTTTCTGTAGTTTTTCTCTAGTTTTTCAGTCTTATAAATCACAGAGCTTTAAAATGTCTTTGTCCATAACTTTACATGAATTTCGAGTTACATCCTTCGTGTAGATTGTTAAATTGCAGGTCAAGTGGTGTAAACATATTTAAACCACATGATGCATATACTGGATTGCACTTCTAGAGAGTTAACATTAGTTTGTGCTCACACTGTGTGGGCTCAGTCACTCAGTTTTGTCGACTCTTTGCAACCCCATGGACTGTACCAACCAGGCTCCTCTGTCCATGGGGTTTCCCAGGCAAGAATACATGGGGTCACTTTTAGGGTCTTCCTTTTGTCGCACTCATTCTTATTTTTTGATGTAATAGAGAAAAATCAATGCCTAAACAGTTTTAAATGTTTATTTTACTTCTGTACCTTTGAAGAAAATGAATAAAAATTAATGATGACTGGTACATAATATTATGCACTAGTCTGTATTGAATAATTCACTTAATTTTAATGGTCATAAATCAATCACTATCTGTTAAACTTTTATTAGAATCAGTGGTTATTTACTTATAAGTATTTTCAAAGGCATCATTATATAATGATTTGTTTTCACTCTCTTCTCAGTTTAAAGAGAAATACCTTGTAGAATATTTGGGAAAATTTAGAAAATAAGAAATTTTAATAAGAAATAATAAATAAATTTAAATAATAAAAATTTTAATAAGCGAGGGGAAAGAAGTGGTTTTAACATTTTTGTGTGGTTTTTGTTGTTTTTCTCCCTATAGTTTTTTTTTTTTTTAAGCCTTTTATTTATTTATTTTTGGCTCTGCTGGGTATTTGTTGATGTATGAGTTTAGCTGCTCTGTGGTATGTGGGATCTTCCCGGGTCAGGGATCAAACCTGTGTCTCCTGCATTGGCAGACGGGTTCTTATCCACTGAGCCACAAGGGGAGCCCCCTCCCTATAGTTTTAAACAAAATTTTGAACATACCTTAACCTGTTTTGATTTTTGTTATATTTCGTATAGCAAGATATCAAAAATATTCCTCCCCCGCCTCCTTTTTTTGGAGATTATTTCACTGTATAGATAATCTATTAACTGTTCCTCTATTGATATTGATTTTCTTTTTCTGTAGTTTTTCTCTAGTTTTTCAGTCTTATAAATCACAGAGCTTTAAAATGTCTTTGTCCATAACTTTACATGAATTTCGAGTTACATCCTTCGTGTAGATTGTTAAATTGCAGGTCAAGTGGTGTAAACATATTTAAACCACATGATGCATATACTGGATTGCACTTCTAGAGAGTTAACATTAGTTTGTGCTCACACTGTGTGGGCTCAGTCACTCAGTTTTGTCGACTCTTTGCAACCCCATGGACTGTACCAACCAGGCTCCTCTGTCCATGGGGTTTCCCAGGCAAGAATACTGGAATGGGTTGTCATTTCCTTTTCTAGGGGATCTTCCTTGAGGGGATTGACCTGCAGCACCTGCATTGCAGGTTGATTCTTTTATAGCTGAACCATTAGTTGAGGTATATTCACACTATTAATCAACATTTTTTTTGGCCATATCTTTTCCAGCATTAAATATTAAAATTAAAAAAAAAATAGGGCTTCCCTGGTGGTCCAGTGGGTAGGGACGCAGACTTGCAGTGCAAGGGGCGCCAGTTTGAGCCCTGGCCTGGGAAGATCCCACGTGCCACAGAGCGGCTGGACTGATGTGTCCAACTACCAAGCCGGAGCTCTGGAGCGCATGTGCCCAGAGCTGATGCTCTGCAACAAAGGAGGCCACTGCAATGGGAGGCCCATACAGGCCAGAGAACAAAGGTGGATGAAAATAAATGAAAGACCAATAGAAGTGGCCAAAAAGAAAAAAGAAAAAAAAGTTTTAAAAAAGATTTATTCTTTAGTCTGAAGTAACTTATGCATTAAAGCTTATTAGCTGATAGCAATGTGTATAAAACAGTATGACGTATACGATAGAGTTGGAAAATTCAACTTTGACTGGATATTTGATGATAAGCAATTGCTGTGGAGCGGCTGGACGGATGTGTCCAACTACCGAGCCGGAACTCTGGAGCGCATGCGCCCAGAGCCGGTGCTCTGCAGCGAGAGAGGCCACTGTGATGGGAGGCCCACACAGGCCAAAGAACAAAGATGAATGGAAATGGATAAATGGAGGACCAATAGAAGTGGCAAAAAAAAAAAATAAAAATTTCTTAGATGTGAAATTTATACTGTTTTATGTTAGGAGGTAATTTTTTCGAGATATATTCTGAAATACTTGTGGAAGAAACAATTTACTCTTGGGAATTTGCTTCATAGTAATGTGCAACAGAAGGGAGTGGGTAAGAGTAGAGATGAAACAAGATGGGCCATCAGTGGTAACTGTTGAAACTGGATGGTGGGCACATTGGTGTCTGTTATGTTACTGTGGCCTACTTTTGTATATGTTTAAATTGTTTTCATAATAAAAGCTGAAATCTTTTGGTAAAGTTTCGTTTAGATTGTTGCAACATATTAATAAAATGGCCCCATAGATGTACTACTTAAACAATGTAATTATGTTTAGCAAAGATACTAAATTGTGTATTGTGTGCTTACACGACTTACGTATCTTTTGATTCTTCCTGTTTAAGTCTCTCTGTTCCGGTGTTGAACATGTTGTTAAATGAACTGCTCTGCATCAGTAAAGTTCCTCCTGGGACAAAGCACGTAGACATGGATCTGGCCACTTTACCTCCAACCACTGCCATGGCCATACTGCTCTACAATAGATGGTAAATTTTTCATAAACCGAAGCTGTGTTGGGTAGCCTTTCTTTAATTGCATTCTGACTTTCAGGGATGTGCTTTTAAGTCATCCTAGAGATCTCTCAGAGGATCTTGGAAATAGTGACTCTGATGGTGGAGAAAATTATGACTGCATAGATGAAAAGCATTCTGATAGAGATATGGATGACTTATAAAGTTTTTAATATTTGTCAATGAGAACTTTGGATAGTTTATAATACTTCTGCTGAGTATTTGAAACAATACTTGAAGTGACATTTATAATGTATTAATTTTTTTTTTTTTCGGCTTTTTTTAAAGGGCAATTAGGACAATTGTTCAAAGTAGTTTTCCTGTCAAACAGGCAAAACCTGGACCTCCTCAGTTGAGTGTGTAAGTTGGCTATTAAGACCCTTACTTGGCACTTTTTTTGTCACAATTTTAAAAAATTTTGTAAGTTTTTAATAACTGTTGGTACGGAAGGAATAGAGCGTAAATCAGACGGTAGAAGGCCTGCATAAAGGTAGGTTTGGAGGGGCTAAAAGGATGGGAGAATTAGATGGTACTTGGGATATCTAGAGTAAAGAACTCTGCAAAAGGAGAGCACTCTGTAAACTGTCTTTCGTCTTACTATTAGCTGACCTGCTTCCAAGTATTAAGATTGTTTTCATTTAATTAAATTTACTTGATTCAGATGTATTCGTTTGGTACATGGGAAGTTTTCATTGAGAGTGCAAACGTTAATGAAAAATGGTTTGATCATATCTGGAGTTTTAAGCCTAGTTCTTCAATTCCGTGTAGTAGTAACTTACCCAAATTTGGAGCTAGACTGTAGTTTCTAACTTGGTATAAATGAGCTTTTGCTGCCTAGGGTTTTTTTTGTGTGCTTACACGACTTACGTATCTTTAAACAATGTAATTATGTTTAGCAAAGATACTAAATTGTGTATTGTGTGCTTACGACTTACGTATCTTTTGATTCTTCCTGTTTAAGTCTCTCTGTTCCGGTGTTGAACATGTTGTTAAATGAACTGCTCTGCATCAGTAAAGTTCCTCCTGGGACAAAGCACGTAGACATGGATCTGGCCACTTTACCTCCAACCACTGCCATGGCCATACTGCTCTACAATAGATGGTAAATTTTTCATAAACCGAAGCTGTGTTGGGTAGCCTTTCTTTAATTGCATTCTGACTTTCAGGGATGTGCTTTTAAGTCATCCTAGAGATCTCTCAGAGGATCTTGGAAATAGTGACTCTGATGGTGGAGAAAATTATGACTGCATAGATGAAAAGCATTCTGATAGAGATATGGATGACTTATAAAGTTTTTAATATTTGTCAATGAGAACTTTGGATAGTTTATAATACTTCTGCTGAGTATTTGAAACAATACTTGAAGTGACATTTATAATGTATTAATTTTTTTTTTTTGGTCTTTTTTAAAGGGCAATTAGGACAATTGTTCAAAGTAGTTTTCCTGTCAAACAGGCAAAACCTGGACCTCCTCAGTTGAGTGTGTAAGTTGGCTATTAAGACCCTTACTTGGCACTTTTTTTGTCACAATTTTAAAAAATTTTGTAAGTTTTTAATAACTGTTGGTACGGAAGGAATAGAGCGTAAATCAGACGGTAGAAGGCCTGCATAAAGGTAGGTTTGGAGGGGCTAAAAGGATGGGAGAATTAGATGGTACTTGGGATATCTAGAGTAAAGAACTCTGCAAAAGGAGAGCACTCTGTAAACTGTCTTTCGTCTTACTATTAGCTGACCTGCTTCCAAGTATTAAGATTGTTTTCATTTAATTAAATTTACTTGATTCAGATGTATTCGTTTGGTACATGGGAAGTTTTCATTGAGAGTGCAAACGTTAATGAAAAATGGTTTGATCATATCTGGAGTTTTAAGCCTAGTTCTTCAATTCCGTGTAGTAGTAACTTACCCAAATTTGGAGCTAGACTGTAGTTTCTAACTTGGTATAAATGAGCTTTTGCTGCCATTGAGTTTTATTTTTAAATTGAGGGTATTTTTTGAATGCAAAGCAAATGAAAAAAATAAAATAATGGTAAATAAAGGAACACCATCATTGTTGAGTTTTTGTTTATTATTTAAGGATGAAAAGAAAGCATTAACAACATTTTAATTTAAATTCAACCTCACTTTCAAGAATGATCTTTAAATTTTAAATTTTCAGCAGTGTTTGATACTGTTAAATTATTTCTGTTTTAGTATGAATCAGATGCAGCAGGAGAAAGAGCTAACAGAAAATATTTTAAAAGTGGTGAGTACTTTGGCCCCAATTAGCACTGTAACCTTTCTGGGATGTATTGATATTTAGAGCTTGTATAGACGCTGCTTCTAATCTTATTATATAAGAATTTACAAGGTCTAGATGTGATGACATTTATATTTTTACCATTAGAACACAATTTGATAATACTCTAAAGTGACATGTTTTTAATGTTAAGGAGAGTACTTTACCACCCATTTTGTTATCAGAAATTTCATAGGACTTTAGCAGATATGAGGAATCACACTTGCACATGTTTTCTTTATATTCTTTTATGTTCTCCCCAAATTCTACTATAAACATGTATTTTAAAATTACTTTTATTTAAAAAATTATTTTTATAAATTTTTTAGCTTATTTTTGTTTTTTATTGGCCAGACTGTGTGGCTTTCGAGGTCTTAGTTCCCCAGTTAGGGGCAGAATCGAGACCAGTGGAGCCAAAGCGCTGAGTTCTAACCACTGGACTGCCAGGGAATTCCTGAAAACCACTTCTATAGTCAGAAAAATACAGTTATTTTTAAATTGCTTTAGTCAGTATAAAAGGAAAACCATAATTTTAAAATAATCTCTGTAATTCTTTATTTAAAACCTGCAGTGTACCAGAGATACCACCTAAAGTGCAGAGGCTTGAAAAAGAGAAGAAAGATTAGAGACTGTCTGTATCTATGTAAAGCAGATTATGTATTTTGATTGTGGAAGCAAATCATCTGCATCATTTCATTGTAATTATATAATGCCTACTAAAAAATGACTGGCACATTGAAGCATAAAACGTTTCTTGAGTAAATCAATGAAATGGTACAAATCTTAAAATATTTTCATCAGTAACTTTCATATAAAAGAAAGATATCAGTCTTTTCCAATTTGTGTGTTCAGTTTCATGTTAGGAACCTACTATTTGATTTTTTTAAAATAATTTTTTTTAATTGGGCCTCTTTTCATTGATTATTTATTTATTTATATTTCATTTTTAATTATTCTTCGACCTGTGTGGGCCTCCCGTTGCAGTGGCCTCTCTTATTGCAGAGAATCGGCTCTGGGCTTATGCACTCCAGAGCACTGGCTTGTAATTGGACACACTGGCCCAGCCGTTTCTTGGCACTTGGAATCTTCCCAGGCCAGGAATCGAACCGGTGCCCCTTGCACTGCAAGGCATACTCTTTACTCACTGGACTCTTTACCATGGAAGCCCTAAGATAACTTAATTTTAATAAATATAATTACACTCCTGCTATGTTAGAAACATTTTTAAAATAGGCTAGTGCACTAAGCTGCTAAGTATTCTGTAAATGTTTTTTGGTTGATGTAATGTAGTGCTGCCATTTCTGTATTTTAATAATTTGTTTTTGAACTTTTGTAGCTAAAAGAACAAGCTTCTGATTCTATCTTGGTACTAGAGGCAGCCCTTAAGTTAAACAAGGATCTTTATGTTCACACAATGAGAACACTAGATTTATTGGCTGTGGAGCCGGGCATGGTAAATGGAGAAACAGAGAGTTCCACTGCTGGACTGAAGATCAAAACCGAGGAGATGCAGTGCCAGGTATTTGTTTCAGTGTTTTGTCAATGCATGACAAATTCTTGGAAAATTTATATAAAATCATCCTAGTATTTTTAGAGTTTATTTCTGCCCTTATCCCTTTGATTTTGACTTCAGATGTTATTAAACTGCATTGTAGTTAATTTGTTAATTTTATAAGACCTCACTTGAAAGTTTTCTGAAAGAAATGAAAGGAAAATTTCATTTGATTTTTGTCTCCAAACTAGTTTCCTAGTTATATTTAAGAGACTGACAATGCAGTAATAAGTGAACTGATTTACAGTTCATTCATGTTATTAGAAATCTACTAATCAGATCAAAAAAATAAAACTAGTATTGTGCTAGATTTGAAAAATGTAAGCTCCTAGAGAAATATCTAGGTTTTCAAGAATCTTAAGGTTTTCTCCTTTCTCTAACGCTGTACCCTAGTTCCTTTGTTGCTTCAGTTATTGGTTATAAGATATTTTAGGCAGTTATAGCTTCTTTTACCCTGCTTCATTGTAAACGCTTTGACATCTCTCTCTTTCTTTTTTTAAATATATTTTGCATCTTCCTTATTTTCTAGCACAGAGTCTTGAGTATAATAGAAAATTTAAAATACTTTATGATTGCCTAGAGAGGGCCACGACAATAGAGCCTTTTATGTTCTGTATTCTCTTCATTGCATGAGGTGGCATAACATTTTTTAGAATTAATCTTTTTGGCTGCTCTGGTTCTTTGTTGCTACATGTGGGCTTCCTCTAGTTGTGGTGAGCAGGGGCTACTCTCTGCGTGTGGTGGCTTCTTGTGGAGCACGGGCTCTTGATCTTCAGTGGTTGTAGCTCATAGACTCATAAAGTCTCATAGAGCGCGGGCTTAGTAGTTGTGGTGCCCAGGCTTAGTTGCCTTGAGGCATGTGGGGTCTTCCCAAACCAGGAATAGCCCACATCCCTTGTATTGGCAGGTGGATTCTTAACTACTGGACCACCAGGGAAGTCTGGCATGACCTCTGTCATCACTGTGAGTGAGCAGAAATAGCTCTGACTTTAAGAAGAGTTGAGTGGTGCCTTTTCAGGTTAGCTGGTTCTGGAGTTGAAGATTATCCCTTTTCAAGACTTGTGAAGATGGAGTCTCATCTAGTAGGAGTAGGAGTTGTGAGGCATTGACAGTTGATAACCACTTTAAGGAGTTTCCCAGGTAAAGAATCTGCTTGCCAGTACAGGAGACCTGGATTCAATCCCTGGGTCAGGAAGATCTGCTGGAGAAGGTAAAGGGGAATCTGGGCTTGTCCATGTACTAGCGAGTTTTCTGAAAGAAATGAAAGGAAAATTTCATTTGATTTTTGTCTCCAAACTAGTTTCCTAGTTATATTTAAGAGACTGACAATGCAGTAATAAGTGAACTGATTTACAGTTCATTCATGTTATTAGAAATCTACTAATCAGATCAAAAAAATAAAACTAGTATTGTGCTAGATTTGAAAAATGTAAGCTCCTAGAGAAATATCTAGGTTTTCAAGAATCTTAAGGTTTTCTCCTTTCTCTAACGCTGTACCCTAGTTCCTTTGTTGCTTCAGTTATTGGTTATAAGATATTTTAGGCAGTTATAGCTTCTTTTACCCTGCTTCATTGTAAACGCTTTGACATCTCTCTCTTTCTTTTTAAATATATTTTGCATCTTCCTTATTTTCTAGCACAGAGTCTTGAGTATAATAGAAAATTTAAAATACTTTATGATTGCCTAGAGAGGGCCACGACAATAGAGCCTTTTATGTTCTGTATTCTCTTCATTGCATGAGGTGGCATAACATTTTTTAGAATTAATCTTTTTGGCTGCTCTGGTTCTTTGTTGCTACATGTGGGCTTCCTCTAGTTGTGGTGAGCAGGGGCTACTCTCTGCGTGTGGTGGCTTCTTGTGGAGCACGGGCTCTTGATCTTCAGTGGTTGTAGCTCATAGACTCATAAAGTCTCATAGAGCGCGGGCTTAGTAGTTGTGGTGCCCAGGCTTAGTTGCCTTGAGGCATGTGGGGTCTTCCCAAACCAGGAATAGCCCACATCCCTTGTATTGGCAGGTGGATTCTTAACTACTGGACCACCAGGGAAGTCTGGCATGACCTCTGTCATCACTGTGAGTGAGCAGAAATAGCTCTGACTTTAAGAAGAGTTGAGTGGTGCCTTTTCAGGTTAGCTGGTTCTGGAGTTGAAGATTATCCCTTTTCAAGACTTGTGAAGATGGAGTCTCATCTAGTAGGAGTAGGAGTTGTGAGGCATTGACAGTTGATAACCACTTTAAGGAGTTTCCCAGGTAAAGAATCTGCTTGCCAGTACAGGAGACCTGGATTCAATCCCTGGGTCAGGAAGATCTGCTGGAGAAGGAAATGGCAACCCACTCCAGTATTCTTGCTTGGGAAGTTCCATGGACAGAGGAATCTGGTGGGCTAAGTCCATGAAGTTGGACATGACTTAGCGATAAAATGATAACAGCTCTGTCTGCCTGGAAAGAGGAAGTGTATGTATCTATAATATGTGCACATGTACGTGTGTACTTACGTGTATATGGATCTTTCTCTATTATATGTACACACACATACTTCATTTTAAAGTTCTTTAACACTCCTTTACCCAAGATGGAAGCAACCCTTTAGAATGAAAATACACCCAACATTGTGTAGATTAAATAGTATAAAGCAGTATTCTAGAAGCTGAGAAAAAATTAATCTTGCTTTGTTGAACAGGATGGAATCGTATCTATAATCCGTATCAGTGAAAAATAGTTTGATCAGGAGTATCAGAGACTTATAGATTAGGAGTCTGAAAGAGAAATGAGTATCTGTTGGCTAAGGTTGGTTTGGTGTCGACGGGAATAAGGGACATGGAATGGAATTTATTGTTAGATCTGATGTGAATGGGGAATTGAGATAACTGGTGTGACTGAGCAGCTAAGGTGTTTTTTTTTTTTAAGTATTTATGTATTTGGCTGCGCTGGGTCTTAGTTGCGGCATGTGGGATCTAGTTTTCTGATCAGGGATCAAACTCCACTGCATTTGGAACTGGATCACCAGGGAAGTCCAAAACTGGTGTGATTGAAATAGAGGAGAAGAGACAGGTTTGGAGAAAGAAGGTAGTTCAGATTCTGAGATTCTGGAAAAATCAGGCTGTGGGATTTGAATGGTCTTCTACTTGGGCGAATAATTTGAAGGCTTTTTAAAAATTCGGGTTAAAAGCGACCCCATAAGCCTTGTATGGAGTAAATTTTAGACAGACTAGGAAGAACCGAGGGTCTGTTAGGAACCCAGGGTCTGGCTTCAAGGGGGGGCTGGTTCTGGAGTTGAAGATTATCCCTTTTCAAGACTTGTGAAGATGGAGTCTCATCTAGTAGGAGTAGGAGTTGTGAGGCATTGACAGTTGATAACCACTTTAAGGAGTTTCCCAGGTAAAGAATCTGCTTGCCAGTACAGGAGACCTGGATTCAATCCCTGGGTCAGGAAGATCTGCTGGAGAAGGAAATGGCAACCCACTCCAGTATTCTTGCTTGGGAAGTTCCATGGACAGAGGAATCTGGTGGGCTAAGTCCATGAAGTTGGACATGACTTAGCGATAAAATGATAACAGCTCTGTCTGCCTGGAAAGAGGAAGTGTATGTATCTATAATATGTGCACATGTACGTGTGTACTTACGTGTATATGGATCTTTCTCTATTATATGTACACACACATACTTCATTTTAAAGTTCTTTAACACTCCTTTACCCAAGATGGAAGCAACCCTTTAGAATGAAAATACACCCAACATTGTGTAGATTAAATAGTATAAAGCAGTATTCTAGAAGCTGAGAAAAAATTAATCTTGCTTTGTTGAACAGGATGGAATCGTATCTATAATCCGTATCAGTGAAAAATAGTTTGATCAGGAGTATCAGAGACTTATAGATTAGGAGTCTGAAAGAGAAATGAGTATCTGTTGGCTAAGGTTGGTTTGGTGTCGACGGGAATAAGGGACATGGAATGGAATTTATTGTTAGATCTGATGTGAATGGGGAATTGAGATAACTGGTGTGACTGAGCAGCTAAGGTGTTTTTTTTTTTTAAGTATTTATGTATTTGGCTGCGCTGGGTCTTAGTTGCGGCATGTGGGATCTAGTTTTCTGATCAGGGATCAAACTCCACTGCATTTGGAACTGGATCACCAGGGAAGTCCAAAACTGGTGTGATTGAAATAGAGGAGAAGAGACAGGTTTGGAGAAAGAAGGTAGTTCAGATTCTGAGATTCTGGAAAAATCAGGCTGTGGGATTTGAATGGTCTTCTACTTGGGCGAATAATTTGAAGGCTTTTTAAAAATTCGGGTTAAAAAGACGACCCCATAAGCCTTGTATGGAGTAAATTTTAGACAGACTAGGAAGAACCGAGGGGTCTGTTAGGAACCCAGGGTCTGGCTTCAAGTGTGGGCTTGGCTGGTGCTTGGTTGTGTGCTGTTAGGCAGAGATGTCACTTTCTAGGCCTGAGGATTCTTGTTCATAAATGGCCATGTTCAAGTCAGTCTTTGAATTCTGCATTAGGTAAATAAATCTAGGTGTCTGTTTAAGAATGCTCCTGGAAAAATATACAGATTCTGTTAGAAAAACACAACTGGAAATACACTGTCATTTTATGCTCATTCATATTAAATCATATTTTTCAGTATTTTATTCTGGCCACTTTTTTGATGGTAGCCATTTGGCCCTCCTGTCCTTTTGGAGAGACTCCCCTGTGACTGTCCCCTTCTGTGTTAGAAGAATCCCTTATCCTCTGAGATTTGATGGGAGCAGAGTCTGCTTCCTGTAATAAAACCGAAAACTCCAGATACTCTAGCTGTATCCTGCTGGAGGACAGGCATGTTGCGTAGGTGTGACAGACAGACATTTAGAGTGAGGAGCTACCTAGTCAGTCAGGGAAGTGGGAGGGTAGAGAATCCCTTGTGATGGTGAATAACTGCAACAGTGACAGTGAAATCTAGTCTCCAGGGGCGGCCCAGGCGGGACTGGAGCTGCTGCTGTCGGTGTCCAGCCCTGGTGGCTGCAGGTGACGTGACCTGTGGACTCCAGGGCTGAGATGGCGGCCGGGGTGTTTCCCCGCATCACTTGTAGCTCTTGTTCTGGCTGCTTGCCTTCCTTCCTCTGTTTGTTTTCCAAGCCTGATTCTTTGACTCTCTGTAGGACACCTGGCCTCTTACCAGTAAGTCTATGTTCTGCTTAAGTCAGTTAGAGTTGATTGCTGTCGCTTGTGACTAAGAACATTGATTATTCCACTGCTCATTGAAGTGTTTTTTTCTTTTTTACTATATGTGTACCTATGTTGCCGAGATAAAGATGATTTTGCGTTTTATTAGCTGTTAAGTTCATGAAAATTTACTGAACAAATTGGTGTTCATTACCATTTTAGGTGTGCTATGATTTGGGTGCAGCATACTTCCAGCAAGGCTCTACAAATCCAGCTGTTTATGAAAACGCCAGAGAAAAATTTTTTAGAACCAAGGAACTAATTGCAGAGGTAAATACAGTCATAACAGGCACATGATTTTTAGTCCTTTAGTACATCTATATGTATTTTTTGGCTTTAATTTTTCTGATGCTTAAAAAATGGTGAAGTGTTCATTGTAGTAAATTGTAGTAATTCGGCAGTTCAAAAATCTAGTGAAAATATTTTTATTTTTAAATTTTTTTATTTTTTAATATTTATTTATTTATTTATTTTGGGCAGGGGTCGGATTAGGGAGGGAGGGGAGTGGGCGGGCCACGTCTGTTGGTCTTTCATTTATCTGTTTTCATCCGTCTTTGTTCTTTGGCTCCTGTGGGCCTCCCATCGCGGTGGCGTCTGTCGCTGCAGAGCACTGGCTCTGGGCACATGCGCTCCAGAGCTCCGGCTCGGTAATTGGACACATTGGTCCAGCCGCTCAGCGGCACGTGGGATCTTCCCAGGCCAGGGCTCAAACCGGCGCCCCTTGTACTGCAAGGCGGTGTCCTTACCCACTGGACCACCAGGGGAAGCCCGAAAATATTTTTAAAAATATGGAAATAACCCCTTTTGCAGTTTTAGCTTATTTTTCCCCCAGTTTTTATTATTTATGTTCTCATACAGTTAACCTCATTCTATTTTGTATCTTGTTAAAATATTGGAATACATATTTTAAATGTATTCTATTCTGTTATATATAGATGTGCTGTGATTTCATTTTCCTATTGTCTGAGCATTTAGATTGTTTACTGTTTTTATTTATTATAAAGTTACAAAGTTTATATCTCCAGACATACACAGTTCCTGCAAGTAGATTACCACGTCAGTCTTGTTAGTTTTTTCAAGGATATAATGTATAAAGCCATATTGATTTCTAGGTACATTTCTCCAATGGCACTCCAAGCAACAGTGAAGAATTTTTTTGTTGTTGTTAATTATTTAATTTTATTTTTAAAAATTTTTTACAGAGTTTTGTTGTTCACAGACATGTATGTTCCCAGATCAGTCATATGCATATGCCTGGCACCCTTCCAGTGCCCTCATCCCAGCCCTCCAGGCCATTGCGCCCCGCCCGGCAGGATCTCCTATTCCCTCAGGGCAATGACAATAGCTGTCTTTTTCACATATGATAGTATGGGTTTCCATGTGACCCCCTCTATGCCTCCCACCCACTGTTCATTCCCCACAATGTCCATATGTCTGTTCTCTATGTCTGTTTTTCCATTGCTTCACTGCGTGTGCTACCATTACCCTCTTACTAGATTCCATATATATGTGTTAGTATGCTGTACTTGTCTTTTCTCTTTTTGACTTACTTCACTTTTTTTTTTTTTTAACTTTTATTTATTTGTGACTGTGCTGAGTCTTCACTGATGGGTGGGCTTAGTTACACTGTGGCATGTGGGATCTTCCCGGATCAGGGATTGAACCCGTGTCTCCTGCATTGGCAGGTGGGTTCTTATCCACTGAGCCACCAGGGAAGCCCCTACTTCACTTTTTTTTTTTAATATATATTGCTTTTTTGGGGGGGTGGGGCAGGTTGGGGAAGAGGGGTGGGCAGGCCACTTCTATTGGTCTTTCATTTATCTATTTTTCACCCATCTTTGTTCCTTGGCCCACATGGGCCTCCCATCGCAGTGGCCTCTGTTGTCAGAAAGCACCGGCTCTGGGTGCATGCGCCCCAGAGCTCCGGCTCGGTAATTGGACACATGGGTTCAGCCACTCCACGGCACGTGGGATCTTCCTGGGCCAGGGATCGAACCGGTGCCTTGCATTGCAAGGCGGTGTCCTTACCCACTGGACCACCAGGGAAGCCCCCCTACTTCACTTTTTATGATGGGTTCAGCCCTAATGGGTTCCACCTCATTAGGGCTGATTCTTCTGCATTTCTTTTTACAGCTGAGAAGTACTCCATTGTATATATGTACCAAAGTTTTTTTTATCCATCCATTCATAGATGGACATCTAGATTGCTTCTATGTTCTAGCTATTGTATAGAGAGCTGCAATGAGCATTGGGGTACAGGTGCCTCTTTCACTTTTGATTTCATCAGGGTATAAGCCTAACAGTGGAATTGCTGGGCTGTATGATGCTTCTATTTTAGTTTTTTAAGGAATCTCCATACTGTCTTCCATAGCGGCTGTATCAATTTACATTCCCACCAGCAATGCAAGAGTGTTCTCTTTTCTCCGTACCCTCTCCAGCATTTATTGTCTGTCGATTTGTGGATGGTGGCCATTCTGACGGGTGAGGTGATAGCCCATTGTATAGGTTTCCATGTTATTCCCTTTATGCCTCCCACTAACTGTTCATTCCCCACAATGTCCATACATCAGTTCTCAGTGTCTGTTTTTCTGTCGCTTCACTGTGTTATCATTACCATCTTACCAGATTCCATATATATGTGTTAGTATATTGTACCTGTCTTTTTGACTTACTTCACTTTTTTTTTTAACTTTTATTTATTTGTGACTGTGCTGAGTCTTCACTGATGGGTGGGCTTAGTTACACTGTGGCATGTGGGATCTTCCCGGATCAGGGATTGAACCCGTGTCTCCTGCATTGGCAGGTGGGTTCTTATCCACTGAGCCACCAGGGAAGCCCCTACTTCACTTTTTTTTTTTAATATATATTGCTTTTTTGGGGGGGTGGGGCAGGTTGGGGAAGAGGGGTGGGCAGGCCACTTCTATTGGTCTTTCATTTATCTATTTTTCACCCATCTTTGTTCCTTGGCCCACATGGGCCTCCCATCGCAGTGGCCTCTGTTGTCAGAAAGCACCGGCTCTGGGTGCATGCGCCCCAGAGCTCCGGCTCGGTAATTGGACACATGGGTTCAGCCACTCCACGGCACGTGGGATCTTCCCAGGCCAGGGATCGAACCGGTGCCCCTTGCATTGCAAGGCGGTGTCCTTACCCACTGGACCACCAGGGAAGCCCCCCTACTTCACTTTTTATGATGGGTTCAGCCCTAATGGGTTCCACCTCATTAGGGCTGATTCTTCTGCATTTCTTTTTACAGCTGAGAAGTACTCCATTGTATATATGTACCAAAGTTTTTTTTATCCATCCATTCATAGATGGACATCTAGATTGCTTCTATGTTCTAGCTATTGTATAGAGAGCTGCAATGAGCATTGGGGTACAGGTGCCTCTTTCACTTTTGATTTCATCAGGGTATAAGCCTAACAGTGGAATTGCTGGGCTGTATGATGCTTCTATTTTAGTTTTTTAAGGAATCTCCATACTGTCTTCCATAGCGGCTGTATCAATTTACATTCCCACCAGCAATGCAAGAGTGTTCTCTTTTCTCCGTACCCTCTCCAGCATTTATTGTCTGTCGATTTGTGGATGGTGGCCATTCTGACGGGTGTGAGGTGATAGCCCATTGTAGTTTTGATTTGCATTTCTCTAATAATAAGCAAGGTTGAGCATCGTTTCATGTGCTTTTTGGCCATCTGTATGTCCTCTTTGGAGAGGTGTCTGTTTAGGTCCTTTTCCCATTTTTTGATTGGGTTGTCCATTTTTCCAGTGCTGAGTTGTCTGTTTGCTTGTAGATTTTGGAGATTAATTCTTTGTCCAACAGTGAAGTTGTTTTAATTGGTAATTTGATGTGTTATCAAGAATATCTTTTCAAAAAGTTTTATTTCCTTAATTTCTTATGGGGCAAACATTTTCATGTGTTTGTTGCTTGCATTTTTCTTCTCATGATTTGCAGAATTGAATTTTAAAATATATAGCTAGGTTTTAATATGCCTGGTGCCCAGAGAGACTCCCACTTCAATCTCTGCTTTCTTCATCAGAGACATTGATTTAAGGGATTTACTTTATTGGGAATTCTCATTTTTATTTGCCTGAGGAACTCAGCAGATTTCTAATTTTACAGCATTTTGGGTATAGTAGTTGAAAACTTGAATTTTTTAAAAAAGTGTGTATTTTAAAATTTTATGTTTTGGTGGAAGCATTTCTGTTTTTTCCAGTTGAGTGAAGATTGAGTTTTCTTTGTTCTTCCCCTTTAAATCTCTGCCAAGTGTATGTATCAACATTTTAAAGTATTTCAATATTATTTTTGGCGGTTTTCATTTTTTGCTAATATCTTAATTGTTGTCATACCTACAGAGAGTGATAATAATGCCTACCTTTTTATGTTGTTGTGAAAACTCTAAACCAGGAGTCAGTAAACTTTTTTATAAAGGACTAAATAATAGTTATTTTAGGCTTTTGGGGCCATATATAGTTTATATGGCATAGTCTCATTTGTTGTTTTTCTTCCTTTATAAGTCTAAGGATTGTTCTTAGATCAAGGGATCTGTAAAAACAGGACATGAACTGAATTTGGCCTGTGAGCAGTAGTTTGCTGACTGTTGCTCTAAACCGTTAACCTTTTCATTTTTTGTTGTTCCTCCAGCCCTGAATTTTCCATTAGCATTTTCTTGTACTGATAAAATGTACTAAATGGGTATTAGACTCTTGTTTTCTGTTGCATTGATGGATAATGATGTATACCTCTTACTTTACAGATAGGTTCATTATCTCTTCATTGTACCATAGATGAGAAGCGATTAGCTGGCTATTGCCAAGCGTGTGATGTTCTCGTACCTTCTTCTGATAGTACATCTCAACAGTTGACTCCATATAGTCAAGTCCATATTTGTTTGAGATCTGGCAGCTATCAGGTAAGATGAATGGTGGGGATACAGTAGCGTAACGGAAAAGCACTGGAAGCCAGACAGCCAAGATCGACAAATCCTGACTCCACCATTTATAGCTGTGTTACTTGGGACATGTCGAACAGTTTGGCCTAAACTTTTTATGAGAATCAAATGAGAAGTTATAGTTAATAAACTGGATAGATGTTGACTTAGTATTTATTTTGTCCTTTCTTGAAAGTATAGAATGTGGCCATTTTAGGTACAATGTCTAAGAAACTCTGTAGGCAGAACTTTTAACTTTAAAATTAGAACTTTGAGTTTTATGGAGGCTAAAGTCTTGTGTCTCTGAAAGTGTGGCCTTAGAGCCTGACCTTATTAGCCACTGCAAACATTAAGACTGAAGGAGACTTTCTCCTGTGGAAGCTGCCAGGTAGAGAGGAGCGTGGCCTTCTCCTCTCCCCGCCATGGCGTGTGCTTGTCCACTGATACCAGTGTACTCCGGAGAGGGAGAGTCATCTAGCAGAAATGTCGCTTTGCCCGCTGTGTTCAAGACTCCTGTTTGACCAGATATTGTTAACTGTGTTTGCATCACCTTGCATAAAATGACAGACAGCCCTATGCTGTCAGTGAATTAGCCGGTCATCAAACCAGTGCCGAGTCTTGGGGTACGGGCAGAGCTGTGACTTGAATTCCCATGGTTCGAGGTGGTGGGACTCACCGTTTTGGCTAGTGTGCTTTTGGAAACGTGTGTCGTGGGGGCCGCATGTTTGCACCAACCAAGACCTGGCGACGCTGGCCCCGCCGAGTGAATATAGCCCAGAAGCGATAGGCCCTCTGCTCTGCACTGGCTGCCTCGGCCTTACCAGCACTGGTCATGCCTACAGGTCATCGTACAGAGGAAGCTCCTGAGCTTCCTTTGGTGGTTGAAGATAAAGTTGAAGGCTACTAGAAGACCAAGGAGGCTGTTTTGCTTCTGAAGAAACTTAAGGCCTGGAATGATACCAAAAAGGTATATGCTTCTCAGCAAATGAGAGCTGGCAAAAGCAAAATGAGAAACCTTCACTGTATCCAGTGCAGGGAAACCTGCGTCATCTGTAATGAGAATAATGGTATCATCAAGGCCTTCAGAAACATCCCTGGAATTACTCTGCTTAACTGTAAGCAAACTGAACATTTTGAAACTTGCTCCTGGTGGTCACATGGGACGTTTCTGCATTTGGACTGAAAGTGCTTTCGAAGTTAGATGAGCCATAGGGCAGTTGGTGCGGCAGCCTCCCTCAAGAGTAACTACAGCCTCCCCAGGCCCAAGATGCTCAATGCAGACCTTTCAGAATCCTGAAAAGCCCAGAAATCCAAATGAGAAGTTATAGTTAATAAACTGGATAGATGTTGACTTAGTATTTATTTTGTCCTTTCTTGAAAGTATAGAATGTGGCCATTTTAGGTACAATGTCTAAGAAACTCTGTAGGCAGAACTTTTAACTTTAAAATTAGAACTTTGAGTTTTATGGAGGCTAAAGTCTTGTGTCTCTGAAAGTGTGGCCTTAGAGCCTGACCTTATTAGCCACTGCAAACATTAAGACTGAAGGAGACTTTCTCCTGTGGAAGCTGCCAGGTAGAGAGGAGCGTGGCCTTCTCCTCTCCCCGCCATGGCGTGTGCTTGTCCACTGATACCAGTGTACTCCGGAGAGGGAGAGTCATCTAGCAGAAATGTCGCTTTGCCCGCTGTGTTCAAGACTCCTGTTTGACCAGATATTGTTAACTGTGTTTGCATCACCTTGCATAAAATGACAGACAGCCCTATGCTGTCAGTGAATTAGCCGGTCATCAAACCAGTGCCGAGTCTTGGGGTACGGGCAGAGCTGTGACTTGAATTCCCATGGTTCGAGGTGGTGGGACTCACCGTTTTGGCTAGTGTGCTTTTGGAAACGTGTGTCGTGGGGGCCGCATGTTTGCACCAACCAAGACCTGGCGACGCTGGCCCCGCCGAGTGAATATAGCCCAGAAGCGATAGGCCCTCTGCTCTGCACTGGCTGCCTCGGCCTTACCAGCACTGGTCATGCCTACAGGTCATCGTACAGAGGAAGCTCCTGAGCTTCCTTTGGTGGTTGAAGATAAAGTTGAAGGCTACTAGAAGACCAAGGAGGCTGTTTTGCTTCTGAAGAAACTTAAGGCCTGGAATGATACCAAAAAGGTATATGCTTCTCAGCAAATGAGAGCTGGCAAAAGCAAAATGAGAAACCTTCACTGTATCCAGTGCAGGGAAACCTGCGTCATCTGTAATGAGAATAATGGTATCATCAAGGCCTTCAGAAACATCCCTGGAATTACTCTGCTTAACTGTAAGCAAACTGAACATTTTGAAACTTGCTCCTGGTGGTCACATGGGACGTTTCTGCATTTGGACTGAAAGTGCTTTCCGAAAGTTAGATGAGCCATAGGGCAGTTGGTGTACGGCAGCCTCCCTCAAGAGTAACTACAGCCTCCCCAGGCCCAAGATGCTCAATGCAGACCTTTCAGAATCCTGAAAAGCCCAGAAATCCAAAGAGCACTCCGAGCACCACGCAAGAAGATACATCGCAGAGTCTTAAAGAAGAATCCACTGAAGAACGTGAGAATCATGCTGAAGCTTAACCCACATGCACAAACCATGCACTGGAACACCATTCTCAGACAGGCCAAGAACCACAGAATCCCTAGGGTAGGGCCGCAGCAGCACTAGAACCCAAATCAGACGAGAAGGGAGTCTGGGCAAGAAACCTGTGGGAAACAAAGGAAAGAAGGCTGTTGGCATAAGAAGCTGAAGAAGCCTGTGGTGGGAAAAAAGGCTGCAGAGATCAAGAAACCAGCAGCTAAAAAGAAGTCCAAAGAAGAAAAGCCCACCACAGAGGAAAAGAAGGCTGCTACATAAACAAATTTCCTTATTCCATAATCGCAAATCATTTTGGACAGCTAATTTTGAATAAAGACCTGAACAAAGGCAGTGAGAAACATGAGGAGAAAAAAAAAAGACTGAAGGAGAAAGTGAGCAGAACAGTTTGGGTAGATTTGGATAGTCTATTACATAGCCCACTTTTCCAGGGAGCTTGGACATCATCTCAGTTTTACTCACAGAAGGGTCTATTGAAGTTAGTCTATTGAGATTTTTTTATTGCCCCCCTGTGATTATGTCTTTGGTTTTATAATGAAAATCACTGGAAATTAGAATTTGTACTTTTAAAATCTTTTTCAAAAAGTCTTCATTTTATACACATGACTAATCTGAGAACATACCTATCTGTAAACAACAAAACTCTGTAAAAGTTAAAAGTAAAATAAAAGTTAAAAAAAAAAAAGCCTTCATTTTAGAAAGTGAACAACGCCTTCAAGTTATTTAATTCAAAACAAAGACTATGAAATGACAGCACTATAGATAAGTCCAAGTAGACTTTTAGCCTAACTTTCTAGCTTACTTTTCTCAACTAGAGGTTTTTTTGGTTTGTTTTCTTCAGAGAAAATAGAATAAGAGAGAGGATAGTACTTTCTCCCTGTGGCCCCTTTTTTGGCTAATTGTGATTTGCCCTAGGGAAGAAAATTAAGCTTTCTTGAAGATGGATTTCAGATACAGATGAAATTATTGGGTACAATAGAGATCTTTCAGTTATATATCCCCAGTACAGGGTTATGGAGAATGGGGATCAATTATGATAAGATGTAGGACTTCCCTGGTAGCTCAGTGGTTAAGAGTTCGCCTGCCAATGCAGGAGACTCAGGTTTGATCCCTGAGCTGGGAAGATCGCACATGCTGCGGGGCAGCTAAGCCTGTGAGCCGCAACTACTGAGCCTGTGCTCTCGAGCCTGGGAGCCGCCACTGTTGAGCCTGTGTGCTGCAACTACTGAAGCCCTTGTGCCCTAAGAGCCCAAGTTCCACAATGATAGAAGTCACTGCGACAAGAAGCCTGCTCACCTCAACTAGAGAGTAGCCCCCACTCCCTGCAACTAGAGAAGAGCCTGTGGCAGCAGTGAAATCCTAGAAAAGCCAAAAATAAATAATAACAAAACAAAAAAATAAGAAACTAATACAGACAATTTTAAAAAAGAAAAAAATATGATGTAGAATCTTTAAGAAGGTCCCTGGAATAGTAAGACCTATTTGAGCAAAACCTTAGAAATGTTAGTCATAAATTGGCACTATGTTACCATTGATATAATATAGTGCCAAAATGTGTAACTCAGACCGTATATGTAGCTCAGAAAGCAGCATTAATGGTAGCTAGAAAAGGGGAAAGAGCAATTTTGTTGCAGCTCTGAAATTTATTACTTTAGTTATGTATGCAAGAGTATCTCAAATCATATTTAGCTTTTTTGGTAATAGGATTCTCTTTGTAGCTGACGCAACAGTTATTGAACAGCTGTACCAATAGGTCTTCTCACATATGAGAAGTCCTTGCCCCCTGTAGCTCATGTTTTCCTATGGAAGTGAAACAGTGATGGCTCTGTCATTTTTTGTTTGTTTGTTTGTTTAAAACATTTTATTGAACACATACAAAATTAAGAATATGATTTAGAGTGAAACTTCCATCTTCCTTATGTGAATTTAATTCCTTCCCTATGGCTCATATAAATAATATTTGAGCATTCTATACAGGTACATACTGAGTCGGCTCACACTTTTTATATCATTAATGTTTCATAGGGAATTTCATTCTAGATGTATTCATGAAATTAAGAAACAGATGTTGTTGTTGTTCAGTTGCTAAGTCATGTCCAACTCTTTGTAACCTCATGGGTGGCAGCATGCCAGGCTTCCCTCTTTCACTGCCTCCTGGAGTTTGCTCAAATTTATGCCCATTGAATCAGTGATGCCATCCAGCCATGTCAGCCTCTGTCTCATCCCCTCCTGCCCTCAATCGTTCTCTGCATCAGGGTCTTTTCCAATAAGCTGTCTGTTCACATTAGGGGTCCAAAGTATTGGAGCTTCAGCTTCAGCATCAGTCCTTCCAATGAATATTCAGGGTTTATTTCCTTTACTATTTCGGGCTTGCTTCAAGCCATTTCCCCGTCCCTGCAACTAGAGTAGCCCCCACTCCCTGCAACTAGAGAAGAGCCTGTGGCAGCAGTGAAATCCTAGAAAAGCCAAAAATAAATAATAACAAAACAAAAAAATAAGAAACTAATACAGACAATTTTAAAAAAGAAAAAAATATGATGTAGAATCTTTAAGAAGGTCCCTGGAATAGTAAGACCTATTTGAGCAAAACCTTAGAAATGTTAGTCATAAATTGGCACTATGTTACCATTGATATAATATAGTGCCAAAATGTGTAACTCAGACCGTATATGTAGCTCAGAAAGCAGCATTAATGGTAGCTAGAAAAGGGGAAAGAGCAATTTTGTTGCAGCTCTGAAATTTATTACTTTAGTTATGTATGCAAGAGTATCTCAAATCATATTTAGCTTTTTTGGTAATAGGATTCTCTTTGTAGCTGACGCAACAGTTATTGAACAGCTGTACCAATAGGTCTTCTCACATATGAGAAGTCCTTGCCCCCTGTAGCTCATGTTTTCCTATGGAAGTGAAACAGTGATGGCTCTGTCATTTTTTGTTTGTTTGTTTGTTTAAAACATTTTATTGAACACATACAAAATTAAGAATATGATTTAGAGTGAAACTTCCATCTTCCTTATGTGAATTTAATTCCTTCCCTATGGCTCATATAAATAATATTTGAGCATTCTATACAGGTACATACTGAGTCGGCTCACACTTTTTATATCATTAATGTTTCATAGGGAATTTCATTCTAGATGTATTCATGAAATTAAGAAACAGATGTTGTTGTTGTTCAGTTGCTAAGTCATGTCCAACTCTTTGTAACCTCATGGGTGGCAGCATGCCAGGCTTCCCTCTTTCACTGCCTCCTGGAGTTTGCTCAAATTTATGCCCATTGAATCAGTGATGCCATCCAGCCATGTCAGCCTCTGTCTCATCCCCTCCTGCCCTCAATCGTTCTCTGCATCAGGGTCTTTTCCAATAAGCTGTCTGTTCACATTAGGGGTCCAAAGTATTGGAGCTTCAGCTTCAGCATCAGTCCTTCCAATGAATATTCAGGGTTTATTTCCTTTACTATTGACTCGTTGGATCTCCTTGCTGTCAGAAGGACTCTCAGGGATCTTCTCCAGGACCACAATTCAAAAGGCTCTGTCGTTTTGAAACTTTTTTTTTTTTTTTTTGAGCATAACAGTGTTTAAATAGTGGCTTTACTAGGTGAATGTTTGCAAGGATCCAACATGAAATTCAGTTTACATGTTTGCAAACACATTATTAGCAATTCTTAAATATTTCAAATCAACTAATCTGAAGTACAGAAGGTCTGTTCTGAGGTGACATGAAGACTGAAAGAAGCCCATGACTTGAGTCCGGGTCTCTAACCAACAATCACTATATCATCACTGGTGAACTCATAGGAGGGAACGTCAAGGTTGAGAGGCGCTGGTCCCTTTAAGATCCTGCCAGATGTGTCATAGTGTGACCCATGGCAAGGGCAGTAATAACCACCCAAATCTCTGCATTTGCAGTGGATACACAACCCAGATGTGTGCAAAAACACCTATCAAGATAACCCACTCAGGTTTCTTCACTCGTTCCAAACCATGCTGTGGGTCTCAACTGGGACACTTCAACTGCAGCTTCCTGGTCAGTTTCCTCTTGGTTCGATGGCGCACAAACAGGGGTTTGCCTCTCCACTTGAAAGCCATGTTCTTGCCTCTGGAATACCGGATTACTTGATTTCAATTTTTGACAAGGCCAGCACACCGGCAGAAGCACTCATGCTGGAAACAAACAGGAGGGCATTCTTGGCAGCGTACACAACACCGCGGTTGCTGTTGCAATTATCAAGTAGGAGAAGCCTTGTCTAGCCTCACTGCTCTCTTCTGGAAATACAAATCAGGAGGGCTATGTCTATGGTGGCAGCATGCCAGGCTTCCCTCTTTCACTGCCTCCTGGAGTTTGCTCAAATTTATGCCCATTGAATCAGTGATGCCATCCAGCCATGTCAGCCTCTGTCTCATCCCTCCTGCCCTCAATCGTTCTCTGCATCAGGGTCTTTTCCAATAAGCTGTCTGTTCACATTAGGGTCCAAAGTATTGGAGCTTCAGCTTCAGCATCAGTCCTTCCAATGAATATTCAGGGTTTATTTCCTTTACTATTGACTCGTTGGATCTCCTTGCTGTCAGAAGGACTCTCAGGGATCTTCTCCAGGACCACAATTCAAAAGGCTCTGTCGTTTTGAAACTTTTTTTTTTTTTTTTTGAGCATAACAGTGTTTAAATAGTGGCTTTACTAGGTGAATGTTTGCAAGGATCCAACATGAAATTCAGTTTACATGTTTGCAAACACATTATTAGCAATTCTTAAATATTTCAAATCAACTAATCTGAAGTACAGAAGGTCTGTTCTGAGGTGACATGAAGACTGAAAGAAGCCCATGACTTGAGTCCGGTCTCTAACCAACAATCACTATATCATCACTGGTGAACTCATAGGAGGGAACGTCAAGGTTGAGAGGCGCTGGTCCCTTTAAGATCCTGCCAGATGTGTCATAGTGTGACCCATGGCAAGGGCAGTAATAACCACCCAAATCTCTGCATTTGCAGTGGATACACAACCCAGATGTGTGCAAAAACACCTATCAAGATAACCCACTCAGGTTTCTTCACTCGTTCCAAACCATGCTGTGGGTCTCAACTGGGACACTTCAACTGCAGCTTCCTGGTCAGTTTCCTCTTGGTTCGATGGCGCACAAACAGGGGTTTGCCTCTCCACTTGAAAGCCATGTTCTTGCCTCTGGAATACCGGATTACTTGATTTCAATTTTTGACAAGGCCAGCACACCGGCAGAAGCACTCATGCTGGAAACAAACAGGAGGGCATTCTTGGCAGCGTACACAACACCCGCGGTTGCTGTTGCAATTATCAAGTAGGAGAAGCCTTGTCTAGCCTCACTGCTCTCTTCTGAAGACTTTGTACTATCTAACATTCCAGGGCGACGATAGTCAGAGAAGTCAGGCACTCTGATGTCTGTATGGGAATAACGAACAGAAGCAAGGACATTGAGGCCCACGGAGGCGACCAAAGGCCAGCCCGCGGCCTGGCCGCTCAGCGACTCCTGGCACAGGAAGGACTGCTTCACGTCCAGCACTGGTGACTCCGAGGTGGTGCGCACCACGGCCTGTACCAGGGGCCGCTGCACGCCCACCACGCTGCGGGACGTGACCAACAGGACGGGCACGAAGGGTCCCAAGCGGGTGGTGACCGACAACATGGCGATAGTGGCTCTGAAGGCCTAGCCAATCACGGGGACTTGAAACCATTTTTGTCAGTGCTTTTGTTGTAAAGCTGACTGGCTGTTTCCAGAAGTCCCCTCCTTTCTGTCTTCCATTGCTTAATAAAAATACCAAGAAAAAGACTGCAATAATTTTCTGTAATTCACTAATATATTTTAAGCCATTCAAATTGATTAGATCACTTTCTTAGCACATGCTTTTTTTCAGGCTGAATTATTTTTGTTTTAGTGTTTTAAAAAATTTGTGGTATGAACCCATGTTTAAAGTGTATGAGAGGGCTTCCCTTGTGGCTCAGTGGATAAGAACCCGTCTGTGAATGCAGGAGACACAGGTTCGATCCCTGAACCAGGAAGATCCCATATACCACAGAGCAGCTAAACCCACCCATCAACAAAGACCCAGCACAGCCATAAATAAATAAAAAAGTTAAAAAAAAAAAAAAAAAGTGTATGAGAGGAATTTTAAAAAATTTCTGTCTAGTAACATTGCTGAATTAATTATTGATTCTTTGATCTCTCACATTTGGCCCTTGATCTTCAATTTTTTTTTTACTTTTTTTGGTGGGGGCGGGTTGGGGAGGGAGGGGAGCAGGCGGGCCACTTCTATTGGTCTTTCATTTATTATTATTATTTTTTAACATTTATTTATTTTTTTATGGGGTGGGGTGGGGAGGGTGGGGAGCGGGCAGGCTACTTCTGTTGATCTTTCATGTATCTATTTTCATCCATCTTTGTTCCTTGGCCCGTGTGGGCCTCCCATCGCGGTGGCATCTGTTGTCACAGAGCACCGGCTCTGGGCGCATACGCTCCAGAGCTCCGGCTCGGTAATTGAACACATCAGTCCAGCTGCTCCGCGGCACGTGGAATCTTCCCAGGCCGGGGATCAAACCGGTGCCCCTTGCCCTGCAAGGCAGTGTCCTTACCCTAGGCCACCAGGGAAGCCCCTGATCTTCAATTTTTAAGAAGGGTAAGGGGATGCTGTTTTTACCCTTAATGTATTTTTAAAATTTTAGAAAGAGAAAATTTTTCTAGTAAGATATTTTAATGGTTTTCTTCACTGTGTAATTTCTATTGTAGAAGGGACTTATAAAATTTTATTAAGAAAACTTTTTTTAAAAGACTTTCATGATTTTTGAAATAGATGCAATTTTTTGTCTTTGTTCTAGGAGGTAATAAACATTTTTACTGAAGACAACTTAACCTTTAGTTTACCTGTCCAGTTCCGGCAGTCAGTCCTAAGAGAACTCTTTCAGAAAGCTCAACAAGGGTAAGTAAGTAAATTACTTTTTGATTTTTGAATAAAATAGTAAGTGTGCTTTTCCAATTTATCAAAAACATACCTCCAGATTATGTGTACATCTGTCACAATACTTTGATATTATTTTTAGGATATGGGAAGTTAACCTGGTCAGGGGAGCCACTTCAATTTTCATCTAATCCAATTTAAAAGTGCTTGGGGGAGGGCTTCCCTAGTGGTAAGGACACCTCCTTGCTGTGCAAGAGGTGCCAGTTCGATCCCTGGCCTGGGAAGATCCCACGTGCTGTGGAGCAGCTGTACTGATGTGTCCAACTACTAAGCCGCAGCTCTGGAGTGCATGCGCCCAGAGCCGGAGCTCTGCAGCGAGAGAGGCCACTGCAATGGGAGGCCCACACAGGCCAAAAGAACAAAGATGGATGAAAATAGATAAATGAAAGACCAGTAGAAGTGGCCAAAAAAAAAGACGTGCTTGGGGGAAAAGATTTTACATAGCAGAATTTGATTCTTTGAGGCTAATCTGTATAGCTAAATTGTCCCTTGATATATTCAAAACTTTCCTGTTCTTTTTTTCCCCCACTGACTTAGGTATTTCCTACCATGCCTGAATATTATAAAATCTTACCTCTTGATAATAAATGACTTATTCTTATGATTTTAGTTTTATAATTTACACGTTTTTATTTATTTTATTTTTTTATGTTTTTATTTAAAAAAAAATGAGTGTATCTCCTTTTGTGTTCTATAGAAATGAAGCTCTAGATGAAATCTGTTTTAAAGTCTGTGCCTGTAACACAGTCCGTGATATATTAGAAGGAAGAGCTATTAGTGTTCAATTTAACCAGCTGTTTCTTAGACCTAATAAAGAGAAAATAGACTTTCTTCTTGAGGTAAGACATTTTTTCCCACTTTGATTTATAGTTTTGCTCTAAGTTTGCCAGTGACCTTTTAGCTGCCAAATCTAGGGCTGTCTTTACTGTCTTTGTCTGACTTGCGTCTCTGGCTTAGACTTGGTACAACTGACAGACCACGATCCCCAGCCATGTCTTCTCCTGGAGCTCTTTTCTTGTTCTCCTCCATCACTGGGCTTTCCTTAGTCCTTCACTGACTTCTCTTTTGCTCTCCCTTTAGTGTTTTTATTTACAAACGTTTTGTCCTTTGCTCACTCAGTTTCTTATATTCTCATCCAAAACTTCAGTCACCTGCTCACTGTGAAGTCTCAGATCATACTTCTTGCCTCTCAGGTGAGCGCCATAATTTGTGTTTCTACTCGATCTTTCTTTCTCTTTAATAGTCTGAATGTAATAGACTTTGAGAGAAGTACCAACATTATGACATTGCCAAAGTTCTCGAAGTCCGTCTTAATGCGCCTTACTACACCCTCTCTGCTTAAGGAAATCACTGGCCTGCTTTTTTGGTGATAATTATTTCCATGTTTCTTATTACAGTTGTGTCATCTATGTGTGTACCCTAAAGACTGTTCTTAAATTCACCTGTTTTGAACTTCACTTAGATGCGATCATATGAAATGGTCTTTCAGTGAACACATTTGTGAGATGTTGATTTTTAAGTGTCTATGAAGATATAGTTGTTGTTTTTCTTCCCATTGCTGTAAGATGTTACATTATTATATAACTGTGCCACAGTTTACTTATTCTTATGATGGTGGACATTTGTGTTATTTGCAGTTTGGGGTTATTCTGTTTGGAACATGCTTGTGCATATCCTAGTTCACCCACATACCATTTGTCTGTTACATTCCTGGAGAAAGCATATCTGCGTTTTTACCGTAAAGTTGTGAAGCATTTTTGCCATTTGCATGAATGTGAGAGTTCTCATTGGTCAACTTGTGTTTGGTCAGGATTCATTGTCAGATTTCCTGTCTAGGTCATTGTCTAATGGTATCTCATTGAGGTGTTTTTATTTTTTGGCTGAATTGAGCCTCTGTGGCTGAGAATGGGCTTTCTCTAGTTGCGGCTAGTTGGGGCTGCTCTTCACTGCAGTGCGAGGTAAGACATTTTTTCCCACTTTGATTTATAGTTTTGCTCTAAGTTTGCCAGTGACCTTTTAGCTGCCAAATCTAGGGCTGTCTTTACTGTCTTTGTCTGACTTGCGTCTCTGGCTTAGACTTGGTACAACTGACAGACCACGATCCCCAGCCATGTCTTCTCCTGGAGCTCTTTTCTTGTTCTCCTCCATCACTGGGCTTTCCTTAGTCCTTCACTGACTTCTCTTTTGCTCTCCCTTTAGTGTTTTTATTTACAAACGTTTTGTCCTTTGCTCACTCAGTTTCTTATATTCTCATCCAAAACTTCAGTCACCTGCTCACTGTGAAGTCTCAGATCATACTTCTTGCCTCTCAGGTGAGCGCCATAATTTGTGTTTCTACTCGATCTTTCTTTCTCTTTAATAGTCTGAATGTAATAGACTTTGAGAGAAGTACCAACATTATGACATTGCCAAAGTTCTCGAAGTCCTTCTTAATGCGTCTTACTACACCCTCTCTGCTTAAGGAAATCACTGGCCTGCTTTTTTGGTGATAATTATTTCCATGTTTCTTATTACAGTTGTGTCATCTATGTGTGTACCCTAAAGACTGTTCTTAAATTCACCTGTTTTGAACTTCACTTAGATGCGATCATATGAAATGGTCTTTCAGTGAACACATTTGTGAGATGTTGATTTTTAAGTGTCTATGAAGATATAGTTGTTGTTTTTCTTCCCATTGCTGTAAGATGTTACATTATTATATAACTGTGCCACAGTTTACTTATTCTTATGATGGTGGACATTTGTGTTATTTGCAGTTTGGGGTTATTCTGTTTGGAACATGCTTGTGCATATCCTAGTTCACCCACATACCATTTGTCTGTTACATTCCTGGAGAAAGCATATCTGCGTTTTTACCGTAAAGTTGTGAAGCATTTTTGCCATTTGCATGAATGTGAGAGTTCTCATTGGTCAACTTGTGTTTGGTCAGGATTCATTGTCAGATTTCCTGTCTAGGTCATTGTCTAATGGTATCTCATTGAGGTGTTTTTATTTTTTGGCTGAATTGAGCCTCTGTGGCTGAGAATGGGCTTTCTCTAGTTGCGGCTAGTTGGGGCTGCTCTTCACTGCAGTGCGCAGGTTTCTCATGGTGGTGGCTTCTCTTTTTGTGGAGTGCAGGCCCCAGGTGCACAGACTCAGTAGTAGTGGGGCGTGGACTTGGTTGCTCTGCAGCATGTGGGAGCTTCCTGGACCAGGGATTGAACACCAGCCCCTGCATTGGCAGATGGGTTCTTAACCACAGGATCACCAGGACCATCCCCCTAGAGGTTTTAATGTCCATTTTCTTTATCACTGAGGACTTGAACCGCTTTTAACTTATTTTTGGCACATATAGATATCATTTTTTGAGGTATTGGTTCCAAGTGGTATACCTCAGTTTTCCGTTGAATTGTCTTTTTTTGAGGGGCGGGAGTTTTTAATATATCTGTCATTTACCAGTTTTAAATATTGCACGTATCTTTTCTGAGTTCACTTCTCTTTTACCTTTTATTATCTATAATGACATTTAGCGATCTTTTCTATAAAGGAAAAGATTACTGAATTTCTGTGTCTTGTTTTAAGAAAGCCTGTTGTAAAAAAAAAAAATAAAGACATCCTGTTGTATCTTGTGGTTCTGAAAATTGTCCTGTTTTTATCTTCTAAAAGCTCCAGAGCTTAGCCTTCTTTTCACATTTAGGACTTAAATCCACCTGTGATTGATTTTTTGTGTATCATGGAAAGTAAGGAGTCTGATGTCCTCCTTTTCCTCACTTGTTTTAGTACCATTTATTGAAAGTTCCATCTTTTTTCCACTCGTCTCTAGTGCTGCCTCCATTGAATGCCATGTGTCCACACATGTGTGGCCCTGTCTCCGGGCTGTCTGTAACACTTTTCTGTTTGTTTACGCATACACACATACCCATGCCCTGTCTTAATATCATCTGAAGCACAAACCTTGTTTTCCACAGTTGTGTTGATTATGACAGTAGACTCAGATTGTCGAATTTCAGAGACACCCCTATTGGATTTTTGTTTGAAATTACATTACGTTTAAAAGCCAGCTTGTGAAAAATGAGTATCATTACAATATTGAGTATCCTAATCCATGAACTGGTATGGTTCTTGATTTTGTCATCCTTTAAAGCTGTATTATTTTCCCATAAAAGTGGTTTTTTTTATGAGCTTGAAGATAGTTTACACATTGGTATAGAGGTATATTGAACTTGGTATAATTGTGTTTCCAGCTATTCATATATAGTTCACCCTGTGAAAGTGTACAATTCATTGATTTTTGATGTGTCTGTAGAGTTGCGCAGCCATTACCTCAGCCAGTTTGACAGCATTTCATTCCTTTCTGCCCCCCACAAGAAAATTTCTTATTCATTAGCAGTCATTTCTCACTTTCCCCTCAATCCCTGTGACCCCAAGCGACTATTGATCTATTTTTTTGTCTGTAGATTTGTCTGTAGATTTGCCTATTCTGGACATGTTATATAAATGAAATCATAAAACATACTGTCTTTTGCAACTGACTTCTTTCACTTAATGTTGACAGCTTGAGACATTTCATCCATGTTGGGGTATGTGCTGATTCTTAAAGTTTATCACTCCATTTAATATAGCTGCATTATAAATTTTGGCAGGGCTCACTCATATATTAAATAGATTATTCTTTTTAAAAAAATTTTGGCCTCTTTCATTGGTTCTTTATTCATTCCATCTTTATTCTTTGGCCTGTGTGGGCCTCCCATTGCAGTGGCCTCTCTTGTTGCAGAGCACTGGCTCTGGATGCGTGCGCTCCAAAGTGTTGGCTCATGAGTGGACACATCGGTCCAGCCGCTCCACGGCACATGGGGTCCTCCCGGGCCAGGGATCGAACTGGTGCGCCTTGCACTGCAAGACAGACTCTCTACTCATGGAACCAGCAGAGAAGCCCTAAATAGATTATTCTTTACTGCAAAGGAATACTTGCAGTTCTTGGAATGGTCACATTCCACTCCCTCTTCCCATAATGAACTCTTATTCTTTGGTCTCATCTCTTAAATTTCTTAACCCAATCCGTGACTGATACATGTTTGAAAGGAAAACTTGATTGTTTTTAAATCGGAGCTTTTCATATTGTGGTATATTTTGAAGTATCCATATTAAAAGACAAATTACTCAAATTTCTAGATATGTTCAAGATCAATAAATGTAGAAAAAGCTTCAGATTCTTTGAGAGAAAACATGGCAGCTTTTTTAAAGTAAGTACCTTTCTTTTCTTTTTTTATTAATTTTGAACTTAGATCTGTCAGAAAAGTATCATTTATTTCCTATCCTTTTACATTTGCCCTGCCTGTCTTATAACCAGGCGAAAATCGGTAGTTGAGAACAGTTAATGGTTTAAATTTGTGTATCCACATGAAACTTAGGATCTTGCAGTTACTCTTTTTGTGTATTGTAGCATTGAAATCATAGCTTTAGATAAAGGACCAAAGAAAAAATTTAAAAGCTGTTTCAAATCGTCGTTGTACAGTTATTGAATGGTGGCTTTGAAACAGTTTATTAGTAAAAATTGGTTAATATGATTGTTTTTCCCAAACTAAAATTATATCCTTTTTTGTTTTATAATATTTCTTGCTGATCTAGGAATGTGTGTCTGGGGTTGGAAGACCTGCAGTATGTTTTCATGATTTCTTCACACGAGCTTTTCATTACATTGTTAAAAGATGAAGAACGAAAGCTGCTTGTTGAGCAGATGAGGAAGCGATGCCCTAGAGTAAATCTGTGCATTAAGCCTGTGACATCATTTTATGATATCCCAGGTTAGCCCTGCCAGCTCGAATGTTGGCATATTTTGCCCCTCAGTATATGTGAGGTTATCTTCTTAATTTATTTCTGATTACACTGATGCTGTTGACTAATAGACACTTGCCTGTCTTTTATAGTCTTATTTCTGTCTAAGCAGTTAAGTTTTGGGACTCTGCTGAGTCTATGGTTAATGGAGATGTAGGCCTAGATACATTACAGATTTGAGCTGGGGAAATAGATCCATGTGACTCTGCTCCTATGTTCTTGAAGGCGAAAAAGAAAAGGAGTAAGAGGAATGGTTCCGAGCAAAAAAAGGGAACAGGCTTGTGTGCATGTCAACCTTCATTGTCACTGTCTGCTGGCTGAACACTTTGCTTTGGCAGCACTGCCATTTTTGCCTTATTTATTTGATGATTGTCTTCTATCGTTTTCTCTTATTATAAATGTAATCAGAAAATATAGTGCTGCTTGTTAATAAGAAATACAAGCTTCAACACTGAATATATAAGGGAGACCAAGTTCAATTGATGGATTGAATTTTATTTTAGACTACTTTGAACTGTCCGTTAGTAAAGGAAAAGAATAATGTTATCACAGATACATGCTGGACATGCATTATTGAAGACTATATCTAAAAGCTGAATTGTAATTAAGGATTTTAATGATCAGTTCTTGGTTCTCTGGGAAGACAGAGCCTCCACCTCCTCATTCTTTCCCTTCAAAAAATACATTCTTAATGTTTACTACTCAAAACATTTTATATGTGCTTTTAACATAGTATGTTCAAAAGTAGGAGACTGTCTATACAAGTTAAGTTGTTCCATATATTCCACATAATTCTTTCCATGAACCAGTTACTGATTTTTATCAGTTTATGTTTTCATTATCTTTATTTATTAAATGCATTTATTGATTTAAATGCAGACATAATACAAACTATTAGGCTTTTTATATGAGAGTGAAGTTAAAACACAATTTGTGTTAAGTTGAATATATCAATTTTCAAGATGAGAGGTGAAAGTATTTTAACTAGATGCTTTTAACTCTAGTACTTAAAACATGCACAGTTTCTCTCAGTAAATTACCATTTTCATATTTATAGGATTATGAATGAGTAGTGAATGAGTAATGTATCAAATCATTATTTAAATGGAAATCTCTTCTTTTTTTAGCCTCAGCAAGTGTCAACATTGGACAGTTGGAGCATCAGCTGATATTGTCAGTAGATCCATGGAGGATTCGACAAAGAAATTTCATGGTATGACTTCAGAGCCAATTCTGGACTGTGTCTAATAAGGTAAGAAACCCTCTGTTACGAACAGTTAAGTTTTGGGACTCTGCTGAGTCTATGGTTAATGGAGATGTAGGCCTAGATACATTACAGATTTGAGCTGGGGAAATAGATCCATGTGACTCTGCTCCTATGTTCTTGAAGGCGAAAAAGAAAAGGAGTAAGAGGAATGGTTCCGAGCAAAAAAAGGGAACAGGCTTGTGTGCATGTCAACCTTCATTGTCACTGTCTGCTGGCTGAACACTTTGCTTTGGCAGCACTGCCATTTTTGCCTTATTTATTTGATGATTGTCTTCTATCGTTTTCTCTTATTATAAATGTAATCAGAAAATATAGTGCTGCTTGTTAATAAGAAATACAAGCTTCAACACTGAATATATAAGGGAGACCAAGTTCAATTGATGGATTGAATTTTATTTTAGACTACTTTGAACTGTCCGTTAGTAAAGGAAAAGAATAATGTTATCACAGATACATGCTGGACATGCATTATTGAAGACTATATCTAAAAGCTGAATTGTAATTAAGGATTTTAATGATCAGTTCTTGGTTCTCTGGGAAGACAGAGCCTCCACCTCCTCATTCTTTCCCTTCAAAAAATACATTCTTAATGTTTACTACTCAAAACATTTTATATGTGCTTTTAACATAGTATGTTCAAAAGTAGGAGACTGTCTATACAAGTTAAGTTGTTCCATATATTCCACATAATTCTTTCCATGAACCAGTTACTGATTTTTATCAGTTTATGTTTTCATTATCTTTATTTATTAAATGCATTTATTGATTTAAATGCAGACATAATACAAACTATTAGGCTTTTTATATGAGAGTGAAGTTAAAACACAATTTGTGTTAAGTTGAATATATCAATTTTCAAGATGAGAGGTGAAAGTATTTTAACTAGATGCTTTTAACTCTAGTACTTAAAACATGCACAGTTTCTCTCAGTAAATTACCATTTTCATATTTATAGGATTATGAATGAGTAGTGAATGAGTAATGTATCAAATCATTATTTAAATGGAAATCTCTTCTTTTTTTAGCCTCAGCAAGTGTCAACATTGGACAGTTGGAGCATCAGCTGATATTGTCAGTAGATCCATGGAGGATTCGACAGATTTTAATTGAATTGCATGGTATGACTTCAGAGCGCCAATTCTGGACTGTGTCTAATAAGGTAAGAAACCCTCTGTTACGAACAGATAAGAAAATTACCCTTGTTTTCTGATGTAATTTAGTAGAAGCCCTTTTATTTGTTAATAATTCATCAATAATGTGAAGGACCTTCACATTACAGTAATTGTACTTTGAACATCCGTTGACAGAGAAAAAATGAAATAGGCAAAAAAGATACTGTCAAATCAGTAACAACTATAAATGAGTTTATATTTCATTTGTTGTCAGCATCTATATACATTTTCAGTATAACTGTAAATATGTTTATAAGGTATAATATTTGTTCAGTTTGTAGCTAATACCTGCCATACAGAGTATTTTTGGTTTAGTTTTTTTCATGTCCTCTGTAAGTCTAAAGCTTATAGCTTAGAATCACTTTATTAAAATTTCTTTATAGAACATTTATAGCCTTGATAATCCTTTTTTTTTTTTTTTTTTTTAAATTTTGGCCTCTCTTATTGGTTTTTTCTTTCTTTATTTTCATCCATCTTTATTCTTTGGCCTGTGTGGGCCTCTCTCATTGCAGAGCACTGGCTCTGGACACACATGCTCCAGAGCGCTGGCTTGTAATTGGGCACACCGGTCTAGTCACTCCCCGACATGTGGGATTTTTCCGGGCCAGGGATCAAACCAGTTTCCCCTTGCACTGCAAGGTGGACTCTTTACCCACTGGACCACCAAGGATGATAATCTTTTTAAAATGCCCTTTCACCCCACAAAATGCCAAGCTAATGTTTTTGAAGTTGTCTATAAGTTTTCCTGCATGGAAATAGAAAATCAAATGGTTTTTTATACATTTCAGTGGAATGTAGCTGAATGTAAGGAAATAGTTCACAGATACAGGTAAAATTAAAGTATAGTAATATGGGGAACTTGCCTTTAACATGTGCATGTTATTCGTTGGGTACTGTAGTAGTGGGTGCTTGCTCAGTCATGTCCAACCTTCTGTGACCCCATGGACTGTAGCCCATTAAGGTCCTATGTCCAAGGGATTTCCCAGACAGGAATACTGGAGTGGATTGCCATTTCCTTCTCCAGGGAGTATTCCTGACCCAGGTATGGTATCTGCATCTCCAGCATTGCAAATAGATTGTTTACTTGCTGAGCCACCAGGAAAGCCCCTATGATAATATGGAAGTTCTTCTAATATAGCTGCGTACTCCTCTCCTGCTGAATGTGTGATAAAAAGCAGCCAGAAATTGATGTGTATTTTGTGGGGTCTGAACATACAAGTGCAATGAAATGAAAAATTGGTCTGACCCTTAGTTGGGCTTCCATAGCATTGACATCATTGTTTATGTTCATTTATATAGGTGAGGAAGTATATGGCATAAGAGTTATGAGTCAGAGTTCTGGTACTAACTGCCTGAGTTTGAATCCTAGTGCTATATTTAATTAGCTGAAGAGTCTCCAGCAAGTTAGTTAACTTCTCTGTGCCTCCATTTTCTCATCTGTGAAATAGAGATCATAGTACCTATTTAATCAAATTGCCAACATCCATTGGATCATAGAAAGAGCAAGGGAATTCCAACAAAACATATGCTTTATTAACTACACTAAAGCCTTTGTGTGGATCACAATAGACTGTGGAAAACTCTGAAAGAGATGAGGATACCACACCACCTTACCTGCCTCCTGCAAAACCTGTGTGCAGGACAAGAAGCAGCAGTTAGAACGGGACATGGAACAATGACTGGTTCCAAATTGGGAAAGGAGTACATCAAGGCTGTATATTGTCACCCTGATTATTTAATTATATGCAGAATACATCATGCAGAATGCCAGTCTGGATGAAGCACAAGCTGGAATCAAGATTGCCAGGAGAAATATCAATAAATTCAGGTATGCAGATGACATCACCCTTGTGACAAAGAAGAGGAATTGACTCTATGATGGTGAAAGAGGAGAGTGAAAATTCTGTGACCCCATAGTATAGTAATATGGAACTTGCCTTTAACATGTGCATGTTATTCGTGGGTACTGTAGTAGTGGGTGCTTGCTCAGTCATGTCCAACCTTCTGTGACCCCATGGACTGTAGCCCATTAAGGTCCTATGTCCAAGGGATTTCCCAGACAGGAATACTGGAGTGGATTGCCATTTCCTTCTCCAGGGAGTATTCCTGACCCAGGTATGGTATCTGCATCTCCAGCATTGCAAATAGATTGTTTACTTGCTGAGCCACCAGGAAAGCCCCTATGATAATATGGAAGTTCTTCTAATATAGCTGCGACTCCTCTCCTGCTGAATGTGTGATAAAAAGCAGCCAGAAATTGATGTGTATTTTGTGGGGTCTGAACATACAAGTGCAATGAAATGAAAAATTGGTCTGACCCTTAGTTGGGCTTCCATAGCATTGACATCATTGTTTATGTTCATTTATATAGGTGAGGAAGTATATGGCATAAGAGTTATGAGTCAGAGTTCTGGTACTAACTGCCTGAGTTTGAATCCTAGTGCTATATTTAATTAGCTGAAGAGTCTCCAGCAAGTTAGTTAACTTCTCTGTGCCTCCATTTTCTCATCTGTGAAATAGAGATCATAGTACCTATTTAATCAAATTGCCAACATCCATTGGATCATAGAAAGAGCAAGGGAATTCCAACAAAACATATGCTTTATTAACTACACTAAAGCCTTTGTGTGGATCACAATAGACTGTGGAAAACTCTGAAAGAGATGAGGATACCACACCACCTTACCTGCCTCCTGCAAAACCTGTGTGCAGGACAAGAAGCAGCAGTTAGAACGGGACATGGAACAATGACTGGTTCCAAATTGGGAAAGGAGTACATCAAGGCTGTATATTGTCACCCTGATTATTTAATTATATGCAGAATACATCATGCAGAATGCCAGTCTGGATGAAGCACAAGCTGGAATCAAGATTGCCAGGAGAAATATCAATAAATTCAGGTATGCAGATGACATCACCCTTGTGACAGGAAGCGAAGAGGAATTAAAGAGGCTCTTGATGATGGTGAAAGAGGAGAGTGAAAAAGCTGACCTAAAACTCAACATTCAAAAAACGAAGATCTTGGCATCCGATCTTGTCACTTCATGGCAAATAGATGGGCAAAAAAGGAAACAGTGACAGACTTTCTTGGGCTCCAAAATCACTGTGGACAGTGATTGAAGCCATGAAATTAAAAGACACTTGCCCTTTGGAGGAAAAGCTATGACAAACCTAGACATACTAGAAAGCAGAGATACCATTTTGCCTACAGAAGTCCATATAGGAGAAGGAAATAGCAACCCACTTCAGTCTTCTTGCCTGGAGAATTCCATGGACAGAGGAGCCCAGCTGGCTACAGTCCATGGGGTTGCAAAGAGTCGGACATGACTGAGCTACTGAGCACACAGTGTATCCTTGGTGATCATGAGCAGAGCTATTCAATACATAAAATTCTGTTTTTGTCATTTTTGTTTTTGGCCACAGCATTGGATAAACTGAGAGAGTAAGGTGTTTAAATAGAACATAAATGCCCAAAAGGCTGCTTCGCATAGGAGACTGAGTGAAGAAGTCTTTTCTCTCATGTTTTTAAGAGTTTTCCTTTTGCAGACTGGTAGAGAAGCACTTCACAAGGATTTTTGTCTTCCTTTGGTCCATGTTTTTACTAGGAATAATCTCATGAAGCTAACCAGAAGGTTTGTTATGAAGAGAGCAGCAGATCATGAATCTGAATTTCTGTTCACTATTTGGGATTAACCTTTATCTACTACGTACAGTCACTATTCACCTTCCATGCCTATATAATCAATGAAGGAACTTGAAGAAATCCCAAAAATCTGTCTTGGAAGTTTGAATTCACTTCCCCTAGAATGAGTGTCACCTCGTTGTTATTCTGGGTTATTGAATATTATTATTTTATGAGAGACTGTCATCTGTATTGTGCCTTAGAAGCATTAAAACAGGAACTCTCCTATGATGCCCTCTCAAAAAGGGAAATGCCTGGAATCTCAGCTAGAATTTTTTGCAGAATACATCATGCAGAATGCCAGTCTGGATGAAGCACAAGCTGGAATCAAGATTGCCAGGAGAAATATCAATAAATTCAGGTATGCAGATGACATCACCCTTGTGACAGGAAGCGAAGAGGAATTAAAGAGGCTCTTGATGATGGTGAAAGAGGAGAGTGAAAAAGCTGACCTAAAACTCAACATTCAAAAAACGAAGATCTTGGCATCCGATCTTGTCACTTCATGGCAAATAGATGGGCAAAAAAGGAAACAGTGACAGACTTTCTTGGGCTCCAAAATCACTGTGGACAGTGATTGAAGCCATGAAATTAAAAGACACTTGCCCTTTGGAGGAAAAGCTATGACAAACCTAGACATACTAGAAAGCAGAGATACCATTTTGCCTACAGAAGTCCATATAGGAGAAGGAAATAGCAACCCACTTCAGTCTTCTTGCCTGGAGAATTCCATGGACAGAGGAGCCCAGCTGGCTACAGTCCATGGGGTTGCAAAGAGTCGGACATGACTGAGCTACTGAGCACACAGTGTATCCTTGGTGATCATGAGCAGAGCTATTCAATACATAAAATTCTGTTTTTGTCATTTTTGTTTTTGGCCACAGCATTGGATAAACTGAGAGAGTAAGGTGTTTAAATAGAACATAAATGCCCAAAAGGCTGCTTCGCATAGGAGACTGAGTGAAGAAGTCTTTTCTCTCATGTTTTTAAGAGTTTTCCTTTTGCAGACTGGTAGAGAAGCACTTCACAAGGATTTTTGTCTTCCTTTGGTCCATGTTTTTACTAGGAATAATCTCATGAAGCTAACCAGAAGGTTTGTTATGAAGAGAGCAGCAGATCATGAATCTGAATTTCTGTTCACTATTTGGGATTAACCTTTATCTACTACGTACAGTCACTATTCACCTTCCATGCCTATATAATCAATGAAGGAACTTGAAGAAATCCCAAAAATCTGTCTTGGAAGTTTGAATTCACTTCCCCTAGAATGAGTGTCACCTCGTTGTTATTCTGGGTTATTGAATATTATTATTTTATGAGAGACTGTCATCTGTATTGTGCCTTAGAAGCATTAAAACAGGAACTCTCCTATGATGCCCTCTCAGAAAATGTAGGTAGGAAGTGGCCTTGAGAATCATCAGCAAGTGTTGCATTTCTTACGGATTTGGCCAAGTCAGTGACCCCAGCATGTTTAGACGGAAAAGTACCCTGCTCATTTCACATCTCCCACCACCACTCTCCTTTTCTTTCTTTCCAAAACAAACAAACAAATAAACCACTCTATAGTCTTTCTTTTTGTTGGGAAAAAACTATAAGAAATAAAAAAAGTCCATATAGTCAAGGCTCTGATTTTCCCAGTAGTCATGTGTAAATGTGAGAGTTGGACCGTAAAGAAAGCTGAGTGCCAAAGAAATTGATGCCTTTGAACTGTGGTGCTGTAGAAGACTCTTGAGAGTCCCTTGGATAGCAAGGAGATCAGCCAGTCAATCCTAAAGGAAATCGGGCTTCCCCTGGTGGTCCAGTGGATAAGGACACCGCCTTAAAGTGCAAGGGGCGCCGGTTCGATCCCTGGCCTGGGAAGATCCCACGTGCCGCGGAGCGACTGGACTGATGTGTCCAATCACCGACCCGGACCTCTGGAGCGCATGCGCCCAGAACTGGTGCTCTGCGACAACGGATGCCACCGCGATGGGAGGCCCGCAGGAGCCAAAGAACAAAGACGAATGAAAACAGAAATGAAAGACCAATAGAAGTGGCCCGCCCGCTCCCCTCCCTCCCCAACCCGACCCCCGCCCAAAATAAATAAATAAATAAATCTTAAAAAAAAAAAAAATCCTAAAGGAAATCAACCCTGAATTTGCATTGGAAGAATTGATGCTGAAGCTGAAGCTCCATACTTTGGCTACCTGATGTGAAGAGATGACTCATTGGAAAAGAGCCTGATGCTGGGAAAAATAGAAAGCAAAAGAAGAACGAGACGACAGAGGACGAGATGGTGGGATGGCATCACTGAGTCAATGAACATGAGTTTGAACAAGCTCTGGGAGATGGCAAAGGATGAGGAAGCCTGACGTGCTGTAGTCTGTGGGGGTCTCATAGTCAGACATGACTGAGCGACTGAACTGAGTAATATTGTTGTGAGGATCTTATAAATTAATACATATTAAACTGCTAGATATTTTTTCTTCTTCATTTTTATAAGTCTGTTCTTCAGAAAGTTTCATTTAATTATTTATTATTAGCTTATTATAAGGAATATGTTCATTTTGATTAGCAGTTCACCATGGGTGTCATTTTCCCTTCTCTTTAAAAAATGACCCTTGAATGACTTTTTTTGAATGGGGTTGACTGTTGCTGAAGATTCTTCTTTAGATTTGGCTTTATGTGTATGTATTTATGTACTTTTCTTCTAGTGGGAAGTTCCTTCTGTCTATAGTGGTGTCATCTTGGGAATTAAAGACAATTTAACAAGAGATTTGGTTTACATTCTGATGGCCAAAGGTTTACACTGCAGTACTGTTAAGGTGAGTAAAAGTAGACATTGACCTGTGGTTAAGAATATCTTTATTAATTTAGCATGAAACCAGGAATCAGAATCAGTGTTGTTTTCCTGATTTAAAATCATAGTTATAGATCTGAAAGGGTATGCTAAGGCATTTTGATTTTTTTTTTTTAATCCTCATAACTATATGAAAATGGTCTTGTATATATGGCTTTTCTATTTTCTTTTAAAAAATTAGAGAACATAAATAGTTCTTATTTGTATTCAGTATTAAGTTAATAAAAGACTGTATTTCAAGCTAAAAACAAAACAAAAATCCTTAAAATCACTGTTTTAGATTTTACAGAAGGAATTTGTAACCTATTTAGGAAGTAGTCTGAACTGAAAATGCAGATTTGGGAATCACCGAAGATCACCCTGGGTGAATATACTGGGGGGTCTGGTATTGGGTCCAAGAAAGCGTGGCATGAAGAAGACCTGTTATGAGAGCCAGACTCATGGAGTCATAATAATAGCTGAGGGAATACACAATGTCAGGGGGAGGGACTGGACAGTGCTGGGTTGCAAGCCTGAAGTCCAGTCAGGTAATGGGGAGGTACTCAGTAGATTGTGCCGTTGGATTTTTATTTAGTAAGAGCTATTCCTTCTGCGTTACGTGGAGGATAGAAGCCAGATTGTAAGAGCAAAGGAAGCATGTAGAGAGAGAGAGAGTGAGTGAAGCCTTTTTTGGAAAAAAATAGGCGATATGTAAGAAAGGGCTTAGATCATAGCTGATTTGTTTTATTAGTTTATATAGTCTAATCGGATTGTATGAAGAATTTTAGAATGTAGACCATTGTTGAGGGGGCTAAGGTCTAATTTTGACAGTTTTAGGTGGAGAAGGGTGTTTAATCATGGACTTTTTTTTTTGACCACTTCTATTGGTCTTTTATTTTACTCATTTTCATCCATCTTTGTTCTTTGGCCTGTGTGGACCTCCCATTGCAGTGGCCTCTGTCACTGCAGAGCATTGGCTCTGGGTGCGTGCGCCCAGAACTCTGGCTTGGTAGTTGGACACATTGGTCCAGCCACTCTGGTGGCACGTGGCCCTTACACTGCAGTACTGTTAAGGTGAGTAAAAGTAGACATTGACCTGTGGTTAAGAATATCTTTATTAATTTAGCATGAAACCAGGAATCAGAATCAGTGTTGTTTTCCTGATTTAAAATCATAGTTATAGATCTGAAAGGGTATGCTAAGGCATTTTGATTTTTTTTTAATCCTCATAACTATATGAAAATGGTCTTGTATATATGGCTTTTCTATTTTCTTTTAAAAAATTAGAGAACATAAATAGTTCTTATTTGTATTCAGTATTAAGTTAATAAAAGACTGTATTTCAAGCTAAAAACAAAACAAAAATCCTTAAAATCACTGTTTTAGATTTTACAGAAGGAATTTGTAACCTATTTAGGAAGTAGTCTGAACTGAAAATGCAGATTTGGGAATCACCGAAGATCACCCTGGGTGAATATACTGGGGGGTCTGGTATTGGGTCCAAGAAAGCGTGGCATGAAGAAGACCTGTTATGAGAGCCAGACTCATGGAGTCATAATAATAGCTGAGGGAATACACAATGTCAGGGGGAGGGACTGGACAGTGCTGGGTTGCAAGCCTGAAGTCCAGTCAGGTAATGGGGAGGTACTCAGTAGATTGTGCCGTTGGATTTTTATTTAGTAAGAGCTATTCCTTCTGCGTTACGTGGAGGATAGAAGCCAGATTGTAAGAGCAAAGGAAGCATGTAGAGAGAGAGAGAGTGAGTGAAGCCTTTTTTGGAAAAAAATAGGCGATATGTAAGAAAGGGCTTAGATCATAGCTGATTTGTTTTATTAGTTTATATAGTCTAATCGGATTGTATGAAGAATTTTAGAATGTAGACCATTGTTGAGGGGGCTAAGGTCTAATTTTGACAGTTTTAGGTGGAGAAGGGTGTTTAATCATGGACTTTTTTTTTTGACCACTTCTATTGGTCTTTTATTTTACTCATTTTCATCCATCTTTGTTCTTTGGCCTGTGTGGACCTCCCATTGCAGTGGCCTCTGTCACTGCAGAGCATTGGCTCTGGGTGCGTGCGCTCCAGAACTCTGGCTTGGTAGTTGGACACATTGGTCCAGCCACTCTGTGGCACGTGGGATCTTCCCAGGCCAGGGATCGAACTGGCACCCCTTGCACTGCAAGGCGGTGTCTTTACCCACTGGACCACCAGGGAAGTCCCTTATCATGGAATTTTATACCTGTGTAATATTATATGTATATTGTATATAAGATTTATATGAACCTTTTAGTTTTGCCATAGTTTAAATAAAACTTGTTTAGTAATATAACATGCATATTATATTGACTGTTTATTGGATGTTTTTAAAAAATGACAGGGACTTCCCTGGAAGTCCAGGGGGTTAGGACTTAAGCTTCCATTGCAGGAGGCATGGGTTTGATCCCTGATTGGGAAACTAAGATCTTGCATGCCATGTGGTGCAGCCAAATATATGTGTGTGTGTGTCTGTGTGTGTGTATGAATTGGAATAAATCAACAATACAGAGATGATAAGTCAAAGGTGATAATCTAGGCTTACTCCTGGAGATGACCAGTGTTAATGATTTAAATTAATTTTTCTCCTCTTTGCTCTGTACTTACAAAGACATATTTTTTCACTCCAGAGGAAAGGTGATTCAGACTGTTCTACTGGTCTTTTTCTAGGACTTCTCCCATGCTAAACAGCTATTTGCTGCTTGCTTGGAGTTGGTGACAGAATTCTCACCAAAACTTCGTCAGGTCATGCTGAATGAGATGCTGCTTTTGGATATTCATACGCATGAAGCTGGAACAGGACAGTCAGGAGAGAGACCTCCTTCTGATCTTATTAGTAGGGTACGAGGGTATCTGGAAATGAGGCTTCCTGGTAAGACTTTTTCACAAAGCCACGTCAAATAATTGGGGAAAGTTCTAAAAGAATACTTAAGAGACTTTACCATCTGTGGAAAAATTGGTTTTCTTTTAAAACGATTCAGATATGGAGTTCACTTGAGAACATCAGGGGAAATGTAGAAAACTATTGATTTCCTAGTATTTCCATAAATTAGTACTGGAAATACATTCTTTCACAGTTGTGGAGATGAGGTGTCTGAAGTCAGGAGTCTGCAGAGCCACACTCCCTTTGAAGGCTCTACACGAGACTCCTTTCTTGCTCCTCCCTGGCCTCTAGTGGCTCCTAGCAGCCTTTGTCATTCCAAAAGCATCTCACTATGAAAAGGGGCTTATCATAAGAATTGCCATTTGTGTTACATATAATCTTGCTTGAAGTAATTTCTTAATTTTATGTGTTTTAATAATATTTAGAGCATTTCAGTCATACTTTACACATTTAATACTGTAAACAGTAAAATTGAAGTGTAAAGTGCCAAGACAAGTGGCTGCTGGTTTTCTGTGGTCTTTTGAATTGTTAGCATTGTGATTTCTTGAAGAAATTACAACTTTTTAGCTCTCTAGAGATAGACTATTTTTGAGTTTTAATGCATCAGTGCCCTTCAATATCTTAATAAGAATTGAGCTAATTAATATATACTGTGAACAGAATGTTTTCTTTTTAAAGGTTGAAGTTGGTTTTTTATGTGATTTTTCTAAAATGAAAACCCTAACTGTATGTCAGACATTGTTCTCAGAGCTTAGTACAAAACATTTAGTGCTCTTGGCAGCTCCGTGAAGCAGCTTCTTATTTAATTATCCATTTTGTAAATCAAGAAACTAAGGTTAAAGTATTTGGCCAAAGTCATGAAGTAAGAGACAGAACTACGTTTTGAACTCATCAGTCCAACTTAAGCCTATGGTTTTACTCTTTGAAATGGTAGGAAATCCTTTCAAATAATCAGTCTGTACTACGTTTTTAGCTTTTGAATAGTTTGGGGTTCACATACTTTCCCTTTCCTCCCTCTCTCCTTCCCTCGGTCCTTCCTTCCCCTAACTTACTGAATGTTCATCTGTTTGTCCCATAGTTTGTGCCATAAACAGTGTTGGAAATAAGAAGGAAAGGATGTACTGTTAGGAAGAAAGAGAAAATGATTGATCCCGACTCTCTAGATGATGGTTCACCTTTAAGAATGATTGTGGACTCACTAATGAAAGGTGTCCAGTGATTAAACCTTGGAGCCGAATGCTGTCTGGCCTGCCTTTGGCCAAGTGTGTAGCACATGATGCACAGTGATACTGGTATATTAAAGTCACTTCTGTCTTAATCCCTTCTTTAAGAAGAGAATACAAATAGTGTATTCTTATTTAATTTTGCTGTGTTCCTGTGCCTCTTTTTTGTCATTTCCAATTGCTTTTTGCAATAAAGTGAGATATAATAAACACATGATCACAGGCAGACTTCCTAGAAAGACTGGAAAACCTCTCTCTCCCCATTATAAGTGTCAATGTTGTTATTTAGTATTCAGTAGGTTTCTTTTTCCTGTTTCTTTAAATACGTTAAAACCTGAGTGTATTTAATATTAAGGTGTATTTATTTCAAAGGAAATAATGGGTCAGATGATTCTGAGTGACTTTTTTTCTCTCATAGCTTTTCAATTTAAAATTGTTACTGATATAGGAAATATCTTTTGAAGGAGTAAATTATGTCATGAATATTTATCAGGAAAATTATTAATAATTTTAAACAGGAAAATTATTAAAAATGAAAAACATTAAGTCTCATTTCTTAGTTTTTACATGTGGTTTACCTATTATTTCTGTGCTCTAAATTGCTAGAAGGTTATACCATATCATTATATATTTGCTTTGTTTGTGGGGGTTTTTCTCTGTAAATTTAAATGATAAATTTGTAGAGGCTAGCTACCACCTCTTAGACTTCCACAGTGGAGTGTTAGGCATCTTAAGGTGCTACTAGTAGAGAATTTTGTTGATGAATAGTGAATACTGTGCAGTCTGTTATTTGGAAAACTTTCAGCTTTCTAGAGAAAGGTATAAAATGTTAAGGGTTTTCTATTTTTTTTCATCTGTAACTGTTGTTTCTAATTTATTCCACCAGAATCTGAGCAACTGTTTGCTTTGTTCTTTCAGTGTTACGATAGTCCCAACTACTTTCTTCTTTGCTTTTTAGATATTCCTCTTCGTCAGGTTATTGCTGAGGAGTGTGTGGCTTTTATGTTAAACTGGAGGGAAAATGAATACCTCACTCTGCAAGTTCCTGCATTTCTGCTTCAGAGTAATCCATATGTGAAGGTAATTGGTGTTTAATCCACTAATGAAAGGTGTCCAGTGATTAAACCTTGGAGCCGAATGCTGTCTGGCCTGCCTTTGGCCAAGTGTGTAGCACATGATGCACAGTGATACTGGTATATTAAAGTCACTTCTGTCTTAATCCTTCTTTAAGAAGAGAATACAAATAGTGTATTCTTATTTAATTTTGCTGTGTTCCTGTGCCTCTTTTTTGTCATTTCCAATTGCTTTTTGCAATAAAGTGAGATATAATAAACACATGATCACAGGCAGACTTCCTAGAAAGACTGGAAAACCTCTCTCTCCCCATTATAAGTGTCAATGTTGTTATTTAGTATTCAGTAGGTTTTTTTTTCCTGTTTCTTTAAATACGTTAAAACCTGAGTGTATTTAATATTAAGGTGTATTTATTTCAAAGGAAATAATGGGTCAGATGATTCTGAGTGACTTTTTTTCTCTCATAGCTTTTCAATTTAAAATTGTTACTGATATAGGAAATATCTTTTGAAGGAGTAAATTATGTCATGAATATTTATCAGGAAAATTATTAATAATTTTAAACAGGAAAATTATTAAAAATGAAAAACATTAAGTCTCATTTCTTAGTTTTTACATGTGGTTTACCTATTATTTCTGTGCTCTAAATTGCTAGAAGGTTATACCATATCATTATATATTTGCTTTGTTTGTGGGGTTATTCTCTGTAAATTTAAATGATAAATTTGTAGAGGCTAGCTACCACCTCTTAGACTTCCACAGTGGAGTGTTAGGCATCTTAAGGTGCTACTAGTAGAGAATTTTGTTGATGAATAGTGAATACTGTGCAGTCTGTTATTTGGAAAACTTTCAGCTTTCTAGAGAAAGGTATAAAATGTTAAGGGTTTTCTATTTTTTTTCATCTGTAACTGTTGTTTCTAATTTATTCCACCAGAATCTGAGCAACTGTTTGCTTTGTTCTTTCAGTGTTACGATAGTCCCAACTACTTTCTTCTTTGCTTTTTAGATATTCCTCTTCGTCAGGTTATTGCTGAGGAGTGTGTGGCTTTTATGTTAAACTGGAGGGAAAATGAATACCTCACTCTGCAAGTTCCTGCATTTCTGCTTCAGAGTAATCCATATGTGAAGGTAATTGGTGTTTAATCCAGTAAAAGGATTATTAGGGTGGGATTATTGGACCGGTTTCTTTAGATCTGTTACTACTTAGGGAATTTGTCCAGCTTCTAAGATTGAATATAAGCTTGGATAAATGGCTGTTGGTTTGTAGGTAAAAGTATAGTTTTTGATAATTCAGGCACTTGAGTTTGCCCTAATTATTTTCTAGTACTGTGTAGGTATGAAAATGTAAGCAAAAATTGTTTAGTTAACAGACAGCATTTTGATATAACCCTAAACTGGTGAGAAGTTAGTTTTTCTTGCTCTAACTGATGTAGTCAAACTCTGATTTCGTTTCTGGAGTTACCCAGCGTTTTCCTGGGTTGAAAGGGGGGAGCTGTCAGGGATGGGCTGCACCTGTTTCCATGTGAGCACCTTATCCTTCTTCCGACTCTTGCTAAGTGACTTCAGTCATGTCTGACTGCACCCTAAGGACTGCAGCCTGCCAGGCTCCTCTGTCCGTGGGATTCTCCAGGCAAGAACACTGGAATGGGTTGCCTTACCCTCTTCCAGGAGATATTCCCAACCCAGGGATCGAACCTGAGTCTCTTATATCTCCTGCATTGGCAAGCAGGTTCTTAACCACTAGCGCCATGTGGGAAGCCCCCTTATTAGTGTACATGCTTGTTATTAGTGATTATTTCCATGCGAAAGGGTTCATTCAGTGAATTGATGGTATGTTGTTTATTCTTTCTTAATTGCGTCTGTCCTGTAGAGTTGACAGTGCTTCTAGGTGCAGAGAACATCAAAAATAAGGAGGATATTGTTTTCCCTAGGATTCTGTCTTTCATGTGTTAATATTATGTTTACCCTGAATAAGTAGTGAGCTTTTGTCCCTCTCTGGGCTTATAATTAAAAAAAAAAGTTTTATGATTTAAGACTTTTTTTTGTATGCATTTTGTCCTGCAGATCCCTTATTCTTTTTCAGAGTATTTATTTATTTATTTATCTATCTCTGTTGCTGCCCTTGGGAATTCTCTAGTTGTGAGGAGTGGGGACTGCTCTCTGGTGGCCATCCGGGGGCTTCTCATTGTGGGGCTTCTTTGTCTGTGGAGCCTGAGCCCACAGCCAGGGCCCACAGTCTTCAGCAGTCGCAGCTCCATATGTGAAGGTAATTGGTGTTTAATCCAGTAAAAGGATTATTAGGGTGGGATTATTGGACCGGTTTCTTTAGATCTGTTACTACTTAGGGAATTTGTCCAGCTTCTAAGATTGAATATAAGCTTGGATAAATGGCTGTTGGTTTGTAGGTAAAAGTATAGTTTTTGATAATTCAGGCACTTGAGTTTGCCCTAATTATTTTCTAGTACTGTGTAGGTATGAAAATGTAAGCAAAAATTGTTTAGTTAACAGACAGCATTTTGATATAACCCTAAACTGGTGAGAAGTTAGTTTTTCTTGCTCTAACTGATGTAGTCAAACTCTGATTTCGTTTCTGGAGTTACCCAGCGTTTTCCTGGGTTGAAAGGGGGGAGCTGTCAGGGATGGGCTGCACCTGTTTCCATGTGAGCACCTTATCCTTCTTCCGACTCTTGCTAAGTGACTTCAGTCATGTCTGACTGCACCCTAAGGACTGCAGCCTGCCAGGCTCCTCTGTCCGTGGGATTCTCCAGGCAAGAACACTGGAATGGGTTGCCTTACCCTCTTCCAGGAGATATTCCCAACCCAGGGATCGAACCTGAGTCTCTTATATCTCCTGCATTGGCAAGCAGGTTCTTAACCACTAGCGCCATGTGGGAAGCCCCCTTATTAGTGTACATGCTTGTTATTAGTGATTATTTCCATGCGAAAGGGTTCATTCAGTGAATTGATGGTATGTTGTTTATTCTTTCTTAATTGCGTCTGTCCTGTAGAGTTGACAGTGCTTCTAGGTGCAGAGAACATCAAAAATAAGGAGGATATTGTTTTCCCTAGGATTCTGTCTTTCATGTGTTAATATTATGTTTACCCTGAATAAGTAGTGAGCTTTTGTCCCTCTCTGGGCTTATAATTAAAAAAAAAAGTTTTATGATTTAAGACTTTTTTTTGTATGCATTTTGTCCTGCAGATCCCTTATTCTTTTTCAGAGTATTTATTTATTTATTTATCTATCTCTGTTGCTGCCCTTGGGAATTCTCTAGTTGTGAGGAGTGGGGACTGCTCTCTGGTGGCCATCCGGGGGCTTCTCATTGTGGGGCTTCTTTTGCTGTGGAGCCTGAGCCCACAGCCAGGGCCCACAGTCTTCAGCAGTCGCAGCTCATGGGCTTAGGTGCCCTGTGGCACGTGGATCTTCTCTGACCAGTGATTGTGGGAGACCCCTTTATTGCAAGGAAGATTCTTAACCACGTGACCCCCGGGGAAGCCCTTCTTTTCATAATGCTCCTGTTACCTTTGGTTGTCCTTATCTGCCCTTAACTTTGCAAGACTGTTTTAATTCTTTACATTTGTCTTTGGTTATTTGTTTCTTCCTCCTTATTTCATGTATGTCCTTTGAAAATCTCATTTTGTTTCAGCCCTTTGGAGACTTACTGATCTCTTTTGTTTTTCCTCCTTTTTGTTTTCTTTCTGGCTGTTCATAAATATATATTGTTATACATGAAGTATCCTTCTCTTTGTGATTTCAGACATTGGATCATGTTTATTTTTTAGTGAACTTACTGAGATGGGAGTTCCTAATATTTAGGGAATCTTGTCTGATTATGCCGAGCTGTCTCTTAGTCTTTAGTAAACTCTCAGATGTGAGAATCATTTTGTTTTGAGTATCTTTTCCACTTAGAATGGTAGCTCAGTGTTAAGATGGTGCAGTAGCTTCTCTTTTTGTCTTAGCAGTGAATTCTTTGGAGCTCTGCACCAGGGAGGTTGGCCACATGTTTGTGGGCGTGCAGTGTGGAAGGGCACGGATATTGTGTTGGAGGTTGCCTAACCTTGGACTTGGTTAGCTCATTCAGTAATGTTGTTTATTCTTTCTTAATTCGTCTGTCCTGTAGAGTTGACAGTGCTTCTAGGTGCAGAGAACATCAAAATAAGGAGGATATTGTTTTCCCTAGGATTCTGTCTTTCATGTGTTAATATTATGTTTACCCTGAATAAGTAGTGAGCTTTTGTCCCTCTCTGGGCTTATAATTAAAAAAAAAAGTTTTATGATTTAAGACTTTTTTTTGTATGCATTTTGTCCTGCAGATCCCTTATTCTTTTTCAGAGTATTTATTTATTTATTTATCTATCTCTGTTGCTGCCCTTGGGAATTCTCTAGTTGTGAGGAGTGGGGACTGCTCTCTGGTGGCCATCCGGGGGCTTCTCATTGTGGGGCTTCTTTTGCTGTGGAGCCTGAGCCCACAGCCAGGGCCCACAGTCTTCAGCAGTCGCAGCTCATGGGCTTAGGTGCCCTGTGGCACGTGGATCTTCTCTGACCAGTGATTGTGGGAGACCCCTTTATTGCAAGGAAGATTCTTAACCACGTGACCCCCGGGGAAGCCCTTCTTTTCATAATGCTCCTGTTACCTTTGGTTGTCCTTATCTGCCCTTAACTTTGCAAGACTGTTTTAATTCTTTACATTTGTCTTTGGTTATTTGTTTCTTCCTCCTTATTTCATGTATGTCCTTTGAAAAACTCATTTTGTTTCAGCCCTTTGGAGACTTACTGATCTCTTTTGTTTTTCCTCCTTTTTGTTTTCTTTCTGGCTGTTCATAAATATATATTGTTATACATGAAGTATCCTTCTCTTTGTGATTTCAGACATTGGATCATGTTTATTTTTTAGTGAACTTACTGAGATGGGAGTTCCTAATATTTAGGGAATCTTGTCTGATTATGCCGAGCTGTCTCTTAGTCTTTAGTAAACTCTCAGATGTGAGAATCATTTTGTTTTGAGTATCTTTTCCACTTAGAATGGTAGCTCAGTGTTAAGATGGTGCAGTAGCTTCTCTTTTTGTCTTAGCAGTGAATTCTTTGGAGCTCTGCACCAGGGAGGTTGGCCACATGTTTGTGGGCGTGCAGTGTGGAAGGGCACGGGATATTGTGTTGGAGGTTGCCTAACCTTGGACTTGGTTAGCTCACTGCTTCCTGCACTTCCCCTCATCTGGCCGCAGAGGAGGAAGAATATGAGGTGACCTTGCTGCAGGGCCACCGAGGCATCTCATTGTCACATCTGGGTTAGGGTTTTGTGTCCTTCCTTCCCTAGTTGGCCCCTTGTTGCCCTGTTAGGATAGTGGAGAAAGTAGTCAGAGAAAGATGTCTAGAGTAAGCGATGTGTATTAAAAATTATACAGGGCTTCCCTGTATAATTCTCTGGTGGTCCAGTGGGTAAAGAGTCAGCCTTGCAGTGCAAGGGGCACCAGTTCGATCCCTGGCCTGGGAAGATCCCCTAGAGAAGGAAAGGGCTACCCACTCCAGTATTCTTTCCTGGAGAATTTCATGGCTCATCCATGGGGTTGCAACGAGTCAGACCCGACTGAGCAACGTTCACAACACATGACACCAGAGCAACTTTGAAACTTTGAATTTGGTGTGGAATATAACTACACAGGCATAGAGAAGAGTCTGGAGGGTTAGTGATAGTCATTATCCTGAGACGGTAGAACAGTAAGGGATTTTAATCAATGTTATTTTTCATTCTGTTACCTATTTTATTTCTTTGAATATCTGTTTATCACAAAAGGGAAAAAGAGAAACTCTTAAGTATTTGACTAAATATGACCTTTTGAAATAATAAAAACTGTCCAGCCTATCCCTTGGGTCAAGATGGGGAGTAGTATAGTGAATTAGAAAATGGTGCAGCATTTATGGGGACTTGGATTAGAAGAGACTAGCTCGAGGGAGGAGGAGAAGAGGTTGATGCTAACTTGAGTCGTATGGTGTAGGACACAACCCGCCGTTCGTGCCCACGGCCGGCAAGGCCTGCCTGTGAAGGTGTGGGAGCTCTGTGTCCCCCCTCCGTCCTGCCTTCCTGGCTGAGGTCCCAGGGCGCCGCGGCCCCTGTCCTCCAGTGCTTTCCCACGCCCCCGTGCCTCTGCCGGCGTGCGTGCCGTGTGTTCACGTGACGATGCCCTTCCCACACTGGCCTGTTGGTGTAGTTTCTTTGAAGCTTTTCCACAATCATCAACCCTGCAGACTTGCTCTTCTTGTTCCTTTTGTACTGTTACACTGTGAACGTATTTCTTCTGTTGCATTTACACTGTCGAGTAAATGATCTGTTCCCTTGTCTGTTTTCCCTGTAAAATGGTGAGCTTCTTGAGGACAGCCGTGTATTCTCAGTGCTTTGCTTGATACCCAGCACATAGGAAATTCTCAAGAATGGAATTCAGCTGACTTTGGGCCTAATACCTCTGAAAATTCTTACTTTTAAGTGAATTTGCTTTACCAAGAATGTGATCTCTTCCAATGGTGAGCTTCTTGAGGACAGTGTATTCTCAGTTTCCTGTATAATTCTCTGGTGGTCCAGGGGGGCCTGAGTGCAAGACCAGTTCGATCCCTGGCCTGGGAAGATCCTAGAGAAGGAAAGGGCTACCCACTCCAGTATTCTTTCCTGGAGAATTTCATGGCTCATCCATGGGGTTGCAACGAGTCAGACCCGACTGAGCAACGTTCACAACACATGACACCAGAGCAACTTTGAAACTTTGAATTTGGTGTGGAATATAACTACACAGGCATAGAGAAGAGTCTGGAGGGTTAGTGATAGTCATTATCCTGAGACGGTAGAACAGTAAGGGATTTTAATCAATGTTATTTTTCATTCTGTTACCTATTTTATTTCTTTGAATATCTGTTTATCACAAAAGGGAAAAAGAGAAACTCTTAAGTATTTGACTAAATATGACCTTTTGAAATAATAAAAACTGTCCAGCCTATCCCTTGGGTCAAGATGGGGAGTAGTATAGTGAATTAGAAAATGGTGCAGCATTTATGGGGACTTGGATTAGAAGAGACTAGCTCGAGGGAGGAGGAGAAGAGGTTGATGCTAACTTGAGTCGTATGGTGTAGGACACAACCCGCCGTTCGTGCCCACGGCCGGCAAGGCCTGCCTGTGAAGGTGTGGGAGCTCTGTGTCCCCCCTCCGTCCTGCCTTCCTGGCTGAGGTCCCAGGGCGCTCGCGGCCCCTGTCCTCCAGTGCTTTCCCACGCCCCCGTGCCTCTGCCGGCGTGCGTGCCGTGTGTTCACGTGACGATGCCCTTCCCACACTGGCCTGTTGGTGTAGTTTCTTTGAAGCTTTTCCACAATCATCAACCCTGCAGACTTGCTCTTCTTGTTCCTTTTGTACTGTTACACTGTGAACGTATTTCTTCTGTTGCATTTACACTGTCGAGTAAATGATCTGTTCCCTTGTCTGTTTTCCCTGTAAAATGGTGAGCTTCTTGAGGACAGCCGTGTATTCTCAGTGCTTTGCTTGATACCCAGCACATAGGAAATTCTCAAGAATGGAATTCAGCTGACTTTGGGCCTAATACCTCTGAAAATTCTTACTTTTAAGTGAATTTACTTGCTTTACCAAGAATGTGATCTCTTCCAATAGAAAATGAAATGGAGAACTGCTGTCAATACCTGGCAGCTCTTGTGATCCTAGTTGGCAGAGAAGAGTATTAGGTTGGTGCCAAAGTAATTGCAGTTTCGGACTGTGAATTTTAAATCATTATAACTAGGCTCAAACACGGCTTTATTCATCAAAATAGGAACCCTTACAATCAACACATTTCTGCCAATGAGAAATAAGTTTGTTTATTCCTGTAGCATAACAATCTGTGCTTCAGGCTTCAGTGAACTCTTGGAAAGCATTTTCTGCTTTTGGCTGGTTGTGGAAGGTGTTCCCTGCAAAAAGCTGTCGAGATGCTTGAAGAAGTGGTAATCGTTTGGTGAGAGGCCAGGTGAATATGGAAGATGAAGCAAAGATTTGTAGCTTCATTCATTCAACTTTTGAAGTGTTGGTTGGGCGGCAGGCAGACGGATGTTGTCATGGAGAAGAATGGAACGCTTGCTGCTGGCCAGTGTCGGCTGCAGGCGTCGCAGTTGACAGTGTGTCTTGTGGATTTGCTGGGCAGACTGCTCAGATGTGATGGTTCTGCCAGGATTCAGAAAGCTGTAGTGGGTCACACCTGCAGCACACCACCAGACGGTGACCACGATCTTTTTTTGGTGCAAGATTGGCTTTGGGAAGTGCTTTGGAGCTTCTTTCTGGTCCAACCACTGAGCTGTTCATCACCGATTGTCAGATAAAATCCACTTTTTGTCACATGTCATAATACAAACAATAAATAGTTTGTCATTGTCACGTAGAAAAAGAGAAGATGACACTTCAAAACAGCATTTTTTTTTTATTTCTGGTCAGTTCACAAGGTGCCCACTAACTGAGCTGTGTTCACCTTTCCAATTTTGTTTCAAATGCCCAACGACCGTAGAATGGTTGACATTGACTTCAGCAGTTTCTCTTGACATTTAAGAGCATCAGCTTCGATAATTGCTCTCATTTGGTCATTGCTGACTTCCAGTGGCTGGGCCCTGTGCTCCTCTTCGTCAGGCTCTCGTCTCCTTTGCAAAACTTCTTGGACTGCCAAGATGGGCCAGATGTGTTATTTATTTATTTATTTTTATTATTATTTTTTTTAAGATTTATTTATTTTGCAGGGGTGGGGTGGGGAGGGAGGGGAGCAGGCGGGCCACTTCTATTGGTCTTTCATTTGTCTAGTTTCATCCATCTTTGTTCTTTTGGCCCATGTGGGCCTCCCATCGTGGTGGCCTCTGTTGTCGCAGAGCACCGGCTCTGGACGCATGCGCTCCAAAGCTCCGGCTCGGTAATTAGACACATCAGTCCAGCTGCTCCGCGGCACATGGGATCTTCCCAGGCCAGGGATCGAACCGGCGCCCCTTATACTGCAAGGCGGTGTCCTTACCCACTGGACCACCAGGGAAGCCCCAGATGTGTTATTGATGTTGAGGGTTGTTTCTGCTTCTTTATGACCCATTTTGAACTTGAATAAGAAAATGGCTCAGATTTGTTTTTTGTCTAATATCATTTCCCTAATCTAAAATAAAGAGCGAGAAATAAGTCATTAGCAAAAAACAAAAAAACCGTAAGTGAGAAATGTGCATTAAAATGATGTAAGCATAATCATGTTCATTTAAGAATGTATTCCAGGGCTTCCCTGGTGGTCCAGTGGGTAAAGAGTCAGCCTTGCAGTACAAGGGGCACTGGTTGCATCCCTGACCCGGGAAGATCCGACATGCCGCAGAGCAGCTAGACCAGTGTGTCCAATTGCAAGCCCGCGCTCTGGAGCGCTTGTGCCCAGAGCTGGTGCTCTGCCACGAGAGAGGCCACAGCGATGGGAGGCCTACACATGCCAAAGAATAAAGATGGATGAAAAATAAATGATGACTTAGAGGCAAAAAAAAAGGAAAAATCAAACGTATTCCAGTATCACATGGCAAATTTCAACGATGCAAAAAACTGCAGTTAGGTTTGCACCAGCCTAGCATGTGCCATAGGCATGCAGGATGAACTCTTCTCCTGGATCATGGACTCTTGATTTCTATTCACATAACATAACTAGGATTTTAAAAAAATATATAGCTAGGATTTTTAACACCATTTTCACTAGCTTTAGGAAGTACCAGAATTCTTGTAAATTAAGTATCCAGGTGTTTATTGAACTGTACTTTAAGTTTTTCTATGGTTGAAATTTGAGGGGAAAAGCACTGTTTTCACCTTTGTCATAATCCTACCTCCTTTAAGAGAAGCCGCCTTTAAGCAGTGGGACCTCATTATGAATATTTTTTCTGTCAACTCTGAGAATTGGAGTTTCCTGATGTATGTGAATTAGCCTTCCTTGCTCCTTCACTCTCTAAGGAGAAATGATGTATAAGATTGATTAAAGACAAAGGATAGAGAGGTGTCCTCTTGCTTTTAAATTACAGAGGAATAGACATGCTGGATGTGGCATATAAACCTATTTCTTGTGTATATTTTGGGGGCTTGTCTTTTCTCTGCCTTTTGCTTTCAGTCCTTCCATTCTCTACTTCTGGGTCCCTCCTCCACCTTTGGTTCTGCAGGCTGCCTTATTCAGATCACTCCCTTTCAGTCATCTGTGCTTCCTTAATTCTACCTCCTCACATCAAGAGTAGCTGCATCCCCAGTTGCTGTCATTTTCCCAAGAGAAAACTTGCTCTAAACTTACTCCTTTATTCTGCCAACTTCAGTGTCCATATTTTTTCCCTCATATTTTCATAAAAAAAGATAATGTGTGTGAGTGAAATTTAACCATTGTTTTAATCTCATCTCTGGGCTTTTACAGTTAACGTTGTCATGGATGTTACATTACAGGCTTTTTTAAAATATCATACTATGTATATTGAACAACTTTTTTCCCCACTTAATCATACGTATCTTTGTATTGTTTCAGTTCTGTTCTCATAGACTATACTTGTTTTTGTTCTCATTAGACTGTGGTTGTTTAGAAACAAGAAGGTTTATAATGTGATGGAACCAGAGGGTCCTCTTCATGCCAAAGAATAAAGCTGGAAGAAAAGTAAATGATGACTTAGAGTCAAAAAACAAGGAAAAATCAAACGTATTCCAGTATCACATGGCAAATTTCAACGATGCAAAAAACTGCAGTTAGGTTTGCACCAGCCTAGCATGTGCCATAGGCATGCAGGATGAACTCTTCTCCTGGATCATGGACTCTTGATTTCTATTCACATAACATAACTAGGATTTTAAAAAAATATATAGCTAGGATTTTTAACACCATTTTCACTAGCTTTAGGAAGTACCAGAATTCTTGTAAATTAAGTATCCAGGTGTTTATTGAACTGTACTTTAAGTTTTTCTATGGTTGAAATTTGAGGGGAAAAGCACTGTTTTCACCTTTGTCATAATCCTACCTCCTTTAAGAGAAGCCGCCTTTAAGCAGTGGGACCTCATTATGAATATTTTTTCTGTCAACTCTGAGAATTGGAGTTTCCTGATGTATGTGAATTAGCCTTCCTTGCTCCTTCACTCTCTAAGGAGAAATGATGTATAAGATTGATTAAAGACAAAGGATAGAGAGGTGTCCTCTTGCTTTTAAATTACAGAGGAATAGACATGCTGGATGTGGCATATAAACCTATTTCTTGTGTATATTTTGGGGGCTTGTCTTTTCTCTGCCTTTTGCTTTCAGTCCTTCCATTCTCTACTTCTGGGTCCCTCCTCCACCTTTGGTTCTGCAGGCTGCCTTATTCAGATCACTCCCTTTCAGTCATCTGTGCTTCCTTAATTCTACCTCCTCACATCAAGAGTAGCTGCATCCCCAGTTGCTGTCATTTTCCCAAGAGAAAACTTGCTCTAAACTTACTCCTTTATTCTGCCAACTTCAGTGTCCATATTTTTTCCCTCATATTTTCATAAAAAAAGATAATGTGTGTGAGTGAAATTTAACCATTGTTTTAATCTCATCTCTGGGCTTTTACAGTTAACGTTGTCATGGATGTTACATTACAGGCTTTTTTAAAATATCATACTATGTATATTGAACAACTTTTTTCCCCACTTAATCATACGTATCTTTGTATTGTTTCAGTTCTGTTCTCATAGACTATACTTGTTTTTGTTCTCATTAGACTGTGGTTGTTTAGAAACAAGAAGGTTTATAATGTGATGGAACCAGAGGGTCCTCTTCCCAAATCTCATTCAGATCTGTCAGTGGACAGTGAACTCTGAATTCCTCAGTGGTCAAATAGAAGGCACAGCACTAAATAACTGTGCTTCGTACATGTGGGCAGTTTCGATCTTTCTTCAAATGTTCTTCAATGATAGAAATAGCATGTATGACATTACAGTTTATCTTTTGTGTATTTTCTGTTTTTCATGTTATAGCTTGGCCAGCTTTTAGCAGCTACATGCAAAGAACTTCCAGGCCCTAAGGAGAGTAGACGGACTGCTAAAGACCTTTGGGAAGTTGTGGTTCAGATCTGTAGTGTGTCCAGTCAACACAAACGAGGAAATGATGGCAGAGTTAGTCTAATAAAGCAGAGGGAATCTACATTAGGTATAATGTATCGGTATGTTTCTATCTGTTTTTTTAGTTATCTATGCTATTTGTACTGTTTTAAGAAAACCTACCATTATCCTTGTGTATCTTAAAGATGGACAGTATAGGAATTCTATGGTGCTGGTCTCTGATGAACTTGTCTGATAGGATCACCTTAGGAAATACCTGTTTATATGTTACTGTAAGGAACTACTTGTTAATCATTTAATACTGTCGAACCAGAATTCAAAATCAACTGTGTCTGATAGGGTAGTACTGAAGGTGTCACATGTGATTAAAATAGGAAAGACATTTTATTAGGTTATTATGACAGTGGAATTTTATATTCTTTCATACATGCAGAACTGCAAAATTAGGAATAGACCTTTCCCTGTAATATACTTTCTTGTTTTTGTTTTTAATTTCTGGTATTAAGTGTATATACAAATATTTGTGTTTTTTTTGTAGGAGTGAGCTACTTTCTTTCATCAAAAAATTACGGGTAAGTTTTATAGAAGTTGGTCTAATTACTACTGCTGATTTCTGTAAAATATGATGAAAAATATTCAGTGTTTATATTCTGATTATTTAATCTATTAAAGTGCTTTTTATCTTTGGTGATTTTTTTTGAGAATGGGACAGTCTGAATTGATGAGTTTGTTTTGCATATACCTTACTATGTTTTAATTGTTAGAATAGTGTTTTTAAATTATAAAGAGGTCTTAATAATAGGGCTAGATGTATGAATCCTAAGCTTAGCTTTTCTTGATAGGATTAATACCATATTTGTTTATTGGACATAGATTCCACTCTTTACATTCCATCCTTTAGATACTACTATTAGCAGTGTCACACCACTTGTGGGATATTAGTTCCCGCGCCAGGGATCAAACCCATGCCCCCTGCAGTGAAGGTGCAGAGTTTTAACCACTGGACCACCCAGGGAAGTCCTTAAATACTATTTTGAGGACTAAAAAGTCATTTTTTTTTTCAGAGGTAGCTGGAAGTACTAGTGGGAAGAAATTCTGTTTATTCAACTTTAAAAGACATGTGAGGGGCTTCCCTGGTGGTCCAGTGGGTAGGGACACCGCCTTGCAGTGTAAGGGGCACCGGTTGGATCCCTCGCCTGGGAGTATCCCATGTGCCGCGGAGCGGCTGGACCGATGTGTCCAATTACTGAGCTGGAGCTCTGGAGCGCATGCGCACAGAGCCGGCGCTCTGTGACAGCAGAGGCCACTGCGATGGGAGGCCCACACGGGCCAAAGAACAAAGATGGATGAAAATAGATAAATGAAAAACCAATAGAAGTGGCCCGCCCGCCTCTCTCCCTCCCCAGCCCGCCACCCCCCACCCCAAAAGACGTGTGAGGACAGACACCTAAATATGGTCATTTTCGTGAAAATTGTTTATTGTGATTTTCTTCATGAGATTAAATGTAAAGTTGATCTCTAATGTACTCTTAACTAAAGCAGGTGATAACTTTCAAAATGATAAGAATCTTTTGAAGGAAAATGCTTGGTATCCTTGAGGTTGATGAGGAAATATTAAAATATGTATAGTATTTAAGGATTCTGTGCTTTTATAGTTTTTAATTTCTGGTATTAAGTGTATATACAATATTTTTTTTGTAGGAGTGAGCTACTTTCTTTCATCAAAAAATTACGGGTAAGTTTTATAGAAGTTGGTCTAATTACTACTGCTGATTTCTGTAAAATATGATGAAAAATATTCAGTGTTTATATTCTGATTATTTAATCTATTAAAGTGCTTTTTATCTTTGGTGATTTTTTTTGAGAATGGGACAGTCTGAATTGATGAGTTTGTTTTGCATATACCTTACTATGTTTTAATTGTTAGAATAGTGTTTTTAAATTATAAAGAGGTCTTAATAATAGGGCTAGATGTATGAATCCTAAGCTTAGCTTTTCTTGATAGGATTAATACCATATTTGTTTATTGGACATAGATTCCACTCTTTACATTCCATCCTTTAGATACTACTATTAGCAGTGTCACACCACTTGTGGGATATTAGTTCCCGCGCCAGGGATCAAACCCATGCCCCCTGCAGTGAAGGTGCAGAGTTTTAACCACTGGACCACCCAGGGAAGTCCTTAAATACTATTTTGAGGACTAAAAAGTCATTTTTTTTTTCAGAGGTAGCTGGAAGTACTAGTGGGAAGAAATTCTGTTTATTCAACTTTAAAAGACATGTGAGGGGCTTCCCTGGTGGTCCAGTGGGTAGGGACACCGCCTTGCAGTGTAAGGGGCACCGGTTGGATCCCTCGCCTGGGAGTATCCCATGTGCCGCGGAGCGGCTGGACCGATGTGTCCAATTACTGAGCTGGAGCTCTGGAGCGCATGCGCACAGAGCCGGCGCTCTGTGACAGCAGAGGCCACTGCGATGGGAGGCCCACACGGGCCAAAGAACAAAGATGGATGAAAATAGATAAATGAAAAACCAATAGAAGTGGCCCGCCCGCCTCTCTCCCTCCCCAGCCCGCCACCCCCCCCCACCCCCAAAAGACGTGTGAGGACAGACACCTAAATATGGTCATTTTCGTGAAAATTGTTTATTGTGATTTTCTTCATGAGATTAAATGTAAAGTTGATCTCTAATGTACTCTTAACTAAAGCAGGTGATAACTTTCAAAATGATAAGAATCTTTTGAAGGAAAATGCTTGGTATCCTTGAGGTTGATGAGGAAATATTAAAATATGTATAGTATTTAAGGATTCTGTGCTTTCTCATAGGAGCCATTGGTTTTGACTATTATTTTGTCACTCTTTGTGAAACTTCACAACGTTCGGGTCAGTATTTCATAATTTCATCAAAAAAAAAAATCTTTGGAGGAAATTTCTTTTTAAATCACAGTTTTTCTTCTTTTTTAAATAAGGAGGACATTGTGAATGATATTGCAGCTGAACATATTTCTATCTGGCCATCTTCCATCCCCAAGTAAGAAGCTTACATTTTATTAAAGTGCTTATGTTTTTAGGAACAATCCTGATATAGATATTAGATAACCTTGAGTAATTTGATTAAAAGACTGTAATTTGTTGGGACTCTATAACCAACTTCATGTTTCTGTGTGATAGTAATAATCTCCCTAAAAATTATGGATCAGGCATAACTAAGTAAGAGCTGAAGTGTACTACCTTGGGTAGAATCTAGAGTGTCTCTCAGTAGTCCTGATTCCTTGTCGGTAGTATAGAATTAGAAAATGGAGCCTAATGAAAGGATGACTTTCTATCAGGTTTTTCTGACACTGATGGTCAGAGGCGCCAACTCTTTTTGTTTGCCATAAGAATTTCCTTAATTACCTTAAGAAATCTTCTCTCTTACTTTCACCTGAGAGCCACAGTAAAAGGCTGGGGAAATTTTTTAGGGGAGAAGAAAATGTTCCTTTTCTGAAAAGAAACGGTTTACACCTTCCTCTGCCCACAGAGGTCAGCTTCTTTTTCAGGAGAGCCCATTGTTTCCTCATAAAAGTTACTCTTTCTTTTATTAGTCCCCCCAGTCACCTTCTGTGGGCCTAAAGGGCAGGTCTAGGCCATATTTTATTTCTCTTAGAGACTGGAAGCCGGTCCCTCTCAGACCGGGATTGTGGAGGGTCCATATTGGGTGAGTGACGCTTCCTCCACTCACCGATGGTCATTTTCGTGAAAATTGTTTATTGTGATTTTCTTCATGAGATTAAATGTAAAGTTGATCTCTAATGTACTCTTAACTAAAGCAGGTGATAACTTTCAAAATGATAAGAATCTTTTGAAGGAAAATGCTTGGTATCCTTGAGGTTGATGAGGAAATATTAAAATATGTATAGTATTTAAGGATTCTGTGCTTTCTCATAGGAGCCATTGGTTTTGACTATTATTTTGTCACTCTTTGTGAAACTTCACAACGTTCGGGTCAGTATTTCATAATTTCATCAAAAAAAAAAATCTTTGGAGGAAATTTCTTTTTAAATCACAGTTTTTCTTCTTTTTTAAATAAGGAGGACATTGTGAATGATATTGCAGCTGAACATATTTCTATCTGGCCATCTTCCATCCCCAAGTAAGAAGCTTACATTTTATTAAAGTGCTTATGTTTTTAGGAACAATCCTGATATAGATATTAGATAACCTTGAGTAATTTGATTAAAAGACTGTAATTTGTTGGGACTCTATAACCAACTTCATGTTTCTGTGTGATAGTAATAATCTCCCTAAAAATTATGGATCAGGCATAACTAAGTAAGAGCTGAAGTGTACTACCTTGGGTAGAATCTAGAGTGTCTCTCAGTAGTCCTGATTCCTTGTCGGTAGTATAGAATTAGAAAATGGAGCCTAATGAAAGGATGACTTTCTATCAGGTTTTTCTGACACTGATGGTCAGAGGCGCCAACTCTTTTTGTTTGCCATAAGAATTTCCTTAATTACCTTAAGAAATCTTCTCTCTTACTTTCACCTGAGAGCCACAGTAAAAGGCTGGGGAAATTTTTTAGGGGAGAAGAAAATGTTCCTTTTCTGAAAAGAAACGGTTTACACCTTCCTCTGCCCACAGAGGTCAGCTTCTTTTTCAGGAGAGCCCATTGTTTCCTCATAAAAGTTACTCTTTCTTTTATTAGTCCCCCCAGTCACCTTCTGTGGGCCTAAAGGGCAGGTCTAGGCCATATTTTATTTCTCTTAGAGACTGGAAGCCGGTCCCTCTCAGACCGGGATTGTGGAGGGTCCATATTGGGTGAGTGACGCTTCCCTCCACTCACCGAGTGAGTTGGTTGGTTCCCAAAGTAGCACCATGCTTCCTGAAGCAAGTAACTGCAGATTTTTACATAAAATTTGGTCTATTAGATAGCAGTCCCAGAATCAGATAGAGATCATTTTGCCTTTTCCTTTTCTTTTTTTAAATTAATTAATTAATTTTTGGGCGGGGGTCGGGTTAGGGAGGGAGGGGAGCGGGCGGGCCACTTCTATTGGTCTTTCATTTCTCCATTTTCATCTGTCTTTGTCCTTTGGCTCCTGCGGGCCTCCCATCGCGGTGGCCTCTGTTGTCGCAGAGCGCCGGCTCTGGGAGCATGCTCTCCAGAGCTCCGGCTCGGTAATTGGACACATCGGTCCAGCTGCTCCGTGGCACGTGGGATCTTCCCAGGCCAGGGATCAAACTGGCGCCCCTTGCACTGCAAGGCGGTGTCCTTACCCACTGGACCACCACGTGAAGCCCCCTTTTCCTTTTCTGAACTGTGCTAAGTCGTCGTTGTGGTGCACAGGCTTTCTCGAGTTGTGGGAGTGGCCCCTCTCATGGCAGAGCACGCAGTAAGTGTCTCTGAACTCACTTGTGATCTAGTTGCCCTGTGGCCTGTGGGATCTTAGTTCCCCAGCCAGCGATCAGTCCCTTGTCTCCTGCATTGGATGGCAGATTCTTAACCACTGGACCACCAGGGATGTCCCCTTTTTGCCTTTTTAATTGACTGTTAAGAGTATGTCTTAGGTGTTAATTCTTTAGCCAAAGTTTAGATTGTAAACTACTGATTGATTTTTTTCAGTGTGTGTTTATAAATGAGGCAAAAGAATGGTTTGTCATAGAGCTTCTGAGCCAGACTCGGAGAGTTTGAGTCCCAGCCTCTTACCAGGTAGATGACCTGGGGTTAGTTGCTTTCTGTGCCAGTTTCCTCATCTGTAAAATGAATGTAAGAGTAGTACCGACCTTGTGAGGATAAAATAGTAAATATTCTAAGGTAGGTGTTTAGACTAACCACTGCTACATAGTGGGCTTAACTGGTATTTCATGATAAAATTACTTCAAGGTAAATTCACCCAGAGAAAATAAAATGTGACGAAATGTTTGGCCAAGAAAAAAATTTTCTTTCAAGCAGGAGTCTTTATTAGAGTCCCAGTAATAGTGTGAAGATGATAGATTAAGTATTAGATGGCAGCCCCAAAACCAGATAGAGATCATTTTGCCTTTTCCTTTTCTTTTTTTAAATTAATTAATTAATTTTGGGGGGGGGGTCGGGTTAGGGAGGGAGGGGAGCGGGCGGGCCACTTCTATTGGTCTTTCATTTCTCCATTTTCATCTGTCTTTGTCCTTTGGCTCCTGCGGGCCTCCCATCGCGGTGGCCTCTGTTGTCGCAGAGCGCCGGCTCTGGGAGCATGCTCTCCAGAGCTCCGGCTCGGTAATTGGACACATCGGTCCAGCTGCTCCGTGGCACGTGGGATCTTCCCAGGCCAGGGATCAAACTGGCGCCCCTTGCACTGCAAGGCGGTGTCCTTACCCACTGGACCACCACGTGAAGCCCCCTTTTCCTTTTCTGAACTGTGCTAAGTCGTCGTTGTGGTGCACAGGCTTTCTCCAGTTGTGGGCGTGGCCTCTCTCATGGCAGAGCACGCAGTAAGTGTCTCTGAACTCACTTGTGATCTAGTTGCCCTGTGGCCTGTGGGATCTTAGTTCCCCAGCCAGCGATCAGTCCCTTGTCTCCTGCATTGGATGGCAGATTCTTAACCACTGGACCACCAGGGATGTCCCCTTTTTGCCTTTTTAATTGACTGTTAAGAGTATGTCTTAGGTGTTAATTCTTTAGCCAAAGTTTAGATTGTAAACTACTGATTGATTTTTTTCAGTGTGTGTTTATAAATGAGGCAAAAGAATGGTTTGTCATAGAGCTTCTGAGCCAGACTCGAGAGTTTGAGTCCCAGCCTCTTACCAGGTAGATGACCTGGGGTTAGTTGCTTTCTGTGCCAGTTTCCTCATCTGTAAAATGAATGTAAGAGTAGTACCGACCTTGTGAGGATAAAATAGTAAATATTCTAAGGTAGGTGTTTAGACTAACCACTGCTACATAGTGGGCTTAACTGGTATTTCATGATAAAATTACTTCAAGGTAAATTCACCCAGAGAAAATAAAATGTGACGAAATGTTTGGCCAAGAAAAAAATTTTCTTTCAAGCAGGAGTCTTTATTAGAGTCCCAGTAATAGTGTGAAGATGATAGATTAAGTATTACTATTTTATTGAAATTGTTTTGATATGTAGACCCAATTCTCAGAATTAACATTTTATAAGTTGCTAGGAAATACCACCTAGCTGATTTAAGCAATTGTAAATAAGTCAGTTGTAAGCAGGGAGTTCCCTGGTGATCCAGTGGTTAAGAGTCTGCCTGCCCATGCAGGGGACACTGGTTCAGGAAGGTTCCTTGTTCCCAGAAGATCCCACACATCGTGGGCAACTAAGCCTGTGTTCTGTAACTTCTGAGCTTGCCCACTGCAGCTACTGAAAGCCCGTGCGCTCTAGGGCCTGCAAGCAGCAGTGAGAAGCCTGTACACCACAACTAGAGAGTAGTTCCCGCTTGCTGCAACTAAATAAGGCCACTTCCAGCAAATAAGTTGTAACTACTCAGTTGGATATTTGCTAGTAGCACCACAGTACTTCCCTGCGTTTCTGGGAACAGTGGTGAATTACGGTAAAATTTAGCTCCTCCGGGCAGTAGGAGTTGTCCTTGTCCAAGTTCACCTTGTAAGTGACAAAGCCGAGATTTGAACCTTGGTGTGCTTCTGAATCAAAAGCCCATTTTCTCTACCACTGGATCTCACTCTTTCTGGAAGATAGACCCTGTTGGTGGGTTTCTTGGTGGTGGCCTGGCTTTTATCCTCACAGTTCTGTCTCCTGATGCTGCGTCTCAGGACTTCAGGTTTACCTGGGCTCACAGCAGCTGCTCCATTCCCTACCCTGTTTTGGATTCTTCATTGCTTCCAAATGCACTACAGATTTAAACGTGCCGTGTCTCACCCCTAACCCAGTGAAACATCTAACCCAGAGGAGTTAGCTACTCTTACAAGAAGCCACACGATAGATTTAAAGCCACATACAGCAGTATTGCTAGTGTTTGTACCCTTGTAACTTCGTAGCTTTCTCTAGATAACGGAACTTAATCATTTGGAAAATTTTATGAGTCTGTCTCTATAATTTTGTTGCCTGTAAGTTATTATGCATAAAAAGTGGTTTTCTGCATAAAAAAGGCCTTTTCCTACGAACTTTTTGTGCCTTACATTGTAAAATATTTATAGATACTCTTTTAGAGTCGCCTAGTTTACCTTCTTTAGCATTTTGGGAAAAGAGAAAAAATCAGATTGTTTTCTGCCCCATATAAAAAGTCACGCATCCTCAGATTTAGTTGTTTTGATAGTTCTAAAATATTTATTCCTAGTAATATTTAGCATTGTATTTATGATCACTTAAATTGACTTTTTAAAAATAAATGTGTAGGCCACCGGGATGGGAGGCCCACGCGGGCCAAAGAACAAAGATGGGTGAAAACAGATAAATGAAAGACCAATAGAAGTGGCCCGCCCGCCCCTCCTCCCTCCCACCCCACTCCCCCCCAAAAAAAAGAATAAATAAAAAATAAATGTGTATATAAAATGTGAATTTAATTTTAAGATTACATTATGTTTATTGCCTTTCCTGTAGCCTCCAATCAGTGGACTTTGAAGCTGTGGCAATCACAGTGAAAGAGTTAGTTCGGTATGCCCTCAGTATAAACCCAAACAACCATTCCTGGTTAATTATTCAAGCGGACATTTATTTTGGTAAGTGACATGTATTGCTGCTTTGTGTTTTTTTTTCCTTTTTTTGGCCACTTCTATTGATCTTTCATTTATCTGTTTTCATCTGTCTTTGTTCTTTGACCTGTGCGGGCCTCCCATCGCAGTGGCCTCTCTTGCTGCAGAGCACCGGCTCTGGGTGCACGTGCTCCAGAGCTCCGGCTCGGTAATTGGACACATCGGTCCAGCCGCTCCGTGGCACATGGGATCTTCCCAGGCCAGGGATCAAACCGGCACCACTTGCACTGCAAGGCGATATCTTTACCCACTGGACCACCAGGGAAGCCCTGCTTTGGGTTTTTTTCTGTAACACTTTTGAAAGTGAAAATAAGTATGTTACACTTGTTACTACAGTACTTTATTAGACTTGTCTTATTTTTGTCTTATTTTTGACATTTTCTGTAACTCTTTGTCCTAGATAAAATTGAGAGTAACTATTTTTTACTATTAGTATAAATATTACTATTTTTTGTATGCATTTTTCTGGGCCTTTGATTCACATGTTTTTAATTTGATGTTGACTGCCTCTCTTCTGTGTTCTTTTTTCATAGTAGATAATCATCTAAACACTTAGTAAAACATTCTTAAGATGTTTACGTTTAGTTTGTAAAATTGCTGTTTAAAGGTTCTAACAGTGTTGATAAAAGTGGTTTTCTGCATTTTCCTACGAACTTTTGTGCCTTACATTGTAAAATATTTATAGATACTTTTTAGTATTTACCCTCTTTAGCATTTTGGGAAAAGAGAAAAAATCAGATTGTTTTCTGCCCCATATAAAAAGTCACGCATCCTCAGATTTAGTTGTTTTGATAGTTCTAAAATATTTATTCCTAGTAATATTTAGCATTGTATTTATGATCACTTAAATTGACTTTTTAAAAATAAATGTGTAGGCCACCGGGATGGGAGGCCCACGCGGGCCAAAGAACAAAGATGGGTGAAAACAGATAAATGAAAGACCAATAGAAGTGGCCCGCCCGCCCCTCCTCCCTCCCACCCCACTCCCCCCCAAAAAAAAGAATAAATAAAAAATAAATGTGTATATAAAATGTGAATTTAATTTTAAGATTACATTATGTTTATTGCCTTTCCTGTAGCCTCCAATCAGTGGACTTTGAAGCTGTGGCAATCACAGTGAAAGAGTTAGTTCGGTATGCCCTCAGTATAAACCCAAACAACCATTCCTGGTTAATTATTCAAGCGGACATTTATTTTGGTAAGTGACATGTATTGCTGCTTTGTGTTTTTTTTTCCTTTTTTTGGCCACTTCTATTGATCTTTCATTTATCTGTTTTCATCTGTCTTTGTTCTTTGACCTGTGCGGGCCTCCCATCGCAGTGGCCTCTCTTGCTGCAGAGCACCGGCTCTGGGTGCACGTGCTCCAGAGCTCCGGCTCGGTAATTGGACACATCGGTCCAGCCGCTCCGTGGCACATGGGATCTTCCCAGGCCAGGGATCAAACCGGCACCACTTGCACTGCAAGGCGATATCTTTACCCACTGGACCACCAGGGAAGCCCTGCTTTGGGTTTTTTTCTGTAACACTTTTGAAAGTGAAAATAAGTATGTTACACTTGTTACTACAGTACTTTATTAGACTTGTCTTATTTTTGTCTTATTTTTGACATTTTCTGTAACTCTTTGTCCTAGATAAAATTGAGAGTAACTATTTTTTACTATTAGTATAAATATTACTATTTTTTGTATGCATTTTTCTGGGCCTTTGATTCACATGTTTTTAATTTGATGTTGACTGCCTCTCTTCTGTGTTCTTTTTTCATAGTAGATAATCATCTAAAAACTTAGTAAAACATTCTTAAGAGGTTAACGTTTAGTTTGTAAAATTGCTGTTTAAAGGTTCTAACAGTGTTGATAACTGTTTGTGTTCATTTTTCACCCCTGATTATATGCAATAGATTATCTTTTTTTTTTCTTTGTAATTTTTTGGGTGGCGGCGGGTGGGGAGGGAGAGAGGGCAGTCAGGCCACATCTATTGGTCTTACATTTATCTAATTTTTTTCTTTTTTTCATCCATCTTTTTTTGTCCTTATGGCCTGTGTGGGCCTCCCATCGTGGTGGCCTCTGATGTCACAGAGCACCAGCTCTGGGCGCATGCGCTCCAGAACTCCTGCTCGGTAATTGGGCACATCGGTCTAGCCGCTCCGCGGCACGTGGGATCTTCCTAGGCCAGGGATCAAACTGGTGCCCCTTGCACTGCAAGGCGGTGTCCTTACCCACTGGACCACCAGGGAAGCCCTGCAATTTCTTATATTTCTATTACTGTACAGATCAAATAAAAGTTCCGACTGGTATAATTTCTGGGTCACTTTTATAGGAGTTGATTTATTTTATATAAGTTAACAAGTGACAGCATAGTGATCACAATTTTTAAAGGTTATATGCTCCACTTATAATCACTACAATGTATTGGCTGTATTCACTGTTAAACAATACATCCTTGTGGCTTAATTTATTTTATATATAATAGTTTGTCACCACCCAGCTTTAACAGGAATTGACTCATGGCCATGGCCAGACTCATTTTATCTGTAACCTCACCTACATCATCCTACTCTCTCCAGGATTATTATAATTATTTTTTAAAGATTTATTTATTTATTTTTTGGCGGGGGTCGGGTTGGGGAGGGAGGGGAGCGGGCGGGCCACTTCTATTAGTCTTTCATTTCTCCATTTTCATCCATCTTTGTTCTTTGGCTCCTGTGGGCCTCCCATCACGGTGGCATCTGCCGTTGCAGAGCTCGGGGTCTGGGCGCATGCACTCCAGAGCTCCGGCTCAGTGATTGGACACATGGGTCCAGCCGCTCCACGGCACGTGGGATCTTCCCAGGCCAGGGATGGAACCGGCGCCCCTTGCACTGCAAGGCGGTGTCCTTACCCACTGGACCACCAGGGGAAGCCCTCTCCTGGATTATTTTTGAAAGAAATAATTGCCAATTAAAAGAATGTATTTATTTTTGACTCTGTTGGGTCTTTGTTGTTGCTTGAGGGCTTTTCTCTAGTTGCAAAGAGCGGGGACTTCTCTCTGGTTGTAGTGCACGGGATTCTCACTGTGGTGGCTTCTCTTGTTGCCGAGCCTGGACTCTAGGGCATGTGCGCTTCAGTAGTGCTGCATGGCTGCGCAGTAGTTGCGGCTCGAGGGCTCCAGAGCGCAGACTCAGTAGTTGTGGTGCACAGGCTTCGTTGCGCCTAGGCATGTGGGATCTTCCTGGACCAGGGATAGGACTGGTGTCGCCTGACTGCAAGGTGGAATCTTAACCATTGGACCACCAGGGAAGCCTAATAATTGCCAATTTTACCCTAGTCCTGCAAAGAATTTATTATCAGGATCTTAATATCTTTAGTCAGAGTAGATTTTCTGATTCTAAACTACCTCAGAAAAATAAGGTCTGTTTCTAATGTAGGCATCTGGGAAATAAATGCTTCCAAGTACTAAATTCTGTACTAGTACGTTTGACAAGAAATCGGAGCTAAAGTTTTGACCAATCAGTTTTAGAAGGAAAGAATCTTCTTTAAAGTGGCTGAAAAAGTAAAGCCAATTTTTCTCATTATTGCCCTGGTTAAGTGTTATCCCTCGGTCTGTAGTTTGAATCTGCTTTTTTTTTTTTTGAATCTGTTTTCGTCATGCATGAAGTAATAACCTGACTCTTTACAAAAGAGGCCCTGTCTTTCCAGCTGGATATTTACTGACCGGTAAACGTTTTCTCTGTTTTCTACTTCAAGCAACAAACCAGTATTCTGCAGCTCTTCACTATTACCTCCAGGCAGGAGCTGTGTGTTCTGATTTCTTTAATAAGGCTGTGCCCCCAGATGTCTATACAGACCAGGTAAGTTGTTTCTGTGTGCTTACATTCTTCTCATGTGTCTGAAAATCTTCTTCTTCCTGGACCTCTTCCTGCATGAGCTTCTTCATTTCCAGGTGTGGGTGGTGACTCCTGAAAGGACTGCTCTAGATCAGATGGCTCGTCGTGGTCCCGGTGCCCACAGCTGTCACTGCTTTATTTCCCCGAGACACCTCCAGCTCAACCTGTCCACAGCTGGTTCAGTGTCTCACTCTATCATCTCTCCTCCTGATGACCTTCCCACACCAGAACAAGAACAGAAATCCCCACTGACATATCATTCAACTTTGTTTAGCCCTTTGAGTTGACCAAGTATAAGTCCTGAGTGTTACCCTCTTTCCTTTACTGATGCACCGGCATCCACTTAGCCTTCAAGGCATATTGATTCTGCCTCCCGAATCTCAACTTTTGTTCATTTTCTCACAATATGTATTACTCTGTCCTCTGGTTAGGCCACCAATATCATAATGTAGTACATGGCATTTTTAATACCTAAAATAATTGACTTTTGAAATAAGATTTAAAAATTTTTAATAATTAGGTTTTTTTCAGTTGAAAGTTCTATTTTTAGAGCAGTTTTAGATTCACAACAAAATTGAGTGAATGAAACAGAGTTCTTAAATACTTCCTGTCCCTACACATGTACAGCCTGCCTCATGATTGATGTCCCACAGCAAAGTGTGTGTTTGTTATAATTGTCATTACCTGGTCTTTTAAAATAATCAGAATTGTTTTTTGTAGGTGATAAAACGAATGATAAAGTGCTGTTCTTTGCTGAATTGCCACACACAGGTTAGTTTATAAAATTATGATGTTGGCCTATTGTCATATAAGTTAGAGTCTATAGTAAATATAAGGCATTGCACTGGCAAGTATTTTCCATGTCATAATTCCTTATATTCATGGTATTTAAGAATTTGACGTGTTTTTTAAGTTTTTTAAAAAAATAGTTTATAGGATTTTAACTAAAATGAAAGTATGAGTTACAAAACATTGGCCTTTGAACCTTATAAATGGAAAAAGCATTCTCAAGTATGTCTTACATTTAAATGAGAGTAGATATGTAGATTAATCAGTGTGTGTGTGTGTGTGTGTGTGTGTGTGTGTGTGTGTCAGTCATATCCAATCCTTTTGGACCCCATGGACTAGAGCTTGCTAGGCTCCTCTGTCCTTGGAATTCTACAGCAAGAATACTGGAATGGGTAGCCATTCCATTCTCCAGGGATCTTCCTGCCCTAGGAATCGATCCCAGGTTTCCTGCTTTGCACATAGATTCTTTACAGTCTGAGCCACCAGGGAAGCTCCACAGTAATCATTAGGGAAATGTAAATCAGCACCATAATGAGATATCACTTCACACTTGGGAGGAGGCAGTAATTCAAAGACAGTATTTCAAAGACAGTAACAAGAACCATCACCTTGCTGGTAGGAATATAAAATGGGGCAACCTCTTTGGAAAGCAATTTGGTGCTTGCCCAAGAAGGTAAGCATCAAATTGCCTACCATATGACCCAGCAGTTTCACTGGCACGTATATGACTAAGAAAACTGAAAACTTATGTTCACAGAAGAATTTGTACATGAAATGTTTACAGTGGCATTCATTATTCATAACAGACAAAAAGTGGAAACAACCCAAAATTCATTAGCTGATGAATGGATAAGCAAAATCTGGTATCTTTATACTGAGTATTATTCAGGAAATAATAAGATTTTTTTTAATAATTAGGTTTTCAGTTGAAAGTTCTATTTTTAGAGCAGTTTTAGATTCACAACAAAATTGAGTGAATGAAACAGAGTTCTTAAATACTTCCTGTCCCTACACATGTACAGCCTGCCTCATGATTGATGTCCCACAGCAAAGTGTGTGTTTGTTATAATTGTCATTACCTGGTCTTTTAAAATAATCAGAATTGTTTTTTGTAGGTGATAAACGAATGATAAAGTGCTGTTCTTTGCTGAATTGCCACACACAGGTTAGTTTATAAAATTATGATGTTGGCCTATTGTCATATAAGTTAGAGTCTATAGTAAATATAAGGCATTGCACTGGCAAGTATTTTCCATGTCATAATTCCTTATATTCATGGTATTTAAGAATTTGACGTGTTTTTTAAGTTTTTTAAAAAAATAGTTTATAGGATTTTAACTAAAATGAAAGTATGAGTTACAAAACATTGGCCTTTGAACCTTATAAATGGAAAAAGCATTCTCAAGTATGTCTTACATTTAAATGAGAGTAGATATGTAGATTAATCAGTGTGTGTGTGTGTGTGTGTGTGTGTGTGTGTGTGTGTGTCAGTCATATCCAATCCTTTTGGACCCCATGGACTAGAGCTTGCTAGGCTCCTCTGTCCTTGGAATTCTACAGCAAGAATACTGGAATGGGTAGCCATTCCATTCTCCAGGGATCTTCCTGCCCTAGGAATCGATCCCAGGTTTCCTGCTTTGCACATAGATTCTTTACAGTCTGAGCCACCAGGGAAGCTCCACAGTAATCATTAGGGAAATGTAAATCAGCACCATAATGAGATATCACTTCACACTTGGGAGGAGGCAGTAATTCAAAGACAGTATTTCAAAGACAGTAACAAGAACCATCACCTTGCTGGTAGGAATATAAAATGGGGCAACCTCTTTGGAAAGCAATTTGGTGCTTGCCCAAGAAGGTAAGCATCAAATTGCCTACCATATGACCCAGCAGTTTCACTGGCACGTATATGACTAAGAAAACTGAAAACTTATGTTCACAGAAGAATTTGTACATGAAATGTTTACAGTGGCATTCATTATTCATAACAGACAAAAAGTGGAAACAACCCAAAATTCATTAGCTGATGAATGGATAAGCAAAATCTGGTATCTTTATACAGTAGAGTATTATTCAGGCATAAAAAGTAATGAACTACTGATATATGGTACAACAAGGACAAATCCTGTAAGTTTTATGTTGGGTAAAAAAAGCCAGATACAAAGGCTTTGTATCATATGATCCCCTTCATATGAAGTGGCCAGAATAAGCAAATCTATAGAGTCAGTGTAGTTAGTGGTTGCCAGAGACTGGGAGGTTGAGGTAGGAGAGGAATGGAGAGGGCCTGCTAATGGGGATGGACTTGTTTCCCCAGGGATTGCGTAATGAAATGGTTTGGAACTAGATACTGGTGATGGTTGTACAATTTTGTGTATGTACTAAAAACTACTGAATTTTATACTCTGAAAAGGGTTCATATTTTGGCATGTGAACAGTGATTTTAAAATCGCTATATTTAAGAGATAAGCATTATAACCTATATGCCTGATTGAAATGGGTCTGTCTTCTATGTTAGGCAGACCCGACGGCCTACATTTTGCCAAAATGAGTTTCTTTACTTGCCACCTGTAAAACGTTAAATTGATCTGTATGTCCTGGAACATTTGCCACTTTTGTTTGTCAGTTTTCCATTCCCTTTGATTTTTTTTTTCTTATATAATTTTTTTTGATCCCTTCAATTTTCTAAACCAGCTTTTTGCTAGCTTCTCATTCAAGTAAGGCTCTAAAAGTTGATGATTTAAGTCACTGCTGAAGAAAACTTTGGGCAGAGAGACACGTATTGAAGGATTTTTACCGTTATCTATGAACTGAGCCATTCAACCTCATCTGCAAGCCTCTTAAATTAGATAATATGTTCTCGACATAACAGTCATTAAAAGCTACCCCTCCAAACTCAGGAGTCATTCTTGACATTAATCGCATGAAACCATTTTTTTTTTTTTTCAAACTTTTAACTTTTTCTTTTGTCCTGGGGTAGAGCTGATTTATCGGTGTTGTGATAGTTTCAGTGAAGGGACTCAGCCATGCGTACAGGCATCCGTTCTCCCCTCAGCCCCCGCCCATCCAGGCTGGCGCCTGACACTGAGCACAGTTCCATGTGCTGTACAATACATCCTCGTTAGTTATCCATTTAAAATACAGCAGTGTGTGCATGGCCTTCCAGAGTGCCTGACTGTCTTCCCCATGGCAACCATAAGTTCTTTACATGAAACCATTTTTAATTCTTTATGTAGGTGGCAATTTTATGTCAGTTCCTCAGAGAGATTGACTACAAAACAGCCTTTAAGTCACTGCAGGAACAAAACAGGTATGAATGGTTTTTAAAATAAAAATAAAGTTGGAATTCTGTGCTTAAGAAAGACAAGTAACTAAATTCTGTTTTTCAGTCATGATGCTATGGACTCCTACTATGACTACATATGGGATGTTACCAGATGAACTAGTGAGGTTTGCAGGATAGGAGAGGAAGGAGAGGGCCTGCTAATGGGGATGGACTTGTTTCCCCAGGGATTGCGTAATGAAATGGTTTGGAACTAGATACTGGTGATGGTTGTACAATTTTGTGTATGTACTAAAAACTACTGAATTTTATACTCTGAAAAGGGTTCATATTTTGGCATGTGAACAGTGATTTTAAAATCGCTATATTTAAGAGATAAGCATTATAACCTATATGCCTGATTGAAATGGGTCTGTCTTCTATGTTAGGCAGACCCGACGGCCTACATTTTGCCAAAATGAGTTTCTTTACTTGCCACCTGTAAAACGTTAAATTGATCTGTATGTCCTGGAACATTTGCCACTTTTGTTTGTCAGTTTTCCATTCCCTTTGATTTTTTTTTTCTTATATAATTTTTTTTGATCCCTTCAATTTTCTAAACCAGCTTTTTGCTAGCTTCTCATTCAAGTAAGGCTCTAAAAGTTGATGATTTAAGTCACTGCTGAAGAAAACTTTGGGCAGAGAGACACGTATTGAAGGATTTTTACCGTTATCTATGAACTGAGCCATTCAACCTCATCTGCAAGCCTCTTAAATTAGATAATATGTTCTCGACATAACAGTCATTAAAAGCTACCCCTCCAAACTCAGGAGTCATTCTTGACATTAATCGCATGAAACCATTTTTTTTTTTTTTCAAACTTTTAACTTTTTCTTTTGTCCTGGGGTAGAGCTGATTTATCGGTGTTGTGATAGTTTCAGTGAAGGGACTCAGCCATGCGTACAGGCATCCGTTCTCCCCTCAGCCCCCGCCCATCCAGGCTGGCGCCTGACACTGAGCACAGTTCCATGTGCTGTACAATACATCCTCGTTAGTTATCCATTTAAAATACAGCAGTGTGTGCATGGCCTTCCAGAGTGCCTGACTGTCTTCCCCATGGCAACCATAAGTTCTTTACATGAAACCATTTTTAATTCTTTATGTAGGTGGCAATTTTATGTCAGTTCCTCAGAGAGATTGACTACAAAACAGCCTTTAAGTCACTGCAGGAACAAAACAGGTATGAATGGTTTTTAAAATAAAAATAAAGTTGGAATTCTGTGCTTAAGAAAGACGAAGTAACTAAATTCTGTTTTTCAGTCATGATGCTATGGACTCCTACTATGACTACATATGGGATGTTACCATTTTGGAATATTTGACTTGTATCCTTTCATTAACATATGTGTGTGTTACTAGAATAGTCCATTTTCTGTAAAGAAGTATTTAATATTGTCTGTCTTCTAAATAAAAAACGAAGAACAGACCAGAGTTGAGAAACTATGATGATATTTAATACTATCACATTTATTATTCTTAACCGATTCATTTAGATCTTCATCATAAAAGAGGAGAAACAGATAAAAGACAAATTGCAGTAAGTTATTTTATGCCTTGATTTTTCAATGAAATACTGAATTTCCCTAATAGCAAACTTTTTTGTCTCATATGCCAGAGTCCTTACAAAGACCTGCAAGGCCAGGAGTGACTTGACCTCTGTCTGTTTATTTCATTCCCTTTTGCTAACTTCTGCTATGCCAGTACCCCTCCTGTTCTTTGATTCACCAGCGAAGTACCTGTAGAATTTCTTGTTTGAGGAACATACTTTTAACTTCCTTCAGGTCTCTCCTTAAATGTCACCTTCTTAGAAATCATTACTTTTCTGTTGTTGATCAGTCACTAAGCTGTGTCTGGCTCTTTGTAACCCTGTGGACTGAAGAATGCCAGGCTCTTCTGTCCTTCATTATCTCCTGGAGTTTGCTCAGATTCTTGTCCATTGAGTCAGTGATGCCATCCAACTGTCTTATCCTCTGCTGTCTTCTCCTTTAGCCTTCAGTCTTTCCCAGCATCTGGGTCTTTTCCAATGAGTCAGCTCTTTGCATCAGATGGCCAGGGTATTGGAGCTTCATCTTCAGCATCAGTCCTTCCAATGAATATTCATTCAGGGTTGATTTCCTTTGAGATTGACTGGTTTGATCTCCTTGCAACCCAAGGAACTCTCAAGAGCCTTCTCCAGCACCCCTGATTGAAAGCATCCATCCATTCTTTGGTGCTCAGCCTTCTTTATGGTTCAGCTCAGATCTATATATGACTATTGACTTAGCTTCGACTATACAGACCTTTGTCGGCAAAGTAATGTCTCTGGTTTTTAATGTGTTGTCTAGGTTTGTCATAGCTTTTCTTCCAAGAAGCACGCATATTTTCATTTCTTGGGTGCAGTCACCATCCACACTGATTCTGGAGCCCAAGAAAATGAAATGTCACTGCGTCCACATTTCCCCCTTCTATTTGCCGTGAACTGATGGGACTAGATGTTATGATCATAGTTTTTAAATGTTTTTTTTGTTTGTTTAAATTTTGACCTCTTTTATTGGTCTTTTATTTGTTTATTTTTCATCCATCTTTATTCTTTGGCCTGGGTGGGCCTCCCATTGCAGGGGCCTCTCTCGTTGCAAAGCACTGACTCTGGGTGCATGCGCCCCAGAGCGCTGGCTCATAATTGGATACACGGGTCCAGCCACTCTGCGGCACGTGGGATCTTCCCAGGCCAGGGATTGAACTGGTGCCCCTTGTACTGCAAGGCTGACTCCTTACCCACTGGACCATCAGGGAAGCCCTAAATGTTAAGTTTTAAGCCAGCTTCTTCACTCTTCTCTCTTACCCTCATCAAGAGGCTGTTTAGTTCCTGTTCACTTTCTGTCATTAGAATGGTATGTGCATATCTGAGGTTGTTGATATTTTGAAGCTTTGTCCTTGGACTAAATTGTATGACCATTATTTAGAGGAGGCAGAATGACAACAGCATCTTAAAAAAAGAGAGGGAGAGAAAGGAAAGAGTATGTGATGCCAATTCCACTTTATTGGAAGCTGCTCATTCTTCTGTTTCCAACTTAACCAGGGTTGGAAGGTAATGCTGAAATTTCCTAGTTCCCTAATGGGATTTCCAGACTGTTTCTATGTGTATCATTTTTTAAGCCCCTTTACCTTCGAAGCTTAAACCCATCTCCTTACTAGCTCATCTGAACACCTTCCTGATTGTTCTGTACATGCATCAGAAGATGCCTGATCAACTTACCCAGCTCCCCAGCATTCCAGGTTCCATTGTCACCTTTACTCTTCATCAGCCACCTGTACCCATAGCCAGGCCTTTTGTCAGAATTGCTCTACATAAGATCTCTCTGCCAGTAATGTCTTTCTTGCTTCTTGGCTTTCATATTTCTCATGATGAGTGAGATGTTCAAGCTAATGGCCAACTATTCTCCAGTCTGTCAGCCCTTTCCCAACCTCCCTTCCTTCCCTACTGGCCTGGAGTACAGCAAATACTAGCTCGTGTATTCCCATGGCCTGCAACCTTAGCTGGCCCCTCCTTTCTTTTGCCTACCTGCCAGTGATCAGTGGTCTGCATTCTTTTTTAGGGAATAGTTTAGACTTTTGCCCTATTAATCTGTCTCCTTTTTCCATTTTCAATAACTTTCTTGCGTTTGGAGTAGATAAGAAAAAACAAACTGTAGCCTGTGAAAGTTACAGTCTTGGGAGTTGTGGCCCTGTGAGTGCCACCTTCAGATTCCTGTTTCAGATCTGTCTTCCACCTCTAAAATAATCACCAGCTGTACTCATCGTTGAGTTGACTCTTTTAGTCAGTAAGAGTGTATGCTACTCCTTGATGAAGCCAAGTTTTTATGGTCTTGGTTCTATCCTTTCTGATCCTGTCCCTTTCGGTTAGTTGCTGCTGCTGCTTAGTCACTTCAGTTGTGTCTGACTCTGTATGGACTGCGGCCTGTTAGGCTTCTCTGTCCATGGAATTCTTCAGGCAAGAGCACTAGAGTGGGTTGCCGTGCCCTCCTCCAGGGTATCTTCCCAACCCAGGGATTGAACTTGGGTCTTCTGCATTGTAGTCAGATTCTTCACCACTGAGCCACCAGGGAAGCTATATATATATATATATTTGCAACCCCAAGGACGGTAGCTCGCCAGGCTTCTCTGTCCATGGGATTTTCCAGGCAAGAATACTGGAGTGGGTTTCCATTTCCTTCTCTTTCAACTGGTTTTCTCTTCTCTTGTTACCTGTTGCATCCTTAATAAAAATTTGTTGACTGTGCCTCCCCCTCTTTCTGTCCTTCCTCTGCATAGTTTTCTGAAGCTCTTTGACTCAGCACAATTAGATTTCTCCCATCCCCAGTATTCTCCAGGATCACTAAATGCCAGAAGCAGTGAATACTTTTCAGTCTTTATCCTGTTTACAGCTCCTTCCTTCTTGAAATTATTTACTCCTTTGCCTTCTTCAACCTCATTTTGACTCAGTTCTTCTGACTCTTCTGCCTTTTTTTCTTTGTGGATATTTCCCACTGTCTACCGTGAAACTTAGTTTTCTCAAGAAGTTATTAGTCCTCTGGTATTTCCTGATTGCTCTTCCTTCTCCCTAGCTGACCTCATCCATTTATAGTTTTGACCACTACCCACTTAGGGTGTGTTATTTCTCTCACATATCTAGCTCCTATTCCAGTTTCTTTTCAAAATTTTTATTGGGATATAGTTGCTTCATTGTGTTAGTTTCTACTGTACAGCAGAGTGAATCAGTTATATGTATACTCCCTTTTTTAGACTTCCTTTCCATTTAGGTCACTAGAATACAGAGTAGTTTTCTTGCTATTCAGTAGGTTCTCATTACTTTTTTGTGTGTAATACATAGCAGTATATATGTCAATCCCAGTCTCCAAATTCATCCCCTCTGCCTGTCTGTTATCCGTAAATTTGTTCTCTATCCAATTCCTGTCTTATACCTTGGAGTCTTATAGCCAGTTGTCTTCAGGATAGTTTGATATAACTCTAGTTATATCCCACTACTAGGATTTTTTCACATGCATGCTTTCATATTGAAATGGCATTATCAACAAGTCCTCCTACCCACTAACCTGATACCATTTCTGAATATTCTTAGCTTCCTTCAGGCAACCTTTTAGAATAGGCTTTGTTGTTTTGAAAAATGTAGAACTTCTCTAAAGGTAATTTTTTAAAAAAATTTTGACCTCTTTTATTGGTCATTCGTTTATTTTATTTTCATCTATCTTAATTCTTTGGCCTGTGTGGGCCTCCCCATGTGGCCCCTCTTGTTGCAGAGCACCAGCTCTGAGCACATGCGCTCCAGAGCATTGGCCCGTAATTGGATACACCGGACCAGTCAGTCCATGGCATAGGGGATCCTCCTGTGCCAGGGATCGAACTGGTGCCCCTTGCATTGCAAGGCGGAGTCTTTACCCACTGGACCACTAGGGAGAACCCTCTTTAAAGGTAATTTTAAGGTCCTAAAACATGTTCTCACAAAACACTCCAAGTCAGAATAGTACTTTGGGTTTTTAACAGGCTCAAGTAATCATGCTAATCATGAAAGAGATGGGTCACTATGTATAGTGCTGAGCAACTAGCTATTTATTTTTTTTACATATATAAAAAGTGAAGACTAGAACAGGAATTTTGATTTTTGAATTACTTTTAGGATCTCTAGTAAAAATATGATTACATGCTGAGTTTATTTAGTGATTTTTGTCCCTATTTTTCTCTCACATATCTAGCTCCTATTCCAGTTTCTTTTCAAAATTTTTATTGGGATATAGTTGCTTCATTGTGTTAGTTTCTACTGTACAGCAGAGTGAATCAGTTATATGTATACTCCCTTTTTTAGACTTCCTTTCCATTTAGGTCACTAGAATACAGAGTAGTTTTCTTGCTATTCAGTAGGTTCTCATTACTTTTTTGTGTGTAATACATAGCAGTATATATGTCAATCCCAGTCTCCAAATTCATCCCCTCTGCCTGTCTGTTATCCGTAAATTTGTTCTCTATCCAATTCCTGTCTTATACCTTGGAGTCTTATAGCCAGTTGTCTTCAGGATAGTTTGATATAACTCTAGTTATATCCCACTACTAGGATTTTTTCACATGCATGCTTTCATATTGAAATGGCATTATCAACAAGTCCTCCTACCCACTAACCTGATACCATTTCTGAATATTCTTAGCTTCCTTCAGGCAACCTTTTAGAATAGGCTTTGTTGTTTTGAAAAATGTAGAACTTCTCTAAAGGTAATTTTTTAAAAAAATTTTGACCTCTTTTATTGGTCATTCGTTTATTTTATTTTCATCTATCTTAATTCTTTGGCCTGTGTGGGCCTCCCATCGCGGTGGCCCCCTCTTGTTGCAGAGCACCAGCTCTGAGCACATGCGCTCCAGAGCATTGGCCCGTAATTGGATACACCGGACCAGTCAGTCCATGGCATAGGGGATCCTCCTGTGCCAGGGATCGAACTGGTGCCCCTTGCATTGCAAGGCGGAGTCTTTACCCACTGGACCACTAGGGAGAACCCTCTTTAAAGGTAATTTTAAGGTCCTAAAACATGTTCTCACAAAACACTCCAAGTCAGAATAGTACTTTGGGTTTTTAACAGGCTCAAGTAATCATGCTAATCATGAAAGAGATGGGTCACTATGTATAGTGCTGAGCAACTAGCTATTTTTTTTTTTTTTTACATATATAAAAAAGTGAAGACTAGAACAGGAATTTTGATTTTTTGAATTACTTTTTAGGATCTCTAGTAAAAATATGATTACATGCTGAGTTTATTTAGTGATTTTTTTTTTTAGTCAAATAAACTTATAAGAATTTACTTAATATTCAGAAGATAATTCCACAAACTATGGTAATTGCTCTTTTTCCTTGAGTGCTTCCAGTCAGTCTTTATATTAATTTTTTCTATACCTCTTAGCGGCTACAGTTAGAGGTTCAGTTTTTGTTAGCAAGTAGGTAGTTTCATATTATCTAAAACTTTGTTCTTGACCAGACCTCTAATAACTAACATCACTTTTCTGTTTTGGAAGATCAAAGCCATTGGCCAGACAGAACTGAACGCAAGCAACCCAGAAGAAGTGCTACAGCTGGCAGCGCAGAGAAGGAAAAAAAAGTTTCTCCAAGCAATGGCAAAACTTTACTTTTAAGCAGTTAGTTACAATTTTTTAACTTTTATTTTTTAAACAATGGGCTAAAAATAAACAGTATTAAAAGATTACATTTATATAATACATATGTACATATTTAGTGGCGTTTTCTTTTCAGACAGAATACTGAAACATTAGTTTAAAAATGAAAACTATACAGAAGACTTCATACCATAACAATAGCTTAAATTTATAATTTCTTCAAAGGAAGAAGAGGATTCACATGTTCAATAACAGTAAACTAGTAACCTAGATTTTTCTAATCAAATCTACTTTTGAGGCTGAAATCCATTTTTAAAAAAACTAGGATATTTATGTAGAAGTAGCTATATACAGCAAGTTCTTATGTCAAGGTTTTGTTGCTTTTTTTTAAAAATAAATAGATTTCTAGGCGTCAGTATATATTTACTGCTTTTTTGCCTTAAGAAAATAGAAGTTTAGGTCAAGTGTTAAGCTTTATCACTTTGACACTGTCCATAACTCATAATGTAGGAATTTAAAAAGGACCTTAGCAGTTTCACAAACATAAATAAAACTTTAGTCATACTAAATTAAGATAACCCTAAAGATTTTTTTGAGAGTAATAAAGTGACTTTTTCATATAAATAGTTTGAAAGGGTACTTAAGTTTTTTGCCCAAATTGTGATGTACAGAATTTATTATAAAGCAACCTATATGTCAAAGCCCCAAGTAGGAGACACTGCATTCATCTTGTTTGTAATTTCTTTGGTATTCCCACTGTTTAGAGTACAGTTTAAACACCATATTCATCTAAGATTTACTTGTTAAAAATGTTATGGAAAGGTAAGTAATAGTCAAACAGATTACAGTTCACCATTTTTTAAAAATTCAAGTTTTATAATAGCTTGCTTGCTACAGCAGCTAGAGATAAATTAGTCACCTTATTACAAAACTAAACCTTTGTAAACAAGTTTAAATTTTATTTTCAAGGACCAAATTGCACTAGTTAAGTTTATAAATTTTGAGAATCTAAAAACTAGATTCAAAGTACTGTATCATTTAATATACCCTTTAAGGTAGCAGTTATCTAGTTAAAAACTCCAATGATGAAATCCCTAGTTTGTAAAGATAAACAGACTAACACTGGGTCAAAAAAAATTGTCAGGGCATAAACTGTGGCTGGCTTCTATCCAGCCAGTAATGGGAATGAAGTCACCATTGTAAACAGTACTGCTGTTTCTTTAAACAGCTAACATGGGAATTAAATAAATTTCCTTCTTAATGCCAATTTTACGTGGTTTTTAAAATCAAAGAATGGCAGTGAAACTTAGGAATTAGCGGGACAATCTTCCTGTAAAACTTAAGTAGTTAAGTTCCAGGAAATGCTACGTAGCACTTTATCAGTTCCAACTTGTGTGCTCAGTTAACTTCCTTAGTGTTTTCCTGGTGGTTTTTCAGTGCTCTTCGGTGGTGTCATAATGCCTCCGTTGCACACTGGTGACAACTGTCCCTCCTTTCTGAAGGTGTTTACATAATTTACTTCATCCTATTCATGTGAAGAAATCACGCAGAGATTATCAGCTAAGATAAAGCACTGATATGGTAAAACAAAGTCAAATCTGACTCTTAGGCTTACTATAATGGTCTCTGTATGTCTTTGTAACTGACTAGTCATATTCTAGAGGTTCAATTTGTATTTTTTAACTGTTACCTGGTATACTGGCATTAATCTTGAGACACTTAACAAATCTTGCTTTGGCTTCAAAGTTATTTTATTAGCTTTTCTATATTTGAAATCATTGTCCTTATTGGAACTTTCTATCCCCTTACTATCTTATATAACTGCCTGAAGGATTATTCCATTAGTATCCTTGCTGTCAGTTTCAGTGCCTTATCAAATAGACCCAAAACTCCAAGAAACATACCAGCATGGCCAGATAATTTGTATGTGTCTGTATATTGTGTCTGTCTTCCATAGAAATCTTCTTAAAAATTTTCAGCTTCGCTGGGCTAGTACTTTTTACTACACTGACGAAAGGCACCATCCAGTCTACACATTCAGAAATGTTGTCCCATTCCAACCCTATATAAAGAAAAGTTAGGAAAATGCACATAACCATTAGACAAATACATATATTTCTGTTATGTCAGAAATGATTACTGCATTCTTAATCATGTTAAGTTTATAAATTTTGAGAATCTAAAAACTAGATTCAAAGTACTGTATCATTTAATATACCCTTTAAGGTAGCAGTTATCTAGTTAAAAACTCCAATGATGAAATCCCTAGTTTGTAAAGATAAACAGACTAACACTGGGTCAAAAAAAATTGTCAGGGCATAAACTGTGGCTGGCTTCTATCCAGCCAGTAATGGGAATGAAGTCACCATTGTAAACAGTACTGCTGTTTCTTTAAACAGCTAACATGGGAATTAAATAAATTTCCTTCTTAATGCCAATTTTACGTGGTTTTTAAAATCAAAGAATGGCAGTGAAACTTAGGAATTAGCGGGACAATCTTCCTGTAAAACTTAAGTAGTTAAGTTCCAGGAAATGCTACGTAGCACTTTATCAGTTCCAACTTGTGTGCTCAGTTAACTTCCTTAGTGTTTTCCTGGTGGTTTTTCAGTGCTCTTCGGTGGTGTCATAATGCCTCCGTTGCACACTGGTGACAACTGTCCCTCCTTTCTGAAGGTGTTTACATAATTTACTTCATCCTATTCATGTGAAGAAATCACGCAGAGATTATCAGCTAAGATAAAGCACTGATATGGTAAAACAAAGTCAAATCTGACTCTTAGGCTTACTATAATGGTCTCTGTATGTCTTTGTAACTGACTAGTCATATTCTAGAGGTTCAATTTGTATTTTTTAACTGTTACCTGGTATACTGGCATTAATCTTGAGACACTTAACAAATCTTGCTTTGGCTTCAAAGTTATTTTATTAGCTTTTCTATATTTGAAATCATTGTCCTTATTGGAACTTTCTATCCCCTTACTATCTTATATAACTGCCTGAAGGATTATTCCATTAGTATCCTTGCTGTCAGTTTCAGTGCCTTATCAAATAGACCCAAAAACTCCAAGAAACATACCAGCATGGCCAGATAATTTGTATGTGTCTGTATATTGTGTCTGTCTTCCATAGAAATCTTCTTAAAAATTTTCAGCTTCGCTGGGCTAGTACTTTTTACTACACTGACGAAAGGCACCATCCAGTCTACACATTCAGAAATGTTGTCCCATTCCAACCCTATATAAAGAAAAGTTAGGAAAATGCACATAACCATTAGAAAAATACATATATTTCTGTTATGTCAGAAACATGATTACTGCATTTGCTTATGCTTCAGAATTTAAAGATAGTTAATTTAAAACATGTAAAACGGAAACCAAAACAAGCACATAAATACAAATCAACAATTTTAGCAAGTTAAAACAGATTATCACTCTCCAACTATTTGTAATGTGACTGTTTTGAGGGAGAAAAAAGGTTTAGAGCTTTTCAGCCAGTACCAGCTACAAAGGAAATTGAAATTGTTAAAACCCAAAAACTTAATGCAGAGCTATAATCAAACTGACTAACCTCAAATGGATTTAAATTCCATTTGACCTTATTATTATAAATTTTTTTTCTTTTTTTTTTTTTTTTTTTTTTTTTTTTTTAATTTTTTTTTTTTTTTTTGGGGGGGGGGGGGGGGGGGGGGGGGAGCAGGTGGGCTACTTCTATTGGTCTTTCATTTGTCTATTTTCATCCATCTTTGTTCTTTGGCCCATGTGGGCCTCCCATCACAGTGGCCTCTGTTGTCGCAGAGTACCGATTCTGGGCGCATGCGCTCCAGAGCTCCGGCTCAGTGATTGGACACATCAGTCCAGCCACTCCGTGGCACGTGGGATCTTCCCAGGCCAGGGATCGAACCGGCGCTCCTCGCACTGCAAAGCGGTGTCTTTACCCACTGGACCACCAGGGAAGCCCTATTATAAATTTTTAATACTGATTTATTTGGCTGCGCCAGGTCTTAGTTGTGGCATGTGGGGATCTAGTTCCCTGAACAGGGATGAACCTGGGCTCCCTGCATCAGAAATGTGAAGTATTAGCCACTGGACCACGAGGGAAGCCCCAACCTATTTGTGGATATACATTGGATTAGAAATGACTTCTAAGAGAAAGAAAGATAGTTGCTAAACTGCTTTTTTCCGTTAAAATTTTAAATTCTTGTTTAGCAGGAGTCTAAGTTCATAAATAGAGGTTATTTATGAGTTGTTATTAGAGAACAAAATACACTGTCTTACCTGAGGCTTTCTTAACCACTTCGATAGAGGTAAAATGGCACAAGGCAGCAGCAGCCAGTATTCTGTACTGGAACTCTAATGAATCGATGGCTAAAATACACAGATCTAAAAGCTAACAGAGGAAAGAGTGTAAAAATATAGGAGAATGAGGACTACATGTCATCAGTCAGCTAACATTTCACAATGCTTACTGATATGGACCACGTGCCCAGAACTGCTTAAACTACAGGGATCCAAAGAAAAATAAACTGCCACCATGAAGAAGTCCAGTCTTGTTAAAGGGAGCTGCTAGAGAGTTATGGCCTAGAAAGGGTCTTTAAGAAGTCAGAACTTCATAGTTCGGACTGATTACTGAAACTACTGCTAGAGTTTATTTAAATCATGTTCTAAATAGATAAGAGGCAGTATAACCAGGCAGTAAGAGATCCGGGCAACCAGTAATAAAGCTGTGTAAACGGGTTAGATTTCACAGGTCTGAAGTGACACCTGACCAGGAGAGTAAAACTTACTTTGTCCCCATTGGTCCAGAAGATAAATATAAGTACAGGAGTCAGAGTGAATTTTTATTATTATATACCTCTAAAAACTTTCTACATTGTTTATCAGCTTATCAAAGGTTTTCCCTATCAAAAGGGTATAGCTGCCTATGATAATCTGGGATGGTAGGAATTCTGATGAGAAAAATTAATATGACTTTATTAGAAAGTTCTACAAAGTGAACCATTTCTAATATATTTACTGGTTCCAGTTTTAGTGAGTTCACTAGATTTCAAACACAAGTTGAACTTCAACCTAGGAAACTTCAAACCTATCCAGAGTATCACAGCAACTTCAGTTCCCACCTGTAGGATTTTCCATGTGAAAGGATATGCAGGATGTGAAAATTTAAGTGTCCTTCACTTAAGTGTGGCAGTTCCAGCAGCCTTAAGATTCCCCTTATGAGAGTCAGGAAAGAACGACGCCCTCCTTCTGTCGTTACTTTCTTAGGATATTTGTTACATACTGGCCTAGGAAAGTTTAGACTTAAATTTTTAAATAATGTTGTAAACAAATTTGGTGATTTTAATTCTAACACATAAAATCGGTTCTACAATACGTATTCAAATATCGGAGAGTAAGATAATTACTCTGGAATAGTTTCATACCACTGTAAAAACTAAAAGAACTGGCTGAAAGATTCCTTTTCCTGTGTTATATCTTAAAGAGGTATTTAACTGTCTACCTCATACTCCTCGTGAAAAGTGCTCATAATATATTTATTTATTTATTTTGCTCATAATATATTTAAACTCAAGTTTAAAAACTGTTTTCTAAAATTTTCAGTAAGCAATGTAACTATTGGGACAGAATTTTATGCATCAGGAGTTTTGTTCTAGTCAATTCAGAAGTAAATTTAATTCAGTATGCTATTATTTGGTTGTACAGCCATTTAATGCTATAAATACAGTAAACAGAATCTATAATTAATAACATTAGCATATATTCAATAAAAACATCAATACCTGAGCTATTTGAATAAACTTTTCCTGAGAATATTGAGGTAGAAGAACTTTAGGAGCATCTTTAAGAGCATCAACTTGGAGGAAAAGATTTAGCCAGGAGATGACTGTTACAGGACAGAGTTCCCATTTTAAAGCCTGTTAATAAAATTAAAATGCCTGTTAATAAGTGTAGGTATATATGCCAAATTATATAGCTACTTCCTTAAGTAGTTACTTAAGAAACTTTGTGTTTTAGGCTTAGTTCTTCCTATTTTAATAAAAATATTTATAGATATCTCATAATCTATAGTGGTTTGTGTTCTATTATTGATATGGACCTCTTTATTATACTCTAGTTATCTTTATTTACAAAGTTCATTGGGCCTGTTTTTTATTCCTACTTTTCTCATTTCCTGCAGTCCCTCATCTTCCAAAAGTGTTCTCTACTTTACCAAAACTGCCCTATTCGATGACCCCACAGCTAATTCTGTTCAGCTCTTCCAAGAACTGATTCTAAACTTTTTCTGGGATCTCCAGTGGCTTCTGTTCAAAATGTAAAAGTTAAAAAAAGACAAATCCTACTTTATGATACCTTTCCCTCCATGAAGCCCCAGGACTTGACTTTATAAGAAGTCTAAAATAGAACAGTCTTAATGCCTGTAGGACCACCCAGAGAATTCCAACTTCTCTTTATATATCCTTCTTATATTGTACTTTGGGTTTCTCAGATGGCATTGGTGATAAAGAGTCAGCCTCCCAGTGCAGGAGACATAAGAGACACAGGTTAGATCCCTGGGCTGGGAAGATCCCCTGGAGGAGGGCATGGCAACCCACTCCAGTATTCTTGCCTGGAGGATGCCATGGACAGAGGAGCCTAGTGGGCTACAGTCCATGGGGTCACAAAGAGTTGGACACAAATGAAGTGACACAGCATGCATGCATACTGCAAGTCTGAATCTGGATAATTTTATTATTAGAACATATCAGAACTATTACTAGATATAACAGCCGCTAATGGAAAAAAGAGCTGAAAAAAAAATATGTATAGCTGAATCACCGTTGCTATATACCTAAAACTTGACACAACACTGGAAATCAACTATACTTCAATAATTAAAAAAAAACTATACTTCAGTAATACCATCATGCCAATAAGATTGCATTCTAACAGAGCTATAAATCTGAATGTTTATAAATATAACAAATTTATAATTTACATTATAATGCATATAGTTTCTAGATAACTTGTCAATGAAAGTCATATTGTGTTTTCCTGTATGCCCTATTATAAAGCCATGATGTTCAGATTTCATAACATACTTTCTAATAGTTAACATTCACCCTTTTAATCTCTAATTCAAGGCCCAATTAAACACCTTCATGTTTCTCTCCTCTACCCTTCTATTAATAGCCCATTGCATAGATAGAAGAAAAAAGGCAGTGAAATTCTTCTCATTCTCTATCTGCTGGAAGAAGTGGAAAATCAGAACTAAGACTTGAGAATCATTGTTGAGATTCATATAGTACACAGCTGTGCTAATAACTCCTGTAAGTTTTGAAAGTGGTGTTAAAACACTTTTACATTAAGAAATAATATTTTCAACAAAGGAAAATGGAAATATGCAGAAAAATAAGAGTTTACAGGTTAAGCAAAGTCTCTTCCCATCTTAAAACTGGATCCTAATACTAAAACCTCTGTTTTGACTATTTACATTGTAGTCTTTGAGACTTAGTAATCTATGGAGTTACTAAACTGCCGCTAGGAATAATAAAGATATTATTACCTTTAAAATAGCAAGTTCCATCCTTAAGATATCCTCTTCACTGCAAGCACCATCAGTGACATAAGCAAACTCTTGGAGTTTAGGAGCATAGATTTCCTTTAAAATGGATTTAATTAATATCAAGCACAGTAGAGGCTGAGACTAAGACAAAAGCATATACAAACCACATCTAGGTTTTATTTTTAAAGGACTGCTTCACAAAATGATTATAAACCTTTGCAAAACTATGATCAAACATTCAAATGGGTGACACAGCATGCATGCATACTGCAAGTCTGAATCTGGATAATTTTATTATTAGAACATATCAGAACTATTACTAGATATAACAGCCGCTAATGGAAAAAAGAGCTGAAAAAAAAATATGTATAGCTGAATCACCGTTGCTATATACCTAAAACTTGACACAACACTGGAAATCAACTATACTTCAATTTAAAAAACATACTACAGTAATACCATCATGCCAATAAGATTGCATTCTAACAGAGCTATAAATCTGAATGTTTATAAATATAACAAATTTATAATTTACATTATAATGCATATAGTTTCTAGATAACTTGTCAATGAAAGTCATATTGTGTTTTCCTGTATGCCCTATTATAAAGCCATGATGTTCAGATTTCATAACATACTTTCTAATAGTTAACATTCACCCTTTTAATCTCTAATTCAAGGCCCAATTAAACACCTTCATGTTTCTCTCCTCTACCCTTCTATTAATAGCCCATTGCATAGATAGAAGAAAAAAGGCAGTGAAATTCTTCTCATTCTCTATCTGCTGGAAGAAGTGGAAAATCAGAACTAAGACTTGAGAATCATTGTTGAGATTCATATAGTACACAGCTGTGCTAATAACTCCTGTAAGTTTTGAAAGTGGTGTTAAAACACTTTTACATTAAGAAATAATATTTTCAACAAAGGAAAATGGAAATATGCAGAAAAATAAGAGTTTACAGGTTAAGCAAAGTCTCTTCCCATCTTAAAACTGGATCCTAATACTAAAACCTCTGTTTTGACTATTTACATTGTAGTCTTTGAGACTTAGTAATCTATGGAGTTACTAAACTGCCGCTAGGAATAATAAAGATATTATTACCTTTAAAATAGCAAGTTCCATCCTTAAGATATCCTCTTCACTGCAAGCACCATCAGTGACATAAGCAAACTCTTGGAGTTTAGGAGCATAGATTTCCTTTAAAATGGATTTAATTAATATCAAGCACAGTAGAGGCTGAGACTAAGACAAAAGCATATACAAACCACATCTAGGTTTTATTTTTAAAGGACTGCTTCACAAAATGATTATAAACCTTTGCAAAATAATTCTATGATAGCTAAAGCAACCTTCCATTTAATGAGGTTTTCTCATATCTAGGTATCTAAATTAGCCAACTATATTGATTGAAACACTTTTATAGGACTAATTTAAAATCTTAGTTAATAAACAATTACAGTATTTTAACCAGTGATTTCAGTGACTGGTTAAAACAAAAAGCCACGGGCTTCCCTGGTAGCTCAGTGGTAAAGAGTTCGCCTGCCAATGCAGGAGACATGAGTTCGATCACTGATCCAGGAAGATCCTACATGCTGCAGAGCAACTAAGCTCTTGAGCCACAACTGTTGAGCCTGTGCTCTAGTGCCTTGGAGCCGCAACTACTGAGCCCATGTACCGCAACTACGGAAGCCCGTGTGCCCTAGAGCCTGAGTTCTACTATAAGAGAAGTCACCACAACAAGAAGCCTGCTCACCTCCACCAGAGAGTAGCCCCCACTCCCTGCAACTAGAGAAGAGCCTGCAGCAGCAGTAAAAACCCAGACTAGCCAAAAATCAATAGATAAATAAACCCCAAAAAGCTGAACTTGTTTTAGGATTGCCTAGTATATTAGACCAAACAAGATACTCAACAAATAAAGTCTCAACACTTAAGATGTTAACTTTACCCCAGTACAAAAGTATGGTTAGTCAAACAATTTGTGTAGTTTGGTTGATGACAGATCTGTCTTAATATTTCAGAGAGCAACAACTAGAATGATCAGAGGAGTAGAAGAGATGCCTGCCACAGATGAGAACACGCTAAAGATCAAGATTCAGTCTAGTAAAATATTTGAAATCACACAGTATGATTTCAGGTTAAGGATATACTGAACACAAACGTATTCATCAAATCTGGCAGAATTTGGGGATGGCCCGTAAAGCTGAAAAGACAAAATGTGGAAGAAAAAGACACTTAAGGAAATTAATGCACGATTCACAGTCCCTCTCATAGTCTCAAAACTACTCAGGCTTCAAAAACATTGGATGAAGTTACTAATGATCAGTGTCAAATTCAAGAAAAGTAGACTGAGATTGCATGAAAAAAGATCTCAGGCAAGAAAGGTTATTTCCTTCTATTCTGGCACCATCATCATATATAGAAATATTAGGCTGGTTATAGACAATTATTCTAGCCCAACAGAGCATTTATTGCATTAGATTGGTTAGTTAGGTTTCAAAGACCATTCTATTGAATCCAACTGCCATAACTTGGTACATGGAGACAGCATTGGTGGTTTTGTTTGGCACAGTGAACCATGGATCATTTCACTGAGACAGGAGTTCCAGAATCAAACTGGAGACTTATTTATTATAAGAGTTTGGGGTAAATATATTATGGATAAACTTTGAGAGCTTACCTCAAGTTTGGAAGCAATGAATAATGAGGTAATTCCAATCAGTTGAAGCATATTTTTATTTATATCCTTTTGTGTCAACATAAATCTATCAAAAAAATCTTGTGCAAGATAGAATGTTTCCCTATGAAGTGTGTAGACCTCACATACCTAGAGAAGAATCCAAACATTTAAATATTATTCCATTAATTTTTCCAAATAACAAAGTTCCTCTTAACATGCCAGACTTCACAACACTTTCTGAAGCCTAACTTTGCTTTTTAGGATACCAAAGTGAAAATCTGGGAAAAAATTAATATGTGTTAATAGGATAAATAAATCTACCACCATCCTCACTCACTCTTAATTATTTATAAGTTTTTTTCCACATGGCCTTAATGCATTTATTTCTCAGATATATTTTGCTGATTATGGATGAGAACTTTTTTCCTATTAACTTTCTAATATTTACTGATAAATGGGTTTTCATGATGCTTAGTTTGTTTTATAATTGTTCCAACTGATTCCCTTCATCATTATAGATGTACATTTAACTACAAAATGACAACTGTGTTCCTGTCACCTCATTTAAGAGTTAAAGAAGAAAACTGAATGGATAACATTGGTGACAGTCAAAACTTTTATCTTATTCCTTGTTTCTGACTGTAAAGGGAATTCACCTAATGTTTCACTTTAGTATTAATAGGTAGTATTTGTCATGTCCACAATAGGAAGCTTTTCATTCTCAAAAGAGCTTCATGAAGTAGGGAGGAAACAGAGGGATAGACATAAATGAGTTGCTTATTAACATTTAATGTGTTAAAGAAATCTATTCCTACTTTATTACACATTTTAAAATCAGGAATGTATATTGAATTTCAAAAAATATCTTATATCTATGATATATAATCTTGTGATTTTTCTACCTTAAAATACAGAGTTTCAAGTGTTGAATCATTTTTGCACTCCTAGACTGAAAAAAATATACTAAGACAAAGTGGAGGTTAATGCTCTGCTGGATTTAATTATATGCTGTTTGGTTTTAAATATATAATCATATATTTAAGGGTCAATAAGGATAAATTTGGATAGATAACCACGAAATAAAAATCAATGTAACAGGGCTTCCCTGGTGGTCCAGTGGGTAAGGACACCGCCTTGCAGTGCAGGGGCGCTGGTTTGATCCCTGGCCTGGGAAGATCCCACATGCCGCGGAGTGGCTGGCCTGATGTGTCCAATTACCGAGCCGGAGCTCTGGAGCGCATGCGCCCACAGCCAGTGCTCTGCCACAACAGAGGCCACCGCGATGGGAGGCCCACAGGAGCCAAAAGAACAAAGACAGATGAAAATAGATAAATGAAAGACCAATAGAAGTGACCTGCCCGTGCCCCTCCCTCCCCATCCCACCCCTCAAAAGATAAATAAATAAAATAAATGTTAAAAAAAAAATCAAAGGCTTCCCTGGTGGTCTAGTGGGTAAGGACACTGCCTTGCAGTGCAGGGGGCGCTGGTTCGATCCCTGGCCTGGGAAGGTCCCACGTGCCACGGAGCGGCTGGACCAACGTGTCCAATTACCAAGCCGGAGCTCTTGAGTACATGCGCCCAGAGCCGGTGCTCTGCGACAACAGAGGCCACCGCGATGGGAGGCCCACACAGGCCAAGGAACAAAGATGGATGAAAATAGACAAATGAAAGACCAATAGAAGTGGCCCGCCTGCTCCCCTCCCTCCCCACCCCACCCACCTCCAAAATAAATAAATAAATCTTTAAAAAAAAAATCAATTTAACATAAAAAGGGAAAGTAAAACCAACATAATTATGTTGCATTCATGATCACTAGAAAGTCAGAAAAATTCAGAATTCAACTACAGTCTTGTACACACGATTGAAATATAATCTTCAAGAATAAGAAATAAGATGACCTGACTCAAAGGGACAACATTCTGTATTCCTAAGAAACTTCTCTGATAGCTTCTGAGATCTATTCTGCCACGTGGTATTTCCTCCTTAATCTTCGTCTCTATATTAAAGACAGGGAAATTACAGGGCAAGTATCCAAGGACTATGGGAGAATCAGCTTGTTATCAATACAGGTAATCATTTTCTCAATAATAATTTGAGATTCTTTCAGAATTATTATCAGGATACAGGCCTAAATGAGAGCAGACATTCTGGGTTTGATCCCTGGTCAGGGAACTAGATCCTGCATGCTGCAACTAAGAGTTCACAGGCTGCAACTAAAGATCTATATGCCGCAACTAAGACCTGGTACAGTCAAATAAATTTAAAAAAGCAAAAAAAAAAAAAAAAGTCTCCTGCAGCAGGTAATATACCATGAGGGCACATGGAAAGCATATTATATCTAAATACTTTTCCATCATACAAAGAAAAAGAAAATTTGTACTGCTGGAACATACCTCTAAAAGCCAGTCTAGAAGTATTGACCTCATCTGTGGTTCCAACTCAGAATGGAGAACTTCAAAATGTTTATCGTGAACATATCTGCTCTCTTTTTTTAACATGTTTAGCCAGACATCTTGTGAACATCCCCAGCTATGGAAAGGGGGAAAATGCTTGTGTGATTTGCATAATACACAGCTACCTGTTTCACACAGAGTAAACCCTGAAACACTGAAATCCAACTTTTGAATTAAGAGTTTGGAAGGAAGCGCTCTTAAAGTAAATCAGGAAAAACTGCTACTTTTAGAGACCATTTCTTTAGCACAAAATTACGAAGCAAGAACTTGGACTATGATAATCTAAATTGACAGATTCCAAGAGTGCTTTCTAGTCCCCATTTATTTATAATTTACATGGCACCAATTTAAGATAACCATGTCTTCTCTAGAGCAACTCTAAACAAGCATTTAGGGCATATGATCCCAGTGGAGACAGTCTCAATCCCCTCCAAACAGATCGCCAGGACACTACAGTGGAGGAAAGGTGGGACAGAACAGAGAAGGGGAAAACTGGTGAGTTTAAACATTCAAGTCCATTAATTTGCTTATAAAAGCCAAATATTAATTACTATACTACACATTTTATATAAGCTGTATCTCTTAGTCATTCATTAACTAGAAAAAAGAAGTATAGACCTTAATAACTAACACTGGTAAGAAATTAAAGGAGCTGAGCTATCAAATGAAAATAGAGTGCATGTTAAAATACTTCCATCTTAACAAAATTAGGTAAATTATTTAAACTCAATTAAAAAGGTGATTCAGTTCTTCTGGTAAGGCTTATAGTCCTCAGCAAGCAAATGAAAGTAATGTTATAGTAATTATTATCAGGATACAGGCCTAAATGAGAGCAGACATTCTGGGTTTGATCCCTGGTCAGGGAACTAGATCCTGCATGCTGCAACTAAGAGTTCACAGGCTGCAACTAAAGATCTATATGCCGCAACTAAGACCTGGTACAGTCAAATAAATTTAAAAAAGCAAAAAAAAAAAAAAAAGTCTCCTGCAGCAGGTAATATACCATGAGGGCACATGGAAAGCATATTATATCTAAATACTTTTCCATCATACAAAGAAAAAGAAAATTTGTACTGCTGGAACATACCTCTAAAAGCCAGTCTAGAAGTATTGACCTCATCTGTGGTTCCAACTCAGAATGGAGAACTTCAAAATGTTTATCGTGAACATATCTGCTCTCTTTTTTTAACATGTTTAGCCAGACATCTTGTGAACATCCCCAGCTATGGAAAGGGGGAAAATGCTTGTGTGATTTGCATAATACACAGCTACCTGTTTCACACAGAGTAAACCCTGAAACACTGAAATCCAACTTTTGAATTAAGAGTTTGGAAGGAAGCGCTCTTAAAGTAAATCAGGAAAAACTGCTACTTTTAGAGACCATTTCTTTAGCACAAAATTACGAAGCAAGAACTTGGACTATGATAATCTAAATTGACAGATTCCAAGAGTGCTTTCTAGTCCCCATTTATTTATAATTTACATGGCACCAATTTAAGATAACCATGTCTTCTCTAGAGCAACTCTAAACAAGCATTTAGGGCATATGATCCCAGTGGAGACAGTCTCAATCCCCTCCAAACAGATCGCCAGGACACTACAGTGGAGGAAAGGTGGGACAGAACAGAGAAGGGGAAAACTGGTGAGTTTAAACATTCAAGTCCATTAATTTGCTTATAAAAGCCAAATATTAATTACTATACTACACATTTTATATAAGCTGTATCTCTTAGTCATTCATTAACTAGAAAAAAGAAGTATAGACCTTAATAACTAACACTGGTAAGAAATTAAAGGAGCTGAGCTATCAAATGAAAATAGAGTGCATGTTAAAATACTTCCATCTTAACAAAATTAGGTAAATTATTTAAACTCAATTAAAAAGGTGATTCAGTTCTTCTGGTAAGGCTTATAGTCCTCAGCAAGCAAATGAAAGTAATGTTATAGAATCAATGTTTTAAATACCTGTGTCATTTGCAGTAACACTACTGTCAGATAACATTTGCTTAAAGACTAGGTTTAAAAAAAAGCAGTTTTTACAAGTTTTTCTATCTTATAATGAATAGCACCATATATTACATCAGTAAACTTTGTGACATTAAATTACTTAAAATTTTCTTACCTTAAATCAGGTAAAGGTGAAGGATTAATAAAAAGATTTTTAAATCTGTAATTTGTAAATCTGGAGAAGTCACTTGTTTCTATTTCTTTGTGGGGTGTTTCAATGATAACGCAAGGACTGATTCCCCCAGATAATACAGGTGGCCAACAATTCTGTTATTAAAAAAGAAAAGGAATATATTTGTGCAATAGAGAACCAGCTTTTGTCTGAGATCTTTTGTAAATGAAAGCTAATACTTCAAAACAGTCTATAGGTTTCACCAAACACCATCCTTAGCTAACACCGCTGACAATCTAGTTAATTTAAACTGACATTCATATTTAATAAATTAGCCATATACTCGTATCAATATTCATAAAGAGGATGTTTTAGACAAGAATTACAATTCTGGAAAGATAAGACATTTGGTATTGAAGGAGAGGAGAAACAACAAAATGCATCTGTAGTCAAATACTAATCACTTTTAATATTACAAAATTCTCTCTCTATATTAAGCAGTACCATCCAAGACACCACCTCACCCTCTCCACTGGTTTAAGGCTTTAGAATACACAAAGGCAAAACCTTAAAAGTAGAAACAATTACTTAGAATATATAAAGGACCTTTTCACCAGTCAATGCTGGCTTTAAAGAGAACCACTGTTTCTGAGTGTTTTCTGTACAACTCATAGGAAGAACAGGTAGCAAAGGGCTGGGTGCCAGCCTGTCACCGACCTCACGTCCTATTTATGCCCTAGGAGAGCGATGAGGACCCTCCACTGTAGTCAGAGAGGGAACAAAGAGCAGTACATGGACAGATTAGGCGGGCCCTGGTGCACCAGGCAGCTCCTAGAGGGAGGGATTTACAAAGAGGAACCAGCTGCGTCAAGGCAAACTTACTCTGCAGCTGTAGCAGGATTCAGGGACATAAAAAACCACCCAAAGACAAGCGCCTTCCTGCTGACCTCTAGGGGCATTAAAAGTGTCAGAGAAATCCTCCTATCACAAACCAGTAACACAGTTGTATTCTTTTTGTCCCACATTTGTTTCCCCCAAACCCAGCCCGTTTCTGCATTACCCTAATCTCATACTGATGTTTCTTGGTGACCTCCTCTTTTCTTTTTTTGACATCCTGGAAAATAAAAAAGGTCATGGTGAAACTAAGGTCCCAGCAAGGAATTTTCTCTCTCCTCTCCCCTTCCTCCCCATAACTCACCTGGGCCGTTTTCCTCCTCTTGGCCTGAATTACCTGGGCTTCTTGCGGGGAATCCGTCTGACTGGGTTGGGGTTGCTGTTTAGCTTGTAAACGGCTGCTATAAGAGGTTTTAAAAAGGAAGTTTCATTAGTAAGTGACGCGTCTCAAAGGCAGCAGTTAACTTTGAAACACTATTTCCAAGACAAATAATGCTACCTGCGTCTTGACATTCTCTCCTTTCAGGTGCAGGAACCCTCTGGAGGGGAGAGGAAAATACAGGGTCATTCATACTCTCCAAGTGCCAGGCAGAGGTTACCGCTGAGTTTCTCAGGAGATGACCTGAGGCATTTTACCACGATGACTTCTGCACTAGATGAGTGTATGATTTAGGCTCATGATTGTAGACATAAGTCTATTTCCTCAACTGAACCCATGGCCCGGACGGGAGCTAGCTTCAAAAATTTGCAAAGCTCCCTCAGCGCCCCGAACGTGCAGGGAAGCGGAAGGGTCTCTGGGGCGCCCTGCACCCTTTCCCCCGGGCACCCCCCGAGGGGGGCTTGAGCAGCGCCCTTCACCCCCCGACCCTGCACAAGCGCGGAGAGAGGGGGCTGTGGAGGCCAAGCGCCGGGGAGAAGCCGGTTCCGCGCCAATTTGGAGAGCGGCGGTGGCGGGGACGCAGGGGGCGGAGGGAACGTGTGTCACGTCCTCCGGTCTCCTTTCCCTCCTTCCCAGCCCCGCCGGACGCTGCCCATCGCGTGGAGGGGCACTGGGACCCTGACTCCAGACGGGGGATGAGACGGAAGGAAAGGGAGCTCAATCAATGAAAGGGGAAACTGGGCTGGTCGGGGAACTCGCCTCCCCGGGACGGAGACCCAGACCCTCATCCTCGTTCCGGCCGGAGAGCGCCCCAAATCGGGGTGGCACAGAGAAGCCCCTAGAACGGGGAGCCTTTCCCGTGGCCGCCCTCCGAGGGACAAGCCCTCCATCCCCTGCCGCCTCCCAGGCCTCCTGCCAAGGGTCCTGACAGGGACGGAACGCGGGAACCCATCTCCCCCCGACGCCTCGTTCTCTGCCCTCCCTCTTTTCCTCCCCAGGCTCCCGCCCGCGAGATGGATCGGTCCGGGGTGTGGCGCCTTTCCTCCCGCGTCCCGCCCCGCGCCCAGCACCTCCTCACCGCCAGACCCGCTACCGCTCTGCGCTCAGCTGGCGCCGGCGCCAACCCAATATATAGGCCGGGCCGGGCCCGCCCCGCACGCATGCGCCGCAGACTGACACCTCCGGACAGCGCGCTCCCCTCCCCCGCGCGCCGCCCGCCGGCCCGCGCGCCGCGCCCTGCGCTCGGTCCGCGCCCGCCCACCTCCAGGGGCCGTCGGCTCACCTAAGCCCTCGGGCCGCGCTCACCTGCACATCGCCTGCCCGTGCGGCCCGGCGGCTGGAGGGAGCCTCTTAGAGAGCCTCCGAGCCCCGCTCCCAGCCGCTCGACTTCCTCACCTCCCGCCAGTACGATTCTGTCCCCTCCCTCTCAATGCTCGAATGCCGAGAATGTCAGGCCGCGGCCCGGCCCCGGCGTACGGCCAGGTGGAGGCGGCCCGGAGGAGCATCGAGCGGCTAGGAAGTGGCCATCCGGGGGCGCACGCTGGCTGTCCCGCCTAGGCCTCCCTCCAGGAACCCGGGTTTTCCTAGGCGACGCGAGGACCAGTAGGGCCCGCCCCTGCGGGAGGAGCCTAGCGAGCTGACCAATGGGAGGCGGGGACGGCGGCACAACGTGGAGCCGCTGCAGAATGTAAACACAGCCCGGCGCGCTGCTGGCCACGTGTGCCCCCGCGCGCCGCCCGGGGCCGCTGGGACCACCGGGGACCGGCCGCGGCACCCCAAGACCACCGTACTCAGGGATGCCTGTCTTTCAGTCAGCTCCAGCCTGCCTACGAGGTACGTATGCACCCTGCTCCCCGCTCTGCGGACTCGGTTTCCCGCTCCCTGCTCTGCGGACTCGGTTTCGCCCCTCGTGGGTGGGTCATTCCACACCCAGCCTGTCGTGCCCTGGCCGGGCGGCTTCCCATTCAGTAGTTCCAGCGCAGGAAACGCTCGCGCGGAGCAGCGCGATGCGTTTTTTCCTCCAATTCTGGAGCCCCCGAGAGTAAACACAAACGTCTCTCCGGAGCTGGGCCGGGGGTGGCATTGCCCCTTCCGCAAGAGAACAGTGGTTCTTTGGGGGTCAGGCCCGGCGGGGAGAACGGTTCCGCCACGTGCTGGCCCGGGGCCTGCCCGCCGCGCCCCGCCCCGCCGCCGTAGCCGCCAGCGCGCCCTGCGGAGCCCGCGCGAGCCGCCAGCGCGGGAGCTCGCAGCCCGCCTCCGAGCGGTAATGTGAGGAGGCGGTCCGACGCATTTCCCTCCTTTTCCCTAATGTCCAAATTTTGGGTTGCCTTGCTGCCTCTCCTAACGTCCCGCTCCAGTGCACCCCAAGATTGGACATCTCCAAGTAGGACAGGCCGTTGATAGGCCTCAAACCGGGTTTGCAGAGGGAGAAGTGGGGTGGGGGACGCTGGCGGGAACAAAGACCCCCAGGGCGGGAGGGGCTCATCGGAACCCGCGGCGGCTCGGGCCGGACGCGGGCAGGCTGTGATCTCTCTGCCCAAGCCCAGTGGAGCCGCTGGGAGAGCCGAGGAGCCCCGGCGGCCCGCGCCCGCACGGCGTGGCGGCCCGGGCGAGAGCCCTTCCCGAGATGCACCAGGAGGCGGCGGCGGGCCCGGGACCTCCGCTCCGCGCCCTTTGTGCGCGCAGCCCGTGCGGGCCTCGTAGAGGTACTCAGTGCTTTCCAGGCAAAGCGCTCTGTCACCGTTTCCCCACTACAGTTTCCAGGCACTGGCAAAGTAATTTTTTTTTTCTCCCACATTTATGCATGAGGAAATAAGGGTCTTGTCCGAGGTGACGGAACCAGAAGAGGCCCAGAACCTTGTCAACCCTAAGAAACTTCATACCACTTATGATGGTTAGGATAGTTTTCTCGATGCAGGGGGTGTCGGTTCCTTTTCGTTGTCACCTCAAAACGCTGTGCTGTTCCAATGTAAAGCTTAGGAAGCTAATAGCGTGATGGTGAGAAATGGGAGGCCTCCTAAAAAGCGCAGGTGACCTGAAGGTAAAACTGGTGGCCTCCATGAGTGAATGTGGTAGTCAAACCAAAAACCAGCCTTGGAGTTTGGAAGCCCAACACTGGATCCACTAGTAAATGGACTTCAATGAGACACTATAATTAGAATCATTCTTTGGACCAGGCCAGTTGACTATTAAGTGAACAGGGTGGAATCCTGGTAAAGGAGAAACTAAAAATCGTAAGATCCTAGATCCTAAAATCCTAAATCAAAATCCTAAGACTGCTTTGAGTGGAAACGGGCAGGGTGAATTCTGCCATGTTACAAAGAACTGATCACTGGTCAAGTGTGGCTAAAATGGACATGGACCTACCTTTCAAAATTTTCGTTTAAGACCCTGGAGAAAAGATAAAAGACGCTCCGAGGGGGGATTTTTGCCCTCCAGTCCCCCAGGCCCCAAGATTGGACATCTCCAAGTAGGACAGGCCGTTGATAGGCCTCAAACCGGGTTTGCAGAGGGAGAAGTGGGGTGGGGGACGCTGGCGGGAACAAAGACCCCCAGGGCGGGAGGGGCTCATCGGAACCCGCGGCGGCTCGGGCCGGACGCGGGCAGGCTGTGATCTCTCTGCCCAAGCCCAGTGGAGCCGCTGGGAGAGCCGAGGAGCCCCGGCGGCCCGCGCCCGCACGGCGTGGCGGCCCGGGCGAGAGCCCTTCCCGAGATGCACCAGGAGGCGGCGGCGGGCCCGGGACCTCCGCTCCGCGCCCTTTGTGCGCGCAGCCCGTGCGGGCCTCGTAGAGGTACTCAGTGCTTTCCAGGCAAAGCGCTCTGTCACCGTTTCCCCACTACAGTTTCCAGGCACTGGCAAAGTAATTTTTTTTTTCTCCCACATTTATGCATGAGGAAATAAGGGTCTTGTCCGAGGTGACGGAACCAGAAGAGGCCCAGAACCTTGTCAACCCTAAGAAACTTCATACCACTTATGATGGTTAGGATAGTTTTCTCGATGCAGGGGGTGTCGGTTCCTTTTCGTTGTCACCTCAAAACGCTGTGCTGTTCCAATGTAAAGCTTAGGAAGCTAATAGCGTGATGGTGAGAAATGGGAGGCCTCCTAAAAAGCGCAGGTGACCTGAAGGTAAAACTGGTGGCCTCCATGAGTGAATGTGGTAGTCAAACCAAAAACCAGCCTTGGAGTTTGGAAGCCCAACACTGGATCCACTAGTAAATGGACTTCAATGAGACACTATAATTAGAATCATTCTTTGGACCAGGCCAGTTGACTATTAAGTGAACAGGGTGGAATCCTGGTAAAGGAGAAACTAAAAATCGTAAGATCCTAGATCCTAAAATCCTAAATCAAAATCCTAAGACTGCTTTGAGTGGAAACGGGCAGGGTGAATTCTGCCATGTTACAAAGAACTGATCACTGGTCAAGTGTGGCTAAAATGGACATGGACCTACCTTTCAGGTGGAGAGAGCTTTGTATCTTGCTCTGCTGTAAATTATCCAATCCCTGTGATCATGCGTTTCGTGGAGAAAAGATAAAAGACGCTTGTGTCAAGGGTTGTTTCAAAGATTGTGTTTTATAATGTGTATAGAGACCCTCTATATACACAGCAGACATGACTTTGAGCAAACTACGGAAGACTGTGGAGAACAGAGGAGGCTGGCATGATTCAGTCCATGGGATGGCTAAAGAATCAGAGGATTTAGTGAGTTAACAACAATCGAGATGCCCTCTTTGATGTGTACCTGTCACAGAGTAGATGCTAAGTGCTATCTTCACTCGCCTCTTCACCCCCCTTATTGGTTTATACCCATAAAAGTTAAAAAGCAGTTTTAAAGACCTTGAGTAAAACAGGAAGCCATATTATAAAACTGCTGTTTCCAAGAGTCTTGCTCTTGTAGCTGTCCTTTTTGGTACCTATTTTAGGTATGATCTTTCAGTATATGGTTTTATATTTGTATATGTTCATTTTTAGCTCCCTCTTTTTGTACTTACTCCAGTTTTAAAATTCACCTAGTTTGGAATGTATGAAATTACTTTATATGTGTAATAATTTTAGAAACTTTGGCATTTTCTGGGTTTATCTTGTCCCCTGTCCATGCAAAGTTAAAACACCATAGGAAATAAAGTAGTGGTATCTACAGTGCTTTCATTTTCAGCAAAAAGAAAAAAAAAAGATTCTTAGAAGTACAGAATTAAAAAAATTAAGCCCAGCCCAATTATTTCTTGCTCCTGTACCTTTTCTGTGCCTTACCTCCTCTGTGAAACCTTCCCAGACCCCTTTCTCTGTACTCTTCAGTTATGCTCACCTCCCAGGCCAATAATTACTAGTTTAAATGTCCTTTGTTTTCAAATAGGCTGTGGGCCTTGTTTTGCTCATTTTTTCTTTTACAGCCAGTACCCACAAGTTCAGAGGCATCATAAAAGGACTGGGGTGTCAACAGTTTTTGACTGCTTTGAGTGGAAACGGGCAGGGTGAATTCTGCCATGTTACAAAGAACTGATCACTGGTCAAGTGTGGCTAAAATGGACATGGACCTACCTTTCAGGTGGAGAGAGCTTTGTATCTTGCTCTGCTGTAAATTATCCAATCCCTGTGATCATGCGTTTCGTGGAGAAAAGATAAAAGACGCTTGTGTCAAGGGTTGTTTCAAAGATTGTGTTTTATAATGTGTATAGAGACCCTCTATATACACAGCAGACATGACTTTGAGCAAACTACGGAAGACTGTGGAGAACAGAGGAGGCTGGCATGATTCAGTCCATGGGATGGCTAAAGAATCAGAGGATTTAGTGAGTTAACAACAATCGAGATGCCCTCTTTGATGTGTACCTGTCACAGAGTAGATGCTAAGTGCTATCTTCACTCGCCTCTTCACCCCCCTTATTGGTTTATACCCATAAAAGTTAAAAAGCAGTTTTAAAGACCTTGAGTAAAACAGGAAGCCATATTATAAAACTGCTGTTTCCAAGAGTCTTGCTCTTGTAGCTGTCCTTTTTGGTACCTATTTTAGGTATGATCTTTCAGTATATGGTTTTATATTTGTATATGTTCATTTTTAGCTCCCTCTTTTTGTACTTACTCCAGTTTTAAAATTCACCTAGTTTGGAATGTATGAAATTACTTTATATGTGTAATAATTTTAGAAACTTTGGCATTTTCTGGGTTTATCTTGTCCCCTGTCCATGCAAAGTTAAAACACCATAGGAAATAAAGTAGTGGTATCTACAGTGCTTTCATTTTCAGCAAAAAGAAAAAAAAAAGATTCTTAGAAGTACAGAATTAAAAAAATTAAGCCCAGCCCAATTATTTCTTGCTCCTGTACCTTTTCTGTGCCTTACCTCCTCTGTGAAACCTTCCCAGACCCCTTTCTCTGTACTCTTCAGTTATGCTCACCTCCCAGGCCAATAATTACTAGTTTAAATGTCCTTTGTTTTCAAATAGGCTGTGGGCCTTGTTTTGCTCATTTTTTCTTTTACAGCCAGTACCCACAAGTTCAGAGGCATCATAATAGGACTGGGGTAAATAATGAATTGAATTATAGATAGGATATCTCATTATAGAGCTTTAATTCTATAAGGTTATGGGCTTCCCAGGTGGTGCCAGCAGTAAAGAACCTGTCTGTCAGTACAGGAAACATAAGAAATGTGGGTTTGATCCCTGGGTGAGGAAGATCCCCTGAAGGAGGGCATGGCAACCCACTCCAGTATTCTTGCTTGCAGAATCCCATGGACAGAGGAGCCCAGCAGGCTAGAGTCCATAGAGGTGCAAAGAGTTGGCAACTGAAGTGACTTAGCACACACACAAAGTTATGTAAAATTAGAGGGATGGATGGTAGGATTATTCCCACTTAATATTAGGATTTTTTTAAATTAATAAACTATCTTTTAGAAAAGTTTTAGTTTTACAGAAAAATTGAGCAGGTAGAACGGAGCTTCCATTAACTCCTCCACCCTCCCCCACCCTCCTGGACCATGGCAGTTTCTCCTGTTACTGACATCTGACACTAGCGTGGTGCATTTGTTACCATGTGAACTGATATTGAAGCATTATATTATTATAATGCACAGTTCATAATTTATTAAAGCCCACATTTCATTCAAATTTCTTTGGTTTTTCCTTAGTTTTCCGTCTTTTCACTGTGTCAGGATACAAACATAACATTTAGAAGTCATGTCTTAGGTTCCCTTGGCCCAGTGGGTAAGGAGTCCACCTTGCACTGCAGGGACACCGGTTTGATCCCTGCCCTGAGAAGATCCCACGTGCCAAGGAGTGGCTGGGCTGATGTGTCCAATTAGGAGCCAGTGCTCTGGAGCACGTATGCCCAGAGCCGGTGCTGTGCTACAGAGAGGCTGCTGTGATAGGATGCCCACACAGGCCAAAGAATAAAGATGGATGAAAAATAAATGATGACTTAGAGGCAAAAAAAAAAAGTATCAGCTTAGGAGTCATGTCTTCTTTACCATCTGAGCCACCAGGGAAGCCCAGCATTTAGAAGTCATGTCTTCTTTAAGGTTCCTTTTCATTGTAACAGTTTCTCAGACTTCTCTTGTTTTCAATGACCTCAACAGTTTTCAGGAGTGCTGGTCAAGTATTTTGTAGAATGTCTTTCTATAGGAATTTATCTGATGTCTTTTTCCTGGTTAGATTTTTCTCATGGTTAGATGATTTTGAGTTTGGAGGAAGATCACAGGTAAAGTGTCATTTTCATCACATTATATCAAAGTGACATGCAGGTTTATGACTGCTGATGTTGACCTTGATCACCTGGTAGTGTTCATCAGGTTTCTTCGTTGTAAAGTTGCCCCCATTATGCTCCACCTCATTTAGGGTAAAATATCTACATGATTTATTTAGAATTCTTCTATGGGGAAATGTGTCTCTTTTGCCCCACTTACTAAGTCATTAAATGACTTATTATATCTTTATCTTGATGCTCAAGTTGTTCTAGTTTTGCTCAGGGCAATACCCTTTTATGGTTATAGGGCAATGAATGTGGCTAAATGATAATCACCATTTTTCACATAAGAGAGGAATAAAACTCCTTCTTCCCCATTTCATTCAGTTTAGTTCAGTTGCTCAGTTGTGTCTGACTCTTTGCAACCCCGTGGATTGCAGCATGCCAGGCTTCCCTGTCCTTCACGGTATTTCGGAGCTTGCTCAAACTCATGCCCGTTGACTCAGTGATGCCATCCAACCATCTCGTCCTCTGTCTCCTTCTGCCTTCTGTTTTTCCAAGCATGATAGTCTTTTCCAGTGAGTCAGCTCTTCACATCAGGTAGCCAAAGTATTGGAGCTTCAGCTTCAGCATTATTCCTTCCAGTGAAGATTCAGTGTTGATTTCCTTTAGAATTGGCTGATTTGAACTCCTTGCTGTCCAAAGGACTCTCAAGAGTCTTCTCCAACACTACAAATTGAGGGCATCAGTTCTTTGGCTCTCAGCGTTCTTTATGGTCCAGCTCTCACATCCACACATGATTACTGGAAAAACCATAGCTCTGACTATAGGGACCTTTGTAGGCAAAGTGATGTCTCTGCTTTAATGCACTATCTAGGTTTGTTGTAGCTTTTCTTTAAAGGAGCAAGCATCTTTTAATTTCATTGAACTTTGTTTTTTCAATGACCTCAACAGTTTTCAGGAGTGCTGGTCAAGTATTTTGTAGAATGTCTTTCTATAGGAATTTATCTGATGTCTTTTTCCTGGTTAGATTTTTCTCATGGTTAGATGATTTTGAGTTTGGAGGAAGATCACAGGTAAAGTGTCATTTTCATCACATTATATCAAAGTGACATGCAGGTTTATGACTGCTGATGTTGACCTTGATCACCTGGTAGTGTTCATCAGGTTTCTTCGTTGTAAAGTTGCCCCCATTATGCTCCACCTCATTTAGGGTAAAATATCTACATGATTTATTTAGAATTCTTCTATGGGGAAATGTGTCTCTTTTGCCCCACTTACTAAGTCATTAAATGACTTATTATATCTTTATCTTGATGCTCAAGTTGTTCTAGTTTTGCTCAGGGCAATACCCTTTTATGGTTATAGGGCAATGAATGTGGCTAAATGATAATCACCATTTTTCACATAAGAGAGGAATAAAACTCCTTCTTCCCCATTTCATTCAGTTTAGTTCAGTTGCTCAGTTGTGTCTGACTCTTTGCAACCCCGTGGATTGCAGCATGCCAGGCTTCCCTGTCCTTCACGGTATTTCGGAGCTTGCTCAAACTCATGCCCGTTGACTCAGTGATGCCATCCAACCATCTCGTCCTCTGTCTCCTTCTGCCTTCTGTTTTTCCAAGCATGATAGTCTTTTCCAGTGAGTCAGCTCTTCACATCAGGTAGCCAAAGTATTGGAGCTTCAGCTTCAGCATTATTCCTTCCAGTGAAGATTCAGTGTTGATTTCCTTTAGAATTGGCTGATTTGAACTCCTTGCTGTCCAAAGGACTCTCAAGAGTCTTCTCCAACACTACAAATTGAGGGCATCAGTTCTTTGGCTCTCAGCGTTCTTTATGGTCCAGCTCTCACATCCACACATGATTACTGGAAAAACCATAGCTCTGACTATAGGGACCTTTGTAGGCAAAGTGATGTCTCTGCTTTTTAATGCACTATCTAGGTTTGTTGTAGCTTTTCTTTAAAGGAGCAAGCATCTTTTAATTTCATGGCTTCAGTTACCATCCACAGTGATTTTGGAGCCCAAGAAAATAAAGTCTGTCACTGTTTCCATTTTTTGTCCATCTATTTCCCATGAAATGATGGGACCAGGTGCCATGATCTTAGTTATTTGAATGTTAAGTTTTAAGCCAACTTTTTCATTCTCCTCTTTCACCTTCATCAAGAGGCTCTTTAGGTCCTCTTTGCTTTCTGCCAGAAGGGTGGTGTCATTTGCATACCTGAGATTACTGATATTTCTCCTGGAAATCTTGATTCCGGCTTGTGCTTCATCTAGCCCGACATTTCTCATGGTAGATTCTGCATATAAGTTAAATAAGCAGGGTGACAATATACTGCCTTGATGTACTTTTTTCCCAATTTGGAACCAGTTCATTGTTCCATGTGCAGTTCTGTTGCTTCTTGACCTTCTTACAGGTTTCTCAGGAGACACGTAAGGTGCTCTGGTATTCCCATCTTTTGCAGAATTTTCCAGGTTTTTGCTTTTTGGGGGAAGGGAGCACTTCTATTGGTCTTTCATTTGTTTATTTTCATCCATCTTTGTTCTTTGGCCTGTGTGGGCCTCCCGTCGCAGTGGCCTCTCTCGCTGCAGAGCACCGGCTCTGGGCGCATGCGCTCTAGAGCTCCGGCTCCGTAGTTGGACACATCAGTCCAGCCGCTCCGCAGCACGTGGGATCTTCCCAGGCCAGGGATCGAACCAGCACCACTTGCACTGCAAGGCGGTGTCCTTACCCACTGGACCACCAGGGTAGCTCTTCCAGTTTGTTTTGATCTACACAGTCAAAGACTTTAGCAGAGTCAGTGAATCAGATGTAGATATTTTTCTGAAATTCTCTTGCTTTTTCTGTGATCCAACGGATTTTGGCAATTTGATCTCTGGTTCCTCTGCCTCTTGGAAACCCAGCGTGTCCATCTGGAAGTTCTCCATTGACGTACTGTTGAAGCCTAGCTTGGAGGATTTTGAACATGATCTTGCTAGCATGTGAAGTGAGTGCAGTTGTGCGGTAGTTTGAATATTCTTTGGCATTGCCCTTTTTGGGGTTTGGTATGAAAACTGACCGTTTCCAGTCCTGTGGCACTGCTGAATTTTCCAAATTTGCTGACATATTGAGTGTAGCACTTTAACAGCATCATCTTTTAATATTTGAAATAGCTCAACTCAAATTCCATCACCTCCATTAGGTTTGTTCGTAGTGATGCTTCCTAAGGCCCACTTGACTTCACACTCTAGGATGTCTGGTTCTAGGTGAGTGATCACACCATTAGGGTTATCCAGGCCATTAAGATTTTTTTTGTATAGTTCTTCTGTGTATTCTTGCCACCTCTTCTTAGTATCTTCTGCTTCTGTTAGGGTCCATACTGTTTCTGTCCTTTATTGTGCCTATCTTTGCATGAAATGTTCCCTTGATATCTCTAATTTTCTTGAAGAGATCTCTAGTCTTTCTCATTGCATTATTTTCTTCTATTTCTTTGCATTGTTCATTTAGGAAGGCTTTCTTATCTCTCCTTACTATTCTCTGTATCTCTGAATTCAGATTGGGTATAGCTTTCCTTTTCTCCTTTGCTTTCACTTCTTTTCTTAGCTATTTGTGAGGCTTCCTCAGACAACCATTTTGCCTTGTTTCATTTCTTTTTCTTGGAGATGATTTTGATCACTGCCTCCTGTACAATGTTATAAACCACTGTCCATAGTTCCTCATGCATTCTGTCAGATCTGATCTCTTGAATCTGTTTGTCACTTCCACTGTATAATCATAAGATATTTGATTTAGGTCATACCAGAGTGGCCTAGTGGTTTTCCCTACTTTCTTTCATTTAAGTCTAAATTTTGCAATAAGGAGTTCATGATCTGAGCCACAGTCAGCTCCCAGTCTTGTTTCTTTTTTTTTATTATTTTTTTGGGGGGGCGGTGGGATGGGGAGGGAGCGGGTGGGCCACTTCTGTTGGTCTTTCATTTGTCTATTATTCATCCATCTTTTGTTCTTTGGCCCTGTGGGCCTCCAGTCTTGTTTCTGCTGACTATATAGAACATCTTCATCTTTGACTGCAAAGAATATAATCAGTCTGATTTCAGTATTGACCATCTGGTGATGTCCTTGTGTAGATTCATCTCTTGTGTTGTTGAAAGAGGGTGTTTGCTATGACCAGGGCGTTCTCTTGGCAAAACTCTTACCCTTTGCCCTGCTTCATTTTGTACTCCAAGCCAAACTTGCTATTACTCCAGGTATCTCTTGACTTCCTGCTTTTGCATTCCAGTCCGCAGTGATGAAAAGGGCATCTTTATTTGGTGTTAGTTCTAGAAGGTCTTTAGGTCTTTGTAGAACGAGTCAACTTCAGCTTCTTCAGCATTAGTGGTTGGGGCATAGACTTGGATTACTGTGATATTGAATGATTTGCCTTGGAAGCAAACTGAAATCATTCTATCGCTTTTGAGAGTGCACCCAATTATTGCATTTTGGACTCTTGTTGACTGTGAGGGCTACTGCATTTCTTCGAAGGGATTCTTGCCCATGTTAGTAGATATAGTGCTCATATGAATTAAATTTGCCTGTTCCTCTCCACTTTAGTTCACTGATTCCTAAAATGTCAATGTTCACTGTTGCCACCTCCTGTTTGACCACTTCCGGTTTACCTTGATTCGTGGACCTATTGTTTCAGATTCCTGTGCAGTGTTGTTCTTTACAGCATTGGACTTTACTTTCACCACCAGACATATCCACAAATGGGCATTGTTTCTGCTTTGGCAGTTTTTTGTTCTTTACCCAGCACCTTGGTCATATCCTTTTGCCTTCTCATATTGTTCGTTAGACTTGCTTATTATCTCGTGTTAAAAAATCTCTTGAATCTGTTTGTCACTTCCACTGTATAATCATAAGATATTTGATTTAGGTCATACCAGAGTGGCCTAGTGGTTTTCCCTACTTTCTTTCATTTAAGTCTAAATTTTGCAATAAGGAGTTCATGATCTGAGCCACAGTCAGCTCCCAGTCTTGTTTCTTTTTTTTTATTATTTTTTTGGGGGGGCGGTGGGATGGGGAGGGAGGAGGGGCGGGTGGGCCACTTCTGTTGGTCTTTCATTTGTCTATTATTCATCCATCTTTTGTTCTTTGGCCCTGTGGGCCTCCAGTCTTGTTTCTGCTGACTATATAGAACATCTTCATCTTTGACTGCAAAGAATATAATCAGTCTGATTTCAGTATTGACCATCTGGTGATGTCCTTGTGTAGATTCATCTCTTGTGTTGTTGAAAGAGGGTGTTTGCTATGACCAGGGCGTTCTCTTGGCAAAACTCTTACCCTTTGCCCTGCTTCATTTTGTACTCCAAGCCAAACTTGCTATTACTCCAGGTATCTCTTGACTTCCTGCTTTTGCATTCCAGTCCGCAGTGATGAAAAGGGCATCTTTATTTGGTGTTAGTTCTAGAAGGTCTTTAGGTCTTTGTAGAACGAGTCAACTTCAGCTTCTTCAGCATTAGTGGTTGGGGCATAGACTTGGATTACTGTGATATTGAATGATTTGCCTTGGAAGCAAACTGAAATCATTCTATCGCTTTTGAGAGTGCACCCAATTATTGCATTTTGGACTCTTGTTGACTGTGAGGGCTACTGCATTTCTTCGAAGGGATTCTTGCCCATGTTAGTAGATATAGTGCTCATATGAATTAAATTTGCCTGTTCCTCTCCACTTTAGTTCACTGATTCCTAAAATGTCAATGTTCACTGTTGCCACCTCCTGTTTGACCACTTCCGGTTTACCTTGATTCGTGGACCTATTGTTTCAGATTCCTGTGCAGTGTTGTTCTTTACAGCATTGGACTTTACTTTCACCACCAGACATATCCACAAATGGGCATTGTTTCTGCTTTGGCTCAGCCTTTCTGTAATGTCTATAGCTATTTCTCTACTCTTCTCCGGTAGCCTCTTGGGCACCTACCGACCCAGGGAATTAACCTTTCAGTGTCATATCCTTTTGCCTTCTCATATTGTTCGTTAGACTTGCTTATTATCTCTGTTAGCCAAGACAGAACTATAAAAGAAAAATCCTTTCGGATTTTAATACTTAAGTAACCATCAGACTGTCTTTTATATTGCCTCATCAAGAAGAGTTTTCAATACACCAGCTTTATTTTGACACAGTGAGTGGTGATACAGTGACTACTAGTATAGTTTGCTGCTGCCACTTTGATTTGTTCTGGGCACCAGCAATTTTAACTGCCTTTGCATTTGCATCAGCAGAACAAACAACAACATGCTGAAGAACACAAATGGCTTAATATTTTTGTGAAAATAGTTGTGGCCTATCGGTCCCTCTGGAAGGGTCTTTGGAACCTGCCCCCAGACATCCATGGAGCACACTTTGAGAACTACGGATCTAGGTTCCAAATCTGAATGTTGGGAGTCATCTTAGTCATTCCTCTCTTCTTTTTTCTGAGCTCCATAGTCACAGTTAGCACTTCCGGGGTAAGATGTTGTATTGACTCCTGCAGCCCTCCACCACTGTGAGCCAGGTACTGTTAACTGTCGTTCCGCTTTACAGGGGAGAGAGCCAAGGCAGAAATGTAATTTGCCCAAGTCCCATAGTGGCGTCTGACTTCAGCCCGCCTGTGCTGTGTTGTCTCCAGTTACTATCCTATGATTTCAATTCTTTTCCCTCTGCCTTAGTTCAGGACTCCATTCTCACTGTAATTAGTGCAGTAATCTCCTAACTGGTTTTCCTGACATGTATTGTCCCTTCTATTCTGCATTCCAGTGTATCTCCCAAGCTCTGTAACACCCAGATCTGCCCGCACATCCACTGGCCTGTTATGCATCACTTTGAGTTAAAGGCCAAGGCCCCTACCATAACACACAAAGCCTCTGAACCCAGGAAATCCACTTCCGGTTTACCTTGATTCGTGGACCTATTGTTTCAGATTCCTGTGCAGTGTTGTTCTTTACAGCATTGGACTTTACTTTCACCACCAGACATATCCACAAATGGGCATTGTTTCTGCTTTGGCTCAGCCTTTCTGTAATGTCTATAGCTATTTCTCTACTCTTCTCCGGTAGCCTCTTGGGCACCTACCGACCCAGGGAATTAACCTTTCAGTGTCATATCCTTTTGCCTTCTCATATTGTTCGTTAGACTTGCTTATTATCTCTGTTAGCCAAGACAGAACTATAAAAGAAAAATCCTTTCGGATTTTAATACTTAAGTAACCATCAGACTGTCTTTTATATTGCCTCATCAAGAAGAGTTTTCAATACACCAGCTTTATTTTTGACACAGTGAGTGGTGATACAGTGACTACTAGTATAGTTTGCTGCTGCCACTTTGATTTGTTCTGGGCACCAGCAATTTTAACTGCCTTTGCATTTGCATCAGCAGAACAAACAACAACATGCTGAAGAACACAAATGGCTTAATATTTTTGTGAAAATAGTTGTGGCCTATCGGTCCCTCTGGAAGGGTCTTTGGAACCTGCCCCCAGACATCCATGGAGCACACTTTGAGAACTACGGATCTAGGTTCCAAATCTGAATGTTGGGAGTCATCTTAGTCATTCCTCTCTTCTTTTTTCTGAGCTCCATAGTCACAGTTAGCACTTCCGGGGTAAGATGTTGTATTGACTCCTGCAGCCCTCCACCACTGTGAGCCAGGTACTGTTAACTGTCGTTCCGCTTTACAGGGGAGAGAGCCAAGGCAGAAATGTAATTTGCCCAAGTCCCATAGTGGCGTCTGACTTCAGCCCGCCTGTGCTGTGTTGTCTCCAGTTACTATCCTATGATTTCCGAATTCTTTTTCCCTCTGCCTTAGTTCAGGACTCCATTCTCACTGTAATTAGTGCAGTAATCTCCTAACTGGTTTTCCTGACATGTATTGTCCCTTCTATTCTGCATTCCAGTGTATCTCCCAAGCTCTGTAACACCCAGATCTGCCCGCACATCCACTGGCCTGTTATGCATCACTTTGAGTTAAAGGCCAAGGCCCCTACCATAACACACAAAGCCTCTGAACCCAGGAAATCCAACTCTGCCTTCTCACTTCCCACCTTTGCACCTGCACCCATCCTCCCCACCTCCACTGTCTTCCCTAGCCGGTTCAGAGGAATCCTTGAAGACGCTGACATGCCTTCCCAAGAACCACGACTGAGGGAGGGCGCTCCTTTATACCCCTCCCCCTTCTTGCCTCTAACATTGCCCTTCCCAGGCTGCAGGGGCTGCCTCTGGGAGCCTCGCATGCGAGCCAGGGGCCTGGCTGACCACAGCCCCTTTGTGGGATGAATGGAGGGGGCAGCAGAGGCGTGCTCAGTGGGCGCCGCCCTCTGGACTAGACTCCCCGAATGCTCCAATAAAGAGCTTTGCAGCAGGCACGTTAGAGGACCGGCAGGCGACTGAGTGCTGCCCTCTAGAGGCAGAACCATTCCCTGCCTCAGGGACTCCAGAGGAACCCCGGAGTCAGGGCAGAGAGCGCTGGCTGTGCCGCTCCCCTTGGCTGCAATCCCTGGGGACGGAGGTGGGTGGGCCTTGAGAAGGAAGGCCTCTGTAGGGTGTGAGAGGTAGAAGACGCCCTAAGACCGTCGGCCCAGTCCCTCTCCCAGGGCTCATGATAGTCCACAGTGCAGGAGAGAACAGGGATAAACAGTAGCCTCGGAAATACAGAAGCTCTGGGCGGAGGCAGGAGGGTGTCGATTGGCTCCAGGCCGTGGGCTCACAAAGAATTGGACACGACTGAGCACAGCACAGAACGCATTTCAAAGAACAAGAACTAATGGAGCTGCAGATGTAGAGAAAGACTTGTAGACAGTGGAGGTAGGAGAGGGTAGCACAGAATGAGAGAGTGGCATGGACACCTGTGCATTACCATGTGTGAACATGGCCAGTGGAAATTTGCTATTCAATGCAGGAAGCTCGAACCCAGCGCTCCGTGACAGCCTGGAGGGGTGGGGTAGGGTGGACATGGGCGGGTGATCCAAGAGGTAGGGGCCGTATCTATACCTATGGCTCATTCATGTTAATATGTGACAGAAACCAACACAATATTTTAAGGCAATTATCCTACAATTAAAATAAATACATTTTTTAAAATAAATATTTAAAAAAATCATTGTGGAGAAAAATAAGCACTATGGGAAAGGTAAAATATCCTAATGTGAGAGAGGGGACTACTTTAGCTGTAGGAGATGGGCAGGGATATGGGACAGACTCAGAGAAGGTGCTATTTTTATCTATTTCATTTATTCAACAAACACTAGGACATAATATGTAATAAAGTAAACAAAAATTCCTGACCCTTCAGAGCTTAATTCTAATTGAGGGGAGGGGTCACAGAAAACAAAATAAATATAGTAGTAATATTCAGATAGTAATAAGAACTCAGAGGAAAGATAACAGGAAGCTTAGCTGAGTGATGGAAAGTACTATATTAGATAGATGTTCAGGAATCTCTGATGTGACATGAATGGAGAGCTCTGAAGTGAGACTACAAGCCATGCGGATAAGGAGGAGGAACATTCCAAGCAGAGGAAACTTGGCCTAGTTAATAAACAACGAGGTGATCAGGATGTCTGGAACAGTGACCAAGGGATGGAGTGGGAGACAAGGCAGCAGGAGGAAGCATTTTTAAATGATCAGCAGGTCTGCTGTGTGCAGAACAGGCTCTCCAAGGGAGAGGGTGGAAGCAGGAAGACCAGTTAGTGTTCCAGTAGGTCCAGGGGAAGCATGCTGGGGATTGGAACTGGGCTGTGTGGCGAGGTTGTTGAGAAGCAATTGCACTCAGGACATCTGTGGAAGGCAGAATTGAAAGGGTGGGCCAATGGAGTGGATGTGGGGACAGAGACCACCCCGAGGCGAGCACCTGGATGAACCTTTGCCAGGTATTGGAATGGGGAAGCGGCTTCAGGGAAAGATGAAATCAAGAGTTGATTTTAGATAAGCTAAATGTTCAAATGTAGGAGGAAATTTTTATTATGAATAATTGAAACGTTCAGCCAAGTTGAAAGGATTTTATAGTGGACACGCGTATACTCACTGCCTAAATTTCATCAGCATTTTGCTATGCTTGATCTTTCCGTCTCTCCATCCCTCTTCCATCCATCATTCCATCTTGTTTTTTGATGCATTTTCAAAAAACAAAGTTGGGGATATCAGTACACTTCCCCCTAAATACTTTAGCATGAAGCATACTTTAATTGAAATATAGTTGATTCCTAATACTAGTTTCAGGTGTACAACATAGTGATTCAGTATTTTTATAACTTATATTCCATTTAAATTTATTCTGAAACCTTTGTTATATCCCCTATGCTGTACAATATATTCTTGTGTTTTAGTTATTTTATACATAGTAGTTTGTATTTACTAATCCCCTACCCCTGTCTTACCCCTCTTCCTTTTCCTCTCCCCACTGGTATCTACTAGTATCTGTGAATCTGTTTCTGCTTTGTTATATCCATTTGTTTTATTATTTAGATTCCATATACAAGTGATAGAATACAGTACTTATCTTTCTCTAGCTTATTTGACTAAGCATAATGCCCTCTAGGTCCATCTACATTGTTCCATACACAGAATTTCATTCTTTTTCATGGCTGGATAATATCATATTGTATATAGATACACGTTTTCATTCATCTGTTGATGAGCACTTAGGTTGCTCCCATATTTTGGTTGTTGTAAATAATGCCGCTGTGAACACTGGGTTGCATGTGCCTATTTTGAACTAGTGTTTTCATTTTCTTTGGATATATACCCAGCAGTGGAATTGCTGGATCGTATGGTAGTTCTATTTTCAGTTTATTGAGGAAATCCCATGCTGTTTTCCATAGTGGCTGCACCAATTTACATTCCCACCAACCCTTTTCTCCACATCCTCACCAGCATTTGTTATTTATAGACATTTTGATGACAGCCATTCTGACAGGTGTGAATTGACATCCCATTGTGATTTTGATTTGCATTCCTCTGATGATGAGTGATTTGAGCATCTTTTCATGTGCCTGTTGGCCCGTCTATCTTTGGAAAAGTGTCTTTTCAGCCTTCTGCTCATTTTTTTTTTCTCCCCACCCCCGATCCCCTCATTTAAAAAAAAAATGTATATATATATTTATTTTACTGCAGCAGGTCTTCATAAAAAAAACAAAGTTGAAAGGATTTTATAGTGGACACGTATACTCACTGCCTAAATTTCATCAGCATTTTGCTATGCTTGATCTTTCCGTCTCCATCCCTCTTCCATCCATCATTCCATCTTGTTTTTTGATGCATTTTCAAAAAACAAAGTTGGGGATATCAGTACACTTCCCCCTAAATACTTTAGCATGAAGCATACTTTAATTGAAATATAGTTGATTCCTAATACTAGTTTCAGGTGTACAACATAGTGATTCAGTATTTTTATAACTTATATTCCATTTAAATTTATTCTGAAACCTTTGTTATATCCCCTATGCTGTACAATATATTCTTGTGTTTTAGTTATTTTATACATAGTAGTTTGTATTTACTAATCCCCTACCCCTGTCTTACCCCTCTTCCTTTTCCTCTCCCCACTGGTATCTACTAGTATCTGTGAATCTGTTTCTGCTTTGTTATATCCATTTGTTTTATTATTTAGATTCCATATACAAGTGATAGAATACAGTACTTATCTTTCTCTAGCTTATTTGACTAAGCATAATGCCCTCTAGGTCCATCTACATTGTTCCATACACAGAATTTCATTCTTTTTCATGGCTGGATAATATCATATTGTATATAGATACACGTTTTCATTCATCTGTTGATGAGCACTTAGGTTGCTCCCATATTTTGGTTGTTGTAAATAATGCCGCTGTGAACACTGGGTTGCATGTGCCTATTTTGAACTAGTGTTTTCATTTTCTTTGGATATATACCCAGCAGTGGAATTGCTGGATCGTATGGTAGTTCTATTTTCAGTTTATTGAGGAAATCCCATGCTGTTTTCCATAGTGGCTGCACCAATTTACATTCCCACCAACCCTTTTCTCCACATCCTCACCAGCATTTGTTATTTATAGACATTTTGATGACAGCCATTCTGACAGGTGTGAATTGACATCCCATTGTGATTTTGATTTGCATTCCTCTGATGATGAGTGATTTGAGCATCTTTTCATGTGCCTGTTGGCCCGTCTATCTTTGGAAAAGTGTCTTTTCAGCCTTCTGCTCATTTTTTTTTTCTCCCCACCCCCGATCCCCTCATTTAAAAAAAAAATGTATATATATATTTATTTTACTGCAGCAGGTCTTAGTTGTAGCACATGGTATCTTTAGTTGTAGCATGTGGGATCTAGTTCCCTGACCAGGGATTGAACCCGGGCCCCCAGCATTGGGAATGCAGAGTTTTAGCCTCTGGACCGCCAGGGAGGTGCCTCTGCTCATTTTTAATTGCTTTTTATATTGAGTTGTATGAGCTGTGTATTTCAGTTATTAACCTCTTATCAGTCATATAATTTGCAAATATTTTCTTACATTCAGTAGGTTGTTTTTTTGTTTTGATAATGATTTCCTTTGCTGTGCAAAAGCTTACAGATAATTTGGACCCTCTTGTTTATCTTTGCTTTTGTTTCTTTTGCCTCGGGCGAGAGAGCCAAAAAAATATTCCTGAGATTTATGTCAAAGAGAGTTCTGCCTGTGTTCTCTTCTAGGAGTTTTATCAGATGTTACACTTAGACTTTTAACAAATTTTTAGTTTATTTTTGTATGAAGTATGAAAAAATGTTCTAATATCATTCTATATATGGTTATACAGTTTCCCAGAACTGCTTACAGAAGAGATTGTCTTTTCTTCATGGTTCTATACTTTTTTCTTCCTTTGAGGTAAATTTCAATGGAAAGTACAAATGTATTTTTTTGAAAAGTACAAATATTAAGTATACATTCTTAACAGATATACTTGTGTAACCCAAATTCCTGACAAACTATAGAGTATAACTGTGGCTTCCAAAGAGCTTCCTTTCCTGTTAATTCCGGTTTTCACCTTCTTAGAGGGAGCCACTGTTCTGATTTTTTTCCACCATAGATTGGTTTTACTAGTTCTGTACTAGGCAATATGAATATATATGTGTGTGTATATATTATAGAGATAAATGGAATCTTACATATGCACTCTTTTGGATTTGGCTTCTTTTTTTGTGGACAAGCGTATTCATTTCTTTTTTTAAAAAGTAATTTATTATTATTTTTAATTGAAGGATAGTTTCTTTATAGAATTTTGTTGTTTTCTGCCAAACATCAACATGAATCAGCCATAGGTACACGTATGTCCCTTCCCTTTTGAACTTCCCTCCCCTCTTTTCTGTTTTTTTTTTTAATTTCCCCGATACTTTTTTCTTTTTGCGTTTGAATTAGATTTCATTCACTTTTTAAAATATTTTTTTTACAGACTTTTGTTTTCTACTGGCAAACATCGGCATGAGTCAGCCATAGATATACCTATGTTTCCTTGCTGTTGAACTTCCCTTCCTTCATTTCTTTTGAGCAGGACCTAAGAGGCGAATTGCTGGGTATATGCTTTAGTTTATAAAATAACCATCAGACCTTTTTCCAAAGGTCCATTGACAAAAGACGGCATGACTACATTGTGGGATGTTGTGCTGTGGTTAAAATGATGTAGAGCCACGTGTATCAAATTCAGAAACATAATGTTTGGTGAGAGGAAGCAAATTTTAAATCAAAACATTCAGCATGGGGCTTCTCTGGTGGTCCAGTGGATAAAGAGTCCACCTTGCAGTGCAAGGGGCACCGGTTTGGTCCCTGGCCCAGGATGATCCCACGTGTGACTGAGCAGCTGGGCAGGTGTGTCCAGTCACATGCACCCAGAGCTTCTTGCCTGTGTTCTCTTCTAGGAGTTTTATCAGATGTTACACTTAGACTTTTAACAAATTTTTAGTTTATTTTTGTATGAAGTATGAAAAAATGTTCTAATATCATTCTATATATGGTTATACAGTTTCCCAGAACTGCTTACAGAAGAGATTGTCTTTTCTTCATGGTTCTATACTTTTTTCTTCCTTTGAGGTAAATTTCAATGGAAAGTACAAATGTATTTTTTTGAAAAGTACAAATATTAAGTATACATTCTTAACAGATATACTTGTGTAACCCAAATTCCTGACAAACTATAGAGTATAACTGTGGCTTCCAAAGAGCTTCCTTTCCTGTTAATTCCGGTTTTCACCTTCTTAGAGGGAGCCACTGTTCTGATTTTTTTCCACCATAGATTGGTTTTACTAGTTCTGTACTAGGCAATATGAATATATATGTGTGTGTATATATTATAGAGATAAATGGAATCTTACATATGCACTCTTTTGGATTTGGCTTCTTTTTTTGTGGACAAGCGTATTCATTTCTTTTTTTAAAAAGTAATTTATTATTATTTTTAATTGAAGGATAGTTTCTTTATAGAATTTTGTTGTTTTCTGCCAAACATCAACATGAATCAGCCATAGGTACACGTATGTCCCTTCCCTTTTGAACTTCCCTCCCCTCTTTTCTGTTTTCTTTTTTTTTTAATTTCCCCGATACTTTTTTCTTTTTGCGTTTGAATTAGATTTCATTCACTTTTTAAAATATTTTTTTTACAGACTTTTGTTTTCTACTGGCAAACATCGGCATGAGTCAGCCATAGATATACCTATGTTTCCTTGCTGTTGAACTTCCCTTCCTTCATTTCTTTTGAGCAGGACCTAAGAGGCGAATTGCTGGGTATATGCTTTAGTTTATAAAATAACCATCAGACCTTTTTCCAAAGGTCCATTGACAAAAGACGGCATGACTACATTGTGGGATGTTGTGCTGTGGTTAAAATGATGTAGAGCCACGTGTATCAAATTCAGAAACATAATGTTTGGTGAGAGGAAGCAAATTTTAAATCAAAACATTCAGCATGGGGCTTCTCTGGTGGTCCAGTGGATAAAGAGTCCACCTTGCAGTGCAAGGGGCACCGGTTTGGTCCCTGGCCCAGGATGATCCCACGTGTGACTGAGCAGCTGGGCAGGTGTGTCCAGTCACATGCACCCAGAGCCAGTGCTCTGCAAGGAGAGAGGCCACTGCAATGGGAGGACCACACTGGACAAAGAATAAAGGTGGATGAAAATAAATAAATAAGCAAAACAATAAAAGAGGCCAAAATTAAAAAAAAAAAAAACATTCAGCATGATACCTTTATATAAAATTTGAAAGTTTGTGAAAGAAATATTACCTATAATTATGGATACTTACTTATGCAGTAATAACATAAAAGCAAGCAAGTAATAATTTCAGGCTAGTGGTATCTGAAGTGGATTGCAGGGATGAATGGGATCAGAGGGGTTCCCAACTGGCTTCAACTACATTGGTAAACTTATTTTTCCTTTAACACATTTAAGCGAATGTGGTAAGATTTTATCAAGTTGGGTGCTGGATCCATGTTCCTTATACTCGTCCCTGTGGTTTTCGGTTCTCTGGTTGCTAACTTGTATCTAAGGCTCTGCCCCTGCCCTCTGCTGGGCTGAGCCAGGACCGGGGAGCAGAGCTGCTTGCTCCCACTGTCTCCCCGACTGTCTCCTGCCTGCAGCTGCCACAATTCAGGAGAAGCCCCCCAGAGTCCCAGGGAGGAGGGCTGGCAGACAGCAGTCTGCCCTGCTCCCAGTTCCTGTAGCCTTGCAGACGACTGCCAGGCCTGCCGTCCCCACCTTGCTCCTAAATTTAGGTCTGTGACCTGGGCCCAGAGCTTATTTTAAAGTTTCTGTTCTGTTCCGTTGATTGAGGTTTCTCCTTCTGTTACCTTGACTTTATATTTGTGCAGTTTCTCTTGCCTGCCTTCCCCATCCCTCCCTCTAATGATTTTTATTCATTTCCATTTTATCTTCACTTTTATTTCTATGTATTAGAAATCCATGGTGTGGGGAAATTAACAAATAACGTGGAGGAATTAACAGCATGGCCTTAGTCAGGCTCTCTCACCCCACTCCCTCACGCCCTCTCACCCCGTGTTCTGTAAACCATGACTTTGCAGACTTAGGATGGTTATGTCCCACTGAGATCACTGCGCGTATGCATCACGTTGTACCCGCTTGGCCATGAGCCACCTTTGTTCTGTACAAGTATGTATGTCCCACCTGAGGGAGCCCTGTTGCTTTTGCTCAGAGAGAATAAACACATCTTTAGTTCCTATGGCTCCTCGAGGTTTCTTCCAGCTTCCCCACTCATACCTTATTTATGCTGGTTCAGCGAACGGTGCACCAGAGACAAGACAGTTGGCCCAGTCAGCAGGATGCCCGGGAGATAGGGGAGCCTGAAGCTTCAACGGAAGGAGGAAGCCAGTGGCTACTACATAGTAGGTGGTACCTGGTGGCCGTGGTCTTCTTGGCATGGGCCCCATGGAAGACTGGGAGGCGGTGATGGGTCACTGGATAGTATTGAAAAGGTGTTACAGGTGGTGAGGTCATGCTTGCCAGACAAAGCCATGCATACTGCTGCGGGCACCGTGGGTTGGATTTTATTGACTGCCTTGAAGGCGGATATGGATGGCTCTCCGTGATGTTGTGCAAGTACAGGAACTGCAGAGATGAGCAGAGGAGCTGGAGTAAAAGCTGCATGGCCTTGAGAAACACAGTGCCTCGGACTATGAGGTGATGAGAGATGATGAGTGTTGGGAGCCTCTGGGTCCCCGCTGGTCAGCGAGACCTGCTGTGAGCAGCCCGTTCCTCAAGGGGCCTCCGATGTGACTGAGTTCAGGACACACTGACCACACACTTAGGTGGAGTTGGTCAACCTGGGTCAGTGGTTTCAGCAGATGCACGGGGAAGCATGGCTTTTGGGCCTCTGTGACACAGGGGTGGATGGAGTCCTGTGTTCTGGGGACAGGATAGCACCCCTCGTTGAGACAAAGGTTGCAGAATGCCAGGCTATTCATGTAGGTTGAGCCTAACCAGACACACACCCTGATGAAATGGATCAGTGCTGCCATCCGCACTGTGGGAACGAATGCGGGAGGGCTCCCGGATACTGCACATGAAGGGCATACCTATGCTGTGATGATCCAAGTGGTGAGAGAGCTAGGTGTGAAGCCGGTGATGTCCAGCCTGAATACCTGCGCCCAGATGATGACTGTTTTACTGGCGGTATGTGAGATGTCATTTTGAACAATGCCCTGTCCACCTCTTTTGGATCCTTGACTGCTGTTCTTGCAGGTGACCTCAATGATGACTGGCCGGGGGGAAATAGAGGAGCAGTAGCAGGCTAAAGGCGTTAGGAATGCACATCTTTAGTTCCGATGGCTCCTCGAGGTTTCTTCCAGCTTCCCCACTCATACCTTATTTATGCTGGTTCAGCGAACGGTGCACCAGAGACAAGACAGTTGGCCCAGTCAGCAGGATGCCCGGGAGATAGGGGAGCCTGAAGCTTCAACGGAAGGAGGAAGCCAGTGGCTACTACATAGTAGGTGGTACCTGGTGGCCGTGGTCTTCTTGGCATGGGCCCCATGGAAGACTGGGAGGCGGTGATGGGTCACTGGATAGTATTGAAAAGGTGTTACAGGTGGTGAGGTCATGCTTGCCAGACAAAGCCATGCATACTGCTGCGGGCACCGTGGGTTGGATTTTATTGACTGCCTTGAAGGCGGATATGGATGGCTCTCCGTGATGTTGTGCAAGTACAGGAACTGCAGAGATGAGCAGAGGAGCTGGAGTAAAAGCTGCATGGCCTTGAGAAACACAGTGCCTCGGACTATGAGGTGATGAGAGATGATGAGTGTTGGGAGCCTCTGGGTCCCCGCTGGTCAGCGAGACCTGCTGTGAGCAGCCCGTTCCTCAAGGGGCCTCCGATGTGACTGAGTTCAGGACACACTGACCACACACTTAGGTGGAGTTGGTCAACCTGGGTCAGTGGTTTCAGCAGATGCACGGGGAAGCATGGCTTTTGGGCCTCTGTGACACAGGGGTGGATGGAGTCCTGTGTTCTGGGGACAGGATAGCACCCCTCGTTGAGACAAAGGTTGCAGAATGCCAGGCTATTCATGTAGGTTGAGCCTAACCAGACACACACCCTGATGAAATGGATCAGTGCTGCCATCCGCACTGTGGGAACGAATGCGGGAGGGCTCCCGGATACTGCACATGAAGGGCATACCTATGCTGTGATGATCCAAGTGGTGAGAGAGCTAGGTGTGAAGCCGGTGATGTCCAGCCTGAATACCTGCGCTCCAGATGATGACTGTTTTACTGGCGGTATGTGAGATGTCATTTTGAACAATGCCCTGTCCACCTCTTTTGGATCCTTGACTGCTGTTCTTGCAGGTGACCTCAATGATGACTGGCCGGGGGGAAATAGAGGAGCAGTAGCAGGCTAAAGGCGTTAGGAATGTGAAGACCCCAAAGCAGGGCCAAGCTGATAAAGCCCCACCTGGGTGACACGTATACAAACGTGGGCTGATTTGCTGGCAGTGGGAGTTGACAAAAATAGAATTGATAGACCACCCAATGCTCTACTTCCAGAGTTATGGGAACAGTTGAGACAGGAACAACAGTTTACCAAGTATGAGAGGGGCCCACAGCGTGGGATATGGGTGATTCAGCTAGAGGACTTTATGCCATCCAGAGACATGCTTGTTGCTATTCCTGTTCCACAATGAATAGGATTCAGGCCAAGGTACCCATCCAGAGAGCCCAGGCGGGCACCAGAGACCCCATGTAGAACTTGCAGTGGTTGCTGACTCATATAAGAAGGGTAATGGCCCTGGTCAATACCAGTGCCTAATGCAGCCTGATTTATGACAGACCAGCTCAGTTTCCCGGTCCTAGTGTACACATGGATGGCTACGGTGGCCAAACTGTTGAAATAAAAGCTATGTCCTTACCTTTGGAAGTTGGACGGCTTCCGATGCAAGTGTACTCTGTGTATGTGTCCCCAGTTCAAAATATATTTTGGGGATAGATGTTCTACAAGGCCTAATGTTACAGACCTCCGTAGGGGAATTCCATCTCGAGTGCTTGTGGTGAAGGCCATGATGAGGGGATGTACAAAGCCTCCCCCACAGTTCCTGCCAGCACCCTGGAGGGTGTACTGTGAGACAAAGGTTGCAGAATGCCAGGCTATTCATGTAGGTTGAGCCTAACCAGACACACACCCTGATGAAATGGATCAGTGCTGCCATCCGCACTGTGGGAACGAATGCGGGAGGGCTCCCGGATACTGCACATGAAGGGCATACCTATGCTGTGATGATCCAAGTGGTGAGAGAGCTAGGTGTGAAGCCGGTGATGTCCAGCCTGAATACCTGCGCTCCAGATGATGACTGTTTTACTGGCGGTATGTGAGATGTCATTTTGAACAATGCCCTGTCCACCTCTTTTGGATCCTTGACTGCTGTTCTTGCAGGTGACCTCAATGATGACTGGCCGGGGGGAAATAGAGGAGCAGTAGCAGGCTAAAGGCGTTAGGAATGTGAAGACCCCAAAGCAGGGCCAAGCTGATAAAGCCCCACCTGGGTGACACGTATACAAACGTGGGCTGATTTGCTGGCAGTGGGAGTTGACAAAAATAGAATTGATAGACCACCCAATGCTCTACTTCCAGAGTTATGGGAACAGTTGAGACAGGAACAACAGTTTACCAAGTATGAGAGGGGCCCACAGCGTGGGATATGGGTGATTCAGCTAGAGGACTTTATGCCATCCAGAGACATGCTTGTTGCTATTCCTGTTCCACAATGAATAGGATTCAGGCCAAGGTACCCATCCAGAGAGCCCAGGCGGGCACCAGAGACCCCATGTAGAACTTGCAGTGGTTGCTGACTCATATAAGAAGGGTAATGGCCCTGGTCAATACCAGTGCCTAATGCAGCCTGATTTATGACAGACCAGCTCAGTTTCCCGGTCCTAGTGTACACATGGATGGCTACGGTGGCCAAACTGTTGAAATAAAAGCTATGTCCTTACCTTTGGAAGTTGGACGGCTTCCGATGCAAGTGTACTCTGTGTATGTGTCCCCAGTTCAAAATATATTTTGGGGATAGATGTTCTACAAGGCCTAATGTTACAGACCTCCGTAGGGGAATTCCATCTCGAGTGCTTGTGGTGAAGGCCATGATGAGGGGATGTACAAAGCCTCCCCCACAGTTCCTGCCAGCACCCTGGAGGGTGCTACTGTGAGCCAGTATCGTCTACCAGGTGGCCATGAAGAAATAGACACCGCCATTGCTGAGCTGGCGAAAATGGACATTGTACGACCTATAGAGAGTTCATTTAACTCCCCCATGTGTCCTATTCAAAAGCCTGATGGCTCATGGCACATGACTGGACTGCGGAGTAAAGTGGTGCCATGCCATCAATCCACAATGTGATGGACCAGTTGACCACAGCACTGGGTACTTATCACTATGTGATGGACTTAGCTAATGCTTTTATCTTTATAGCTATAGCTGCGCAGAGTCAAGATCAATTTGCATTCACTTGGGAGGAACATTAATGAACGTTCCAGGACCTTCCCCAAGGGTATCTGCATAGCCCAGCGATATGTCATGAGTTGATTGCAAGAGACTTGGAAAAATGGAAATACCCTATATCCGTGAATTTGTTGCATTATGTTAATGACCTCTGATTGCAGATTTAGACAGTGCACCAGAGTTTATAAAGTATTTGGAAACATGTCGATGGGCTGTAAACTCCACAAAAACCCAAGGACCTGGGTTGTCTTGTCAAGCTCTTGGGAGTTGTCTGGTTGGGTAAGACAGAAGTGATACCAGAAGCAGTGGTCGATAAAATACAAATGTTCCTGCGACTTACAAAGGTGGCTCAACTACAAACCCGTGTCAGCCTCTTGGATGACTGGAGGACAGTCACACATCACCTAGCCCACTGGCACATCCCCTAGACTCATTGACAAAGAAGGGGGTGACCTGGGACTGGTCACACACCTGCATCACAGTACAAACCATGCTGGCGTGCTGGGGCTGCACTGAGCTCCCAGGTGGAGCTGCTGTGGACTCCCCTTGTATGTTCAGCCTTTGGCGGTGGCTAATTGGACCTGGAAACACAGCATTTGCCAGTCAGAGCAGAAGACAGGTGGATGGAACAAAGCAAAGTGCCTGATCACACAAAATGTGAAGAAACGGTGGAGCATGCTTCCCCCCGTGGAGAACATGTTCTGTGGGGGATGGGTTTTCCTTGTTGCTGGGTGTGAGTGTTGAATTATGGGACATTGCAGCCCTTTGTGTGGAAAAGAGGGATGGTTCTGAGCTGGTGGGGTAGACAGTCCTAATCTCTCTGGGCTCATGTTGGCATTGACCCTGGCTGTCGAGAGGCCAGTCATGGAATCCCTGTCCCTCGGGGTACTCTGGGTGTGTGGTCTGTGGCTAGCCATACTTACGCCGGAATCAGACCACGCAGTGCACGTGAGGCCAGCCCTACCTGCCCGCCTCGGTTTGTGCGGCTCTCCCACCCAGACCTGCCAGCTGGGACATGGTCCGTGCACGGTCTCAAATGAAATGGACTCCCTTGTGATACTGCCCCTTGGCCCTGTTCTTCCCCCGAGGAGTAGCCATAGTTACTGAGGCGCTAGTTACTGGCCTTGTTCTGCATACTGCCTGTGCTTTAAATGAGTCACCCTGAGCCTTAACCCTGTTAGATGAAGGAATGTACTGCATAAGGAAAACACCGCAGAATCGAATGGCCCTCGATTTGTTGACTGCTGCACAAAGACATGTGTGCGTTACTGGGTACAGAATGTTGTGTGTATGTACCAGATAATCATAAAAATGTTACAGTAGCATTATAGTATACGACACAAGAAATTCTTGACATGCAGCGCCTTACTGGAGACCCACTGCCAGACGGGTAGGCCAGCCTGTCTAGTCCTTGGCGTTGGATTTTGCTGTGTATCGGAGGCATAGCTTTAGTTGTTGTTGGAGTCTGTACGGTTGTTCCAGAATGTGGGTGAAAGCGGTGGTGTTGTGTGCTAGAAAGAAGCCACAGGGGACAGAGCCTCCATCATCAATGGGACCAGAGACCCTGAAGGGGTGGAATGTGAGGAAGTTAACAAAATGACCTTAGGCTCTCTTGCCCCACTCCCTCCCGCCCTCCCACCCCATACTTTGTAAACAGTGACTTTGCTGACTTTGCACGGTTACGGACCCACTGAGATCATTTAGAGCACGGCTCCTGCGTGTCACGTTGTACCCGCTGGGCCACGAGCCGCTTTTGTTCTCTACAAGCACATACATCCCACCTGAGGGGCCCCCTGTTGCTGTTGCCCAGAGAGAACATACATGTTGGCAGTTTCTGTCACTCTTTGAGGTTCCTTCCAGCTTCTCCGTGCGTGCCTTGTCTACCCTGGTTCAGCGAGCAGCGTAGGGGGGAAGACACACGGGGGTCCCTTAGAGTGGTGTCTCCTCTCTCTTGTGTTCCTTGTAATTTGGGTTTTTGTTTCTGAAATGTCTGGCATTTATGTGTCTTACATTTATTTCCTAAATCAACCCATTTCTGTTCCCTGTCCGCCTGTTGTCCTTCACTTCTGTTTCCCTGACCTCCTTCCTGTTCGCTGTGAGCCCATGCCCGCCTCGGTTTGTGCGGCTCTCCCACCCAGACTGAGGACATGGTCCGTGCAGTCTCCTCTGTGATACTGCCCTTGGCCCTGTTCTTCCCCCGAGGAGTAGCCATAGTTACTGAGGCGCTAGTTACTGGCCTTGTTCTGCATACTGCCTGTGCTTTAAATGAGTCACCCTGAGCCTTAACCCTGTTAGATGAAGGAATGTACTGCATAAGGAAAACACCGCAGAATCGAATGGCCCTCGATTTGTTGACTGCTGCACAAAGACATGTGTGCGTTACTGGGTACAGAATGTTGTGTGTATGTACCAGATAATCATAAAAATGTTACAGTAGCATTATAGTATACGACACAAGAAATTCTTGACATGCAGCGCCTTACTGGAGACCCACTGCCAGACGGGTAGGCCAGCCTGTCTAGTCCTTGGCGTTGGATTTTGCTGTGTATCGGAGGCATAGCTTTAGTTGTTGTTGGAGTCTGTACGGTTGTTCCAGAATGTGGGTGAAAGCGGTGGTGTTGTGTGCTAGAAAGAAGCCACAGGGGACAGAGCCTCCATCATCAATGGGACCAGAGACCCTGAAGGGGTGGAATGTGAGGAAGTTAACAAAATGACCTTAGGCTCTCTTGCCCCACTCCCTCCCGCCCTCCCACCCCATACTTTGTAAACAGTGACTTTGCTGACTTTGCACGGTTACGGACCCACTGAGATCATTTAGAGCACGGCTCCTGCGTGTCACGTTGTACCCGCTGGGCCACGAGCCGCTTTTGTTCTCTACAAGCACATACATCCCACCTGAGGGGCCCCCTGTTGCTGTTGCCCAGAGAGAACATACATGTTGGCAGTTTCTGTCACTCTTTGAGGTTCCTTCCAGCTTCTCCGTGCGTGCCTTGTCTACCCTGGTTCAGCGAGCAGCGTAGGGGGGAAGACACACGGGGGTCCCTTAGAGTGGTGTCTCCTCTCTCTTGTGTTCCTTGTAATTTGGGTTTTTGTTTCTGAAATGTCTGGCATTTATGTGTCTTACATTTATTTCCTAAATCAACCCATTTCTGTTCCCTGTCCGCCTGTTGTCCTTCACTTCTGTTTCTTGACCTGACCCTCCCTTCCTTGACCTGTTTTCTGCTGTGTCAGCTCCCGGCATAGTTGCCCCTGCCTTGTTAACATTTTTTTCAAATTCATGATAGGATGTGGGATAAAATTTGCTTCTGCTTTGTGGCCACATTTCTCTGATGCGTTTCCTTAGCCTTCAGGGAAGTTTCATAAAACTTTGTAAAATGAGTAACCTTTTCAGATTTTTCTTCTGATGTCACCTTTGTATAGATATTTTCTTTTACAGTGCCTTTGATTGGATGTTAAGTGTCACGTTTTATCATTTTGAAATGAGTTGGATTTTTCTGAAACAACTATTGGCCAGAGAATCCCATAATGGGAACAAGGATGTGTTCCTCATTTCTCAGCTGGAGGCTTCTCGCCTCTGTCATACAGGGTGTGTGCGGACTTGACTTTGTGGTGCCTCCATGTAACGGGGCCTCCTCTCAATTTAGGATTCTAATCTGGCTCAGCGGAGCTCCCTTCAGGACGCTGGAGCTCCCTTGGTTCCTCTCGCGGCCGCTGATTCCCAGGCATCCTGCCCCTTCCTGCCAGCCTGCTCGTCTCTTTTTCCTAAGCTGCAGCTCCGGGGCCTCCAGTCACTTAGAGATTTATTTCTTCCTCCCCCAGTGTTCCTGCCCTCTTCCTTCTTAGTCCGTCTCGTAGCTGTTCCCACCCAGGCTGAGTCCTCTGCAGGGTTGAATTTTCACGGGGGATTGCTGGGACCTGCACCTTCAGGACCCTTGTGCCCCCTCTGACCTCCCTGGGGCACCTGCTGACCCTCACATTATAGTTTCCTGCACTGGTTGGGGTGGGGGGGTGTCACCGCATACCATACGACGTTGGTGAAATGTCTCATTTCCTTGTTTTACTAAAGATACAGGCTTGTGGATGTTTCACACATTTGTTCTCGTCGCTCTGAATGATTTTCAGGAAAAATTCTGAGCAAAGCTGTCCCCACGTACCCATCAGGCTGACCTAGGGTGCTTAGCTAGGCACTCAAAGCCCTCCACGGTCTGGCCTCGGGTTTCCTCCCTGCTCTTGGGTGTGACCCTGGCTCTAGCTGGACGGCCAACTCATAGCCTCTTCACACCCATTTCTGTTCCCTGTCCGCCTGTTGTCCTTCACTTCTGTTTCTTGACCTGACCCTCCCTTCCTTGACCTGTTTTCTGCTGTGTCAGCTCCCGGCATAGTTGCCCCTGCCTTGTTAACATTTTTTTCAAATTCATGATAGGATGTGGGATAAAATTTGCTTCTGCTTTGTGGCCACATTTCTCTGATGCGTTCCTTAGCCTTCAGGGAAGTTTCATAAAACTTTGTAAAATGAGTAACCTTTTCAGATTTTTCTTCTGATGTCACCTTTGTATAGATATTTTCTTTTACAGTGCCTTTGATTGGATGTTAAGTGTCACGTTTTATCATTTTGAAATGAGTTGGATTTTTCTGAAACAACTATTGGCCAGAGAATCCCATAATGGGAACAAGGATGTGTTCCTCATTTCTCAGCTGGAGGCTTCTCGCCTCTGTCATACAGGGTGTGTGCGGACTTGACTTTGTGGTGCCTCCATGTAACGGGGCCTCCTCTCAATTTAGGATTCTAATCTGGCTCAGCGGAGCTCCCTTCAGGACGCTGGAGCTCCCTTGGTTCCTCTCGCGGCCGCTGATTCCCAGGCATCCTGCCCCTTCCTGCCAGCCTGCTCGTCTCTTTTTCCTAAGCTGCAGCTCCGGGGCCTCCAGTCACTTAGAGATTTATTTCTTCCTCCCCCAGTGTTCCTGCCCTCTTCCTTCTTAGTCCGTCTCGTAGCTGTTCCCACCCAGGCTGAGTCCTCTGCAGGGTTGAATTTTCACGGGGGATTGCTGGGACCTGCACCTTCAGGACCCTTGTGCCCCCTCTGACCTCCCTGGGGCACCTGCTGACCCTCACATTATAGTTTCCTGCACTGGTTGGGGTGGGGGGGTGTCACCGCATACCATACGACGTTGGTGAAATGTCTCATTTCCTTGTTTTACTAAAGATACAGGCTTGTGGATGTTTCACACATTTGTTCTCGTCGCTCTGAATGATTTTCAGGAAAAATTCTGAGCAAAGCTGTCCCCACGTACCCATCAGGCTGACCTAGGGTGCTTAGCTAGGCACTCAAAGCCCTCCACGGTCTGGCCTCGGGTTTCCTCCCTGCTCTTGGGTGTGACCCTGGCTCTAGCTGGACGAATCTCTCACCAGCCCAGGAACTCATTGTGATCACGCCTGCCTCAGTATTCCAGCTGCTTTCCACAACTAGTGCTTGCTTCAGGGCCTCTTCGTGATGGCTGTTGTTTTTGGTGACCCAGCATGTAGTTCTCCCCCTCTCTAACCACCCACCAACAGGGATAGACACATAAACCCAGTTTGTTAATCATAGTTCCCTTTACATGGGCAACCGTTTACGGGGACGCTAAATTGTTCAAGCAAGGAGGGCCAGAGGGCCTCCCTGACTTGCTTCCACTGGAGCTCGCTGGAAGCCTGCCTCTTGCCTCTGGGGTCACTATGTCAAAGAATGCTCACTCGGGAGAACACACTATCTGCAAAACTAAAGGATATGGTGATCTGCCCTGAGGCTCCTGGTGACATAAGCCAGTCCGTCACAGTTTAGCTTAACTGCACCTGAACGAATCCTGACAAATACACCTTATTGTGTTCTCCCATCACTCTGGTGTTTTTATCTGTTGTGCCACATCACACCATATAGTAATTATAGCAAGTGGAACCATAGGAAGTCAGGGATCATCAGTATGTGAGTATGGAGAGGGACATGGCAGGATGCCAGCTCAGCTAATGAAATGCATTCTGCAAGGGCAAACAAAAGGGATCAACCTATCTGTGTTGTGTGTCTTATAATCCGTCGTAGCTGTTCCCACCCAGGCTGAGTCCTCTGCAGGGTTGAATTTTCACGGGGATTGCTGGGACCTGCACCTTCAGGACCCTTGTGCCCCTCTGACCTCCCTGGGGCACCTGCTGACCTCACATTATAGTTTCCTGCACTGGTTGGGGTGGGGGGGTGTCACCGCATACCATACGACGTTGGTGAAATGTCTCATTTCCTTGTTTTACTAAAGATACAGGCTTGTGGATGTTTCACACATTTGTTCTCGTCGCTCTGAATGATTTTCAGGAAAAATTCTGAGCAAAGCTGTCCCCACGTACCCATCAGGCTGACCTAGGGTGCTTAGCTAGGCACTCAAAGCCCTCCACGGTCTGGCCTCGGGTTTCCTCCCTGCTCTTGGGTGTGACCCTGGCTCTAGCTGGACGAATCTCTCACCAGCCCAGGAACTCATTGTGATCACGCCTGCCTCAGTATTCCAGCTGCTTTCCACAACTAGTGCTTGCTTCAGGGCCTCTTCGTGCGGGCTGTTGTTTTTGGTGACCCAGCATGTAGTTCCCCCCCTCTCTAACCACCCACCAACAGGGATAGACACATAAACCCAGTTTGTTAATCATAGTTCCCTTTACATGGGCAACCGTTTACGGGGACGCTAAATTGTTCAAGCAAGGAGGGCCAGAGGGCCTCCCTGACTTGCTTCCACTGGAGCTCGCTGGAAGCCTGCCTCTTGCCTCTGGGGTCACTATGTCAAAGAATGCTCACTCGGGAGAACACACTATCTGCAAAACTAAAGGATATGGTGATCTGCCCTGAGGCTCCTGGTGACATAAGCCAGTCCGTCACAGTTTAGCTTAACTGCACCTGAACGAATCCTGACAAATACACCTTATTGTGTTCTCCCATCACTCTGGTGTTTTTATCTGTTGTGCCACATCACACCATATAGTAATTATAGCAAGTGGAACCATAGGAAGTCAGGGATCATCAGTATGTGAGTATGGAGAGGGACATGGCAGGATGCCAGCTCAGCTAATGAAATGCATTCTGCAAGGGCAAACAGGATGTGGAAGGAGGCATCAACCTATCTGTGTTGTGTGTCTTATTATAATAAGCACGCACGGAGTTTGTGATTTTTTAAAAAATAAAGTCAAAGAATGTTGAGAGAATCAGTTTGAGAGGTAGACAAATGGACTATAATCTAGTTTCTGTCCCTTAACTGTGAGAGGTTTGGTAAAGTATTTAAGCTCAGTCCTCATCTATAAAAAGGGAGTAATACCTATATCAGCATGTTTGATTAAAGGAAGTAATGTATATAGAGCACATTGCAATTCATCTATAAATTTGATTTTCTTTTTCCTTCTATACAAACAAGTTGGAGTAGAATATTAAAACACAAGAAAAAGAAAAATGTGTTGGCTGTGCTACCAGTGCGTGTTATTCTAATATACATAGTGTGGCATTGGTCCACCAAGGGGTGATGCACTGTCTCTGTTTGCCCCCTTAATCCTTATAGAGGCGGAGAATAATAGACAGTGATGCCTTGGCCCTTTGGGGTTGTTTACCTGGTACATCAGTTATAAGTAACCCAACTGCATGTAGAGAGGAAGGAAGAGGGCCTCTGAATAGCCAAAACAGATATCTGAAGTTGAAGCTCCTGCCAGATCATTTATTCTTACTTTAGATAACCCAAATGAGCTTTTCTAGTAATGGTGCTATGGCAGGTGCCCTAAGAGCAGACAGGAGAGTCTGAGCTGAGGGGTACGTGGAAGACTGAAGTGCAAACATAAGTACTCAGGAAGCCAGATAGTGTGTGGCCAGACCCTGTGCTCACAGTGAATACTGATCTTCATAATGATAATGCTGGATTATTATGGAGAAATTCATTCAAGGTTCATATAATCTTATAAAAGCTCCCAGTTAGAGTGTGAGACAGTCTAGAAGCATTATCACCAAAGATAAGTAAACTTTTCAGTTTCATCATGTAAATTAGTTTCGTCTCATGGCCCTGATCCCCACCCACAGTTGCATGATTTCCTCAGCTCAAGTGGAGAAACAAAGTCCTGCATTTGAATGTACATGAGGTTGGAATACAGCCAAGCAGGCATGTCTGAAAGAGAGAGTGACCACCATCTACAAACAAAAAGTAGAATAAAAATAATTATTGAAAAGAAGACAGGTTAAGCTGGAAAAAAAAAAAAAGGCTACAGTCAATGCTGGAGAGGTGGAGAGAGTGTGGAGAAAAGGGAGCCTTCTTGTATTGCTGGTGGAAATGTAAACTGATACAGCCCCTATGGAAGACAGTATGGAGATTCCTTAAAAACACTAGGAATAAAACCATTATATGACCCAGCAATTCCACAACTAAGCATATAATTCCTGATGGAAGAGAGAAGACGCAGAGTTACGAATGTGATCATAAGAATGGCCCAGTTTGTGCAGGATGGCGTTGGGGCTGGATAGGAAGGAAGGTGGCCGTGAAGGAGGAGGACAGCCTGTATGGATCTAATACCTTGAAGCAGGTAAAGTGAGGGCAGAGCTGCCGGGCAGAGCAGTGGTCCAGGACGGCTGCACAGGAGCCGTGGGACTGTTGATAGGCCCAGAGACCTTCATGGGTGAAGGAAATGTGTGTCTGAGCTGTCCTGTATCGTGTCCCCTGACCGCATGTGGCTGTCGAGCACTCAGAGCATGACTGGTGCGACTGAGGAACTGAATTCTTAATTTGATTGTAATATAGCCACCTATGACTAGGGGCTACCATCTGGAAAGGCCAGGTCTAGAGTTTCGGTCTTATGGGATCCAGCATTGTACATTCAGGCAGAAGTTTTTATCTGAAATATGAATTTGTATGCTAAAGGTTACCTTGGTATTTTAGACCTAAATTTAATCCAAAGACACAGAACTCAAGTCACACTGCTGCTCACCTGTATATAATCCATGATCTAATGAAACAGGTGACTGAGGCAGTACCACCAAAGGCAGGAAGGGATGAAGACGGATGGATGTGACAGAAAACAACACAGGCAGCAGCCGTACTCTTTTCTGGCTGGTCACCTGAGAACAAGAAGGAACTTCATGGTGGGTGGGTGCACACCTCCTATTTTCAGAGTGGTCATGTGAACCAGCTTTTAAGAGCTCAGCAGCTCGGGCCTGGGATGTGCGCTCCCAAGGAGAGGGCTAGGGCTCCCAGCTCCTGGGGATGGAGGAGGACGACTGGGATGTGGCCCCAGGAGTTCCCAAGAGCACGGTCCGCTGACTTCCCTCCTGTGATACCAGAGGTTCTAAACCTCAGGGGCCTAAAAATCACAGGAGCTTGAAGAGCCCAGATTCCCAGGCATCCTCTACGATTCTGATTCAGTAGGTCTGGAAAGGAACCAAGAAGCTGAAAGAATTTTATTTAGTCTCATTTAAGTTGTGTGAGGGCATCTGCAGTGGCTCAAGCGGGAAGGAATCTGCGTGCGATTCAGGAAACACAGGGTTGGGAAGAGCTAACCACTGGGATGGGAAGATCCCCTGGAGGAGGAAATGGCAACCCAACTCCAGTACTCTTACCCGGAGAAACCCATGGACAGAGGAGCCTGGTGGGCTACAGTCCATAGGGTTGCAAAGAGTCAGACGTGACAGCATGCACACAAGATGCAAGCTGTGTTACATACAAAAGGGTATATACAGTGAAAAGGATATCTTTCTCCAACCCTAGTTCCTAGAGCCTGGTTCTCTCTGGAGGAAGTTTCATGACTATCCTTTGGGAGGTATTAAAGCGTTAAGTATATTTTAAGAATTGTGAAATATCCATCCATTCGTGTACAATGACGTATAAAATGTAACTACAGCGCTTGTCCTGAGATAAAGAAATAGGACAGGGCCCGGGTTTTGGGACCCATCTTGGACTGGGCCCTATCTGATCATGTCTCCTCTCCCCTGCCTGGTAACCAGTAGGCTAATCTGGGTGGTATTCATTCTGTTGCCCTCTGTATTTCTGCAGCTTGAATGTTCTCCCAAATGACACAGGTAACTCCACCTAACTCTTGAATATTCATTGTTGCGAGTGATACTGCAAGCATTCTCCTGTGAGCTCTTTTTTCACATTTTCAGAATTATCCATGTTGATGTATATGGCAGTTCCAGGCTGTTTATTTTCACTGTTACGTAGTGGTGTATTGCATGAGTGCACCACGGCTTATCCTGTCTACTACTGGGGGACATTCACGTTGTTTCCAGCTTCTGGCTGTTGGGGAAGAAAGTGCTGAAATGAAAGTTCTGATGCATGAATCCTGCTGCACAGAAGCACACATTTCTGTGTGGTCTACACCTAGGATGCAAGTGCAAGGACACAGGGAATGCGGATCAACAGTAGACCCATCTCCACTTGGTGTTGGCAGGGTTGCGTTTTTTGCCAACCTAGTGAATATATAACGGTATTTCATTGTGGTCTTAATTTATAGTCCCATCCTAATTAATTGTGTTTGGCATTTTTTTTTAAGTTTAACTTTATTTTTGGTCTATTGAGTGTGAGGGCATCTGCAGTGGCTCAAGCGGAAGGAATCTGGGGATTCAGGAAACACAGGGTTGGGAAGAGCTAACCACTGGGATGGGAAGATCCCCTGGAGGAGGAAATGGCAACCCAACTCCAGTACTCTTACCCGGAGAAACCCATGGACAGAGGAGCCTGGTGGGCTACAGTCCATAGGGTTGCAAAGAGTCAGGCGTGACAGCATGCACACAAGATGCAAGCTGTGTTACATACAAAAGGGTATATACAGTGAAAAGGATATCTTTCTCCAACCCTAGTTCCTAGAGCCTGGTTCTCTCTGGAGGAAGTTTCATGACTATCCTTTGGGAGGTATTAAAGCGTTAAGTATATTTTAAGAATTGTGAAATATCCATCCATTCGTGTACAATGACGTATAAAATGTAACTACAGCGCTTGTCCTGAGATAAAGAAATAGGACAGGGCCCGGGTTTTGGGACCCATCTTGGACTGGGCCCTATCTGATCATGTCTCCTCTCCCCTGCCTGGTAACCAGTAGGCTAATCTGGGTGGTATTCATTCTGTTGCCCTCTGTATTTCTGCAGCTTGAATGTTCTCCCAAATGACACAGGTAACTCCACCTAACTCTTGAATATTCATTGTTGCGAGTGATACTGCAAGCATTCTCCTGTGAGCTCTTTTTTCACATTTTCAGAATTATCCATGTTGATGTATATGGCAGTTCCAGGCTGTTTATTTTCACTGTTACGTAGTGGTGTATTGCATGAGTGCACCACGGCTTATCCTGTCTACTACTGGGGGACATTCACGTTGTTTCCAGCTTCTGGCTGTTGGGGAAGAAAGTGCTGAAATGAAAGTTCTGATGCATGAATCCTGCTGCACAGAAGCACACATTTCTGTGTGGTCTACACCTAGGATGCAAGTGCAAGGACACAGGGAATGCGGATCAACAGTAGACCCATCTCCACTTGGTGTTGGCAGGGTTGCGTTTTTTGCCAACCTAGTGAATATATAACGGTATTTCATTGTGGTCTTAATTTATATTCCCATCATAATTAATGGTGTTTGGCATCTTTTTAAGTACTGATTGGTCTATTGAGTTTCCTCTATTGTAAAGTGCCTTTTCAAGGTTTTAAACCATTTTTGCATCTTTTTTCTTTTTTAACTGTTTCATCAGATTTCTGTATATATTCTGGATACCAGTCCTTTGTTGATTAAGTGCAGTGAACATCTTTTCCCACTTTATGGCTTGTCTCTACACTCTTTGGACCATTTTTTATTTTGAAGTAATCTTAGACTTCCAGAAAAGTTGCAAAAATAATACCCTCATTTAACTTTTCCTAACGTTAAAAATATATCATAATCAGGACATAAACACTAGCATCATATAAATCAACCCTGAATATTCATTGGAAGGACTGATGCTGAGGCTGAAGCTCCAATATTTTGGCCACCTGATGCAAAGAGCCAGCTCATTGGAAAAGACCCTGATCGTGGGAAAGACTGAGGGCAAGAAGAGAAGAGGGCAGCAGAGGATGAGATGGTTGGATGGCATCATTGACTCAATGGGCATGAGTTTGAGCAGACTCTGGGAGATAGTGAAGGACAGGGACGTCTGGCATGCTGCAGTCCATGAAGTCACAAAGAGTTGGACATGACTTAGCGACTGAACAACAGCAACATATTAAATAAGGTCATGATTTTATTTGAATCTCGCTTAATGTCCTTTTATTCCAAGAACCCACATTTAGTTGTTAGGTCTACTGAATTCTCTGACACTCTGTGGCAGTTCCTCATTCTTAGTTTTCATGACCTTGACACAGGATGAGTACTGGATGGGTTTTTTTTTTTTTTTTGATCTCTTTAATTTTATTTATTTATTTTCATTCATCTTTATTCCTCGGCCTGTGTGGGCCTCCCACTGCAGCGGCCTCTCTCACCGCAGAGCACTGTCTCCGGGCACATGCTTTCCAGAGCGCCAGCTCACAACTGGACACACTGGTCCAGCTGCTCCATGGCACGCGGGACCCTCCCAGGCCAGGGATCGAACTGGTGCCCCCTGCACTGCAAGATGGACTCTACCCACTGGATCACCAGGGAAGCCCTGTTTTTCTTTCTTTTTTTTTTTAAATCTATCTATTTTTTAATTGAAGGATAGCTGCTTTACACAGTTGTGTTGGTTTCTGCCATAGTGGACAGGTGTTTTGTAGAATGTTGTCAGTTTGGATTAGTCTGATGTTTTCTCATGGATCAAGGTTAGCTCTTTTTGACAAGACTGTCACAGAAGGAATATAATGTCCTTCTCAGCATAGCTTATTAAGGAGTACATGATGTTAATGTGTCTTTAAATTTTTCATATTTATTTTTGGCTGTCCTGGCTCTAAGTTGCCGCACATGGGCTGTCTTTAGTTGCAGTGAGTGGGCTATTCTATAGTTGCGGGTGCTCAGGCTTCTCATTGTTGTGGTTTCTCTTGTTGAGGAGCACAGGCTAATGGTGTTAAAATGCAATGAAAGGTGTCAGGGCAAACTATATTTATACATATATTAAATATTAGTTTACCCTGACACTTTTCATTCCATTTCAACACCATTAAAGCTCATTCTAATATTTCCCATTTTCTTAGCTGTAACTCTTCTCTACTAGTATAATTTGTTCTTTTTTTGTTTGTTTGTTTTGGTTTTCCTTTGGGCTGCATTAAGCAGCTTGTGAGATCTTAGTTCCCTGACCAGGGATCAAACCCAGGCCCCTGGCCATCAAGTGTGATGTCCTAACCTCTGGACTGCCAGGGAATTCCCTGTAATTTGTTTGCGATGCTGCATTATAAGTTACCACAATTTCAGTGTCTAAGAACAACACATTTATTATTTCAGTTTCTGTGGTCAGAAGTCTGGTGCAGCATGGCTGGGTTCTCTGCCTTCTCATCCGGAGGCTTGGCCGAGACAGCATCTGCCTCCGTGCTGCCTCAGGCTGTTGGCAGGTTCATTTCTTTGTGACTGTAGACTCATAGCAGCTTGTTTTAAATAGCGGCCTCTCTCACCGCAGAGCACTGTCTCCGGGCACATGCTTTCCAGAGCGCCAGCTCACAACTGGACACACTGGTCCAGCTGCTCCATGGCACGCGGGACCCTCCCAGGCCAGGGATCGAACTGGTGCCCCCTGCACTGCAAGATGGACTCTACCCACTGGATCACCAGGGAAGCCCTGTTTTTCTTTCTTTTTTTTTTTAAATCTATCTATTTTTTAATTGAAGGATAGCTGCTTTACACAGTTGTGTTGGTTTCTGCCATAGTGGACAGGTGTTTTGTAGAATGTTGTCAGTTTGGATTAGTCTGATGTTTTCTCATGGATCAAGGTTAGCTCTTTTTGACAAGACTGTCACAGAAGGAATATAATGTCCTTCTCAGCATAGCTTATTAAGGAGTACATGATGTTAATGTGTCTTTAAATTTTTCATATTTATTTTTGGCTGTCCTGGCTCTAAGTTGCCGCACATGGGCTGTCTTTAGTTGCAGTGAGTGGGCTATTCTATAGTTGCGGGTGCTCAGGCTTCTCATTGTTGTGGTTTCTCTTGTTGAGGAGCACAGGCTAATGGTGTTAAAATGCAATGAAAGGTGTCAGGGCAAACTATATTTATACATATATTAAATATTAGTTTACCCTGACACTTTTCATTCCATTTCAACACCATTAAAGCTCATTCTAATATTTCCCATTTTCTTAGCTGTAACTCTTCTCTACTAGTATAATTTGTTCTTTTTTGTTTGTTTGTTTTGGTTTTCCTTTGGGCTGCATTAAGCAGCTTGTGAGATCTTAGTTCCCTGACCAGGGATCAAACCCAGGCCCCTGGCCATCAAGTGTGATGTCCTAACCTCTGGACTGCCAGGGAATTCCCTGTAATTTGTTTGCGATGCTGCATTATAAGTTACCACAATTTCAGTGTCTAAGAACAACACATTTATTATTTCAGTTTCTGTGGTCAGAAGTCTGGTGCAGCATGGCTGGGTTCTCTGCCTTCTCATCCGGAGGCTTGGCCGAGACAGCATCTGCCTCCGTGCTGCCTCAGGCTGTTGGCAGGTTCATTTCTTTGTGACTGTAGACTCATAGCAGCTTGTTTTTAAATCCAGCTATGGAAAGAGCCTCTACTGCTTCATGCCCAGACTTGTAGACTCTTTCATTTGCCTGATTGCTCAGTCCTAGCCAGGAGACTCGTAATCTTAAAATCAGCTGATTAGGGACTTTATTACATCTTCGAAGTCCCTTCACCTTTGCCATATTCTGTTGGTTAGAAGCAACCACTGGTTCAGCCATCACCACAGGGGAAGGGGTTACAGAAGCTGTGGCTTGCTGCTGTCCCCTTAGAGTGTGTCTGCCTCATGCGTCTCAGTATCCACTATGTGTTCAGCTCATGTGTTCGGTCCTCATATACTCAGGTAATGACAGAACTGCTAACTCATCCCTTTGGGAACAGCACATTACTACTTAATCTGTGCACAGTTCTTTTCATTTTGGCTTTATATTAATAATACCCAGTCAAAATGCTGATTTCTGGTTACTTAATTCTTTTCCTTCCCAATTCCCTTCAGTGTGGTTATATTCTTTTGTAATAGGTTCAGTGGGTTCCTAGTTGAGGTTCTGCCTTCACACACCTGGCCGATTTTCATTATTTATTTTGTGGGGGTGTTGGAAGCATTACTGTGGTTCTAAAAGCCAAAGCTATACAGAAGGGACACTCAGAGAAATGTTGCTCCTTCCTCATCCCAAGGAACCTGTCCCAGAGCCTCTCTTGGGCTTTTTTACCTGCCCTCTGAAGGTTTAGTTGCTGGTTTATTCATCCTGTGTTTTGTACAAATGAGAGACACATGTGTTTTCTTATATTCCCTTCTTCAGATACTCTTTTTGCACTTTGGTTTTTTTTTTAACTGATGTGTATTGACCTCCATTATGCAATGTACCATAATATTTTCAACTATTCTCCTAATGTGTAAGTATTTAGTTTGTTGCTAGTATTTTACATTTTATAGACAATGCTGCAATGAATATTCTGGTCAGTACAAATTCAGACAAAGGAGCTAGATAATCTTAGCACATTATCAAACTGAAACCAACTGACATACCCATCCCTCACAAGCCCCTGTTGCTCCTGAGTCACCCGTGTTAGATTCCGTGCACTCTTTGCCCTTGAGATGTGATGGAGATGCTGGATTCCCCTGGCATTCCAGCCGCCTGGAAGTGGGCCTGCCAGCCAGTCTTCTCAGCAGCTGTTCACCTGCCACTCCGGGGAAGGCTCTTTCATTTCATGCTGCTCCATCCCAGATCAGTTTCAGCTGAGAGTCTCCGTGTAAGTCACTCAGTTGTGTCTGACTCTTTGCGACCTATGGACAAGCCGTGGAATTCTCCAGGCAAGAATACTGCAGTGGGTAGCCTCCACCTTCTCCAGGGGATCTTCCTGACCCAGGAATTAAACCGGGGTCTCTTGCATTGCAGGCGGATTCTTCACCAGCTGAACTAAAAGGGAAGCCCTTAGAGAGTTTCAAGAGGTAACAAAAATGTATCTTACAATAAGCTACTGTTCTAGAATGCTGATCTTCCTCAAAGATCCCGTAACATAGGAGTTTTTCTTTGTGCTTCCTATTCAAGTATTCTGAATGTTTACTGCCCTAGAGTGCCAGAAGAATTCCCTGGTGGTCCAGTGGTTAGGGGACTTCTCCAGTGGTTAGGCTCAGATGGTAAAGAATCTGTCTGCAGTGCCCGGGAGCTGGTGCCTGGGTTCAGAAGATTCCCTGGAGAAGGGAATAGCTACCCACTCCAGTATTCTTTGCCTGGAGAATTCCATGGACAGAGGAGCCTTGGCGGGCTTCAGTCCATGGGGTCACGCAGAGTTGGACAGGACTGACACTCCAGTGGTTGGGACTTGGTGCTTTCACTGCTGTGGCCCAAGTTCAGTCCCTGGTCAAGAAGCTAAGGTCCTGCAAGTTGTGTGGCATGGCAAAACAACAATAAAAACCCAAACAGAAAAACTAGAGTGCCACAACAGGGGGTATCAGTGGACCCAGGGATGTCCATATTGTCCTGAAATATTTACGTAACATTGTCTCTGCTGTCTAGAAGAGGAGCTATTAAGAATTCACCAAGCTTGCTTTAAAAAGGCTAAGAACCAGCGTATTAAATTCTGTATTTGTTTTTTAACACAGTACCTGAAGGGAAAAGGTTCTGGCTGGGGTCACCCTCAAATTCATGTTCAGGTAAATGCTTATTCATTTTATTTTTCTGGCCACTTCTATTGATCTTTCATCTGTTTATCTTTGTTCTTTGGCCTGTGTGGGCCTCCATCGCAGTGGCCTCTGTTGTCGCAGAGCACCAGCTCTGGGCACATGCGCTCCAGAGCTCCAGCTTGGTAGTTGGACACATCGGTCCACACGTGGGATCTTCCCAGACCGGGGATTGAACCGGCGCCTCTTGCATTGCAAGGTGGTGTCCTTACCCATTGAACCACCAGGGAAGCCTGCTTATTAATTTTAGCTGAAGATTTTTAATATGCTAATTCATAACAAGTTTTTTTAAAAAGTGCACATTAAATATGTTTTCTAGACAAGTAAAACTAAAAAGCATGCATTTTAAGTAAGTCACAGCTAGTTTTAAAATTAATGACCATAAAGATAAAATACAAGATAAAATAAAAGAATCTGACAAACATGAAGGTAAAGGACATTTTATTTATGGACAGATTAAAAACCGCAACTTCAGGTAGTGCAAAATACACCCCTGAACCCAACTGCAAAGAACTGGTGTTAATACACAATGTTTAAGCAATGCTACACTTATTTTTGGCAAAGTGCTGTATTATTTAGTTCTTTGAAGATTCCCTGGAGAAGAATAGCTACCCACTCCAGTATTCTTTGCCTGGAGAATTCCATGGACAGAGGAGCCTTGGCGGGCTTCAGTCCATGGGGTCACGCAGAGTTGGACAGGACTGACACTCCAGTGGTTGGGACTTGGTGCTTTCACTGCTGTGGCCCAAGTTCAGTCCCTGGTCAAGAAGCTAAGGTCCTGCAAGTTGTGTGGCATGGCAAAACAACAATAAAAACCCAAACAGAAAAACTAGAGTGCCACAACAGGGGGTATCAGTGGACCCAGGGATGTCCATATTGTCCTGAAATATTTACGTAACATTGTCTCTGCTGTCTAGAAGAGGAGCTATTAAGAATTCACCAAGCTTGCTTTAAAAAGGCTAAGAACCAGCGTATTAAATTCTGTATTTGTTTTTTAACACAGTACCTGAAGGGAAAAGGTTCTGGCTGGGGTCACCCTCAAATTCATGTTCAGGTAAATGCTTATTCATTTTATTTTTCTGGCCACTTCTATTGATCTTTCATCTGTTTATCTTTGTTCTTTGGCCTGTGTGGGCCTCCCATTGCAGTGGCCTCTCTTGTCGAGAGCACCAGCTCTGGGCACATGCGCTCCAGAGCTCCAGCTTGGTAGTTGGACACATCGGTCCACACGTGGGATCTTCCCAGACCGGGGATTGAACCGGCGCCTCTTGCATTGCAAGGTGGTGTCCTTACCCATTGAACCACCAGGGAAGCCTGCTTATTAATTTTAGCTGAAGATTTTTAATATGCTAATTCATAACAAGTTTTTTTAAAAAGTGCACATTAAATATGTTTTCTAGACAAGTAAAACTAAAAAGCATGCATTTTAAGTAAGTCACAGCTAGTTTTAAAATTAATGACCATAAAGATAAAATACAAGATAAAATAAAAGAATCTGACAAACATGAAGGTAAAGGACATTTTATTTATGGACAGATTAAAAACCGCAACTTCAGGTAGTGCAAAATACACCCCTGAACCCAACTGCAAAGAACTGGTGTTAATACACAATGTTTAAGCAATGCTACACTTATTTTTGGCAAAGTGCTGTATTATTTAGTCTGTGTATAAAACTGACCATCTGTGAACCAATCATTACAAAAATTTTCTATAAAAACAGGAAAAAATTTAGACAGTGGCTCAAGAAAACAAGCTGCCATTTATGCATAGATTGATGTACAGTATATAATCTAACCAAATGTCCCTTTTGAATTTTCAAGTTGTTGGAAAAAAAAAAAAAAATAGTATCCAGAAACACATCAAGAAGGCACAGAGTACAGCCTACAATACTCTTCAGTCTCTAGAACTGATGCCCTGCTCTTGAGAAGCAAATGTGTTCACAATTTTACTTGAGGGAAAAAAAAAGAAAAAAAAATTCCACTTAAAATAAAAGAATAATACACACAATTACTGATTAAGATTTCCAAACCTCTGGAGGAAAACACAACCAAAAAGCAAGCAAAACCACTCACACACACCAAGCCTGCAAACAGACAGATCTAACCTCCCCAAGCAGTGGTTGGGTTCTTAGAAGTCAAGCTAGAAAACAAATACTAAAACTTCAGGGAAATACAGAGCAAAATTGGGCATTTAACAATTATACTATTAAAAAGTATATTTTAAGAAAAATTCTCCATGATACACAAAACATTTTCCACTTAAGCTGCCTTCCTTGGAATAGTAACATCTCCTCCCAAATAAAGGACACTGTTGCAAACAGAGAAAGAAACCCTTATCTGTGTGCTTTCCAGGACCTCCTCCTCCACCCCAAACCACTGTCACTGGTGTCAAATTTCAAGTGAACCGGGTACATGGCAAGGCTGACACCACTATATTACGTAAGCTTTTTAAAAAGTGCACATTAAATATGTTTTCTAGACAAGTAAAACTAAAAAGCATGCATTTTAAGTAAGTCACAGCTAGTTTTAAAATTAATGACCATAAAGATAAAATACAAGATAAAATAAAAGAATCTGACAAACATGAAGGTAAAGGACATTTTATTTATGGACAGATTAAAAACCGCAACTTCAGGTAGTGCAAAATACACCCCTGAACCCAACTGCAAAGAACTGGTGTTAATACACAATGTTTAAGCAATGCTACACTTATTTTTGGCAAAGTGCTGTATTATTTAGTCTGTGTATAAAACTGACCATCTGTGAACCAATCATTACAAAAATTTTCTATAAAAACAGGAAAAAATTTAGACAGTGGCTCAAGAAAACAAGCTGCCATTTATGCATAGATTGATGTACAGTATATAATCTAACCAAATGTCCCTTTTGAATTTTCAAGTTGTTGGAAAAAAAAAAAAAAATAGTATCCAGAAACACATCAAGAAGGCACAGAGTACAGCCTACAATACTCTTCAGTCTCTAGAACTGATGCCCTGCTCTTGAGAAGCAAATGTGTTCACAATTTTACTTGAGGGAAAAAAAAAGAAAAAAAAATTCCACTTAAAATAAAAGAATAATACACACAATTACTGATTAAGATTTCCAAACCTCTGGAGGAAAACACAACCAAAAAGCAAGCAAAACCACTCACACACACCAAGCCTGCAAACAGACAGATCTAACCTCCCCAAGCAGTGGTTGGGTTCTTAGAAGTCAAGCTAGAAAACAAATACTAAAACTTCAGGGAAATACAGAGCAAAATTGGGCATTTAACAATTATACTATTAAAAAGTATATTTTAAGAAAAATTCTCCATGATACACAAAACATTTTCCACTTAAGCTGCCTTCCTTGGAATAGTAACATCTCCTCCCAAATAAAGGACACTGTTGCAAACAGAGAAAGAAACCCTTATCTGTGTGCTTTCCAGGACCTCCTCCTCCACCCCAAACCACTGTCACTGGTGTCAAATTTCAAGTGAACCGGGTACATGGCAAGGCTGACACCACTATATTACGTAAGTTTTCTAAATAAAGCATTTTATATAAAACTTTAAGCATTAAAATAAGTAGATAAGAATGCCATTTATAATACATCAACAGGGCTGATGGCAGTGAAACCATCCATGATAGTGGCCCAACTCTTTAAAGAATTTAACCAGTATGTATGGGACTTATAAAAAGATAATTTTAAGGTAACATTACAAGCATATGCTAGTTTCTCCAGTACAAGGAGCAGTCTCTTAACTGATTCGAAAAAACAAAAAACTAGTAATTAGAAACTCTTACACTTTCACCATTATTTAAATTTAAATGTCTGTCTTCTAGTTAGAGGCCTTGTTTGTTTCCAACTCAAAGAAAATGAGAAAAACAAAGATATCCTTCTTTGCTCTTTTTTCTTAACAGTATATAAGACAATACATTTCCTTGAGGAAGAAGAGAAATAGCAAAGACTCTCAGATTCAATGAAGACACAGATTACAAACCAGTGTACTATAAAGATTGAGAAGTAAAAGCCTTAGGCAATGCTGAATGGCCCTCTCAAGTGTTAAGTAAACTGCCATCTCACTAGAATCAGAGGACTGATACAACAGAGAAGGTATGTAAACAGCAACAGTCTGCATTGGAACTGGAAAGAAACACACAGGAAATCAATGTTAAAAAAGCTCCCTGGAACAGTAAGTAATAAATCCAATCATTCTGCACCTTCTGCAAAAAAATTCCCCACCCAACCATATAAATTGCCACAGAAGATAAATAATGGGTGGTTAATCTTCAACTGATGATGCAGTACATAATCCAATTAATTGAGGAAAAGTAATACACATAGGATACACATCATGAAATGTTTTATAAATGAAAACACAAACGCTGAGAAACATGGTGCAGTCTAAAACGAAGTTGGGCATTTAACAATTATACTATTAAAAAGTATATTTTAAGAAAAATTCTCCATGATACACAAAACATTTTCCACTTAAGCTGCCTTCCTTGGAATAGTAACATCTCCTCCCAAATAAAGGACACTGTTGCAAACAGAGAAAGAAACCCTTATCTGTGTGCTTTCCAGGACCTCCTCCTCCACCCCAAACCACTGTCACTGGTGTCAAATTTCAAGTGAACCGGGTACATGGCAAGGCTGACACCACTATATTACGTAAGTTTTCTAAATAAAGCATTTTATATAAAACTTTAAGCATTAAAATAAGTAGATAAGAATGCCATTTATAATACATCAACAGGGCTGATGGCAGTGAAACCATCCATGATAGTGGCCCAACTCTTTAAAGAATTTAACCAGTATGTATGGGACTTATAAAAAGATAATTTTAAGGTAACATTACAAGCATATGCTAGTTTCTCCAGTACAAGGAGCAGTCTCTTAACTGATTCGAAAAAACAAAAAACTAGTAATTAGAAACTCTTACACTTTCACCATTATTTAAATTTAAATGTCTGTCTTCTAGTTAGAGGCCTTGTTTGTTTCCAACTCAAAGAAAATGAGAAAAACAAAGATATCCTTCTTTGCTCTTTTTTCTTAACAGTATATAAGACAATACATTTCCTTGAGGAAGAAGAGAAATAGCAAAGACTCTCAGATTCAATGAAGACACAGATTACAAACCAGTGTACTATAAAGATTGAGAAGTAAAAGCCTTAGGCAATGCTGAATGGCCCTCTCAAGTGTTAAGTAAACTGCCATCTCACTAGAATCAGAGGACTGATACAACAGAGAAGGTATGTAAACAGCAACAGTCTGCATTGGAACTGGAAAGAAACACACAGGAAATCAATGTTAAAAAAGCTCCCTGGAACAGTAAGTAATAAATCCAATCATTCTGCACCTTCTGCAAAAAAATTCCCCACCCAACCATATAAATTGCCACAGAAGATAAATAATGGGTGGTTAATCTTCAACTGATGATGCAGTACATAATCCAATTAATTGAGGAAAAGTAATACACATAGGATACACATCATGAAATGTTTTATAAATGAAAAACACAAACGCTGAGAAACATGGTGCAGTCTAAAAACGAAGAAAACGCATTCCTGAAGCACTGCATAGTCCAGACTTTCTCCAAATAACATTTTCTACCATACGTTTAGAAACAGAGCACTAAATTCAAAGGGGTCTTATTTCTCACTGCTTGCATTTTTAAGAAATATGTACTACAGCACATTGTAAACCACTAATATTTACAACAGCAAAAATAATTAACTTATAATAAGCTGCATTTCAGCCCTGTTTCAAACAATACTTAATATCACTCTGTTATTACTGGTCTTGTGTCTTGCACATAGTAGATCCCTAACAAACACATAACGACCAAGAACTTCAACTGCATTATATAACTACTCTCTTCAGTTCTTACATGTGCCAATTTCAGACAGAAGCCTTAGGTACTGGTTCAGAAACCACAATATGATATCACAGACAGTGTGTGGTAAGCCGTATCCTGAAAAAACATCACAAAGACTGAAGTCATTTGTTTCCCAGGCACAAAGCTTAAAAAACTTGGCCCAAATAAGGCAAACAAAAAATCAGTAACTCATATGTAAATGTATTTAAGGTATCAGGAAATCTGAAAAAATAATAGAAAAAAAAAAGACCATTGCAGTTTTATATACAAACCTGTTCATGCTGCCAAACAAATTCTCATGGTCGAACTTCTGTAGCTCATGAGGTACAAACAGCTTACATTTAATATATGAAAAAAAAAAGAGACCCCCATGTATCCAGAGGCTGACGCCTATGCTCAAGTTAGCACACACGGGCTCTCTGACAGTCACGGTGTAAAACATACACACCTTCGTGAACACTCTCATCTCCCAACTCTGGTAAACACAAATAGTAACAAAACAGCTTCTAGCTCAGTTTAACAAAACTTTACAGACTTGGCCCCTGATCAGGAAATCCAATTATGGGTGTTAAAAAGCTCCCTGGAACAGTAAGTAATAAATCCAATCATTCTGCACCTTCTGCAAAAAAATTCCCCACCCAACCATATAAATTGCCACAGAAGATAAATAATGGGTGGTTAATCTTCAACTGATGATGCAGTACATAATCCAATTAATTGAGGAAAAGTAATACACATAGGATACACATCATGAAATGTTTTATAAATGAAAAACACAAACGCTGAGAAACATGGTGCAGTCTAAAAACGAAGAAAACGCATTCCTGAAGCACTGCATAGTCCAGACTTTCTCCAAATAACATTTTCTACCATACGTTTAGAAACAGAGCACTAAATTCAAAGGGGTCTTATTTCTCACTGCTTGCATTTTTAAGAAATATGTACTACAGCACATTGTAAACCACTAATATTTACAACAGCAAAAATAATTAACTTATAATAAGCTGCATTTCAGCCCTGTTTCAAACAATACTTAATATCACTCTGTTATTACTGGTCTTGTGTCTTGCACATAGTAGATCCCTAACAAACACATAACGACCAAGAACTTCAACTGCATTATATAACTACTCTCTTCAGTTCTTACATGTGCCAATTTCAGACAGAAGCCTTAGGTACTGGTTCAGAAACCACAATATGATATCACAGACAGTGTGTGGTAAGCCGTATCCTGAAAAAACATCACAAAGACTGAAGTCATTTGTTTCCCAGGCACAAAGCTTAAAAAACTTGGCCCAAATAAGGCAAACAAAAAATCAGTAACTCATATGTAAATGTATTTAAGGTATCAGGAAATCTGAAAAAATAATAGAAAAAAAAAAGACCATTGCAGTTTTATATACAAACCTGTTCATGCTGCCAAACAAATTCTCATGGTCGAACTTCTGTAGCTCATGAGGTACAAACAGCTTACATTTAATATATGAAAAAAAAAAGAGACCCCCATGTATCCAGAGGCTGACGCCTATGCTCAAGTTAGCACACACGGGCTCTCTGACAGTCACGGTGTAAAACATACACACCTTCGTGAACACTCTCATCTCCCAACTCTGGTAAACACAAATAGTAACAAAACAGCTTCTAGCTCAGTTTAACAAAACTTTACAGACTTGGCCCCTGATGAGGAGACAAATAAATAAAAGGGTAGTCAAATGGAAGGGGACTCAGGAGAGAAGGGGGTCCAGACTCTTGTTCTAAAGAGACATTCCTGACCCTTCATCCGGCACAGCCAGTGGACGAACAACCTAACACCACCATCTAACTAAGCTGTTGATTTGACCTCTTGCCAACTCCACACATCCCAGTCTAGTCAGAAAAGAGCACAGCCCTTCCTTCACTTAAGAAAACAAGTCTCCTGTGGTTGCCTGCACCCGGCTGCTACAGGGTTTACTAAAGAATGAAGCAAGACGTCACGTAGCTATATGCTCTTCCTTGACAACACGGAATGGCCGTGTACTTACTTAGGGTTGCAGAGGAGATGAAAAAATACGCTATTTGATTATGAAGGTGACAGTACTGCTCTGTCAGTAGAATGTGCTTTGGATCGTAAATATGTTCAACTTAATTTCAGAGGAAACTGGTGAGACTGCAGATGGCTCAGCAAAACCCATCACAACTGCTAAAACAAAGTGACCGGCTAGAGGTAAAGGAGTCGATTTTTCTCTGTTCACTAACTGGCCTCTGTGTGACTCGAACCCTGCCCCCTGGCCTCATTAGCACCAACACTCTGAAGAGGAGTTGTGGCAGCAGAGTTGCCACAGGTCCCGCCCCATCACGAGACTCGGAAGAGAGGCCCGAGGGATTTCACACAAGGCTGTCACACAGGGGTCAGTTCAGGACAGCCCCACTTCAAATCAGCAGAGAGTCCTCACCAACTGTGAAGGAGGTACAAATTACTACTCCCCCCTTGGTGGAGGAACCAGAGGCCAAAGTGGTTAAAGATGTTGCCTGAAGCCACAAAAAAAATTCAAGGAAACCAACTTGATCCCCATGTAAATCCAGAGGCTGAGGTACAAACAGCTTACATTTAATATATGAAAAAAAAGAGGCCCCCATGTATCCAGAGGCTGACGCCTATGCTCAAGTTAGCACACACGGGCTCTCTGACAGTCACGGTGTAAAACATACACACCTTCGTGAACACTCTCATCTCCCAACTCTGGTAAACACAAATAGTAACAAAACAGCTTCTAGCTCAGTTTAACAAAACTTTACAGACTTGGCCCCTGATGAGGAGACAAATAAATAAAAGGGTAGTCAAATGGAAGGGGACTCAGGAGAGAAGGGGGTCCAGACTCTTGTTCTAAAGAGACATTCCTGACCCTTCATCCGGCACAGCCAGTGGACGAACAACCTAACACCACCATCTAACTAAGCTGTTGATTTGACCTCTTGCCAACTCCACACATCCCAGTCTAGTCAGAAAAGAGCACAGCCCTTCCTTCACTTAAGAAAACAAGTCTCCTGTGGTTGCCTGCACCCGGCTGCTACAGGGTTTACTAAAGAATGAAGCAAGACGTCACGTAGCTATATGCTCTTCCTTGACAACACGGAATGGCCGTGTACTTACTTAGGGTTGCAGAGGAGATGAAAAAATACGCTATTTGATTATGAAGGTGACAGTACTGCTCTGTCAGTAGAATGTGCTTTGGATCGTAAATATGTTCAACTTAATTTCAGAGGAAACTGGTGAGACTGCAGATGGCTCAGCAAAACCCATCACAACTGCTAAAACAAAGTGACCGGCTAGAGGTAAAGGAGTCGATTTTTCTCTGCGTTCACTAACTGGCCTCTGTGTGACTCGAACCCTGCCCCCTGGCCTCATTAGCACCAACACTCTGAAGAGGAGTTGTGGCAGCAGAGTTGCCACAGGTCCCGCCCCATCACGAGACTCGGAAGAGAGGCCCGAGGGATTTCACACAAGGCTGTCACACAGGGGTCAGTTCAGGACAGCCCCACTTCAAATCAGCAGAGAGTCCTCACCAACTGTGAAGGAGGTACAAATTACTACTCCCCCCTTGGTGGAGGAACCAGAGGCCAAAGTGGTTAAAGATGTTGCCTGAAGCCCAAGTTAAAACAAAAAAGAAAAGAAAATTCAAGGAAACCAACCTGTCACTCTTCACTTGGATGCTATGAATAGATGGCACCAGGAAGCCCCTTCACCCTTGCTGGCCACCTGGCAGAACAGGCTCCAAAGCAGAGGATCTACCACTGTATCAGAAATACAAAGCCTATCTCTCTTCCTGAGCAGATATAAAGAGGAAGCCGCCGGAGTGCAGGACAAGTACTTCTGAGTTTACAGTTGATGTGAGGTGGTGAGTAGGCAGAGCTGGCAGGAAAGAATCCAAAGAAACAGTGGACCAGTGGGTTAGTTACAGACACGCCTTTTCCCAAATACAATTTCACAGGTCGAATTTCATTCCTCTGCATGTGAGACGAGCACCTTTGTCCCACAATGTCATAATGTCTGTACCACGTGACACAGTCACATTGGAATTACTGAATGCACTGTTCACTAACACTTAATGTACCTGAATTCCAAAATGAACTGCATGGCTGACCTGGGAAATAAGAAACCCATACACAGAAATATATCAAGTTTTCTTCCAAAAGAAAGTTTAGCCATAATTCCATTATATCCGTGGCAACCACATCACCTGTTAATGCTTATGTTAGTGTGTAAAAATGTATTCATTATACACAGAAAAGGTTATCAAGTACTGGTCAATAAAGTGTATGGCTGACCCTGAGAATAAATTTCTGCTTACTCAAAAGATTAATACCAAATAAAATGAAATTGAAAGATGCCTAGTCTCGTACTTGGGAAGAAATGTCTTTAAATTGCTAACTCATGTACACATTAATAGATTTAAAGACATCCCCAAACACTGTAATTGTATTGATATGTTTCCAAAAATATTCTGAAAAAATTTTTACAAAAAAGTAAGTGTTAAGAGCAAGGCATTACGTGATATACAGCATAAAAATCTGGTTTTCAAGCTAGTGTCGAAACACACCGATAAAACTACGTGACTGGTCATCCGGGGGCTGTAAAGCGCGTCTTCATCGTCCGTACGTGCCCAGCACACACGTGCACACACGACAAGAAACCAACCAAACACACTTCAGATGCTTAGTAATTGTACTGACGCGGGCAGGGCTGATGGACAGCCCAGCCATTGTGCTTGATTTGCCGAGAATGGCAGTCCCTGGTAAGATTTTGGCGACGAAGGCTATTTCTGTTCAGAGACTGTCTCTCACTGTGTTCTTTTATCCACTGGGAAGGGCGAAAGCTCTTGGGTTGCTCCAGAAAAGCTGTATGAGCAGCAAGAGCTGCAACATAGCAGTGAATGTGCTGGCCCACTGCATTCTCTGCTTCCACCCTGGAACAGAAACACATGGGATGCATTAAGTAATACAGTGTATTATCAATGATACTGAAAAAGCTCGCTGGCAATTCAGCTTGTCATGCTCATTTGTTCATGGTTGAGTGAGAGCTCAGTGTCTCACGACTGTCAGATGAGTTTTATTTTGTGACCCCACTGAGTGGTGATGGTAGAAAGAAGCAGCCAACTTTCAACTGAAATACATGATAGAATCCATAGATGGGTTAATTAAGTAGGCTGTGTTTAAAACATATATATTCACATATGTGTTATATACATATTTAATTCTCACTATAACCTTAAAAGGAAACTCTTTTAATTCCCACATTTTACTAACTAGAAAACTCAGGCTCAGAGAG